>CM061042.1:59408893-60608893 GCA_030762985.1 Adelphocoris suturalis | reverse complement strand
GGGATGGGGGCAGTGTACTTGCTGTCCCGACTCAGCGGAGAGGGGTGCGAACAATATTTCTATATTGTAACGGGTTAAACAATGGGCCCACTTTATCGTCCACTCATCGTCAACCCCCGAGGGGCCAAAACTGAAAAACTATTTTGAATTCGAAAGCCGCCGAAGGGGTTTATCTCATCTACATTGTCCGAGGTGTTGGCGCGGACGTGTTTTGTAGTTTGCGGAGCCGTGTTGGAAAAGAGAGGCGTTAGCAGTGTTATCTGATGTGATCTCGATAGTTGATGTAATATTTTCAACGAACTATCTCACGCTGTGGTGGTTTCGAATATGAATTGATTCACTAAACCTGCGAGAACTATAGATGATTTTCTCTAGATAAGTTTGCACCTATAGTTCACAATATTTTACCCCTGCCCTTTTATATTCCTAAAGAAGGCAAATCAAAAAGATGTCTGCCAACAAAATGTAGAACATCATTTGCAAAAAAATATAAATAAATAAATAAAATGAATAAATAATTTTATTGCAATGGCTCCGAAAATTATAAAAATGAAATTTTCAAAATTTCCTTCGCGGAAATCCGTTTTGAGGCATTCTGAAACGATTCCTAGATTTTAATACTTTTTCATCCTTCTTCATGAAAGAGACGTTGCCCAGGTAACAAGTTCGTAAATAAAGAAAACCCTGATATGCGGAACTACTTTACACGTCAAATGAAGTGGGAATTGGATCAGGTGGATAGAACTTACTATTACAAATCCAAAGATACCAAAACGATTTTTTGTCGGTAGAGCCGTACAGTTGTAGTTGGCAAAGTCAGATCTTCAAAAACGCTGCAAATTATTACATAATGGTTCATTATTTCTGTGACAGAGAGCCCTTCTACGCAAATCATTGGTATATAATTATTAAGCCCTATATGTAATATATGATCAGAACATGGCGCATCGTGCCTCCGAGAAGGGTTCACACTTTTACAGTTCCAAGACCCCGCAATTGTACGCTTTACAGTAGAAATATTTAAAAAAAAAAAAAAGGTCGATAGGTAAGGAAAGAATATAGGTTCAGAGGCCCCTCAGCTAATAATCTCGCCTCCGTACCTCGCAATTGTTTCCGAGGAGTCTCAGAGGAGGTCCATCTAAATAACAACACCGTGAGTAGAATTTCGAAGCTCTTTCCAATGGCATCCTCAATTAGAGAATTTTCGTAGAAAATGAAATTATTGCAATGGCTCGGAAAATTTTAAGGGTGGAGGTGAAGTGAGAGCCAAAATGTCCTGATTTTTATCTCCTCCCAAAGATTCACAAATCGTACACTCTCCCTGACCAACTTCCTCCGGGTCGACCGATTGTGGCAAGTTTGTGACTCATTCGGAAATAAAAGCTCAATGTCCCTGGAAATTAGCCCTTCTCTTTCTCCATGTGTCACAAAGTACCTTTTGAGGTCGATTGCCAAGGTGCAAACTGTGTGAGATACTTATAGAATGCTCTCACTCCACCTCCCCAAATACCTCTCATTCCTACGAATGTAAAGGATCTGCAGAGTGTCAGTCTCAGGTGTGCGTATATCAGCTTATTTTTAAACAGTGTGCGGCAGATCAGAGCAGAAGCTTGGATGTTGGAAAAGCCACCCAATTGAATTAACGGGTAAACAACCATAGAGCTTCTTTAAACCAGGATCGACCACTGCCATTGAATTTGCATGCGAGGTCCCACGACGCGACGCCGCAGTCACATTCAATGAATGCTTCGGAGTGAAGGTTTTAAAGAAGATGCCATCACCAACAAATGATAGATTGCTGCAGCAGTCCTAACGGGTTCATCGCTGGGTACTGGGATCAATGCGGCCTCCCGGCCTCAACCTCAACGATTGAGACAACATTAGAAGTTGCGAAGCCATAATATATGGATGGTTACATGGTTACCGGCTTCCAAGATACTGCTCGTCCAATTATTCAGAAAAACCAATCTATCTTCTATTTTTGACAAAGATTTAATTCGAAATATCAAATCATTCTTTTTTCTTTTTATCTGTGAAATTTATATCAAATTAAGTTTATTATATAAATGGTTCAGTAGAACAAGAATAATAAAATGAATATATATATATATATATATATATATATATATATATATATATATATATATATATATATATATATATATATGTGTGTGTGTGTGTGTGTGTGTGTGTGTGTTGTATGTGTGTGTGAGTCATTCCAGACGATAACTCTCCTTAGCATTGAGATGAAAATTCCGTTCTTGCGCCAAAAAATAAAAAATCTAGCATTCGAAATGAAAGGATGAGTTCTTTGAGCAGCGTTTTTCGAGCACATTGATTTGGTCAAATTTCAAAAAATGTGCTGAGAAAATCACTAAAAATGGCTAAAAGCGGCTAAAAATCGGTAGATTGATATTTTTTAGCAGAATATTGCTCAAATAAAGTTTATCAACTATACATACATCTGTGGTTTTGTATGTACAAAATTATACTGAAAAATGTACTCAAATTTCATTAAAATTTGCTAAAAAATCGATTAAAATTGCAAAAAACGCTAAAAATCCAAAATCTCTGTTTGAATGGCAGATCGTTATTTAGAATACGTTTTCGGCCATAAAATTAATAGTTAACAATTTCTTTGCACTCAAAAAGCTCAAATTTCAACACAAGTTAACATTATACAATATGATAATTTACGAAAATTCGCTCATACGATCATGCTGCATGACCGGAACTTTTTTTGTTTACTCTCAAATCAAGGTAGTTATGGTCATTATAGTAACTTAGGGCCAAAAACACGAAAAAAAATTTTAAAAATTGGATAACTTAAAAACAAGACGTAAAAAAAAAAAAAAAAAAAAAATCCAGGTGGAACTTCCGATTGGAAATTTATTGCAAAATACGTGGGTGAAGTTTTCCGGATATAACGTGAGACACACAGTATAGAAATCTATCTATCTAAAATAGCCCAGCTGCGATATTCGAAGGAGGGATGAACTCCAAAGCCTGTGTCTCCACATTCTGCTCCTCCTGCGCCCATAAAAGTCCCGTAGAGCAGCAGAGGTATGAAAGTCAGTCGGCCGCCTCCTTTTAACATCACTTGATGGAATTAACATGTCGCTGTGGAGCGATACGTCCGTCGAGTAAAGCAGTGAGAAGGGACGACGCTCGGGCTAACGAGGGGACTGAAGGGGCTTCAAGTTGTTGTGTTTGATTGGACTTAAGTGACTTTATATTGAATTAACCGGAGGCTGACTCACGAGGCGGCCGTCTGCGTCTGGTGTCCAACTCGGCTTCTGTTGCGCCTACTCCGGACCCCCGCCTCAACACCTATCCCATAGGTCTGCCTACATCCCACAGACAAGAGAAATGGAGAGAAAATCCAGACCCTGGGGCAAAAATCCTACTGGCCAATACTGGGGAAAATAGGCAGTTTATAGACGTTAAAACAGATTTTTCAATAAACTGTAGGACTGTAGATTTTTCTATTTTATGGTAGGTATTTGATGTAACCATCTCTACCCCATATAGTAGGTATTGTGGTGAACTCACCACCTATCATCGGCACCAAAAATAAGTTCACACACCAGAACTATGTAAAATGACGTCAGGCTACCTCTAGACAAAACAAGAGGAATCGCCGAAAAGATTATGCAAACTACATAATCACAAAAGAAATAAACTCGTCGAAAGATGTAAATGTATGTAAATCCACTACAGGTATACTTGGCTGTTACCAAATAACGAGCTCTCCGATCTACCTGTCCTCTTGAGGTATAAGCCCCATGTAACCATTCTAGAATAAACTTCGCTACGTGTTACAAGTCTACAAGGTTCTTTCATTTACCTCAGTATTATATTTATTAAAGGGGGCAGGGTTGGTTCAAACCTTCAAAATCACATTTTTCTATTTTATTTTTATTCAGCGTAAGAACATCTATTCATTCTATTCATTCACAAAATGAATGGTTATAAGGAGTTGGGCAGATCTGTGTGTTATTCAGCATGAAAAAATACGTAGAAACCGGCCCCAACCTCGTATTTTTTTAGGGGGCCATTAATTCATTTGATTTCATGATTCATGACTTCATAGGAAAAACCATGTTTTTCAACATACAAACATACTTTTCTCTCCCAATTAACAAAGTAAAAGTAAAATTGACTAGACCGTTCAAAAGCTGGCAGTCTGCGAAGGTTTTTCCAGTAGCAGGCACGAGAATTCCGTGGGATTATCCAAGCCGTCTAGCGGGCTAAAAAATACGTAGTTTTTCATTTTTGAAAAGAGGTAGATTTTTGACTATGTTAAGTACCTGCATAATCTAGCAAGTTAAGTAGCCTATCTGAAAGAAAATTTAACGATCTTTCCAACAGAATCCTCAATTTTTTGTTTACTCTTAAATCAAGGTAGTTATGGGCATTTTATCCAACAACACAAAAACATTCTTAAAAAGTGAATAACTTGATAACAAAGCGTTTAAAAAAAACCTGTATGGGGAACTTTCGATAGGAAATTAGTTAGTGGGCAGTGGGGGTCTCTGTTTTCCGGACAGAAAGAGAGAGACACGCTGTATACAGTGTCCCAAACGTAGCCCCCTTTATCATGTGGTGAAATCATGTTAATAGAGCGAGTAGTTGCAGTTGGATGTAAACAATGAAGTTCAGTTTGCAATTTACAATTCCCAGAGGTAATATATCAGTATCATAGCCAATTGGAAGTGGAACTAAAATCTAATGGAAAGATTCGTGTTTGTGATGATTACACGAAATTGAATGCACATATGAAAAGACCGATCCGTCCAGTTGAATCTCCATGGGAAGCAGTTTTGGACATCAGAGAAGGGAACAGTTACTTTAACATCCACAGTTTGTTTCATTTGAATTCAAACAATTCTTTAAATAGAATGCCATGCTATCGTCATCCTCTCCATATTTCCCACTGTGCAACGGTCACGCAGAAGCAGCAGTAAAACTTATGAAGGCTTCGATCGGGAAATGCATGAAAAGTGGAGTGATTGATGAAGAGACTTCATACTCTTCCTATTCAACTTAAGATACTGAATTTTGGGGTGGTGCTTCTCTGGGAGTGGTAGGGTATAATTACAACTTGAGGAACCACTCAAATTAGCTTACTAAGCTAAACATTTTCTGGATTCTTCGCATCTTGAAACGTAAGCTAACAAATTTGTGGAGGGGTAAACTTTTTTTCTTGGTTGATTACAAAGGAATAGGTAAACCAAATGAATTTTTTCTTACAATATCCTAAACGGGTTTTTGCCGTAAATATTTAAAAAAGAATTCTTTCACTAATTTAAAATGTCCAGATCCCCGTAATTTGGCATTATTTTCAATTTGCTCAAAAGTTTAATCTAATTCTGATCCTTTTGTAGGGTCACGGTGTTGGGTATAGCAAGTCGCATTATACTAATGACTTCTAAATCAAATGCAGTTTTGTTCGTTAGTCCTTCTCACGGATAATAAAAGCATCATTACATTTTGCTTTTTGTGCAGAGGGAATGAACAAGATGAGGCGTTCCAATCGTTCTATTACGGCGGGATCGGAGGCGACTCGAAATAAAATGCGTTCCGCGATTTACAACTCCGAGATTTTACGCGGTGCGCGACTTTCTACAAAGATTGCGGGACAGTAAATCGAAAATCGGAAAAGACGAAGATTATGAGCGCGAAAGAGGAAAAATAAGGCGTGTTGGGGCGTCGGAGCGGTCGCGTAACTTAGCCAAGTTGTCGACTGAGTCGTTTTTAAGATTTTTTCTTTTTTTCTTCGCTGAACCCATTGGGAAGGAATACAAGAGCGGGTTTGAGCTTTCAGCGGTGCCGAGCGGGAGTTTATGAGACGAATGGAACAGTAAACAAGACAGAGGAGCACGCAACGCGCCGATTATAATGTGCCTGAAGACACTGCAAAAAAGTTTATGTAGTTAATTGATCATTAAAAGTGGTCTCTGTATTACAGTTTGAGATGACAGAGGTGGTGTCATCTGAGAGGGCCATCATATGATCTTGAGAACTGTAAACTATTCTAGCGGATAACCATCTCCTACTAATATGTACACAATATAATTTATCTAACCAAACATTAAAGCATATTTTTAAAAACAATCGCAATTAACTTGATAAAAAGCTAAGATTGTTTCTTGATTCCATCTAAGCTTATACTTGGACGGCACACCCAGAAGGGAGACAGCCCAAAAACCTAGTTCCGAGCAATCAGGCATCAAAGTCATTTCAAGTTTGTAAATGTAAAAGTTGTGTAAAGTTTGACTTTCATTTTTTCTTCTTGAACCTGATTTTGCAGCAGAACCCTCACAAGTCAAATTATATGATGTTTCCTCCCTGAAACATATTGGTAAGTAATGCATGCATTACAGGGACGTCCCTATGAATGGATTGTATATAATTTTGGTGAGAATTTGACTAATTTTGGATCTTATACGATTTATGTGATATACGTTTGTAGCCCATGATTTTTTTTTTTCTCGGGGAAGACAGTTTACAAGCCAAACGTGAGTGGGAAATTAGAAAGCAGGAAACCTCCACATTCGCCAAAAATGTACATTCTGTTAACAGGTGCTTCGTGAGGCCGGCACAGTTGAGCTTTGTAAACTGAAGTGATTGTTTGACCTGGGAGCACGGAGATGCTGAGCCAAACATCGTCCTTCAGCGTCGGTTCCGTATCCCTGACAACTCACAACTTTTGAGGAAGCCATCAGCAGTAGACATCCGTCTTTCCACACCAAGATCGAACCTCACTTCTGCTGATTGCAGCCAACTGTTTTAAGTTTGGTAAGTAGGTAACTAGTAGTAATTTCCCTCATATGTTCAATAGCTTGATAAAATAGCTTAATGCCAATACCAATCATTATAATTAATTTAAAGTATAAAAACGTCTGCCGAGTTAGGAGTAGCACATAGTTTCCTCGTATCTGTTAACAATAAATCCCTTGATCATTGAAATGTTTCAAATAATTTTAGACTCTATTCTTGCGCATGCGCAGTGAATTTATTTTTGAATGCTGAAATTGATAAGGGACTATCCTCAGCCTAATCGTACATTCCCATTTCATCAATATCGAATGAAAAATGGGTACTTTTCCGTTATACACCCCCAATCTGTTTCACGACTTTCGCGACTGTTTCACGCACGCCCGATGTTTCTAGGCATTGGTAATGATCCCTATTCACATTTTAATTAATATTCGCTCAGTTTGAGGGAGTGGAGGCATTGGTGAATTCTTGGAAAAACAAGAGGGTAACGTCATTGACCACGGGCGCTGCGCGCTTGCTTGGGTCCAATGTCTTCCCGATGAACCGGTTGGTTTACTAACTAATCTCTTCACAAAGGTCAGGATAAGACAAAGCCAATGCGGAACAGTTAATTCGTTACTTGATACCTATTTGTGCGAATTCATGTGGAGGCAATCAAACCACAACCACGCCAATTTGTTTCAACAAATCCTCACCAACATCGGCACCTTCTGAAAACACGGTACTTAATTCGTTTTTTCCTTCTTTTTTTATAAAATAATATAATTTCTTCCCACAGCTTGAAATTGTCACCAATTCTACGTAAATATGTAGTCGAAAAGGAATGCCTAGAAACATCGGGCATTTGGAGATTTGTAGATGGGGGACAAATGTAGATGTTTTGCTTGTTACAAGGATTTTACATTTGCACGTGCGCAGCAGCAACTAATAATAGGTACGTCGATGTTGAAATTGATATAGAATGATTAATTCGTCTTTTCCCGACTACCCAAAAATGATTCTTGATGGAATTTACGTTTGCGCATACGCAGAGTTATGTATTGATTTTTGAACAGTAAAACTGATCACACAGCAATGAAACTAATCACAGTCTAACTCACTCATTCCCTGAAAATGGGACAAGGATTCGCTGAGAGACATACGTTTACAGACAGACGGTCACGAAACGAAAGTAGTTCAAAATGGTCTAAATCGTAAAATGAGACTGAAAATTTTGATTTTTGCGAGAAAAACAATTTGATCTCCCCTACATGAAAACAATGCTTCCGCCACTTACAGGTAGAATCGGAAGCAAAATTACGTCATAAGTACAGGTACAAAATAGGTGGATAGGTACAATAATTTCCCAATTCACTGGGTACATATTTTCATTGTTCAAAATAATTTATCTCCCAACAGCTCAGAGTATCATGAAACATATAGGTAAGTAATGCATGCATTGCAGGGACGTCCCTATGAATCGATTGTAGGTATATAATTTTGGCGAGAATTAAAATAAGAAACAAAACTATCATGATTTCTCGGAAATCCCCCCCTCTCCCCATTTTACCCAATTACCGAAAGTAAATTTGAAATGGATCGAACAATCAATAAAAACAGTCACGAAAAGTCTGATAAAAACAACAACAAGCAGTGAAAACAATGCTTTCGCTACCAATCAAATCGTCATTTATTTTATCACATATGTGCCTACCTTCATTTAAGCGAGATCGGTCGAATAGACCAAGAGATGATGACTGTTGATGGATTTGACGTTTGCACATGCGCAGTGGTGAAATTGATAGGGCATCTTCAAACCTAATCCACGAAAACAGTAAGAATTTGGTTTGTTACAAGGATTTGGAAACAGAAACGAAACAATGTTATTCAGAAATCCTAAAATAAAGAGTTTATATTTTGATTTAGCAGGAAAAAAAAGTTTGTCTTCTGTATGTGAAAACAAAGCTTTCTATTACCTACCTTAGTAGACAGAAGAAAACATTTAGTTTTTAAACAATCTACGAAACAATAGGTACGTAAGTAAGTACCTACCTAAATAAATTACCTACCGAAATAAAATTATTGAAATATCACGTTCTACGCTTCTGTAGTTTATATCTAGATTGCAAGAGCTTACACATAATTGAAGACCGCCATATGCAAAACTTCTCAAGTGCCATTTATAAAATTGTCCAGCAGACCCAAAAAACTGTTTATAGCCGAGCAAAAAAATGGATGAAATGTCTCTTGTAGTTTTCCATTTTTTTTTTACATTTTATCATTGTTTAATTAGTAAATAAATCAACAACTAAAATTAATAATTCTATTTTTGGTAACCAGGAAGGTCAAAGTTTAGTTTATTGAATACATTTCAGCCTGTGTTCTGATTCTTATATCACAAAATGTTGAAGAAGGGGTTGAATATGAAGTAGGTTGGTAATTAAAACTTTTATTTCACCAACTGTATTTAAAAGAAGTAATTAAAATGTAAGGAAAGCATGAGACGTAAAACAGTTTGAAAAAATAGAGACATACAATTTCTCTCATTTTTTATATAATCTATAATACTCGTATTAGGTACATATATAAAAATTGAATGGTGTCTATGCTTGTGTTACTCAATCACGTAAAAACTACTGGACTCATTGAGCTGAAATCGTACACGGATATTCATAGGGTCCCTGGTTAAAGCAAAGACTATAATTGGTATTACAATCCTCTAGACTTACTCCTTCATAACTCGGCTTTCCCAGTAAGAACGTGAACAACTTTGTAATTAAGGAAAAAGCCGACATGCGTCGAACTTACGTCAAATTAGGATGGGGCGGGTTTACGGGTAAAGAACTTTCGATAACGAATTCGACGATACCAAAACGATTTTGGTGGTTTGAGCCGAGCAGTTTTTATTCGTAAGATACCTGTTCAAAAACTGATATTCGAAACGCCTTTTGACATGGATATGTCTTTGCTCTGGGGGGTCAACCAAAAATTTCCGTGACGCAAAATTGATGTCACAATTTCAGTGTTTTTCACGTACAACCTAGCCGTTGCTAGGGGAATGGAACTTCCGCAGTTTTCATCGCACAAAAATCGTCAACAACTCATTGCGTCTGTATTGGAGAAATAACTTTAATTTATAGTAGGTATGCTTTTTGTGCCTCCAAGAATGATAAAATAAATTCTTTATCCTACATTTCGTCGCATACAGTCCAAAGTTAAAGGATTCGTTTACAACTCTCGAGGACGACCGTTATGAAATCCCCAATCAAAGACATATCCATGTAACATGGTATCTGCTTGTAAAGCAGATAGTGGAACTCGTTTACGAGTTTCGGTTTTCATTTTAACTGCAACAATTGGTTGTTGGTCGAAAATAGTTTTAACGTAACTGAGGTTATAATGAGTTGGTTATATTGAGGGGACATTTAGTTGAAAAATTAATTAGGAACAACTTGAAACTTGATTGCTGAAATTTGAGTTGAAGCCTCTTGGGGACTACTGGGTAAAAATTACAAGGTACCTGTTAAAAATGACCCGCAGACGTGGGTCCATGCAATGCACGGGTAACCGGCTGGTCTAAATAAAAATCTTAATTTTTAGGGGATAGCCATGGAATCATAATTTCGACGCCCATCATCTTCCCGGCAGTCCATTTTTTGGAGGAAGGGTAGCGGACTGTCTTTCGCAATGGTCATCCAGTCGTAAAAACTGTTTACCGACTTTAGCACAAACATGGCCAAAATTCCCTGTTTTTTATTTCACCCCCCACATTATCTGACCAGAAGATTGTTCTTGTTTTGGGCGATTTAAGATTTGCTGTATAAGTAGTCATGAATACATGTGCCGATTTCATTACAGCCCCGAATTCCCTCTGTCTCGTCCTAAAAATAGAAGTCTTCACCGCTACCTTCGATATGAATCCCAAGGTGATGCAAGTCAGTTGTCTGCTACAATACATTTGGGATGTGGGCAAAGTTAACTTGAGCCGAACGAAGGGAATCTTATTTTCCACTTGTTTTATAATTAGTTCGTTCCCATGTAAAAAACTTCAATCGGGGGATCATGGAGGAAGCATAGCAACGCAGGTGACGTTGTACAACAGAATGGGCACTTAAATTTGTTTGATTTGAAATTGATAAACGAACCGCTCGGAGCTCTACTATCGCTCAGAAACTTCATGAGCAGTAAGGCACATTCGGCCCATAAGGTCCGAATCTGTTAAAAAACTTATTTCTCAAAAAATGGCACTCAAGTTGTTTTGCATATATGGCAGTCTTCAATTATTTAGACGCTCAATGGTCACGTTACGTATAGCAATAACAACATATTATAAATACGTAGACGTAACCACCTACCTGCCGAAAGAAAATACCAATATCAAGGACATCTACCTACCATGCAATATGTAACAAAAATGTTATAACTGACTCCATTGAAAGAATAAATTCTTCATCAGTGATTCCACATGTATCCAAGAAGTAGCGCTAGTGGCGGGTCTTAGGCAGCTCGGGGTCCAGCCTCCTCTTTATTCGTTCACTGAGGAGGCCAAAATTTTTATCAGGTGATCATAAACAACTAATAAAATGAAGAGACGCACTTGCCCCGACTGACACTAAATCGAATTCATAATGGAACAAAATAAGAATCACGAAAATCGGGAGAGATTTGTAGCTTGGGCAGCGCTTGAAAAATTCGGTAATTATCCCCTCCACCCCTCACCTTGACGGCAAATCCGAAACTTCCAAGGTTTGTTGCACAACTAGACTAAAATTAGAATCGAACAAATTAAGAATCACAAAAATCGGTTGAAAATTGTATCCACGGTTTTTCGGCTCTACCCCCTCCATTCCTCCTCTTCCATCTTGACATTCAAAATTTCCGAGATTTGTTGCACAACTACACTAAAATCGGGATCGAACAAAGAAAGAATCTCGAAAATCAGTTGAAAATTGTGTCCTGGGCAGCGCGACAAAATTTGTGTCACACACACACACATACCTAAGGGTTTTTCACGGATTCGGTCTTAGAATGGTCTAAAACGGATTTGTATGCGGTCATTTTTTTCTCATGCTTGGTTTGTCCCCCCCCCCCCCAGGATCAATTCCAATAGGTCTTCCCTCGATTGACAAAGCCTAGCTTCAGAAGGACGTCCTAAAAATACTGCAAATGATAACAGAATGGTTTATTATTGTTGAAAGTAGCAGTGGAAAGATTAGAGGATTTTCCGTTTCGCACGCGCTGAGGATAAAATTGTTAGAGTTGAAATTAACTTTGGAGAATTCTGCTTGCTTGCTGTCTTTTGCTGTTAGTGCCACATTTGCCTTGTATTGGAATCCTGTGACTGTTAGCCCAAAGTATCTGTCCACTAGTTCTTGTATAATGTCCGCTGATTTCCTTCCATGCTTCCATTAAAGGTGTAGAATTTTTGCTTGATACAAAAATTTCAGTTAGCACATTCACAGAGGCACTTTTAGTTTGGCATGCATGGATGAAACGTCTTTCAATGAACCTTACCCAACACAATCTTTGAGAATTTTATAAAATTGGTTGATGGTAGTGAAACCATTGTCACCTTTCAGAAGGTAAAAAAACCAATATAATTTTGTAGCTACATTTCACGTTTAAATCATCTAGAACAATTTTGGTTTCGAGTCTGTCTGTCTGAGTGTCCGCTAATCCTTGTAAATAGAGAAAATTATAATACGAACATGTACGACTTCGATTAAATGCCAGAGCAACAGTATGATTTCTGCTATTTTCACCCAAATTTGATAAAATTCTCAGAAATCGTTCGAGTTTGGATCTGGATGGTCCTATGTATGAATTTCATCGTTCCATGTTGAATTTAACCTCTAAGTATAGACAAACAAAATCCGTTGAATATTCATTTAATCCATAGTAGCTTCTTGGAGAGCACTCTCCGAGATCCCTCAATTAAATGAAAAATATTACACACGTTACAAATAATGAAAAAAAGTCTGTCAGTTGGGTGTGGCATATAGCTTCCTTGTATCCGTAACATGAATATATAGATCATTAAAATGTCAAGATTCCGTAGCTGGTTCCCATGGCTGAGAAAATAGTAAATCAAGATGTGGCGTAAAACGAAAAATTTGGTCAATTTGACAATAAGAAAATGATGCTTGATACATGTGACATTTGCGCATGTGCAAAAATAGGTGATGGTTTATTGGAGACCATCCGCAGCCACATCGTTGAACTCCTGACAATTTCATCAAAATCGGATGAAAACTGTGTAAGCCATGCTTAATTAAAGGATTTATGACTCGCGCATGCGCAGTAGCTACTAATGATACGATCGTGATGAAATCAGATGGAATGATTAAATCGTCTTATGTCAACTACCCTCAAAACTTGAGCAAAATCTGCAAGGCGTGAGAAAATGATTGTTGATGGAATTTACGTTTGCACATGCGCGAGAGTAGAGTATTGATTCCGAGCGATGAAAATGAAACTTACAGGAAATCATCAACTGTCTAATTCACACATCCTCTGAACTTTGATCAGACATCCTGTTACAAATGATTTCATAGTTGCGCACGCGCAGTAACTACTAATGATACGGTAGTGTTGAAATTGATTAAACCTTTATATCCCAACATCCCACCGAATTTGAGCGAGATTAGGCGACTAGGGCTTGAGAAAAGCTTGATAGGTTTTCGCACGTGCAGCATGGAGTAGGAACAATGAAAATGAAGTGGGACTATCTGCAGTCTAACCCGCACATTCCAAAAAATCGAATGAAAACTGTTGAAATTGGGCTTGTTACTAGGGTCTGCGGACACTCGACACAGACAAACAGGCACGAAACGATAGGTTGTTCAATTCAAACTAGTCTAAAACTTGAAATTAGAGTAAAAATTTGGATTTTGGAGGAAAAAAAAGTGTCTTCCTCCGAATGTGAAAACAATTCTTATGCTAAATATAAGTAGACCCGGAAGCAATAAATTTAACCATAATTATTGTATATTTTTTTTAGGTGAAGGATGTTATTTTCCTGGGTGTGTCTTCTCGCTCTCGGTGGCTCGTTGCTTGCTGTTCTGCTGAAGAAAATCCCCGAAATTCAAATTGAGTGTCCTCCATCTGTCTGCGAAAACCTGAAAAGGGTCAAATGAAGCAACTGAAACGGGTCACTATCACGTGATGAGGAAATGCAGCGTAATATCTACCGACTACAATCTAGTTTCGTTAATAATTATGCGTTAATATATAATGTGCAATTGTATATTTATTAAGAGCATAATCATGTTTCAATATTTAATATTAAAAATCCAAATAAATTATTAAGTTCCTGCATCAGCTACTTATTAAAACAAAGTTATTAATCATACAAAGGTAAACGAACAATATTTGACGTATCAAAATCACAACACTCTATAAATAGGTTTATAATATTGAGAAATAGAAAAACGTTCCTTGGGAGAACAGGAGAGAATTTAGGTAACTCAGCTGATTAGGAAAGAGCCCATCATTTCAATCGTCTCTTAATGTCCTTATCAAATCTCAACTTCCAAGTTTCTTTCCAGTCTAATAGTGGTTGCAATCATGTTTACAAAATTAACTGAGAAGGATCACCTGTATGTAAACAATTATTCAGACAACCACGCTCATACATCAGATTGTTGGCCATGTAGTAGGTACGCTGTGGTTAACGTAATACGGTTAGGTAAATTGAGAGCTGTCCAACGACTGGCGAACGATTTTTGTACGATGATAAATGCCTAAGATATATAATAGTTCAATAGCAACGTTTTGGTTGTAAGCAATAAACCAGAAAATAGGAGAGAAAATGGCTTTGGAGCTCACGTAACGCACTAAATGTCACGTAACGGTAATTTGGCTCATTTTCGGCAGGGTTATGATAGCAAAAACATGTTCCTTGTGAAAATCTTCTTAGTGAAGTAAAATTATTTGATATACTTATGTAACAAATTCCTTCTGTAAGGAGCACGAAATTGTATTAAAATTCTGGTTACAATTTTACTTAACGTATTGAGTAGATGGCAATTGAAAAATTTCATCATTTCATTCATTGTCACCATATCTCAATGTCACATTATTGAGATTTCCATTAAGTTTGCTGAGAAGTTCATTACCTACCAACAAGTTTTTGACCATTGGAGAAGATTTTGAAATGATTCAGAACTCCTATGAACTGTTGAAAAGCGAGCCGAATTCGTACCAGTTTTCAACTTCTTTAGAAACCATCACGAAATTACACACATTCAACACACAAAATGTTTATAAACAGAAAATAATAAAAAACGACGAGTTTAAAATAAATTCCATAATGTAACGTAAGAACCTGATGAAAAATGTATTAGATTAAGGTGCAATCATAGCCAGTTGATGATTGTATGGGAGCGTAGGTTCGGGTCCTAACGACTGCGCCATGCAATAACCCTGAGTTCATTATAGCTATAAAACATAACTCGGTAGATTACAAGATTGGAAACTGAACTTTTATATTAGAAACGAACATACAGAATCATCTTAACAACATTACCTTAACCACAATACCACATGATAGATTCACAACAGTTGATTTAAAGGTGGAAACCCAGCCCAGCACCAAACGAAAATCAGTTGCCTTTTTTCGAATTTCGTGGAAGAAAATGTCTTGAAATTCAGGAATGACAGAAAATAAAGTTACATACATATGTAGTATATACTTAGATACTAGTATATTTTTCAAGTTTATGTAAATTCGAACATGTACCTATAATACTCATATTTTTGAGTTGTTATGGATGAATCAATAAATTGAAATGGGTAACGTCATATTTCTTTGTTTATTTATGATACCAGATGAAATATGTATATTTTGTTCGTGGTCTTTTTTGTTTATTTATTTAATAGTGAAAGTTATGCGCTGCGCAACGTCTCTCTCACTCATCATGTTTACGACTAAAGGCTGATCCAGGCGCTACGTTTGCACAACCTTTTGCATGCGCTGACTCACAGTGCTTTGATATTGGGTTGGAAAATTCCTTGACCCCCAGCCAAAAGACATATCCATGTCAAATTGGAGAACCAAATCAAGCATTTTAATTTCTCCCTTGATGGGAAAAACAAAAGATCATGGATATGTCTATTATACCTATTGCTTACTAGTAGGTACCTACGACTCAATTGTATACCAACCATTTCATTTCACAAGATTATTCCATTATGGTTACAAAACAATATTAGTTTTCAACTTAGAGTAATAAATCAGCATTCCTTGACACTACAATGGCTTAGAGGTCATGAAATGTTGTGATAAAATTCCAAAAAGTGGCGAACGATTTTCCTACTATGAAAACTATGGGAGTTACTCTTCCCTAGTAACGCCTTGGTTGTACGTGAAAATCAATAGAAAATGTGACGGTCGGGAAAAAAAGTGTCGGTCGGGAAAAAAAGTGTCGCGAAAAATTCCTTGACCCCCAGCCAAAAGACATAGCCATGTCAAAATTCTATTCTTGATGGATTCATATAGGAAATTTCACGCTGGTTCTGAATATACCTACATGTTAAGGCCGCAAACTAGTCCATTAATGTTCAAATAACAAAAAATAGTTAAAAAATAGTTTTTTAGGTCTAAATTTAGAAAAAACAATACTTACTATTATTTCGGTTGGTATACAAAATTATCTTCCTAGAATCATTTTAGGGCGTGAAATTAGGAGTTAATTTTAAAATTACCATGATTTTCAATATTCCAAAACAAGACGTTCGTTTGTAAGTAAAATTTCCTGGTTGTTTCAAATAAATTATCACCTATTTAATCAGAAAAAATCGTAACTAATATCCATTTATTAGAGAAAAAAACAATAATTGCAGCTATTCCAAGGGACAACTCGGTTCCACCTGTCATAGAGATCTTTGTTGGAGTGGGGATTTCGCAAGAAATTTCAATGAGATTAGGTCAACAACGGTTTGTAGAAAGTAGGAATAAAATTTCATGCTAGTAATTTTCTATCTTTTTGAGAAATTCACTTTTGAAGCTGAGGAAACAGTAAAAACTCCGGAAATATCGTTGGTCACTATACTAGTCCTCAAAAGGGATTAATCCCATGACATTAAAAATATTTTATAATCTTGATTGTTATATACCTTTGCTCATATTCGTAGAAAATGAAGGTTCACCCCGATTCATGGTTCTTACCCGAGGGATACACTTGAATGAAACGGTAGTCTGCACTATGTTTATAGTTTAGCTCAAAAAGGCATTTTGTAAAGGATAGGCCAAAAGACCTGTGGACTGGCCTAGAAATTGGCCCCTCAGGGATCCAAACGCAACTTGTTGGGGCAAGGAACCTATTTAATTGTACTTAAGGACTATCTGGTGATGCATTAGTATGCAAAGAAAATTAATTTTTGATTTTTTGACTTTTTTCACATGCCTACAGCACTGCGTGATGGAATGAAAACGTTGCCATTTTCGTAGCGTCTACACGGTTCAGTTTTTGCTCGGTTTTGCAGATACTTCCCGTCCTGTTAAGTGTGCACCGACGTTCAGAGGGGTTCTACTGAACGAGTCTTGCAAGAACGTGTACCTAACAGCAAAAGCGGATATTGGCCGGGAGCCCCTCTTTTGACCCAGTAGATGAATTGGGCGGTTGGTACATCGAGAACCGCGTTATGTCGGTAAGGTGGGTCGGGGGCGTCAATAGTTGTCAGATGTCAATGATCGGCTCGTGCTATGGCTAAACACCGTTACCGTCTTCTGTCCTCCGTCCCCTCTCACAGCGTGCCGGTAGTCGACGAAGTCGTGGGAGTGTGGGAGGCGAGACAGCTGTTACCCGTCCCGAAAGTGACTGATGACCTTCTGGAGTTGATGAATTCATTGTCATCTTCGACGCAAGGCTCGCTCAACTCGCTTCCACCTTCCCACACAAACAAGCGGGAGCAGAAATCCCTCCGCTGAACACAAATAATAATGGGCTCTTCTAATAATCGCATATAACAACACGAAACTCGTAGGTAAACATTTTAAAAGGCTGGTTGAGGCCCGAAATATATCACGTGGAAAAAAATAAGTTTTTTCTTTGATAAAATAACAATTAGCGAATTTTTGTAGAAAATGGAGCTATTGCAATGGCTCGAAAAATTTTAAAATCAAAATTTTCGAAAATGTTTTCCATTGAAATCCGTTTTGAGGCATTCTGAAACGAATCCTGGAGTTTGACGCTTATATATATATATAAATATATATATTGTGTGTGTGTGTGTGTGTGTGTGTGTCCTTCCAGACCATAATTCTCCTTAGGATTGAGATAAAAATTCCGTTCTTGCGCCAAAAAATCAAGCTTTCCAAACGAAAGGACGAGTTTGTTGACCAGAATTATTTGAGCACATTAAATTGGTCAAATTAAAAAAAAAAGTGCTGAAAAAATCACTAAAAATAGCAAAAAACGGCTAAAAATTGTCAAATTTGTATAAGTATATATATTTTTTTTAGCTGAATATTGCTCTGATGAAGTTAATTACGTAACTATAAAGTAGAACAATAAAAAATGTATGTGCAAAATTATGCTAAAAATGTACTATAATTTCATTAAAATGTGCTAAAAAATTGATTAAAACTCCAAAAAATTAAAAAATCCAAAATCTCTTTTTGAATCGCAGAATATTATTTAGAACGAGTTTTTTGCCATAGAATTGGTTACTAACAATTTCTTTTCCCTCAAAGACCTTAATTTTAAAAACAATGTAACAAAATCTAATACGATAATTTTGTGAAAATTCGCTCATACGATCATACTGCATGACTGGAACTTTTTTTTAAATGCTCTTCTAAATCGACTTTTAACTCTAAATGTCGGGAACACACTTTGTGTTCTTTTCATTTTATTTTAAACAAGACATAAAAAGTTTAAAATAAATATTCTGCAGGGCTAATAATGAATATTATTTGTTCGTTAGAGTCTGTCTCAGAAGTTGCACACCTATCTGCCAAT
Organism: Adelphocoris suturalis; assembly: GCA_030762985.1. Classification (NCBI taxonomy): domain Eukaryota; kingdom Metazoa; phylum Arthropoda; class Insecta; order Hemiptera; family Miridae; genus Adelphocoris; species Adelphocoris suturalis. The sequence continues at coordinate 60,590,168 of CM061042.1, read as the reverse complement.
GAACTTCCTCTAAATGGTGAGGGTGGTTCTGATATTTTATGGGTAGTCATGATATTTTCGTTATTTTATCTTAGGATAACGCAGTTGATGAAAGGAGCAAATAATTACCCTACAGTTTCATTTCAAAACGACGTCGCTTTTGCAGTTTTAATGTACATACATAACCATCTCCTGTGTATGCTCTCATGATTTATGAGAGTTTATTATTCAACATCGTCATCGTTAATGGAGGTTTGATGTCCGTGAAATGTCTGATAGGTAGGAGAAAATTCAGGAGGAAATAGGTATGTCTGGGAAATGCAATGGTAATACAAGATACCTACAAACAATGATAACGTTATGATAATAAGGTTGTGAACGCCCTGCTGCAATTCCGCTCTCCCATCCACTACTTCAACCACAGACCCATTGCCGCATTTCCGCAATGCCGGATTGATGTGAACCCACCTTAACAGCAAGGCAAACGCACTGTAGAAGAATGATTACGTGGAGTTCAAGGAGGACTGCTGGGTCATTTTGGCTCTGGATGCACCCTGACCACAGAAAAGGTTCCACTCAGAGGGTTAACATGAAATGCGCTTCAGTCGATAACTCAGCCCATTCAGCTACTGTTGGCCTCACACAAGGGAACGCATCCTTCGCTACTATGACCCCCTTATTCTTCTTTGCTCTCTTCTTCCTCTTCGTCTTCTTATTCGTCGTTTATTCGTTTTACTCAGTCTGCAATGAGACGGGGGACAGCCTTCCCACGCTCTAATGAGCGCTTCTCCGCTCATAAATCCCCCGTTTAACAAGGAGGCATTCGACGCTCTTGTCGCACATCAAACCAGGTGTCCCGGAACATTCAATTGCCGTCAATTCGCGGAGCGAATTAATGCGTTTGGGCTTCTGTGTGCAGACTCTTGCGGACAGAGGCGGATTCGACTTATTAACAAGGGAAATAAATATGTACGCGCTGACCCAGAGGTTCTTGGAGTTTATTCTACAGTAAACTCACTTTCAACCTCTCCCAGTCGCCTTTCAGAGGATTCACTACACTTCGTTTTCCACGAATAAACGGTAGAAGTAAATTCAATCAATTACTGGACTCATTGAATCTTGGTTTATGTCAAGTTCATGTAACTTTAGAACCTTTACAAGAAGAGTGATGTAGTATTACAAACCAGCACCTACCTATAAATGTACAATTGGAATCATTTTCTAAGGCAGTGATTATAACTGCAAAAGTCAATGGTGCACTGTAGTCCGTCAAACGTGTACTTAGTAAAACTATCCATCCTAGTGCCTCATACTTGTCGTAAAACTATCGATCCTTGTCCCTCAAACTATGTACATATAGAGCACGTCATAGATTTTTGTATCACTCTGACCTAGAAATCAAGATAGATATATTTTTTCAGGAACGAATGATGCCGAGGATACCTTTCACGGTTCTCAAGACAGAGAAACAACAGCTATCCAGAGCAGAATCCAAATCTGAAGTCAGTCATTGCTTTGGGAATCGGGAAACTTGGCGAATTGGGAAACTTGGGAAAACACCGAAAAATTGGCCAGAATTGTAGTTTTCTTTTAGCAGTGGAGGGGGGGGGGGGGGTTGGGAACACCCTGTATACTAAATAGGACCAAGCTTCAATGACTCGTGTGTACATGAGTTTATTGCATCCAAGAAAACCAAGTTATTGCAATAAAGAAATTATAATCTATAATTACGATATAATTTGAAAGCCGAAGACGGGAATCGTGTTTTTTGGATTCATAAAATAAAAACTCCACCTATTTTCAAAGTTGATCAACTAACACAAAAAGTTTGTATGTATTAAATGTTCAGACCAAGATGAATCAATCACTGCGTGAAGAGCAGCTATTTAATTAACCAAGAGTTATGGAGAGGCTGGTCATATCTTATCAGAATCTGAAAAGAAAAAGAAACTGGAAATCCTTCATGATGGCGATGTTACTTGAATAGGTGGACAACCAACTTTTTTCCTTCAGTCATACCGGTCAGGCTATCAATGAATAATAATCCTATTAGGGAAGTTCTTACCTCCAGGTCCATCTCCAGTCTGGTCCATTCGAGTCATCGAAACCTTCCATGAACACCTGCCTGTCAAAGTATCGAATAACCGGATTTCTCTAAACACTAATTGTTTGTTGTAATGAGCACTAACTATTGATCTTCAATTATATTCAACTTCGTAGAATATTATATTACCTGTTGCACAGTTTCTTGTGCCCCAACGATTTCACGTAATTAAGCTTGGTATTTCATAAAATTTTTTGCTTCAGAGTCAATGAAGTTGCAACGTTTCTTTTTTTTTGGGCCGTTGAAATTATAACAAGATTTTACAAAAGAAGGCCTTTCTGTGTATTGGTTCTGCTCTACCTTTAGGTAGCAAAAGCATTGTTTTCACTTTCAGGAGAAAAAAAAAAAAAAATTGTTGGTCTCCATTTCCCGTTTTAGACTTTGGTTCCGTGTCTGTCTGTGTGTGTCTGTCGTGTGTCCGCAAATCCTTGTAACAAGCTTAGGGCCAGTTTCACCAATCTGAGCTAATGTCCCATCAACTTAACCAAACGGTAACGGGAGACTCGTGTTAAGAGGAGCCATTCGAATCTCTTGAAGGAATGTGGGAGGTACCTACCTCTTGCTTGAACGCGGAAGGTTCTTTGATAGCCTTTCTACACAGATAAAATAATGGTCTATCTTTATTAAACCTAATACAGTTTTCGTGGTTTCACAAAGTTTTACAAGATTAATATATTTGTCATTTCCAACAGGAAAAAAAAAAAAAAAAAACCGCCTGCCAAGTTGGGTGGGCAGTATAACTTCCTCACATAGATAACGCAGCAAATTATTACACAGCAATTTATTATTTTTGTCTTGCCCCTTTTATAAGATTTATTAATTTTTATAATTTTTTTTTTTGTAATTCCCTTGGGGGGATAGAAGGGGATCGTAAGCAATTTTAAAAATTTCCACCGCCTCCCGAACCATGGGCTGTAAGTCTCGATGGTATGGAGACTATATCCAGTCACACCCAGTGAGTATAGAAATAACTAGAGCGGCCTTCCCCAGTGCTGGAAGGTGAGCGGGCGTATGCGCTGCCCCCCCAACCCTCAGGTGCTTTGCCCCACCCTCACCACTGCTCAGCCTTCCACTGCTCACGGCCAAATACCCTACTTGCATCCTCATAGCGCATCTCCTTTTAATAATGTACAGATGATTTATTATCATTCCAAATAGGTCTATGAGCTCCATCGGAATGCAGGGTGGCAGTGGATAAGTGACGAAAAATTTGTTGTGTTAGTCTGCATCAAAACTGTAGTAAAATGCCGACAACCGCATATTTTTATCTCAATCCGTACTCGAGATATGATTTTGTTTCATTTCAAGAAAACCGTGTTTTTTCCTTTTAAACTCAAATTTCTCCACTTTGCCTCATTTAATTTCAACTGTTGACCTCATTTTCGGAATCAGCATTGAATTTTCTATAAGAATAATGTACTTGAGTTCTACAAAGTACCATCCGAAGACCTTCATCACATCAGTTCAAACATTGAAGATTTTGAAAAAATAAAATTTCTGAAAATCGTTACAACTTTACTACTCTTCCAAAAAAAATCTTGAAAACTGGCAAATCTCATGAAAACTGTATCATCTAATACCTACTCTTTCCAACGGTATAATCAATTTTACTTTTACTTTGTTATTGAGGGGAGAAAATTATGTTTTATTGTTAAAAAAGGTGGGGTTTTCAATGAAATTGTTGGTTTTCTCGAAAGTTGAGCCTCTATGAACCTACGAGTGTGGGATCGGTTTCTATGTATTTTTTCACGCTGTATCGAATGGTAACATTTGTAGATCTCTCCAACTCCGTTATAATCGAGTTTTACACTTAAACTCGCAAATGTTTAGTTTTTTACGCTTAAATGTATGTGTGTTATAGGGTAAAACTAGTTAATTAAAGTGAAAACTCGATTATATAACGTAGTTGCAGAGATCTGCAAGCGTTACCATTCGATACAGCGAGAAAAAAATACATAGAAACCGACCCCATACTCGTAGGTTCATAGAGGGTCATCTTTCGAGAAAACCAACAATTTCATTGAAAAACCCACATTTTTTAACATTATTATTTAACAATTTTCTCCCCTAAATAACAAAGTAAAAGTAAAATTGATTATACCATTGGAAAGAGTACTAGATGATTCAGTTTTCATGAGATTTGAAAGTTTTCAAGATTTTTTTGGAAGAGTAGGTAGTAAAGTTTTAACGATTTTCAGAAATTTTATTTTTTCAAAATCGTCAATATTTGAGCTGATTTGAAGGTCTTTGTATGGTACTTTTTAGAACTCAAGTACAATATTCTTATAGAAAATTCAACACTGATTCCGAAAATGAGGTCAAAAGTTAAAATTAAATGAGGCAAAGTGGAGAAATTTGAGTTTAAAATTAAAAAAACACGGTATTCCTGAAAAAACCTGTAAAAAATCATTTCTTGAGTACGGATTGAGATAAAAATATGCGGTTGGTATTTTTTCTGGAACTGGAGATGGAAATGGTGAGGAATCCTGCTTCAAAACCCTCCGTGGTATCTTTGAAGTGGAAGTTGATGGCTGTAAATGAGGTGGAAAAGCAGAAAATATCGATGGAATTGGATCTTTTTTTAGATATCTTCGAGAAGGAGATGAATTATCATAATCGGATTCTTTAAAATGGTCACCACAAACACGACTGTGATTGTCAATTTTTCTCTCCTGATTGATCGGACCCATTTTTCTCTGAGTTCAGGGTTTTTAGGGAAACGGTGAAAGGAAATCTTCCTTACCTCGCCATCGCCAACGTCCTTGGTTCTCTCACTGTTTTGGCATCCATACGCGACACACTCACTCGGCATTTTCTCTTTGTAAAAGTAATTTGCTACTCACCAACGTACATCTATCCATTCACACACCACTTCAAACACAATCACATCGCACTAAAAATCAAAGCAACCGTACCTCAAACAAGTAGGTGCGTCAACAACAAAACATGGAAGAAGAGAACAAAACATGCAACAAACTGCTGAAAGAGTGCCGAGCGAGGCGCCAGGCATCAGGAGAGGCACCAGGGAGTGGGGGAAGGTCAACACACTTGGTCTTCGCCTTAGGCCGCTCTAGTTATTTCTATACTCACTGGTCACACCTATACTTCCCACACCGAGCGAGCGAAGCGAGCAACATTCCCTACACACGGCAGATTTCAACGAGGTTTTTCCTACGGACTCGGGATGGACTACACCCCATCGCATCTATACATTCCACAAAGTGCGGGTGAAGGGAGCGAGACAACCCACCTCAAACAAGCGAAGCGAGCAACATCCCCTACACACGTTAAACCTACCCTTATTGATATACCGTTTCGAATCATTCCACGAGTCCCACTCTACAGTAAAAGACCATCGCACCTATACAACCACACTGAGCGAGCTGAGCGAGCAACATCCCCTACATGTTTCAATTGTAATACACCTCAACGGGGGGGGGGGGGGGGGGGGGGCCCCTCCAGGGGGGTGAGCGAAGCTAGCCGGAGCGGCCATTTAATTAATAAAAACAAAAATCCATTACAGATTGATTTGAATTTTCATTACAATTCTATTTTTATTGAGTTTTATTGAGTTGTATAATTGAAGATTAGAATGGAATTTACTTTCATTCGAAAATATTGCATGTTATATCTAAATGTTCTCAATGTTTGTAATGAAAGTACCTTCCTAAATGGTTTTCCGCGGACAACAATTGACTCATCCTGTCACCCCGTGTAAGTATAATATGTACTCGTAGGTACCTAATGTGTTGAGAGAGCGGTAACAGGAAGCGGAGGGTGCGTTACGAAAGGGCGCCCTCGCCGCGGACATTATGCTAATAAGTGGTCCCTTCCTACACAACTAATGTTGCCCTAATCTGTTGTCTCAGGCTCCGCTTTTAACAACTCACCCCCTCTACCTCTCTTCGCCACCATCTCCGGTGTTGTTTTTCCGTTTAGGAACCGAGTAGGATTTCAATCAGCGTCCCCATTCAACGGGCCTGATCGAAGGGGTTTTGAATGTTTAACCCTCGCGCGGGTGCCAGCCGCTCTCTGCGACCCCTTGGATATAATCTCGATTAGAACACATATCGGGTACCCCCGATAATTCGTTGCCCTAGTACTGGTTACCCAAAAGCTGCTCGAGGAGGATAATCCTCTTAATGTTATGATTAAGGACAATAACATAAACCGTTGAATCATGAGACGAAACACGGTTTTGTTTAGGTATTTTTTTTCTTATGAACCTTCGTAATCAGTCAAGGGGAAAAATAACACATGTTTTTTGGCTAACATTTCAAGATCAGAGTTGGGCGTAATCGTAATCATAATTACGATCACATTTCTGTACCTCAGAGGTCGATTATCGTAAGTGACATTTTGGCGATTTTACAGGAGAGCCAAAAGAAGTTGTGGGCACACCTATTTTGATCCCTATGGCCCATTCTGATGACTTTATCATGCTCAAATTAATTAATTTGAGCATGATAAAGTCATCAGAATGGGCCATATGGATCAAAATAGGTGTGCCCACAACTTCTTTTGGCTCTCCTGTAAAATCGCCAAAATGTCACTTACGATAATCGACCTCTGAGGTACAGAATTACAATCAAAGGGTTTTAGAGTTGTGGTTACAATTACGATTATAATCACAGAACCTGAAGCTATGATATGATTACGATTACACTTATGATTACGATTATGATTACATTCGTAATCTCAACTTTTCTGTGATTATATTTGTAACCACATTTTTGCGATTACGACTATAATCACAAATTTTTAATGTGATTTTGGCCGCAACAACCAATGTTTCCTATGAATAAGCCCGTTACCGCAGATTTTTCGATGCAATTACAGTCATAATCATAATTTTTCCTGTGATTACAGCCGTAATCTTAGTTTTTTTTACTGTGATAAATGCCGTAATCATTGTTTCCCCTATGAATACAATCGTAATTACAAACAAATGAATTCACAGGAAAAACTAAGATTACGGCTGTAAACACAGGAAGAGTTATGATTATGATTGTAATTACAGGGAAAAATCTGCAGTAACGTGCTTACTTATAGGGAACATCGATTGATACTGCCAAAATCACACTAAAAACTTGTGTTTACAGTAGTAATTGAAAAAAAAAATGTTGTGATAACGAATATAATCACACAAAATTGGATTACGAATGTAATCGTAATCGTAATCATAGGTATCATCTGATTATAAGGTCCTGTGATTATAATTATAATTGTAAATTACAACTCTTAAACCCTATGATTGTAATCGTAATCATAATTATGATTACGATTACGCCCGACTTTGTTCAAGATGCTTAAAACCCAAAAATCATATCCCACTAGACCTACTACAAAATCAAAATAAATTTTTACCAAATTACTAGACCAAAGTTTGTGAAACTTGGTTCGAAACGTCTGCCAAGTTGGGTGGAGAGTATAGCTTCCTCACTTATTGCAACATGGGCACGTAGAATTAGTTGAAGAACAAAGTACGAGTCGAAATGATAGAAAGCAAAAGAGAACAGTATTATATGCGTAGATATGCTAACATATGAAATAGGGCTATCATTTATGTTTGCGAATTCGCACAGCGTCTTGAGTGACAACCAATATTAGTTTTGCACATGCACAATAGTTATTGCTCAAACAATCGCGATCAGACATCATCCTTGACATACAGGGTGTCCCAAAAGTAACCCCCCCCCCCCCCCCAACAATTTATGAGAAATCGAAGTGAAACCTGATACTAAGTTTTAAACAAATACGAATCAAGAAAAAAATCCAAAAGTTTTAGAACTGCCGAAAAGGGGGGGGGGGGGGGGGGGGGGGGGGGGGGGTATTGGGTACTTCGAAAAAATTTGTCTCCATTATTTGCCGAGTGACATCTCATTTTAAAGATGTTTTAGTCCTGGAAAACATGGTGAAACCCGAATCGCAATATCTTATTCCGATCTCGGATTAGAGCAGATGAACCAAGAAGAAGTGTGATTTTTCTAGAAGTACCTATCTTTAGAAAAAATAGCGCATCTTCTTGGTTTATCAGGTCTGATTCGAGAACGGAATAAGATATTGAAATTCCGGTTTTATCATCGTGTTAGCACTAAAAAATCTTTAAAATGAGGAGACACTCGGCAAAAAATGGAAAAAGAAATCGATATACCCAATACTCCCCTTTCTTGATGCCAAAGACCCCCTGAATTTGAAGGGGACATACGCATGCGTACGGACTACTATTAATCCAACCGTAATGAAACTTATTCGAACATTCTGTAGGAGCTAAAACTCACAATTCCTGAAAATTTCATAAAAAGTGGTCCATTAGTCTCGGGCTTTTGCTTGTGCCAGTCAATTTTTATTTTGCACACGCGCAACGTTATTTTTAAACCAATCGCTATATAATTCATAGGGCATCATTCTGGATCATATTCCCAATTACTCTCCGAGTTTAAACAAAATCTAACCAATAGATGATGAGATATCGACATTATTTGAAATTCACGTATGCGCATGCACACAGGTTACCATTGATCCGACAGCTATGAAAGTCGTAGGAGACTGTCTAAGAGATTTTTATGAAACTTTTTATTGCACCAAGTAATAACTAGGTTCTTATTAACAATGTTATTTGGAAAAACAGATATAAATATTCAAAACTGAGTTACACCACAGAGTTTTTCATATTATGACTAATGCTTCACTTCACTGCTTCACAAGAAGGCAAGATCAAGTGGTTTAGTACGCTTAAGTCTTCTTATGACATATGTATCACTTGCACCAAGGAGACGGACAGCTTCCTCGTTGACGTGATATCTTAGCCGATGGAGGTGACTCACAGCTTGTCGCTTTATAGCCTCTCTTACTGTCTCGACCTGAAGTTTGTGATGGAGACGTTCATTTCGAAAGTACCATGGTGCATTGACAATATTTCGTAATACATTATTCTGGAATCGTTGGATGATGTCTTGGTTTGATTGAGCTGTACAACCCCACAGCTGGGCTCTATAAGGTATATCCCCGGCCGATGTATGGTTTTTCAGCCAAATTTTATAAACTTTGATCCAGTAGTTTTGGAAAAAAGCTCTGGATGGCGTACGGACGGATTTTTTAAATTTCGATTTTCAGACTCTATGCATCTGGAAACGTAAACAAACAATTTTTGAGGGGGGGTAAAAAAACTTGTTTTGGTCGATTACAAAGGTTCATTATTGAAAATATGTTTAAAAAAGAAAAGAAGACGATGGAAGGTGAGAATTCAGGAATCAGGATGATGAAAAACAATTTCGCATAAATACCAGAGATCGAATGTCGGAGTCTGGTTACAAGCTGTCAAGAGACGACGTGTGAAACGCCGAGCAGGCACCGTGATAACTAACAGCCAGCGTGTTGGCAAAATTTTGATTTTTCCTAGATTCTCGAACACCGTATTGGAACACCGTGGTAACCAGGATCTCTCCTGGCCCTAGGTGATCACATTAGGCGGGGGTGGGGGGCGGTTCCTATTGACTAATGCATTCAATAGATAAATGAGCTTAAGAACTAGTAGTGCTCCGTAACACCCAGTTTTTACCCTCATTTCTCTATTGGCTGTCACTATATATTATACTTTGTATTATTAAGTACTTTTTTGTATCATTGTAAGTACTTGACACCACACAGTAATCCGATCTTTTCCCCTTTTGAAAAGCAATAACCGATTTCTCCGGGTTCGTGTTCAATCGACGTCCCCCTACGAAAACCCTTTCCTCCGGGTTAATTCCTCATTGGTCGAGTCAATTCAACTTCGTCACGCCGCCAGTAATCGGGTAACCAGTCGTTCGCGTTTCATTATCCGTTCATCGGCTCGGGATTATTTCCCCGTTTGGAAGATCGACAATGAGTTCTCCCCATTCGAGTGAAACCTGGTGTGAGGGGAGAGTCAATTGATACAGGGTGACCCACTAACTTTGTCGACAGTTTTTTTCGTCCCGCATATTTCCCTTTTTATCCGAATAAGTAGGTAGCGACTGCTCTACAAACGATTCCCAATGAATTTCACCACAGTAGAAACTCCTGTACTCGTAGCAAATGCGAAATCGTGGATATCCACAATTTCTTAGATCCTGAGAACACCTGTGATGAACTCCATCGTTGAAAGCTCATTGTTTCCTCACATCCAAAGGTAGGGAAACTTGTGTTTGTACGATAAGTCAAAAAAGAAATTGTCCTCCAAAATCAAAATTTCTTCTTGTTTTTGCGTTTCAGAGCTTGTTCATTTTGGTTCCAAGTCTATCTGTCACGTGTTCCAATTATCCTTGTCACGCCTAAAACTATTATTTTGGCTTGGTACTTAGCCGCAAAGTATTGGAATTCGCATCCAGTTGATGACAATATTAAGACTCTGCATCACTTCACAGCTACGAGTATTTCCGCCCGAGGTTTCCATAAAAGAATTACTCACTCTCTCACACCTTTTCTTCGCAAAAACCCTACTCCAAGCACCTGTATCCTTAGCGGATTATCTTAAATAATTTGATCTTATTGTTTGGGCATGATCACCCAACCCAGCCCGCAACACAGCCTGCCCTGATCACGCCAACGATACTACTATACTTATCAAGATTTAGTTCGATTATTGATGAAATTTTAATCGATTGTGTGGATTAGCTTCTAGATGGTCCCCAATAACTTTCAAAGCCGTCGGATTAATAGTAGCCTGTGCGCATGCATAAACGTGAATTTCTTATAACGTCGATTTCTTATGCTATATCAGTCCGATTTAGTTTCTCATTTAGTGTGCGGATTAACCTCTAGACAACTTGGTATCAACTCCAACGCCCTATATACATACGGTAAATCACTATATACCTAGGAAGGCGAATGCTGTTGGATTAATTGTAGGATGTGCAAACCTACCGCAAACCTGAATTATAGCCCTAACTCGTATATTTTTTCAATTTCAATTTCGGTTTATTATTTTCTATAATGAACTTTGTAATCGACCATCGTGTTTCAAGATGAGTAGAATCGAAAAATCAAAAAAAAAAAAAAAAAAAAAAAAAAATTGTCCGCCGTCTGCGGCTTTTCTCCGAAATTGATAGACCAACCTTCATGAAACTTGCGTTAAAAATCGCATTTGGGGTCTAGATGGTCCTAAAAGCTCGAAATAAATTTTTGTCAACCGTAAACGGTAACTAGCATTAAAGGGCTAAACGTGCAAATATCGAGATCTCAAAAACTTAAAAGGTAACAGTAATGATAATTTGCTTGTCAATGAAAAATATTATCTCGAAGGATCGATTAAAACCATCCGCAATGCTGTACGTTGACGGTTCGCTTTCCTAAGGGCTCGAAGATCAAAAAACACCTTAGGATTTCTGAACGCGAAACAATAAAGAAATAATGCGCTGCTAGCAGATCTATTGATTAGCCGATTAAGCTCTAAATTCCATTAACGATTACTAGATAGTGGGACAGGAACCCACAGAAATAGCGGGAAAGGGCTGAGCTAACGAAGCCATCATGAACAACACCAAGGGCCAGTTTCACCAACTAACCAAACGGTAACGGGAGACTGGCGATTAAAAGCGGCGTTCAGGAATCATCTTTCACCACGTGAATTCAGACGTCAATGTAATCACCCCTGTGGCTGGTTATGGTTTGGTTAGATAACGACAAAAAGTTTCATTTTGTCAATCTATCATGGACAGAAAAGCGGCTGCCCGGAGCTTGGAATCATAATCTAAACAACTTCAACATCTGTTTCTTATCGCGATTAGGAGTTGATTTTTTGTAAGTTGAAACGCTGAAATTTGATTTACATTAATTTTGAATAAACATTAAAGTAGAGAAAGAGATTATCGACCCACAATATGTATGTTGTCAAATTATCAGGATAAGGGTCAAGAAACGAATAAAAGTCCTTATCGCCGAGCTTTCGGTTTATATAAAACCATCTTCAGGGCTCAAGGATCTTTCACAGTGTCATAATATAAGACACGGTCACGGATTTAGAAGTCAAAATTGTCATAATAAAAACAAGAAATGGTTGCAGTTGAGGCTGACTAGGGTTGGCACATGAATAGGACTAAAAAAAACGAAAAACGAAAAAACTAGAGGCTAAAATTTAAAAATACTTTGAATAATACGGCTGGCAGGCATAAATAGAGCTAAACTAGAGTTTTAGCTAAACGAGTCTTGTTTTTGTTATGACAATTTTGACTTCTAAATCCGTGACCGTGTCCTATTTTATGACACTGTGAAAGATCCTTGAGCCTTGAAGATGGTTTTATATAAACCGAAAGCTCAGCGATAAGGACTTTTATTCGTTTCTTGACCCTTATCCTGATAATTTTACAACATAAACATTTAAATAAGAGAGAGTAAAAATCACTAGGTAACTGCGGTCAAAAATCTTCTTAAATGAGAAACCTCTGAAGTGAAGTGAAATAAACCATATTTATCTTTCTACACTTTTGGTGGCCTCAACAGTAGATCTCCCGGTACTGCAGAGGGTATCATACCTAAATTCCAAGAAATTAGTATATGTAGGAGGATAGGTACTAGTTGATGGAAGGGTTGTGACAGAAAACGTCTGATTAAGCTCAAACATAATGCCGCGTTAACGCTAATTCTTGATTAACTCCAACGGTGAAACTGGCCCTAAATCTGTGTCTCAGGAAGATGGTCACCCTCAGTTTTACGTTCGGCAGTCCCTCCCCACGGACTTATGAGCAGTAGGCGGTTGTTAGATGACGCGGTTTCGACCGAATCCAATAAAAACCGACGGATTTTTCCGAGCGAGGGGACGACAGTGTTATCCGGCGATCGCCCACATCGGGACGTTACGTCTCGCTGCTCCTGATGAACCCCCGTTGACGTCTCCTTGGGAACTCGTAAACATGGGAAAAGTAAAACCCTCAGTGCATATCTGACCACACGCTGGGAGTTCAGCGAATCGATATTTCCATTTCATTTGCTGAAATGGATAGAAGGTAGATTGTCCGGCCCGTCATCAAATCCCACGCCAATAATATGGGCACATGACCGCGTCAAACAACATACGAAAGTCTACTGTTTAAGGGAACTCAATACCAGTGGCGTAGTTTGAGGAGGGGCAGAGTGGGCAGGGCCACAATCATAGAGGATGCAGAATTTCGTATTATGGATACAATTAAAATTAATAATTGTAATTTTCTATTTTCAGTACCTACACCTTCGATTAGATAATGTAATTCGCAAAAAACAGTACCTATACTATTATACGAATCTGCTCGCCTAGAAACTTTAGAAGGTTAGACTATTAGTTAGAAATAAAGACTTATTAGGTTCATTTGTGTGAGGTCAAAATGGCGTGGATATTATAGAGCCCCACGGAGAGTAATAAAAAACACCTCTTCAACGAAACGGAAATGTGGATACTACAAACTGAAATTAAGTCGTTCTCCGCTACCTTCTGGGGAACGACATATGCGATTTTTCCCTAGAAAAATATCCACAGAAATAGCTCAGTATCCACAAAAATTCCGCTAGAACTTCCCCTACTTTTCACTGCTTACCTGATACTATTTAGTAGTAGGTACTTGTAAGCAGTAGGTACTAGACGATGCATAGACCTCTGATCAGCTGATGGGCACCTAAAGCGGATGGTCTCCTAAAGCCGATGATTTCTATCGTGTTTACTGAAGCAGAAATTAAGAGAGGATTGAAAAGATTGGCTCATTCCTACTCAGCTGAGTGAGCTAAACTGTCTCCTGTTCATCATAGGAAGTTGAGATTCGATAGGGAGACTCTCTGAGACACTAAGAGATGAGTTCTGGCCAACAAACCCATCCTTTCGGTTGGAAAGCTTGCTTTTTGGCGCAAGAACGAAATTTTTATCTCAATCCTAAGGGGAGTTATCGTCTGGAATGACACATAAATAAATAAATATATGTATATATATATATATATATATATATATATATATATATATATATTATTTTGAGGTATTACAGATGGTTGGAAAATATAGGAAAACACATAAATATAACTTAAAAATTGAGAGAATATTTTTCCCCGTATCGGCGTCGTCAGATCTAGTCAATATTCTATCAATTTAGAAATGTGACAGGGTGACCCTCTTGGACATCAAGAGACCAGAAAAATGATGGGTTCTTGCAGATCATCTGTTTGATCTAATAATCTCCTTCTCTCCCTAGGAATGTGAAATTTGACAGGGAGCCTCTCTAGGACATTATGAGACGAATGCAATGACGGGTTCCAACCAGATCAGCTGACTTAGCTGAATTCTCTCCTTTTCCCTCTAGGAATTTTAAATTTGATAGGGAGCCTCTCTGAGACATCAAGAAAACGAATAAAATGATGGGCCCTTTCCATATCAGCTGAGAGAGCTAAACTCTCAGTTTTTACCCTTGGAATGTGAAATGTAACAGGGTGTCTCTCCAGAACATAAAGAGACGAATGCAATGACGGGTTCCAACCAGATCATCTGATAAATTTGATAGGGAGCGTCTCGGGGACATCAAGAAACGAATAAAATGACGGGCTGTTTCTGATCAGCTGAATGAGCTAAATTCTCTCCTTTTCACCCTAGGAATGTGAAATTTGACAGGGAGCCTCTCTAGGACATTAAGAAACGAATGCATTGATGGGTTCCAACCAAATCAGCTGAAATTTACCATTTATACGTACTAATTCATTATTTATTGCCAACGTTTTCTTCGCTTCAATTAAATAATAAATTTTAGTAAGTTAATGCTTGTTATTTGAATCAGTGACAGCACGAATAATATGCCGCAGGGTCAGCTAGTTATTGAATACATTTGAATTTCAGTAAAACATAAATCGGACACGAAATGAAATGAAATTTTGCAACACTTTTGTTCGGGAAAAGGCTGAATGGTCGCATGGCTATGTGGTCGCATTTACACATCAAATTTGAAGATGATCGAATCATCATGAACAATGCTCGCATTTTCCTTTGTTTCTCAGTAGGAAAAACGAATGAGTAAAGCTGAAAATGTATACATGAGGTGAAAATGATCATTTTGTTGCATATTTGAAAGCATGCTGCAATTTATAAAAACTTCCAATTTGAAACAAAAAACCTCAAATTTGAAACGAAAAACTTCAGTTTGATGCGCACAACCTCCAAATTCACGTGTACGTACTATAATATAATAAATCTTTTATCCAGTTGAACCAATTAGGATTAAAGTTTGGTTTAGCGCCACGCTCGATTGAGCGCCGTTCAGCGTGAGAGCGGGCGCGGGGTTGTGCGGACTCCGAAAGCCGATACCGAGGGCCGAATGAGGGGCCGCTTCTACACGCTCCGATGATCCCTCACTCGGTACATACGGTAGTTGTGTAGCTCTTTAACAGGAGGGTGATTTTTAGGGGAGGAGGTGGGAGGGATGGTTGTTAGGAGAGAGGGGGATGATTGTTAGGGTGAAGGAGAAGGTTGCAACATCAAAGATTCCCACCCCCACCCCCCGCTAGGAACTCACCCCCTGAGCGTATTAATAACAATCAATTGAGGAAGATTGGCTGTGAATTACGGGGAAGGAGATGCGGGCCACCCCCCCCCCCCCTTACACACCATTGGCCCTTTCTCAAGCCCCCGAGGTTCGCATTTTCCCTAAGTTATTTCGAATTAAAAGCTCATTTTCTTTGTCAACATCCTCAGTCAGCCATCTTCCTCATTTTCAGTCAACCAAATTCTCGGGAAAGTAACAAATTCGATATTTATCTATCAATAATACCAAAATAAAAGGATTTTCAACAAATTTCTGTGTTTTAATTTCAATAATAATAATTCAATAATAATAATTTCTGATATTACCCAAAAGTACCTACAATGTGATATGAAATTGCAATAAGTCGGTGTAATGAATAAAAGTCCATGAATTGCTTATGTTTCCGAAAGAATATAATATTTGAAGTATTATTACATACAACATGACAAAATCAATATAAAATAGGAGAACAAAAATACATAAATTCACCTACTTACTGGCCAGTTTTGAATTGGTAGGTACCTCCTTTGAATGTTCACGTGGTTGCAGCTCAATCAACGTTGATGGCCCGGTGCTCCATCGAACAGCAGCAGGTAAGATAGAAGGGCGCCCTGTGCTCGAAGCAATAGCTTGGAGAAAATCCGAAAGGAAAAAAAGCGAAAATTCTGGTGATTTATAATAAATTGATAGGAAGCAAGGAAAATCGAAGAAAAGAGCAATATGGAGAAACGAATTTATCTATCGCCGATGACGTGATCCATTCAGGCGCTGACGGTAGGTAGGTAGATAGGTAGGCGGCAAATGAATAGCTTGTTGCAGTGAGGCGAATAATTAAACATGCTAACCCATAATAAATATAACAATTTTTAATACATATAACAAGGAGTAAATTCAACAATCACAAACATAGGTATATATTATTATTAAAAAAAAAATGCATATATATATATAGGCTAATGATAAAAAACCGTCCATCCGTTCGTAACTTTTTCCAGAAACTATTGGACCAAGGTTTATGAAACCACAAAGGGTAGTAATTGGAGGGCTGAATATTGAAAAATCGTGATTAAAAACTTTCGAGAAAAATATACCGTTTATTATTTTTTACTTTACTGTTTATTATTTCGTTTTTCTGTTTGATCGAATCGAATCAGCCTGCCCAGACAGCTGTACGGAGGTCAAAATCGAGAAAACCCTGGCCAAAAAAACTCAAAAAACGAAACTGCAAGGAAAAACGTCTGCCAAGTTGGGTGTGGCACATTGCTTCCTCGTTTACGTATCATGAATGTATAGATCATTGAAAAGTTTTAAATGGTCTTGGAAAAATCCATAGCGGAAAGGAGTAAATCTAGGACTATTTCATGCTAAATTGGCACCCCCCCCCCCCCTCTCCCTCTAGGAGAGGAGTATTATATAGACGAAGAAATCCTGGCCAATGAGACAGGCGAATGGGATAATATGATCCAAAGGTCATAAAAGGAGTTAATCCGATTTGCCCCCTCATAGAACCTCATAGAAAAAATTCTTCAGTTACCTAGAAGGAAAAAAAAGAAAAAAAGCCAGACCTCATGTTGTTTATACCGAGAGGGTTTAGTCCTTTCCAGCCCTAAAAAAATCGTAGAGGAAAAAACTACTAACGTGAGTTTTACAATTATCTCAACTGATGTGGTTAAAATTAATACTGTACATTCAGATGGCTTTTACTAAATGTTCCGAGGAACGAAAATCCTGCCCTATACCTATCAAAATGAACAGGATAGGCCCATAAAAGTGACGATCAAGGGCATTCACAAATCTTTGTCAACCGAGGAGGTCCTTGATGATCTAAGAGACCGATTCGGGTCAAATAGCGTACCCCAAGTAAATAGAAAGCTGGAGTGGAAATCTAAAAATTCCACTGGATATGTGCGTTGTTGATTTTCAAAAAGATTTGGATCTCGAGAAAATTTACAAAATAAAGCAAGTTCTCAAAGGGTGAGTAACAGTGCAGCCAATCTAATAAAAAAACTACATCTCAGTGTAAAAGGTGTCAGGAGTTTAACCACACTAGAAACTAATGTGCAAAGCCACCTCGGTGAGTCAAATGTACCAAAGGTCATTTCACTAAGGATTACTCCAAGCCCAAAGAAACCCCAGAAAAATGTCCCACTGTTCTGGAGACCAAACTGAAAATTATCGTGGCTGTCCAGTCCAGTAGCTGTTGAAGCTAAACAAACAAAACAAAAATCTAACTCAACAACAGAAGCAGAGGTAAGCCCAGTCAGCACCCGAGAAATCCATCAGTACAAAGAAGTTTGTTCCAAAAACGACTTTACTGTGCAATAAAAACCTAATTCAGAGCATTGCAGGTCAGAAACCAAATTTGGCGTCATATTCGAAAGTTTTGCCAACCAGCCAACCAGGAGGCAATCGATTGATCCCATCAATAAGGAAATACAAAAAAAAAGTCCGCCAAGTTGGGTGTGGCACATAGCTTCCTCGTTTACCCATCATGAATGTATAGATCATTGAAAAGTTTTAAATGATCTTGAAAAATTCCATTGCGGAAAAGAGTAAATCAAGAAGTAGCGTGAAATGTCATAATTGGTCAATTAAGAAACGAAAAAATGATAATGTAATTTACGTTTGTGCAAGCGCAGAATGAACTGATGAGTTGAAAACAATGAAATAGGTACGGTACCATCTACAACCTAAACCGCGCATTCGCTGACAATTTCATCAAAATTGGATGAAAACTGTGGAAATTAAGGTCATTACAAGTATTTCACATTGGCGCATGCGCAGTAGCTATTAATGATACAATTGTGTTGAAATTGATTTGAGGTAATCAAGTCATCTTCTTCCAACTATCATCCAAATTTAAGCGAAATCGAACGACTAGAGTGTGAAAAAATAAAACATAATGGAATTTACGTTTGCGCATGCACAGAATGAAGTTAGTATTGATTTGGCAACGTTGAAACTGACAGGACATCTACAACCTAACCCGCGCATTCTCTGGCAATTTCATCGAAATCAGATAAAACAGTGAAAAGTAAGGTCGGTACAAGAATTTTGCATAGGCGCATGCGCAGTATATATTAGAGATACAATCATGTTGAAATTGATATGGGATGATGAAATTGTCATCCCCTAACTATCATCAAAATATGAGCGAGTTCGGACGACTAGGGCGTGAAAAAATAGAGCGTAATGGAATTTACGTTTGCGCATGCTCAGAGTGAAGTATTGATTTGGCAACAATGAAACTGACCGTTAACCCCCTAGCCCGCACATTCCCTGAAAATTTCATCCAGATCGGATGAAAACTGTAGAAAATAAGCTTGTTACAAGAATTTCATATTGGCGCATGCGCAGTAGCTATTAATGATACTATCATGTTGAAATTTTCATTCAATGTTTTTTAAAGGATTCAAAAATGACAAAATTGTGCATTGAGCACGTGCGCAATTGACATAAACTTCGTTATTTTAAAATAGAACCCCCATTTTCTAATGCAAATTTGAATTCTACGCGAAATTTCATGAAGAAATGACTTGATTTTATAAGTGCGTGCAAACGGGATTAATCCTGCACTAAAAGTGCAATAAATGTGAAATACTGAGTTTCTGAAGATACTTAATTGCCAAATGATTTTGGAGTATTTTTTCGTGCGAACCTCGTAATGATGTTCATTTCTTGATATTTGCAACACTAACTTGGGAAAAAAACGAAAAGCCAAATTTTAACAGGTACGCTTTGTCCTTTGAGAAAATGTGTAAGGGAACTATAATTCTGGCCAATTTTTCTGTGTTTTTCCAATTTGGGTTGCAAATATCAATAAAAGAACATCATTACAAGGTTCAGCAAAAATACTGCAAAAAAAAAAAAAAAAATCATATTTCAATCTTTAGTGTTCTTAACTATTATTTGAAGTATTGTAAGGCTGAACTCCATGAAATCATGTAAAGCTAGAGGGCCTTTAAAAATGAACAATTTCGTTCGTTCGTTCAAATACCAACTATAAACAAGCCTGGTTTGGTCAATATGTTCAGAGTCAAAGGGGCACTTTCAGCTCCCTTCTGTGCCACCTCTGGTGTTCCCCAGGGAAGTCACCTCGGCCCTCTGTGCTTCCTCTTGGGAATGAATAGTGTCGTCCAGGTTCTCCGCCCGGGGGTCAGGTGCCTGTTGTTCGCTGACGACATGAAACTTTTCTGTCACGTGAATTCGTTGGATGATTGCAATGCCTTGCAGGAGTCTGTCCGTCTTCTGGAAGCGTGGTGTACTAATAACCACCTGTTTCTGAACCCTTCCAAGTGCTCGGTAATTTCGTTCCATAGAACAGATGATCATCTGACTCATGATTACAGCCTCTGTGGTGCTCCTCTTATGAGAGTCAAGGAGATTAGGGATCTGGGAATTATCTGCGATGAGCAGCTCAACTTCAATAAACATGTAGAGGTTGCGGCAGCAGGTGCAATGAAAACCTTGGGTTTCATTAAAAGAAATACCAGAGAATTCACCAAAGTTGAGCCAATCATACTTTTGTACAAGGCCCTGGTGCTACCAAAATTGGAGTACGGTTCCCAAGTGTGGTCTCCCTTTTATGCCTCCCACAAGTATACTCTGGAAAGAGTTCAGAGGAGATTTCTCCGCTACGTAGCCTACAAGCTTGGTGTCCCGTCTCCTGAGATAGACTACGATTCTCTGCTAAGCAGATGCCGCCTTCAAACCTTGGAAAAGCGCCGACTATTATCAGATGTATCCTTCCTTCATAAGTTGCTCCATAACCAGATTTCTTCACCGGACCTGCTCTCCAAGTTGAACCTCAAAGTTCCTCAAGTCTCCACTCGCCTCTCTCACCCTTTTTTCGTCTCATTTTCCCCTTACAATTATCTTCAAAATCGTCCTTTGTACAGAATACCACGATCCGTAAATAACATTGTAAGCATTTTTCAAGACCTCGATATTTTCTCTAGCCCGTTTTATGAATTCAAAGCCTGTATTCTCTCACCCCTTATTTAGCTTCCCCCCAAATTTTGTGTTCAGTTTTTGCTTCCCTTTTCTAATTTACTTTCCTGCAAAAGTGACCTGCCAATTTACCTTCCTGCCAACTTAAGATGATATACTTTCTTTTTTTGTTTCTCTTCTTATATTGTATTATTGCTTCCGATTAAATACTTATTCTTTTTTACATTGTAATTGGGCTCGCCCGTTTGTAACATAAATAAATAAATAAATATCAACTCTGTTCCTATTGGAACTAATCAAATGTTCCAGCCCGAATGAAACGTAACCTACAACACCTGAAGGTCTGTTGTCGCATTAACATTTCACTTAATGATAAATTAATTTCCCTAGACAACGAAGACGAAATATAAGTCCGTCGATAGGCTCGAAACTGGTCATTTAGCTCGATATAAATGCACGTGGATCGCCGCTTAAGGCTACCAATCTCCATATAGAAGCCGTAACTTTCTCCGATTATCACTTAGTCCCCACGTCCGCCTTCCAGGGGTCGGGAAGGAAATGCAAACAAACAGTCGACAATTTTTAATGAAGACGTGAAGAGCATAATTCGCTCGGTCTTACGGGCGGTCGGATCTGACAAGCTATGACGGCTGCCAGCCCAGCCCTACACACCTGTTGAGGTCTCCGACACCCCAGTTGTGGGCCCGAGTCGCCTTCTAGGGGCTGAATTTATAATTAAATGCTGCTCTTCTATGAAATGTTATGGAATCGTTTTATCAATCAAACTCTAATGGCCCGTAGCACCCCAGAAGAAGATTTTATTAAAAAGAACTGTCCCAAAATTGTCCTTTCAACTTTGGAGGGGATTCAAGGTAAGGTAGTAATAAACTTACTGACTCTATTACTGTGTGCCTGATGCTCTCTCACACAGAGTAGATACCACTAACTATTTAGTATACGTACTAAATACAGTACGATATATCACATATTATAATGGATTTAGCTCATTCCTGTCAACATATTATGTGACCCGTTCTAGGAACCTTATCTTACCGGATGTCAAAATTGAGTTACCGCCATTTCTGGATTCTTGAGATCCTGCTGAAAACACTGGCATTTTAGAGAAAAAAATGCCATCTTTATTAGTTCTAAAGATACGATTTTTCAAAATCTGGTCTCCTGGAAATCTCATTTCGGGAAAAACGTGTTCAAAGTTTGAGCAACATTCAAAAGTGAATTGTGGTCATTCTACTGGCGATATCAACTTGATTTTTTGTTGCAGAGATTCGTGCGCATGTTGGGTTCATTTCACCATCACTGCAGATGCTTTTGGATTTTTAAGAACAAACATTAAAAGAAAAGTGTTTCCTGAAGAGAAATCACACATAATCGAACAGTTGCCATACAGTAAATTGAAGGAAAGCGCAACTTATATAACTATAGGGAGGCTCCCTGGACATTAAGATACGATTGAAATAATGAGCTCTTTTCTTTAAGTTTCTCGTCCATGGGGTTTCGACGAGTTTCCGATCCGGACCGAAAACTCATAAAAAAGTCTCGAGCTAGGTTTTTGATGAGTTTACTAGAGACGCCTGCAGGTTAACATTTTTAACAGCAGTATAGAACCGGTTTGGACTCAACTGGACCCTGCTATTAGGAGAAGCTGTTGAGCTTGTTATTCAGTAGTTTTCAAAGAGTTCTACGAGTACATCAGTACACCTATGATTATATACTGTTTGTAGGTAACGTATACTTCGAATAGGAGGTCATAATCACCTCGATACCGAGCTTGACTGTAATGTACCTGAAGAATTTTTTCTGAATTTCTTCTAACGAGTAGGTACTTATGCGAAGCATAGTACGGTGACGACACAAGAGAGGCATACCTACTCAAGGATCAGAAGAACCAGAAATTTGAACAAGCGTACCAGGGCTTGAATTGGTAAACCTACAGGTATTCCTCTTGAGGAAACCCAAATTTCTAAGCAAGACAAATGACTTGGCTTAGTGAAATTCAGCATTCCATTACAGAGCAATACAAGGTTCACCGTCATCATTCACTCTCTGAAGGTTGGATCCACATTAACTGTATTCGTGTAAAGGCTGAGCAGTACGAGGAACGTGTGGTGACGGCTCTCAAGTGGCTCTCTTGGATTCAACATCTTCCACTGAAAGCCTTAACGGCTAATGCTAAATATACTTATTTAATATTGAGCCAGTTCCTCAAGTTTGACTTTTTTATTACTCCCTTGATAAATTGAAATCCTTATTATTCTCCTCCCCTATTCGATTTTCCTGATTGCTGTGTTTAAATGGTGTGTCCTCCAGTGTTATTCTTGTTATATTTGTTGTGATATGAAGTACCTTCATTGTAATTGGGCTTTCCCTACCATCGTGATTTTCATATAAACAAATAAATGTATACTTTCATATTGGATTCACAGGGATCAAAAACCTCAATTTTGATCGAGCAGGGAATCCGCAACAGGCTGCCATTACAAAAATATCTAGTTACCCTCCTCCCCCTACCACACCACAACCTCTTCAATGCCACTTCATTGACGAGGACAATGAGGGGAAATCCAGCAGGGCCTTCTCCATTGTTTTGTATAGAGTTACGCTCACAACTGGTAGAGGGCGCTAAGTCTCTCCCACTCGGATCTGGTTACTAAAACTTGAACCCTACTCTCTCCTTCTGCCCCTTCTCATCTTTTTAAAAACAATTTAAACAAAAGGCTCATTTCCTCCCCTATTTATGTCATGATGGGACTCCTACTGGTCTGGAGGGGCGAATAATTACCGTGGATAACATTTATTAATGTAGAGCAGGGCAAAGAGTGGGAATTTTTATTGACCACAGAACCCTCACTTTTATACTAGAGCGGCAGCTGACCAGGTTCCTCACGATTTTGAAAATAGTCAGAGGGACCTCTGAGGCTAATTTCTTTGCTTTTAGACCTGATATGTACAACCAATTTTCGACAATTGTCATGCACGATGTGTTCTGAAACATATAATTGATATTATTTTTTTTTACATTTTTTCTATAATTTTCAACTTTTACCTACTATAAAGCGTAAAATTGTGTAATCCTGAAGCTGTAAAGGTGTGAACGACAAGCCAATGTTTGATCATTTACAATATACTGGGTTTAATAATAATTATAGACCGATGATTTGCGTAGAAGGGCTATCTAATGCTGAAATATTAAACCTTTGTGTAATAATTTACAGTGTTTTGCATCTGATAATTCTTGTAGGAACAAAACAAAAGTATGTACAAATTTTGCAACCCATGGTCATTGGGTTACCCGCCAGGCGAACGCGAGGCTGAGGACGTTCCCGATGACGGTCCCGATGGCCATTTTCAATCATCCAATACCCACCGTATTGCACCTTTTTGGAATGCTCCCTCCAAAATATTTCAGCTGACGGAGTAAATTTATATATATTGTGTCACTGAAATTACCCACTATCCCGAAACGTAATCTATCGAACTTACACCCAGGGCCTTCATGGGGTTCTTTATGGGGCCCTCGGCCAGAAGGGACTTAACCGTGGTGTAGGTATGGTGCGGTTACGTCCCAATACCTTCGATTTCCATCACCTCCTGACATGAATTTGATAGCAAACCGTTCCAACACCTCCGCGAGAAAAATTTCGTTCTAACGAGAAAGCTAATAGGGAGGTTTTGCAACGCTGAGTCGTAGTCGACTGGGACAAACTACGAATAGAAACGGAGCATTGCGCATGCTCGCAAAATGCTAACGGTTTGCGGTCCATTCGTTGTACGAATAGAAAAATCCTATTCGGAGCTCAAGGATAGCCGAATACAGCTCTGAATACGCATGTAACCTTCCATGACGATAACCTATAATGCTATAATACATTTTTTGTTCCTATTTCGAGTTTACATGTCTTGGATATCGCAATATTCGTGATTTTCAAAAAACGTGGTTGGTTTGTAGGATTCATCCTTAAATAATGCTGATACCTAATAATGGATTCTAAAGCTGCACGATCAGTCCGATCAGTCCGATTATGTTCGAGAGTATTTGGGTACAAGTTTCAGGATGGCATCCTACGAATTTTGTTGAAATAGGTAACCATTACACTTTTCAAACCTGAAATTGGATGTTATAGAGGAAGCTCCGATACTGATAAATTGATTTTGATGAAATGGGTAGGGATTTCGCCACTTAACAGAGAAGATAAACACAGACAGAAATTGCTGTCTTCACCCTTTGTCGCGTGTTAGCAGGTATTCGCATCTTCAAAAATGGTTCGTTATTTTCGATAATAAAACGTAATTGTTCAAGGGAAAAAAGTGTAAGACATCGTACATATGTAGATAATAGGAGCAGGTAGGTGCCTACATATTTATAATATAGGTACATCTTGATCGTTGGTCATGTTGAAGTTCCCGAAAGAGATTCGGCGAATTTTGATGTTGCAACCCTTCCAAGTTCCCTTCTTTCTTCTACCACATCTATTTCTAGTAAAAAAATTAAACCACATAGGTAGATAAAGTTGTAGCTAATTTAATAGGTACTTCTTCCATTATGAAAGAAAAAGTATGCATTACACTTTAGGGATTATGACTCGTTAGGTAACCAATGGCTTACTTATGAAGTTTTGGAGTAGTGTAGACACGTTAGTGTGACTTTTGAATCGTTTCATTCAATCGAACTAAGATTCCCTATTCGTACAGTACGACTCAGTGGTTAGCTTCTGGCTTGCTTGCGCTAGATAAACCTGTATTTGCACAACGACTCAGCTGAAAGACTCAGACAGAAAACTGCAAAAACTCCCTAATGAGTTTCAGTACTTCCTGACACACTTGAGACCTCTGGAATGCCACGCTGTCAAGTTTTCAGTAGAATGCCGATCACAACCTTGTTCCTCAAAATATTCAAGTTACAAAATTAGGAGGCTCATGATCTAGAGGGTTCTGACCTGCAATGCCCAGATGGGGGAGCGGTAGCGATTTAAACAAAACCTTTCCGTATTTTTAGAAATTTTTAGAAATTAGCTGGAAACAGCATTTTTTTAGAAATACCTGGAAGCAGCATTTTTACCCTATTTCAGCGTTTTAAAAATAAATGGGTTTTGTTCAAAAACTTGAAGACCAAGGTATTTATAAGTCAGTCATTGTAAGACTTTTACTGAGTTGTGAAACAAAACTTGATACTATAGCATACCGTTGCAAAACAAAAATATTGTTGAACTTCACAATAAATCACTACTAAAATTCAAGGGGATGCTATTTTAAATTAATTTATTTATTTTAAGTATAATTCTTTAAAAATAAACCGAGCTTAATTTTGTTAAAGAAACACGTACAAAGTTCCTCACATTTCATTATTACACTCTTGGTTATGATAATAATTTTCATTACATATTATTTTTACTATTTTAGTAGGAAAATAAAACTTCATCCAGCGAGATACGGTCGATTTCTCATCATCTGTTGGTTTGATTTCATTCAAACTCGGTAGGTGATCGGGTATATGTTCTAGAAAGAAGCCCTATAAATTATATTGCGATTGGTAGATTATTAAAAATTGCGCATGCGCGAAACTAATATAGATTGACACAGGCAAAACTCCGAGACTATGGAACAATTTTGATGAAAAATTTCAGGAATAACGGTCAGGATTTATGGTCTCCTATAACTTTCAATGCCATCACACAAATAGTAGTCTGTGTGCATGCGCAGACATTAATTTATTATAACGTCGAATTCTTATAATCTATTGATCCGATTTCGTTCAAACTCGGGGATAGATATATATGATAGGAAAATCCCCTATGAAATATATCGCGATTGGTGGAGTAATAACTATAGCGTATGCGCAAAACTAATATTGATCCACATGGACAAAACTCTGAGACTAATGGACCGACTTATATGAAATTTTTAAGGATTGCGCGGTTTAGCTCCTAAACGTTCCCCTACGAATTTCGTTGCCGTTGAATTAATAGTAGTCTGTGTGCATGCGCAGACATTAATTTCTTATAACGTCGACTTATAAATCATTTTGACTTGTACTTTGTTCTTCAACTTATTCTATACGTCCATGTTACAATATGTGAGGAAGCTACACTGCCCACCCAACTTGGCAGGAAGCTTTGTGTTCGTGATTGAAGACGAAAAATTGTTTGTCCTCCAAAATCAAAATTTCCACTTGCTTTTTGAGTTTCAGAGTTTACTGATCAATTTCGGTTCCGTGTCTGTGGTAAATCCTTGTCACACCCAAAACTATACCAAGTTTCAGTCCGAATTCGATACAATTTTCAAGGATTGTGCGGATTAGCTCCTAGACGGCCCCCTATAATTTTCAATGCCGTCAAACAACAGTAGCATGCGCAAATGTGAACTCCCAATAACGTCGATTTCTAATCATCTGTTGGTCCGATTTCGTTCGAACTCGGTAGGTAATTGGGTAAATGTTTCAGGAAAAAACCCTATAAATTATATCGCGCTTGACAGAGTACAACCATTTTCCATACTCAAAACTAACATCGATTGATAAAGGCAAAACTCCGAGTCTAATGGAACGATTTTGTAGGAATTTTCAGGATTAAGCGGGATATCTTCTAAACGGTCCCCTATAACTTTCATTGCCGTCACATATTATAGTACTGTGTGCGCATGCGCATGCGCAAACGTTAATTATTATAACGTCGATTTTTCATCATCTATTGGTCCATTTCTGTTCAAACTCAGGGAGGAGCTGATTATATTTTCCAAAAACGTTCCCTATGAATTATATTGCGATTGGTGGAGTATTAACTAAAATGCATGCGCAAAACTACAACTGATAGACACAGACAAAACTCCGAGACTAATGGACCGATTTTTAGGATTGTGCTGCTTAGCTCCTAGACGTTTCCCTATAAATTTCATTGCATCAATCATTTCGATTAATTCTATACGTCCATGTCACAATGTGTGAGGATGCCCCAAACTTGGCAGACGTTTTTTTTTAAACATAAAGCAACTACATTTTTTATAACATTAACATAATATTTAAAAAGCAAAGTTGCATTGGCATGCGCATATTGTACTACTGTGTATCTTAACATCTGAAATGAGATGACTCGCGAGTGGCCGAACCTTGAAATTACCGTCGTCAATTATCGTCGTCAATTACCGTTGCCGACAGAGCGGGGATGATCGCCGCGTGACGTCACTCCGCAACACCTCAGCCACAAGTGGTGCCCGCCATATGCCCGCTTATCGCCCTTATGGTCCCCCCCCCCCCTTTCCACATACTTTCCAGGACAATTTCGTTGATGTTTTCCACACTCGACCGTGAAAAAAGGGATTTGTGGGACCAGACACTTCATGAAAAGCGATTATTCTCCCTCGAATGTTAACTTGATGCATCACGAAAGCTGTACAGTTGCTATGAATTACTGAATTAACTTTTATCCATGCAGTTCTTTGTTCTCCGCGCAGGGGTACTTACATAGTGTAGTAACTGCAGAAGAGCTATATGTGACCCGTCCTAGGAAAAGGGACTTTATCTTACTTTGGCCAAATTTTCAGGAGAGCGTTTTTCGATAAAATTTTCAAAAATATAGATTTTTACGTTTTTATTGATTCTGAAGTAATAACTGTCCCTTTACACAGTACAATAGTCACTTATCGGTGTTCAGCGGATTATGATATCGAAAAACGACATGTATTTGCAGTTACACAAAAGGGGCGTGCGTACCTTTCCCAACCCCCAATCTCATGTCAAATGGACCATAAAAACATTTGACCGTATTGCACTGATGCAACTAGAGACATTGTGTGCCCCAACCCTGCGAGAGAAAACAATAATGATAGAGAAGTTTTAGTGTACCAAATGGACGCAGCACTCGTCAAAAATATATATTTTTAATGTGAATAATCTTACTTATTAATGCTTCAACAAGACTGGAATTTTGTGTTGTTCTCTTAGAAATAGTTTATATTTTTAGAAATAGTTTTACAATTAATTGTTTGGCAAATGATCGATTTTGTGTGATTTCTCTTCACTAAACCCATTTTTTAAAACTTTATCTGAAGTGATGGTGAAATGAACCCAACATGCGCACGAATGTTTGGGGGAAAAGCTACTCACTTAAATGAGTAATGGAATCATTGGTGACAGTTTATTGTAATAAACTTATATCTCATATCGTTCGTGTTTTTTCTTCGTGTTTATGAACTCTGGATGAAAGATTACGAACACTATGGACTCTGAATCTCACTGGGAAGATTTTGATTTCATTGTATGGTGTTTGTTGGTGTAAATTATTATTGTTGTTATTACTCCAGACGGTATGATGATGATGTCATTACATCAGAAGCGCTCGCCTAATGTACTCGAGCAGCTAATGACGACAGAATTTTCCGTAAGTTACGTAAATGATAAAGTATATGACGGTTTAACAACTGTAACATGCAGTCTAAGAGATTAAACGTGGTGCACAAATCTCCGAATTCCTGGCTGAACCAGAGAAAATGGAAGATCCAGCCGGTTGTGATGTATGACTACTTGATGTATTCCGACCACTGATCTGTGTAACTAGTCTAACTAGTCAAAGCTAGTGTAAGCTCCCCTACAAGCACTCTTGGAGAGATTGTACACTGATCAGTTACTAGCTTAGATCGGTGATCTGAATGCTAGCTACGTTCGCATCTCAAAAATACGTAACATACGCAGTAGTTGCCTCAGTAAAAATTCAGATTAGTTGGACACCGAGGGCGGTGGGAGGACAACGAAAAAGGCCCTTGGTAGGAAAGTCCCTCTAAAGTTTGCTGACCCAACCGATTAGGTCTGAAACTAATAGAACACGATGATCCGTTCGCATAAACATAAAAGTACAAGGTATACCATACATTTCCACGAAGGTGAGTAGAAGAATGTGCCTCATTACAATGGTAACGTGAAAGTGTGGCGCTCGTGTCGGCTGAATACCCCAAAATATAAACCCGGAAGGTTTATCGATGAAAGCCGCACGCGTGGGGGTAAAGTGGCGTTTAAACTTTAAAAAGATCAGACACGGGCGAGTTGCCTCCAATTTAGATAACCAGCTGACGGCAGATGGGAGAACTTGATGCAAATCGACGACGGGCGATAGCTCGCCCCCGACACGCTCGAGTTAGCTACGCGTATATACCACAACAGCGTCACATCCACATGTTGTACTTCTCCCATTTCTACTCGATTTGATCGGATATCCATTAGACGTATCCTTTGACTAATAATTTTACTTCCGAGTCAGCCATGTTTGGGTCCCAGGGCATCCCTAAGAGATTCGTTAAGAAGACGACGAAGTTGGGTATAGAACATTCTTCTCTCGTATCCGTAACATGAACATACAGGGTATTAGGGTCCTAGGGGTCGACTCTACAACTAATTTCTGATGGCAAGTTCCTCATAAAGATTTCTTTTAAATGCTGAGTTATTGAATTTTAAAGATTTTTTCTGTGTTTTCAACCTTAAGTTACTAAAATGGGCGACTACCTTAATTTTTAGATTTAAAAAAAAAAAAAAAAAAAAGTGGATAGGTACGTGAAAAACGGGCTTCGGGTTCGACGCCCTCGAAAACCCTCAGGACCACAATACGTGTTTCGTGAGGGCACGAATTTGATTTTTTTTGTTGGGCAGTTTTTTATATATATAATTAACACAAATTTTAGAAAAAACAATAAGTTACACCACAAACTATTTTTTATATTTCGGCTTATTTGCCTTTTTCAAAATATGAAGAACTACAATAATTTTTTGTGGGAATTTTGACGTTGATGTTATGCAGAGACGTTTGCCATGGAGAAGATGGTTGCCCAGTTAACGTCTGATGTTTAACCCTGGAGGATCTAGGCGCCCAAAACATTCGAATGTGCCTTTTCCAATTGATGAAGCATTCTTTTATTTTCTCCTGGCTTCATCTTTTGACATTTTCATGTCTTTCATATGGCACATAACAAAAAAATCGTCACGAAAAAAATTGTCCCAAGTGGCCACAACGATGATTATGACCATCAGAAATGACGTTGACCATTCATAGGTAAACACATGAAAATGTCCCAATGCGTTGCAGACTCGTATGCAAGCGTTTTCTTTCTTTTGATTTTCACATACAACCAAGCAGTTGCTGGGGAATTTTAAAACTTTTATGCCAAAAAAATCGTTAAAAGTTGCATCATGCGTGGCAGCATGGCGGCTCACAGACAGCACCACCCCCAAGAGGACTGCATCCTTGCGGTAAGCGGCGATATATGGTCTGCTCAATCGTCATAGAAGAGGAAACGTTCAGTTCGGCCAATAACCCCAACTCATATGACATGCAAAGGGTCGGCAGATTGCCAAATACCAATGTGTGTATATGAGTTGTTGTGCAAGGAATGCCCTGCATTTTATGTAGGAAAAGTCGAGACACAGCTAAACCTTCGTGCCAACAACCACAGATCATCGGTGGTTAGGAGAACGGAAGATCTGCCAGTGGGCCGCCAAATTACTGTAGTTCTACAATACAAATTATTGTAGTTCTTCATATTTTGAAAAAGGTAAATAAGCCGAAATACAAAAAATTGTTTGTGGTGTAACTTCTTGTTTTTTTCTAAAATTTGTGTTAATTATACATGCTCTAGTAGAGCCCCTTTATTGAATCGAATTATATATATATTTAAATTACATTGGTTCATCCACCATTGCTGATCTACCGTTTCCAATCATTCTACCGATTACGCATCTATACATTACATCACTGTACGACTTTGTCACAGTTACCACCTATCTCGCTGACTTCACGGACACGAAAGGGTGGTTTTTAGCCGTTATTGTCTGGGATATATACCCAGTCCGTCATAACCGTTAGGCAGACAGGTATTCGTAACAAATTTCCCTCTTTAAAAAAATAATAAAATAAAATAAAATTAAAGAAAAAAAAATGTTTTCTTGCTTTGATCGGTGATCTAAACTGTAATAATCCGGGGGGTCGGGGGGGGGGGGGGGGGGGGGGGTCCGCCAGATTTCATTCTACAATAGATGTAGAACACAAACCATGAACACAAACAACTAATGGCTAAACACACCCAACGGCAACTTTTTTGTTTTGTTTTTATCTCAAAATTCGACTAATCTCTATCTCTATTATTTATAAGAATGAAACTCCGTCTGTCTGTCTGTCTGTCTGTCTGTCTGTCTGTCGCTCTGTCGTGTCTATGCACGGCCAAACGGCTGAGTGGGGGGAGTCTACGAGTGGGGGGATCTTTTTGGGATTTTCCGATAGGGTGTATAAGCGAATTTAAAATTTTCTAATCCCACCCGAACCATGGGCCGTAGGGCGGGAGGGGGGTCGAAGTAATAATTAATGTGCGCTTTTTGGACTTCCCCACTTCCCCTACCCCTCTAAACGGCCGTTGACAATTCCGGAAAAGCAAGGAAGACGTGAAGGGATTCGACGACTCAGGTGGGTTTTCCCCATTCGCCCTTCTAGGGTCATAAAATAATGGCCTACCTATGAAGAAATAGAACTGGAAAACAAATACGTACAAACATTCAACATCTGACTGTACTGTTAGTACTGAAGTGTTCTAAAAACTATATTTTCGTGGTTCCACATATTGTACCGCGTTTGATAGTAATTTCTGACAGAAAAAAACCTCTGCCAAGTTGGGTGGGCAGTATAACTTCCTCACACGAGCGAAGCGAGCAATATCTCTACATACCACACTTTGCGAGCGAAGCGAGCAACATTCCCTTCATGCCATACTTTGCGAGCGAAGCGAGCAATATTCCCTACATGCCATACTTTGCGAGCAAAGCGAGCAATATTCCCTACATGCCAAACTTTGCAGCAATACCTTGCGAGCGAAGTGAGCAACATCCCCAAATAAACTTTTTTGTGGTTCCACGTAGTTTTATAAGATTTAATTTGTTTGTAAGAATTTCCAACAGAAAAATACGTCTGCCAAGTTGAGTGGGCAGTATAACTTCCTCAAGCGAGCGAAGCGAGCAGCATCCCCTACAGAAGTTAAACCTACCCTTAGAGATCTACCGTTTGCGAGCGAAGCGAGCAACATCCCCTACATGTTTCAATTGTAATACATCGCATGAATACAGCCACACTTTGCGAGCGAAGCGAGCAATTTAAGGGGGGTCCGGGGGGCTTGCCCCCGGCTGGACGTGGAGGCGAGCGTAGCGAGCCGGAGCGGCTAGTACTATTAATAAGAATGAAACTCCGTTTGTCTGTCTGTTTATTTGTCGTGTCTATGCACGGCCAAACGGCTGAGTGGGGGGAGTCTACGAGTGGGGGGATCTTCTTGGGATTTTCCGAAAGGGGGAGCGAGCGAATTTAAAATTTTCTAATCCCACCCGAACCATGGGCCGTAGGGCGGGAGGGGGGTCGAAGTAAGAATTAATGTGCGCTTTTTGGACTTCCCCGCTTCCCCTACCCCTCTAAACGGGCGTTGAAAATTCTGGAAAAATACCGGTTTTGTAGGTTTTTGAACGAGAAAGACGACGGCGCAATCGGATCGCGAAAAAAGTATCGGGAAATGCGTCAAAAAAATGCGAGAGTACGGACCCGTTTTCTCAAAAAGTCCGACGAAAAACCACGTTTTTTCCCATTAAAATATACCCCGTAAAGGTACGTTTTTCGGAACGGTTTTCGCGGGCGAAATACAGCTTTGGGTCTGCCGAATCTGAATCCGAAATCGGATATCGAAAAAAGTGACGGGCAGTCGGTCAAATTGCGAGCGGAAGCGAGGGGAACCGTTTAATATGAGAAATTAATCGACCACGGGCCGCCGTTACACAACGTTGCTTACCTGAAAGGGACGCGATGACTCACAGGGGACTCACTACGCACTTGACTCATTTCAACGGAATTTCATACGGGTATTTCCCAACACCTATGCAGCAATACCTTGCGAGCGAAGCGAGCAACATTCCCTAATAAATTTTTCGTGGTTCCACGTAGTTTTATAAGATTTAATTTGTTTGTAAGAATTTCCAACAGAAAAAAACGTCTGCCAAGTTGGGTGGGCAGTATAACTTCCTCAAGCGAGCGAAGCGAGCAGAATCCCCTACAGAAGTTAAACCTACCCTTAGGGATCTATCGTTTGCGAGCGAAGCGAGCATCATTCCCTACATGACATACTTTGCGAGCGAAGCGAGCAACATTTCCTACATGCCACAATTTGCGAGCGAATCGAGCAACATTCCCTACATGCCAGAGTTTGCGAGCGAAGCGAGCAACATTCCCTACATGCCACACTTTGCGAGCGAAGCGAGCAATTTAATGGGGGGTCCGGGGGGCTTGCCCCCCGGCTGGACGTGGAAGCGAGCGCAGCGAGCTGGAGCGGCTAGTGGTGAATAAATCTATGTAGATAGGTTCCTATGATATATATCATTTGCGTAATTGATTTAGACCTTTTCCACTTTGGTTTTAGACCTTTTTAAATTTAAACCCACTTAGATTTAAACCAGAGTGAAAAAGGTCTAACTCAATGCGGAAATACTATATACACATTCATGTTACGGATGCGAGGAAGCTATGTGCCCCATCCAACTTGGCAGACGTTTTGGTTGTGGGGCGGATTCTCAAGGATTATTTTCTCTTTCTGGTAGCTCGCGAGGGGTTCGGTTACATGGAGCTTGTCGTGCATCCAGCTCGCACTATGTATAGATCATTGAAATGGTTTTAATAATCACGAAAACTCTATAGCAGAATATACTAAGTCTATCAAGATGTAGATAACGTAAAACTTCGAAATCTGTCATTTAGGAAACGGGGCAAATGATGCTTGAAAGCATCATGTTCTCATGCGCCATGTTTTGATTTTATATTACATTCGGGGCTTAATAATCATTGACCTATTATCTGCGTAGAAGGGATCTAACAAAGAAATAATAAACCATTGTGTAATAATTTGCAGCGTTTTAAAGATTCCCTCCAGTCGCTTAAAATATTATTTTCTTCGCCAATTGCATTCTCCAAGTTTTTCCAATACTATAGGTATGTCATAATAGTTTTAGCAGATACAACTTACTTATTCATGTTTTTCACTACGTTCTGATATTATTTTGTTAAATATTTATTTTATTGCAGTGATTATCAATAGTAGTAGCATTGGAATCTACTCGTTTACTATACTAAAAAAATCCCCATTGTGGACTTTTTGAAATTTCATCATAAAGCGTGAATCTATTCAGAATAAGTGGGTGAGTGGTTAAGAGTCTTCAGGACTACGTTTATGTGGCGTCACTTTTCAGAACATTGGCCTCGTTCGTGAAGGTGATGCCTGAGGTGGAACCTTCCAGAGGCTATGAATGGAGCACAGAGAAGGGATGGAGGCTAATAGAAGACGGTGGGATGGGGAAGAGGGGGTGTAGGAATGACGATAAACCAAGATGAGGTAGCACCTACGAGCGGGGGACTACCTACTGCCTAGGCGTGATTATCACGTCGTGGGAACGGCCTTAAGGTCGCTTTAACTGTTCTCGAGAACTGAGCCCTGATTTATGTCAGCTTTATGCCCTCGTAGGACGGCGGATTCTGCTCGGTGCGTGCAAAGCGAGTTGCACCAACATGAGCAGCCACTAGCCAAAAGACCAGTTCAAGTTACTCAAGCATTTAACTTTTTGATGGTTGGGGGAAGAGTCAGGCAACTTTACATGAACTTAAAACTCAATCTCAGGCTATGCTGACCGGGGAAAAAATGACTACCAAGTATGGGCAGTATATTTTCGTCACTCATAAAAGTGTTATACGAATAGAATTAGTTGAAAAAACCAATTACGACCAACTCGATATCATTAAAAATTCATGGTTGCACATATGCGCACACGCTGCTATTGATTCAATTGATTCTAAGGCAACGAAATTGGTAGGTGACCATCTAGGAGCTAACCCACACATCTTGAATGTTTAAAATCAAAATCGGACTAAAACTTGGTATATCTCTGGGCATGATAAGGAATTGGCACATATACACAGACAGACAACGAAAGTTGATCAGCAAGCCCTAAAACGCAAAAAGTGAAAGGAAATTTTGAATATGGAGAAAAAAAGGTCGATTTCTTGCACGAAACATAAAGCTTCCCTATCTTCGGTAATGAGGAAGGAAAATGGTAACCACCATCAAATATTCAGAGATGCCTCGGACATGTGAAACACGAGAATATAGAGGCATTTAGGATACCTAAATCAAACGAGAAATATCTTATAGCATTCCATCTACATCCCAAATTTCTAATGCAAAACTTTTCGTCCCCAAAACTTCCCTTTCAATTTTAGAGGGAGTCGAAGGTAATCAGTAAGGTAGGTACTACTTACATACTGTGCCAGTTACCGTCAGATCCAAGAGAATGCGCGTCTATCCGTCGCTCTCGCGCCAGGTCGAACATCATTCTCGAGTTCTTGGAATGCTGTGTTTGGCGATTGATGAGGATCCGAGAACCGGAAAATCATATTCTCCGAACATAGCACATTACGCTATTAGTACGGGTTGTATCACTTTTGGTACTGTCACACCCCCCTCTCACTATGAGTGCGGATTTACGCCCCATTGCACCTCCTGGGGCGACCTAAGTCCGTTACAATACTTACCATGTACAAAGGAGATGTTCTCAACTATTTAGTGTATGAGATACAGGGCGTGTTGTTGCTAATTTATCTCCTCAAATTACAATGCAATAGAATGTGTGAATAGGTTTTATTGAAATAACACTTGGTTTTTACAAGATAGGAATAACATTCGATATTGCCAAGCAATGAAGATAGGTATGTACGGTGTATACCAAGGTGTATATGACAAAAATACACCAACGGAAAGCGTAATCAAAACTTTGCACTGAAGTCTCACTGAACTCTTGCACATTTTGACAGTACCTACTTACTATTTACTCAAATTATTTATATAAATACTCGTAGGTAGGTAATAGTTCTTTGGATATAATTGGAATCCCTTATTCACTAATGATGACTGCTACTCTTCATGGGCGAATGTATAATCCATGGACGAACTGATCTCTCAATGCGAGAAAATTACGATATCCCACGTATGCAAAACTACATGTTTCCCAAAAATAAATTATGAGAATATGCCGCTAATGACCCTTCTGGTTGAGGTGCATCTTAAACCTTAAAAAAAAAAAGTTGATGAGATTTGTAGATACCTATTGTAATTAGCCGGATGAATATTGATTATTGTTCATAAATATGAAGTTTTGAGTATTGATGTCGACTCATGTAGGCCAGCACAAGCTTTGATTACAGGCCTTCAACGTCCTTTGGCAGTATAATTATGTAATCTCAAGTTCGGTACTTGAAATTATTTTTTTCTGTTGTATCACTTACATTATTATTCATGCACTATACAAGAAGTATTGAATAAAGATTATATTTTATCATATTTTCGATTGTACGATTAAAGGACAAACAAACGTATCTATCTATCGATAATTCTGATTCATTTTCGACAACGACAATTTTTACAATTTTTGTTTTTTCAATACTTTTTTTCAATTCCAACGATTTAATACTTTTTAAATCTAACGCTTTTTTATTCTTAGCAATATTATATTTTTTCATGATAACCTTTAATAATCCTCCTACAATAATCCCTCTTTCCTATAATTTCTGGCTTGGAGTTTCAAATGGGCCATTTGGTACACAACGTTTGGACTCAGGGTCCAGCAGGGGTTCACTCTTGGACCCCTGTTGTGTTCTTTATATGTGCAAGACTCATCAAACCTCCCGCTCATTCTGAGGAATCAGTATGTAGATGACACTTGTATTTTCCTTATTACTACACAGACAATTTATCTGCTACCATATCTCAATAAAATCGTAAACTTGTCTAGATCTCGAATTATGCCCATGAAAACTCTTTGGGGCTAAGCCCTGGTAAAACTCAAGTTATTTTCTGTAAACTCGAATGAAATAATAATTCACTTCCTCAAATCCAACTCAATTCTGTTTACCTTTGTAGGTATATGCTACTTCTCATTTAAATTTATGAGTAATAAATACCAGAGATTGGGAGTTTTGGAGAGTGAAAAAAGAAGACAGTTTACAGGCATACAAGTTTTTGTAGGCCTTTTCTCTAGAGTTTCATTAAATGGAAATAGTTTCATAACTCATTCAAAGCGACCAGTGATTTAGGGGAAATTATTATCTCAAATGAATCCACGAGAAAGGTATAGGTAGGTTAAGACTAACTAGCGTTGGCAAAAGTAGCTCTTATTGACATTTTATGTAACAGTACCAGAAGTGTATATAGTAAAATTCCAAAAAATATAGTACAGTACTATATTGTGACATACATGGTTCACTCTTAAGATTGTTAACCTTCTAAAGATCGATTTTACATTTAATTTTCAACAAAAAGTTCTTCCTTGCAATTTTGTTAAACCTCCTTTGCAAGGGTTGTTAAACCCTTGATTTTTGGAGTTTTCCCATTTCCAAGTTTTTTTTCTGTATTTTCGACCTTACATCAGTAAAATGAGCAAATCTCCTCTAACTTACAATGTAAGCTTGATATCATTGGAAAGAGCGTTGATTTCCCAGTACTCTAAGATATTTGGATTCTTTTTACTGTCACGTCGTGAAAAAGTGGACTAAACACGAGAATTTCTCACTTTTTAAAAATGACTGTTTTTTCAAGGTGCGTTAGGTATTGAAAGAAAATAGTAAAAAACCGTACGCGCTGCTGGAAAAACTAGGTAGCCAAAAATTTCAGCTTTCGAACGGTATAATCAATTCTTATTTTATTTAGCTAATTAGAGGTGAAAAGTATGTTTTTATATTGAAAAACATGGGTTTTTCGATGAAAACGAGGGTTTTTGTGTTTTGAGGGTTTTTATAACAAATGAACTAAAAATTTGTGGGTTAAAGTGTAAAACACTGTTATAACGGAGTTGGGGCGATCTGTAAGTGTTACCATTCGATTCACCGTGAAAAATACGTAGGAATCGGCTCCAAACTCAAATTTTTTTGGAGGGTCATTTTTCATGGAAACCCTCGATTTCATAGGAAAAAAAAACATGTTTTTCAACACAAAAACATGCTTTTCTCCTCTAATTAGCAAAGTAAAATAAAAATTGATTATACCACTGGAAAGATGGGATTTTGGGCAAGTTTTTCTTGCAACACGTACGGTTTTTTTGTTTTAATTTTGTTGGCAATTTTGTTTTAATACCTAACGCACCATAAAAAACAGAAATTTTTAAAAAGTGAGAAATTCTCGTGTTTAGTCAATTTTTTTGTCTACGTGACCCACTGTAAAAAGAATCCAAATACCTTAGAGAGATGGGAAATTTAACGCTTTTTCCAACAATATATCTATTTTTAAGTTTGCATTGTAAGTTAGAGAAAACATGCACATTTTAGTGATGTAAGGGCGAAAAAAAGACAAAAAAAAAAAAAAAAAAAAAAAAAAAAAAAAACTGCAAAATCAAGGGTTTAAAATTAAAAAAAAAAAAAATACAAAGAGGAACTTTTTGTTGGAAATTAGTGGTAGAATCGATCTCTAGGAGGTTAACAATCTTAAGTGTGAAAATATATAGGTACTTATGTGACTGTATATGTCAACATAAGAAAATATATATATAAATAAACTATACAAATGAACTGCTTACAGTACGAAAATGGGAGACAGAGTCATGAATTGTCATTGCTGAACCGACACCACAGAGAATACTTGTTCGAGCAAATATTCCAAGATATTGTAGCTTTTTGACGTCTACAATAAAGGTGAGGAGTTAATTTCTATTTTAAATCTTTGTGTTGTAAATTTTGACACAATCAAACAGAGCCTTATACAATGGTAAATATGATAGTCCTTACAAACAACCATTGATATGGCTTGCTGGCTGGCTGTTGTACAATAAAGATATTGAAGCGATGAAGCAATGCTCTACACGTTTGTATCATTTGACGGGATTTAGATGTACGTCATCAAAACCCTGTCTCTGATGGTCAGAGGGTGGGACGCGATGGGCGGTCAATAAAACGATATTACAGCGGTTAGCGGTACAGGAGAGAGCCATAAGTTACGGCTTATCTGATGACAAGGAGCATATGGCTTAACCAAACATATGCCACCCCCTCCCCCTACCATTCACTTCATTTCCCCACCTA
The DNA here is from genome assembly GCA_030762985.1 of Adelphocoris suturalis. Taxonomy (NCBI): domain Eukaryota; kingdom Metazoa; phylum Arthropoda; class Insecta; order Hemiptera; family Miridae; genus Adelphocoris; species Adelphocoris suturalis. The sequence continues at coordinate 60,550,518 of CM061042.1, read as the reverse complement.
CTGTGGCTCCCGCACCCCCAGAGCGATGCTAATCTAAGCTCAACTCAGCTGGTCGCCGCTTCCATTCCCCAGATATCCACTTAGCGGTCCTGGAACTCTCGTTATTGTGTGGTTTTTGGCCTTTATTTCAGGGCGGGGCATCGAGAAAGGCCACTGGTCAACTGGTCAACTTGAGGAGGCCGCTCTTGCGTCGAAAATCGCTTTTTTGTTCCCCTTTTGTATCATTTCAATCCCCGCCAAAGCGAGCGTGAACGGGTCAGCGAGCCGGAAAGTTTGCGGTTTGTGTTTTCTGGACCGCAGATCAGATTGGCTTTTCAGTTATCCTACTTTCTTGAATCACCAGTTTGAACAGATTAATCAGTAAGTTCACCATGTGCGCTGCTGACTCCAGGTGCCAGGTTTTACGTTATTGGCCAAAGCGAATTTTTCCTTGGAGCTACAGTTTGTGTATTTACTTATCTAATCAACGTCCAAAGCCTAATTACAAAAATTATATTTACAACACGGTTTGTATGATACCTACTAAATTAATACGAGCTTAGTAATAAATTACCTAGCATGAAAATTCAATACTTGACAAATACAAGGGGGAAAAAAAACGAAATGTTTTTTCATGCTTTCTTAGCTGAATAGGTAAACACAAATTTCACTCAAGAAAAAATAAATATATATATAAAAAAAATAATAAGTGGACACCGTCTTAGTAAAAGCCTTAAATTAATTAAATTGTTGAGGCTCGTATTTCTTTTGAAACTCAGATTCCTTTCACAAACAAGTCTACGTTTAGACGATTCGCAGTTCTCACAATGCTTGGAAGAGGAGAGTTAAATGCATAATTAGTTCCACAATGCGGCCCGACAAACAGATCAGCGGCGCGCATCGTTCAGGGAGGAACACAAAAGTCCATTTCGGTAAGAAATTCTGGCTCATCGACGGCTCCATGTAAGACCTTATAGAGGGAAGTCTTGTCGCAGACTGTTCTTCTTTTTTCAAAGCTTTCAAGTCCTAACATTTTCATAATGTCTGCATGAGGAATGACAAACTTGTCTCCCGGAAATACGTCTTTCAATTGGAATCTGAAATAAACCATTCGAAGGACATGTCGTTGTATTTTTTCGAAGGCCATAATGTGCTCTTGGGAGTAACGAGACCAAATTAAGCTGGCGAATTCGAGAATAGGGACAAGTACAGTGTTCGGGGGGGGGGGGGGGGGGGGTTGATAACCCGAACATGGATGAACTCTCTCGATGCTCTCCAGAGCTTCGTTCTCAGTGCGCGTTCTGACTGTTCTCGAACTCATCAGAACTGGGATGGGAAATCCCGGAGTGTTCCGGAACTTGTGGAACCGCGTTCTTTACTACGAACGATTTCAGAACTTGGAAGTGGAATAACCTGTGTTGTTGTTTGTAACCTCACTCAACTCGTGTTACCTTCTGGTAATATTTTTAGTTCCCGTGAATATATTACTTATTATGACCGTGAACATTACTTAACTATTACCCCACGGCAATAAAAAAAATATAAAACAGGAGTATACTAGAAAAAATTTGAGTTTCGTGGATGTAGACGAGGTTTAACTATAACTTCAATCTCGTCGTCATCTTTTACAAACCAAACACCATCGTCGAAACTATCGCTTTCCGAACTTGACAAGCTAAGTAGTTGACATTTCGATCATTGAATAGGTACTTATACTAACGTATAGAGACTAAAGTATGGTTAAGTATGATTTCGATGAAGAAGAACTCCACGAGATCCGAAAAATTGTGAAATGCGCTTGCGTTAACTACGTCCTTGCGTTCGAGTTCTGACAGTTCAAAAAAAAAAAAAAAAAAAAAAAAAACCTGTCAGAACCGTTCGTAACTGGGGTCGCAAAACACTGCAACGCCGAACTCGGCGTTCCGGGACTGGCCGTTCTGGCGCTGCGAACGACACAACTCGACTGTGCTTACCCAGAACCGTTCCGAACTTGCAGAACGCACACTGAGAACGAAGCTCGGATCGCTAGGGTGCGATTAGCTCTTAACGAAATGTTTTTGCCGTTTCTCCAACAACATTCCAGAAGATTATCCAATGCATTTTGTGAACTATTTGAGATCATCGGCAAAGAATGAACCGTTGACCTCTGTTATAGTGTAATAGATGTTTCCTGTATTTTAGTTTTATGAACATGAAAGAAAATGTTACACGACATATATTATAAATCCAATTGCATTGACTATTTATTGATTTCCACTGTAACTACATTAAGTTTCCTATCCCACATCAACATGAGTTTTGATAGTAGACATCTAGACTGCTGCTTTTATAATTTCATAATTCGTGAAAATGGGTTTCCATGGAGAAAACTTTGGAAAATTTCCTTTTTTAAACATTTTTCAGTCACGGCAATAGCTTTTTTCTTTAAATTTATTAGTTAAGACAAGACAATGGGGCAGGCCGGATTCGAATAGCGATCGTAGCGAACCTGGCGGTATGGTGAGAGGTTCAGTTCAATATAGATTAGATGATGCGTAAAGTTTGGTGGTCTGGATGCTCGCAATCTCAAAATTGCATACCATCAAGTTGTCAATCCCTTAATAAAAATTCAGATTAGTTGGACATACCGCCAGGTTCGCTGCGATCGTGATTCGAATCCGGCCTGCTCCCATTGTCTACTAAAGAAACATGAAGTAGTATACAGTGACGTACAATGTAGGTCTATATATACCCGTCTAAAATTTTGTAGGTATTTGTACTAATAATGGAAAATACTGCAATTTCTTCTTGATGAAGGAGCGGAACGGCCAGCTGCGTCTATTGGGCTCGTCAGAGAAAATTGAGTTGAAGACACTCGATTAAATCCCTTAGAGCCCGACCTTGAGCCGAGGTTGTTCCCCAAGAACCCGGACGGGACATAAATAAACGTTAAATAAAATATCGCGTGGACCTTGAAAATGCGTTTTCGCGCACCTGAAGATCTAGGCGCATCACATCACCTGCCCCATCTGAGCAACAACTGACCCCACCTGCGCCTCCTGATAGTGGGATTTGCCGTTTATTTTTCCTCACTCTCTCCATCTTCGCATTGTGATTTCCCCTCAGTACTCGTCTTATTAGAGGCTGCAAAGAGCTGCACCTTTACTTCGTGATTAGAAGTAAGCAGGTGGACATTGTGAGTACTGGTCCCATTCGCATAGCGATGAGACAATTACCATCTCTGATTGATGGCGGCTTAAGATGAAGCAATGCACCTAACTACTAGTGGAATATCCATTTTTATCTTCCTTCTTCTCAGAATTAATTAGAACACTGTTCGTAGGTGATTAAAAATCTGGCCTCTCTCTCTCGTTCTAATTCCTTCTACTAGTGATATTTTGTTTCATATATTAATTTTGTGATGAGTGACAAAAATTTGTGAATATATTTTAAGCAGTATAGTTCTGTATAATTGTAGAAGAGGGCCCTAAATTGTACAGAATAATAATAAAAACAGTCATACAGTCTCTCAGAATATTTCTCTTTAACCCTTTCAGTCCCGGATTTTTTACCTTCACACATTTTTTTTTTCTTTTGGAGGTAAATGGGTAATAATTCAAAGACGTCACATGGTGAATTTTATGCAAATTGCTGCACCTGTTGAATATATACGATTTTTCCACCACGATGGACATCAGGATCGAGGTGAACTAAGAGCATGTTTTTCCATGTCCATGTTAGTGGACATTGGGACTTAGTAGAACATGAAAACAAGCCAATATAATGGAAAATAATATAGTTTTATTTTGTCAAGAAATCGGTATTTTTAAAATATTGTTAAACTACCTATAATAAAACCTGAATTATTTTGTAGTATGATAGTTGTAAAAACAGTTTCTATCTTCCAGTAAGCATAACTTAGTTAGTCATCATCATCACCAAAATTATTTTCTCTTCAACAGTGTTTGGTGTAACCACGTTGCCTCCCACTCGCTGAGCTGTCGAACATAGTATCTCATCGATCGTGTCATCAAAGGCATCAGGAGACTCGTTTTTTCCCCCACCAAGTTCCTCTACAGACTTTCCAAGTCTGAATCGTCCCGTCATTCGTGCAGAAGTCCGATGTTTTCTATGACGTCGATATCGAAAACACGTCTACCTACCTGCAAAACAATTATTTAAAAAAATCAATCAATGTACCCCCTATACCTACTTCCCTACTTCGAAAGCAGGGTTCAAAATATATGAAAATCTTAGGAAGTATTATACGATTCACGATGTTCCAAGTTCCGTTGAGAAAAGAGTGAAGCCAAGTCCTGATGTCCAGACTAGTGGCCGTACTTTTAAAATTACTCTATTTACTGCGGAACTGGACTAATGTGTATTGGAGAGCTATAACCAGTGTTGACAATGTAAACTAACAAAACTAAGTACCATCCTAGTGGTTTTTTTTTCGCTTAAAATACTGAAAAGTTATGGCAAATAAACTTACCGGCCATACTGTTAAGATCGCGTACAAAAACACAATAATTTACACTTCAACAAGAATATTATTATGTTACTCAATAGCGTCAGAAACGCGTTGCTACAGTGACATGGAAACCACATATGTTGCCAATGGATCGATAATAATGTTTGGATTTGAAGAATTGTCATTCAGAGTTGCGTCCAGAGTGATGAACAGTGGGACTGAGGGGGTTAAGTGGTTTTACAAGTAGGAGGTTCTCGTGCGGTCTCTGAGAGCCGTGATACTTTTACCATCAATCGCGTATTATGAGCTGCTCTTCCCTATCCCTCTCAAAAGTTGTCTCTTTATCACGTCTTCATCTTTCCATTAATTACTTTATTTAAAGTTTATCTTCATGCCGCACTACGACGTTCCCAGTAGAATTCTCTATAAAGTAAAATATCCCACCAGAACTGGGCATTGGACTTATTAATGGAAACGGCCATTCGCATGAGGGCCCCCCAATCACCATCTAAATGTTAATTCGACGTATTTCCGAGAGTTCGATCAGCCCTATAATAACATGCTAGCGGCATAAATGATTTTCTATGAGAGGCGTTAACAAACTAGCTTCGGGGTTGACAATGTAGAAAATATATATGTAATGAGATATAAGTGGGATGATGGGCTATCCCCACGAGAAATGACTCGATTTGTAGCTGTCGTTTTGTACCTATTTAAGTACGAATAACAATGCGTAATAACCTATAATGGGCACGTTAACTGGAGACGATCCTCTGAAATTGTCATTATTTTGATTTAATCATGATGTTCACTCTTAAAAATCTCGGTAATTGATGAGACACAAATTAGATACCTTCTTTTACAACTGAAATGCTCTACTAGGTAATGATAGAAAAAGTTTAAACAAAACAACTATCAAGTCATCGATGAATTCCATTCAATATCGACAAAAAATAAATTAATTATTGACTCCGGAAAAATACAGCGTAAAGAGGAGCACGTGAAAAGCAGGTGGTAAAAGAAAAAAATTAATTATTACAAAAAGGTTGATAATTTCTGTATTAGACCTGCCTACGCTTCACTTGTCCAATTTTATGTTATAATTAACTAGGTTTCTTGACGAGGGAATTCCATTGACATTATATCGGCTGGTTGATCGTGGTAGGTTATTAGCAAATATGTACTATTTCGACACATGCGCGCGCACACACACACACGCGCACGCACGCACGCAGTCGCACGTACACACACACACACACACACACACACACACACACACACACACACACACACACACACACACACACACACAAATAGACGTAGGTATGGGTTTTTCACGGATTCGGTCTTAGAATGGTCTGAACCGGATTTGCTTGCAGTTATTTTTTTTCTCTGCTTGGGTTGTCCCCCACCTCCCTGGAATAGGCGTCCCTCTAGTTAACGAAGCCTTGGTATAAGACATAGTTTCAGAGGGATTTCCTAAAAACTTGTTTTTTAAGCGGGTTAAAAAAATTGGTTATATGACGAAAGCTGTTGCAAATTAGTTGTAGAATCGACTCCAAGAGTTTGGTAGACCTGGTTTGTGTACACCCTGTTATACAACATATACTTATCTAATTGTCTTATGGAAAATAGCGGTGCAATATCAGACAATTGAATAAATTCCCACGATTCATTTCGAATTTCAAAGCCTTACTGGCCTAAATTGCGAAAATCGTACTGGCGGCGTTGGAATCGAGGGGTGAATTTGTTTCCAGCAATCCTTTCTTAGCAGTTAAATGATGTGAGGCCTTTTTGCTTCCGAGACTGCAAGGCAGCGGAAGCTTTGTTTTCACTTTCGAAATGGAAAAAAATTTTTTGCTCCAAAATCAAAATTTCCGCCCGCATTTTGCGTTTCAGGGCCTCCTGAACAAATTTGGTTCCGTGTCTGTCTGTCTGTCCGTCCACATTTCCTTGTAACAGCCATAACTTCCACAATTTTGATCCGGTTTTAACCAAATTTTCAGGGATCGTGCGGGTTAAGCTCTAGATGGTCCCCTATCAACTTCATATAACGTGAATTCCTTGTGACGGTCATAACTCGGTCAATGTTGAACGAATTTCGGTCAGATTTTCAGGGATGATGTGGGTAAGGTCCCTTGAGGTCCCATAAGACAATCATCATAATTGCATTAGCGGTACGCTCTGCGCATGCGTGAACGAAATATTCTTGTTACGGTCCTTGCAACAGCCGTAATTTCCACAATTTTGATGCGATTTTCTTCAAATTTTCAGGGATCGTGCGGGTACAGCTCTACATGGTCCCCTATCAGTTCCGTCATGATCAAATCAACGGTAGCCTCTGCGCAGGCGCAAACAAAATTTTCTTGTTTCGGTCATAACTCAGGCAATTGTGAACGAATTTCGGTCAGATTTTCAGGGCTGATGCGGGCAAGGTTTCTTGAGGTCTCGTATCACATTCTTCGCGATCATCAGCAGCGGCACGCTAGGCATCATGCTCAAAGTTGCCAAAAAATACCCCCAAGGATGTTTTAATCATGAATTTAGATCAAAATATTAATGAAATCCTGTAAATAAATTAAAAACTCCTTCAGTTTTGATCCGATTTAGACGAAATTTTCAGGGAACATGCGGACTACATCCTAGATGGTCCCATATTAAAATCAAAATTTTCCTTATTAATTTCATTTATTGTATGTACCATTCAGCTTCCAATTTCCCACCTTATTAATTCCCTGATGCCAGAACCGGTCGTTTCTAGTTTTCTGGAATTTAATAGTGACGTACTGTGAAGGTCACGAGGAAGCTCATGTGCCATTTCCTTGGCAGTGTATTTCAACTATGGATAAATTTTAGCGCTATTTCCTTATTAATTATGATAATATTTTACCTAGTACATGTCGAGGGGATATATGAGTTTTCTTAAACGTATAATACGTATTTACGGAGTCTTATTTGCCAAACAAATACATCAGTGCTCACGAAGTGAGTCACGTGATAGCGCATTTTCTTGTAAGGAGATCCGCGTGAAATATACACTTCCTGCGTTGAATAGGAAACAAAATGGCTTTGGAGCTCAATCAGCTGATTATTGACCTCTCAGTCGTCTTTAGCATTCTCCCTTCAGCCTCCCTCTCAAATTTCAGCTGCGTGAGTCGAATAGGAGACAAAATGACTTTGGAGTTGACTCCGCTGATCAGTGACCTCTCAGTCGTCTTCAACATTCTCCCTTGAGCCAACATTTCAACTTTCAGCTTCCTGCATTGAGTAGGAGACTAAATGGACAACACAAATCACAGACAAAGTGAACACAATAGCTCATTTTTCCTTTTTTTTTTTTAAAGAAAATGCGCTAAAAATGACACGAAACCGTCACCAAAACTTTATGATCATTTTCTCATACAACGTTTCCGTTGTTACGTCTGTTCACCTTCTTCCCTCTTTAACCCACAAAAAACGTTAACCAATAGTTGGAAAGTTCTTGATTTAACCATCTTTTCCCTGTTCACTTTAACCGTGTGAATGTTGGACTGCAGAGCAATGGGCCTAACAGTTCTCATGTTTTGTTTACCTAATTTGTTTAGTATAATTGAAATTGAATCTATGAAGCTGATTTCCTTTTAATTCAACCCACGAAACTAAAATTTGGAATGGAGAATCCTTGGGACGTCTAGAGCCCCAAAAATAATCTGAGTGAGATCCAGAGCAAATTTATTTGCTATTCAACTATGGAGCTGTAATCTGAAATGGAGATTTCTTGGAAAATCTAGAAATGAATTATAAATTCTGAAGCTCCCTAGATCAACTGAGTGAGCTCAGGAGCTGATTTCTTTGATTTTCAATCTATGAAGCTAAAATTTAAAAAGGAGAATCCTTTGGAAGTCTAAAAACGAATCTTGGAGTCTAGAGTCCCAAGGATAATCTGAGTGAGACCCAGTGCAAATTTCTTTGCTATTTAACATATGAAGCTGTAATTTGGAATGGAGGCCTCTTGGAACTTCTAGAAATGAGTTATAAATACTGAAGCTCCCTAGACCAACTGAGCTAATTTTTTCGCTTTCAACCTATGAAGCTGAAATTTGGAATGGAGAACCCTAGGGACGTCTAGAAACGAATCATAGAGTCTAGAGCCTTCCAGATCAGCTGAGTGAGCTCCGGAGCCAATTTATTTATTATTCAACATATGATGCTAAAATTTGGAATGGAGGCCCTTTGAGACAACTAGAAACGAATCATAAGGTCTTATGCTCTTCAGAGCAGGTGAGTGAGCTTTGGAGCTAATTTCTTTGCAATTCTACCTATGAATAACACATTTTTACGTCGAAAACGTGAAAACTTATTCTACACTCATCACTCTTTGGCCTTCAGGCGCAAAGTGGTAGTTTTTCTCAAAGCGTGAGAGCGTTTAGAATGTATAGACAGACATACAAACATGTAAATAGACAGACATACAAACATACAAAGAGATTTATATTTTATATTAGCGTCGGCAGTTAGTCTGGCGTCGTTCCCATAACATACACAAGCGCTAGAGGCCAGACAGCAATACGGGTAATGAGGTCAAGTCATAACTTTTATTGTTAACATTTTATTTTAAACTTTTTTGCTCTAAGCCAACAATCCGAGGCGTCAAGGCGTTCTGACCAGATGACCACAAGAAGTGACCACAGCGTGGTCTACATCCATAAATAATCAGCTGAGCTTACCCTTAGACAGCGGCCTTTATGGGAACCGTCTGCGCAAAACTGATTTCTCTCTTTTTGCCCTTCGAGTTCATTTTTCTGTCTGCGTTAAGCAACGATTTCCCCACGTTTTTTATATTTGAGACAGCGGCGCGGCGCACAGTGTTTCGATCCTGGAGGACAAAAACACTGGTTTTGGAAGACGAAATTCCAAAACCACGAAAATCGATAGTAATGAATATTGTGGTTCTATTACCCTAACTCATAAGTGAAGGTAATCGAAATGAGGTAAATAGAGAAAGAAAAAAATTTAGTCCCAAGCGCTAAATCTTGACAGAACATGGGACATGTTTTTGCATCCATTCAAACTGTTAACTGCAGAGATATAATTGGTTTATTTTATTCCAAAGAAGTTATTGACGAAATTCTGGTTTATGGTAACTGAAGTAAAAAGTAAATTTCAGCTTCCTGCTTTAAGTAGGAGAGAAAATAGCTTTGGAGCTCACTCACGACACACACACACAAACAGACACGGGACCAAAGTTGTTCAGAATGTTTCAAAACGTAAAATGCGAGTGGAAATTTTGATTTTGGAGACCAACAATTTTTTTTCTCCCGGAAGTGAAAAATGTTTCCGCTACCTATAGGTAGATTCGGAAGCAAAAAGTGATTGTTGCTTCGGTCTAATGAAATTGTCTAAGTGAATCAGTTATTGTTGAAGGGAAGCATTTAGAATGAGGCAAGAAGCAAGCGCAGTTTTTTAATAAAGTGGTGATTTTAAGGCTAAAAGGAGTGATTTGCGAAATTTCTATATAGCCTAACTTTCTCTCTGGTGCTGGTAAAAAACAGCATCAAAATCGGTTTATAATTGTGGTCGCGCATAAAGGACATACAAACAATCATATATAATTTGATGTTTATTGATATAAATTATTATTTTTTGTTCTCGAAAGTTCTGACAATTGTCAAAAGCAAGTGATACCGACAAATAAACATCATGATTTGATTCTTTAGAACTGTTATGTGACAGTGTGTATGTCAGTCATTGGTATGTGTGCCGCTGATCAGCAGGTCACGAACTTTGAACTCGTAGGTATTGTGGCAGCGCAAAGTAACTCAAGAGTGGAATGCAATGAGTGCTTACAGAGAATATTGTGTATCTGGAGAATACAGCTGTATTATACTGCTCTCTCACCCGTCAGTTATGTTTTTACGTGTATTATAGATCAAGGACGATATATATATATATATATATATATATATATATATATATATATATATATATATATATATATATATATATATATATATAATATTAATCAAGACCCCCTCGGACTGTGAGACGCTACAAGTGGCCAGCACCTCAACCCTCCAAAATGATCGGTTATGACCTTCCACTATTCCCGTGATCCTTATTTTCACCCATATAGTATTGAAGACGCTTCCCTGAAGCGGGTTACATGTCTGCGTGTCTTGGGAGTACTTCTCGACTCCTGTCTCTCATTTGCAAACCAATGTTTTGGGGTTCATCAAGCGCAGCATGCGTGATTTTGACTTCGTACCTGCAAGAACGAATCTTTACAAAGCTCTAGTACTCCCGATCTTAAAGTACCCCTCGATTGTGTGGAACCCGCTATATCAATGATAGAGCCCAGATTGAGCGACTCCACTGCAGGTTCATCAGGTACATACATAGCCTATAAGCTCCACGTTCCCCATCATGAAGTACATTACGACAGCATGAATGAGAGGTGTGGTCTTTTGAAACCAGCTTCGAGGAGGCTTCTGGCGGATGCCGGATTCCTGCATAGGTTGGTCCGGGGGACAGGCGCCTGAGCAATTCACTCAAATAAACTTTCTTGTCCCACGTCATGCCTCAGGCTCCGGGAATTAGTTCTAGATTCCTTTCTCTCCCACCATCTATCCATAGTTCAGATTGCCGCGAGTGTTGAACTATCCCATGCAGGAGTGCTCAGATATAGACATTTTTAGCCAATCAGCGTTTGTAGTTAAAAACAAGATTGTTCGCAGGTTGATTGATAGCTTGATGTTGTAGATAGATTGAAAACTTATATTGTAGATTTCTTTCTTTTTCCAACTGGTATTGTTTCCTTTTAATTACTGACAGTATATATTTGTATTGGGCTTGCCCGTATTAATTATCAACAATTAAAAAGGGCGGCAGTCTGCCACCCACGCGATCGGATGAAGGTTAAGATGATCCTATTGCGCACCGTGGAATAGGCCGCACTCGTTTACTGATCTTTCCTCATCCTAAAAGGGTTTTTAATGATAGCTTTTCCACTAGACGATGTCGCCTCTGCGGTAATCCCATTATAACACAATATTTTACGAGGGCAAAACAAGCGTTGGGGGTTCGGACACATGATAAAATTCAGAACGGTGCGGTAGGCACTCACAACCAATAAAATGTCGGTTTAACGAGGGGCATGACCCAGCTCGCTCCTCATTGTTCGCGTTACCGGCGGGGCACCTGCTGAAGTGCGCAGGAGGTCTTCAGGTCTTCACGAGCGGCGGACAGGTCGGTGTCTTGAAGACAAGCGTGGCAGGGAGTATCCAGTTACGTCCTGCCTCAAAGGGGAGACGGATGGAACGTCACTCGATACGCACACGCTCCGCCATTGTCTTGTGATGTGGAGGACCGCGCACTGCGCCGACCGGTTTTCCTATGAGGGTTTTAGGGCGTCGTGCGGAATCCCAACGGCAAACGCGATTTTATGACTACCTCAGTTATTAGAGAGAGAGAAGAATTTATTGACACAAAAAGATATCGAATTGAACATTACTACATTATTAACATATTGATCACATTTCTTGTATATTACAGTCACATAATATTATAATCTACTTAGTCTATTTCGCCACAGCGCTAGGCCTAGGTCTGTGTTGCTGGGGGTGTAGGTTAACAAATACATCCTATTTCCTATTTATGAAATTTTCAACATCATTAAGTCCATTATTTATCAAAAATCTGAAGATTATCTGCATTTCTATAAAATACATATCTCGTTGGATATTCATGAGATGGGGAACGCTGTAAAATGTTCAGATATTTATGGTAAAATAATAAACGGTTTTTGCAGAAAAGTTGGAGTACTGTAAAGGCTTTGGTGTAGTTATGGAAGTTAAATAAAATTTTGGGAAATGAGATTAGTTTCGAAATTTCAATATTCATGATGGAAGCGGGGGTGTATGGAGGGGGTAATAATGATAAATCGTGATATTTTTGCTATATTCATCTGTTTTCCGTGACTGTTTTTATTGTTTGTGTACAAGAACAAACCCTTGTTACCTGGAATTCGCAACTCCGATGTCAGCAACAATACACCATCACATAAATCAACTTTCCTTCTTCCACACATTCCGTTCCGCATCCACTTTTCCTAGTTTTCACTTTAATTGCAATAGCTCTACAGTAATTTCCATCATTCCAACAATAAATCAATATCTTGATCTATATAATTTCTGCCGATAACAGGTATCATTCATTCTCTCAGCTGACTCCCCATTGATAACATCAGTGAGGCCAACCTAATTATTCCATGATATGGCTTGTTATAGGTCACTTGCATTGAAATTCCCTATTCAAACTTTATGTAATTTTCTAGTGTTCAATGTTGTTATTAATCTATGTTAGATGTTTATTTATTTATTAAAATTTAGTTCAGTGTTATTTGTAGAAAAAAGTTTTACACGAGTTGCTACTCATCATTCCTTTGTTCTCACGGATGGATCGCCATTATTATAACTTCTCGCCACGTTGAAAACTGACCTATCTCAACGTTTTTATCCTCGCTTTTTCAAATACTGTAAATGTCGGCCGGCTCTGACCCATCCGCAAGTCCTTTTTGTTCTGCTTCGTTCACGACGCGCAGACATCGGTGCAGTTACCAAATACTCGCTGGAAAGGTGCGGATTGTTTGAGGAAACAACCCCCAGACTTGGGTTACCTGGATCCTGTTCCCTAACTGGATTGAAACCGGTAAGATCTTACCATATTACCATCTCCTCTGACAATAAGGGAGAAATCATCATAATTACAGTTTTGGTGGTCGCACTCACCATAATTGTATTGAAGTTAAGAACCAGGGTATCAACCCCTTCTTCTCCACCTATCTACCTACCTCTTGGACTTGGATTCTCAAGGGCCTTCATACCTACCTACTTCTTCGCCTACAATTATCAACCATTAATTAGGTATATGAACTATTTACAGCCCAATCAACCATATAATTTATATTCCTTATTGTTAATGACATCAGTAGGTTCAGTGGCCACTGCGTTTAGTTTTCCATTATACAAACTTTATTTGTCTTTCAATTATATTATTTATTCATTGGAATAATTGTTACAGTTTTATTGCACTACCATAATATCTCTCTGGTATTCCAGTGGTCCTTCGAAGAAAATATCATTACCTACCAATTTCATTAATTAATAATACCAGCGATAATAAGTCATATGTTGGGTAATTGTCCGAGTTACTTCATAGGTACATAAAGGGCCCACCTACATATGCACAGTTTGTTTGATCCCGATTTTAGTCCAGATATGCAATTTCGGACGTTTCAAATTTACTGTTGGTGAAGGGGTTAAATTGGAGGAGCGGGGTATTTCCATGAAATCATGATATATTTTTTTTCCTCCCATTTTAATTTTTATCAAAATTATATACAATCCCTTCATAGGGACGGCCCTGTTATGCCTGTATTACTTACTAATACTATGTTTAACTGATAGATGCCCTTGATTAATGCACCGAAGGGCGAGTCAGGGTCGACCACACCATCGTTACCACCGGATCATCCTAACGATTTGTCAAGCGGAGCTTCCAAATCCTTTCTCCATCATTCCGCCCAAACAAACGATCCGCTGATGCAAAACACGACATTTCCAGGGAAAGAAGAAACACCCATCTGATCGCTGGATATTCCGAGGGTGGGAAGGGTATGGGGAAGTTTAAACCCGATTTTGCATATCCCTTTTGTGTCTTTCAAGATTTCTTTTCCTTTTTTAGGGCTAAACGGCGTTTTTCTCCCTAGGGTGAGGCGGTGATTTGAGGGAGACTGTTAGATGCAACTGAGATGCCCTCGTGGATGACTCTTATCTTGGAAATATCTTCCCTTCTTTGGTCGCTTTCTCAGGCAATTCCAGATAGCGCTAAACCTCCATCAACAGGAGCAACTTACAAGTGCGGCGGGGTGCATCGCGGATCAAACGGTAAATAACAGGGGTAAACCTCTCTATGGTTTCCAGAGTCCGGAATTTCAAAATTTGGCAGCGAACTTGACAAATATTTCTGATTTTCTATTCGTTAATGAACCGATGCAACCATCATCAAGGCTTGGTGCTTAAAACGCTACAAATTATTACACAAATGTTTATTTTCTCTCCTTTACCTCACTATCTCTCTCCCTCTCACCCCTTCTGTCTCTCCCTACGTCTCTCTCGCTCTCTCTCTACTCTCACTCTCGCTCCCCCTCTCCCCCGTTTCCTTCTATTATTGTCGTTCTTTATTTTTATTCATCATTATTATTATTATGTTTGTAATCATTATTATTTATTTATTATTATGTATTATTATTGTTTATGATTGTATCTGCTTATTAAATTTTTTTTTTTAAGGATTTAAGCCGCGTCTCAACCGGAAGGGTCATTAGCGGCAATCAAAAAGGGGTGTCGAAAGGACACTGCAACGGGCACGATTCTAAGGGGAGCCCTGCTGACCGTCCGTCACTAAACGGATCGCCAACACGGAATCCACAGGCAGATCGGAAAAGGAGAAATAATAAGCTGCACTCTGCCTCAAGGGATACAGAGAAGACCGCTATGTAACCCCTACAGCGGATAAAAATACTTATACTTATTATATTTTAATTTCGTTCTTTATTTTCTTTTCTTTATTTACTTTCGTTCATTTTCTTTATTTTCTTTTTCGTTCATTTTCATTTTCGTTTTCGTTTTTTTCTTTTTCGTTCTTTTTCGTTCTTTATTTTTCTTTATTTATCATTATTTTTCGCTATTACTTTCCAAAAAAAAGAAGGCTTAGTATCGGCGTTGCGAATTTCGAATTAACCCCCAGCCCAAAAGTATGATGTTAAAACTTCCATGTACATTTCAAAGTGCTCTATCACATTTGTCTCTCAAATTGTTAACTGACCTTCATAGCAAAAGACATATTTATGTCAGGATATTTTTAAAAGAAGCCAATTTGATAGATATTTTTTAGTCATTTGATAGATACCAACTTATATACAGGGGCGTCGCTAGACAAAAATAGTGAGGGGGAAGTATCACGAAATTCCCAACTGAAACAAACGTTTTCCCAACTCCAAAAAAGGGAAATAAAATGAAGACAATTTTTAGTATCACCTAAAAATGATACATGCTACCTAGACTTATGTACCTAATATGTAATACTTATATGTAACTACCTATTACATACATATGTAGGTAACTCATCTGTAAAATGGCCAGTTTCATTTGATTTTTTACGAAATTTTGATAACATCATTAGGTATTTGTTGAAAGACCGAAATATTAGTTTTAGTTTTAGATCAAGACAATAATCATAATAGTCATTATTCGAAACTTCAAGAATGTGTAAATAACCAGGATGAAACTTCCAGATATTATTAAAAACGCAAAGCGATTTGCTCATTAGTAAATAAGATATACCTATAAATATAGGTACTATATCTTATTTACTAATGAGCAAATGTAAATCAATTCCTTGAATTAAACAATTATTACAATTAAGAAATGATAGAAAGAAAAAAAAAGAACAAATATTACAACTTTACGCATACTACCTGTGCTTTCAATTTAGCCCATACTTGTAACACAACGCATCTTCTGTGTCAAGATTCTCAACAAGATCTTTTTAGTATAGAATTTGGAGCAATGGGCATGGACACTCATCAGTCCCTGTAGCCTTTAAACTATCTTCCATGTCAAACTATTGAATGTTCTCCATTGAAATGCAGGGTGGATTCGGATGAGTTTGAAGAATATTTTTGGGTAAAACTACGAGTAAGCCGCTATCAAACGCTAATTGTCTATAACACCGTTTTCGAGAAATAGCTGGAAAACGCAGAGGAAAGTTAGGAAAATTTGAACGATTCCAGTTTCATGCACAAAATGAAGATAACTCAAGCCTTTTATAAATACCTACCTGGTACCCAGTTGGCAAAATTGGGATTTGATTAGGATTAGACTTCCGTATAGCTATATTCAAATTAAGGGTATAAATGCCACCTCTAAATTTCCCAACTTCTCTCAAGTCAGAGAAAACTGAGGAGGGAGGCTCTCCCCCCTGTGCCCCCTATAGCGACGCCCCTCCTTATATAATGAAGAAATTGAATTCTTTTCACATAGGTTGCAGAGTAATGGAACATTTTACACATTAGGGATTCAACTTTGACAAGAAAAAGTACCTAGTACCTGAACATTGGAATTACAAAATAAAGTGCAATTAATGAACAAAATAAATAAAAGAACTATTAAAATATGATAAAACATGTTTGCTATCGTCGCCTATTTGTTCGCAAAAGCATTGATTATTTGTCCGAATTCGATCTTCGATCTTATCAAACTGGCTTTAAATTTCAAGTGATATCTTGAAACTCCCAGACTTTCCTGTGCCATAAAATAAATGAAAAACATCTTGGTTCAACTGAAAAGAACAAATGAAAAATGAAAGAAAAAATTAATAGGTAATTTTAATTAAAATTATCCTAGCCTTTAAGAAAAAAGGGGGCTCCTACTGGCATCCCAGAAGCTTGGGGGCCCCCCCACGGGGAAAGGATAAACCATGGCTTCTGGTCTGGTCAGAGCCTAAAGTTTACATCATTATTTACGTAGACGTAGGCACCCACCAGAAGAATATTAATGAAATAAAATAAAACACCCAACTACGCATCACCAGTCCTTCTATATCGGGGTTCTAAACCTTTAGAAGAGGCGGACCACTTACCAGGACCAGAGGTTTCCGTGGACCATTATTTGATTTTCTTTTTATAGTAATTATAGACATAGTTGTTTTTTAAAAGAGATTTTTTGAAAATGTGACCCTTCCTGAGAAAAGGGGCCTGATCTTACTTTGGCAAAATTTTCAGGAGAACGTTCTTCGATAAAATGGTCACAAATATCAAAAGTAGGTTGTTATTGATTCAGAAATAATAACTATCCCTTTACACAGTACAATAGTCACTTATCGATGTTTAGCTGATTATGACATCGGAGAACTCGAAAAATGAGAAGTAGTTGCGATTACACATTACACTTATATAATTTTGTTTAAATTGATATCGTAGTAATTTTCCTGATAGAATGTAACAGAGGACCTGAAGGTCCTAATTGTATCAGATTCATGAATAAACCAGTCAAACAGTCTCTCTCATTCTCTCTCTCTCTCTCTCTCTCTCTTCTCTTTCTGTATATATGGATAATTTGGGCAACTGCCCGTAATTTCTGTTCATAAATCAATAAATTTTTACGTTTACATTCCTGCTGTATTGGTCTATGTTCGCTTTAATACTAAACCAATAAAATGAGGCTACAAAATGTGCTAAACGTGTATGAATAGTGCCCTAGTTGAAACTCACTTCTCCACTCGTGTTCAGAAGGATGATCTCCTTTGAGGTGCCCCCCGCCCGCATGTCCTTGACAAAAACGGACGGTTTTTCCCCCAGATTGCAAAACAAAACACTTTCACGCTTTCGGCGATGAATGAATTTCATCCGTCGCTTCGCTGAACCACCGAGTTATCTTTTTCCCCTGGGTTGAAAACCTCAGCTTTTCATTGCCTCAGGACAATTTCTGCCGGCGACAACGTCTCCCGACAAGCGACGAGCGGTTGTTTGTGAAGTGCTTGACGCCGCCGGATCTGGACAGCGGCAAGATACTAGTGCCTGTCGCTCGGGACGTCCCTGCTAATTATTTCCAGGTTGGTCATAAAAAGAAGATAAATTACCGTCTTCAAAGGTGGAACACAACACTTCCCCTTCAAAACATGCGTGAGATACCTACTACATACCCGCATACTACACGGAATCAGATGGGGAAATACGGAAACGTTTGAGGAATTTGATTACATCGTAAAGTGGTCCAAAAACACCGAAAAGCGGCAAAACCTCTTCTTTTGAAATATTTGTGCACTCTGGACCCACACACAGGGGCGTTGATATAGGGGGGCCCCCCCCCCCCCTTCAGCTTTCATTGACTTGGGAGAGGTTGGGAAAATTTGGGAGGTAGCAATAATATCCTTAGGTAATTTTAAGCAATGTGTAGATTATGTAGACACATATGCGATGTTATGTCAACGTGCTATGAGTGAAATTATGGGCAAATCGCCAAGACCTTAACCAACATCAAGGACCAAGCCTACCGTTGGAAAAGTAAGCTAGGCGAGTAGCCTGGTTCTACTTTTGTACTATCGTCATATGTATGTCTCTATTGAAGTAAATAAATATATCTATCAATTTATTCGAAGTCACCTATTTGGAAGTCTAATCGTAATAAAATCCTGATTTTCTCGACTGTACTTTATAAAAAGACTTGAGTTATTTTCATTTTGTATATGAAACTGGCATTTTTCGTTCAAATTTCCCCAAATTTCCTCATCGTTTCCCAATTACGTTAATCTCGAAAACGGAATGTTAGTTTGATAGAAAATTGCTCGTACGTCGTTGGACGACTCGTAGTTTCACCCCAAAAAATGTCGTACACATCCGAAATTTTAGTTCAATGGGGAAAAATAAGTAGTTTGAATCGTATGAAAAATAGCTTAAAGGCTAAAATGACTTCTGAGTGTCTATGCCCATTGCTCCGAATGAAGTACAAAATATATCTTGTAGAACATTGACGTAGAAGATGTGGTGAAGTACAAGCATGGGATAAATTGAAAAATAGGCATAACCACTTCCAATAAAAGCTCAAATTTTCAAACACTAAGATCGTGTTTGTGAGACAAAAGTTCTAATAATTGTATTTTGACATGGATATGTCTTTTGGCTGGGGGTCAAGGAATTTTTCGCGACACTTTTTTTTCCCGACCGACACTTTTTTTCCCGACCGACACTTTTTTTCCCGACCGGCACATTTTCTATTGATTTTCACGTACAACCAAGGCGTTACTAGGGAAGAGTAACTCCCATAGTTTTCATAGTAGGAAAATCGTTCGCCACTTTTTGGAATGCTCTCATTTTACCACGACATTTCATGACCTCTAAGCCATTGTAGTGTCAAGGAATGCTGATTTATTACTCTAAGTTAAAAACTAATATTGTTTTGTAACCATAATGGAATAATCTTGTGAAAAGAAGGCACTACATGGTTGGTATACAATTGAGTAGTAGGTACCAACTGGTAAGCAGTAGGTACTAGACATATCCATGATCTTTTGTTTTTCCCATCAAGGGAGAAATTAAACTGCTTGATTTGGTTCTCCAATGAGAAAATAACCTTCCAGTTCTTTGACATAGATATGTCTTTTGGCTGGGGGTCAAGGATTTTTTTTAAACGCTTTTTTCGTTTATGTGCCAAAGTAAAGACATAAAATGTCAAAAATTTATTTTTAGAATCGGCAACTATTCCTTGATTACCATGATGGTTGAAAGTTATTGAGGCAATTATGAGTTCCGTATAAGATGAAATTATAAAAATGTTTTCTCAATTTGAGGTTTAATTTCGCAAATCGCTTAAAATCGCGTAAAAAAAACTAATACCATGACTTCACACGGGGCTTAAACTATAAAATCCCGTTGCCCGATCTTGCCTAGACTAGCCGATTCCGGAGCTATCTCAAAATAAAGCAGTTGTTCCATTGAGATTATTCTCAACTATAAAAAATTCAGGAAGTAAAAAAAAAAAAAAAAAAAAATGTTTCTAGAAATTTTGAAAACGTAAAAAGTTCGCATTTGATGACTCTATTCAGTACCCTAGATTTATCGCGATCAAAATAATTATGATCAGCATGGGATTTCCTGTAAGGATATCTGATGAAATGATCTGTTTGTCTTATCACTATCTTAGTAGGCACGATGTGGTCCAGTTTTGCTATAGACAACTGCTAAATTCTGGCCTGCCATCAGAGCTGGAGAGCTGATGCGGTTAGTCTCATAATACGACGCAAAATGTAGTTTTTCTTATTATTATTTCTTTATATTGTAATTATTGTTTCAATCCAAAAAATGTAAATAAATAGATATCTGATTTACTAATGAGCTATAATTGCTTTGTACTTTCAACATTATCTGGAAGATTTATCCAGATCACTTACACATTCTCCAAATTTTGAATAATGACAATATAATATTATTGGCATCATCTAAAACTAATATTGCGGTCTTGCTACAAATGATGTTACCAAATTTTGGTATAGAAGCTCACGTGAAGATGGTCATTTTTCAGGAGTTTTACGTGTGTATAATAGGTGCTTATAGGAGGTCCCTATCCTTTACAAGTGATACTACAATAATTAATTTTTATTTTATACCCCCCCTTTCTTTTTTTGGGCTGGGAAAATTTTTGGTTCAGTTGGGAATTTCATGGTACTTCCCTCCTCACTATTCCCTGCCCACACATTGTTTGGTTTGTAGAATCTAAATTTAAAATCAGTTATTGTGTAAACACATCGCTACACAAAGCTGTTCTTTCTTGGTTTTATCGAAATTATTTTTTTTCAGTCAACACTGTAGCAGTGATTTTCTATATTTTCAATAATATAAGCCGCGCCTCAACCAGAAGGGTCATTAGGGGCTATAAACAAGGTGTTTACGCGAACACTGCAAAAGGAGCACGATTCTAAGGGGAGCCATGCTGTCCGTCCGTCACTAAACGGATTGCCATCGTGGACGCCACTGGCTGATCGTATTAGTTGATACCTACTTCCTATTTTCATCAAGTCCTTACATATTTTAAATACATTAATATTTGTTAAACACAGAGATAATAGGAAGGTCCTACATCACTCTTCCAATTAATTTTTAATACAAACTATATTTCCCCTCACCTCAATTTTTTTATCCCTTCCAAATTCATCGTATTAAATATTATTAGTTTCTTAGTTTAGTAAAACAAAGTGGTAGAAGAGCTGCTGCTTTCTCTTTTTGAAGTGTTTCCCTCTTTCATACAGCTATTTTGTTCGGTCCTTGGGTGAATTTGGGTTGTTCCATTAGCAATATCTAGGAGATATCTGAGCAATCCATTAGAAGTAGGAATTAAAATTTCGGAAGATTTTTCCCACCCCCCGAAAGTGTTCACAATGTCCTCCCCTACCTTGACAGTCTGGGACACCCAATTCAGACACCCAAACCCTTTGGTTCAGCGAGAATAGCTCAAGTAATACACTGCTGTGTGTTCATTTGGAGCTTTTATACTCCCTCCTCATCGTAGGATGCATGTCATCACGGATGTCGTTTTCATCCGACAATTTCCTCCTATTAATCCTCCATCGATGTTGCATGCATTAAACATGAGAGCGTGACTATTATACCCGTAACCTTCATAAGGGCGTATTTCAGAAAAACGACCGTCACGTTGATTTTTATTCTCACGCCTCCGAAGTGAGAAGATGTTGATATCATTGTGAGGGTTAAACAGTCGCGGATGTCGAGTTAAATGGGAAGCGGGGGGGCAATTAACATTTAAAGAAGCCAAGGTCGCGTGACATGTAACGGTACTCGAAAAACTTGACCATAAATCACGGTGATTTCTAACTGTTTTGGAAATAACAAAAGACTCCTTCAACTCGATTTGAGGGGTGACGGGGGATGTGAGGAGAGCACGCACAGACAATAGCATCGCACCCTCGCCCTACCAATACGGCAGATAATGGGGCATTCAGTTATGAAGGACCCTCCCGCTATTTGTGCCTATTTACCAGGGTGGTTCCTGGCTTATTTTCATCAGTTTAAGCATCGCCGTAAAGCTGCTATGGGGTCGATGATGAGTAGCAGAGGAAGGGAGGGGTCGTTGATCAGTCGTATTTTCGAATCCCCCTCCACACCCTCCACGTTTTTCAAAAGGGGACGATTCTCTCCCAATTATCAACCTATTTAGTAAACCCGACATCCGTTTCACAATAAAAACCTTTTCTGTGTCGGATTCGGCTCTGTTCGGAGAATGGGAGTCGTTTTTCGGGCGTCAATATGCCTTCTGGTCTCAGTCCATTAAATCCGGATATAATTTTTCGGGGTTCCAGCCAACTCCTCGTTTTTGTGTGGTATTTATAGCTTCCGAGTCCCTTTAGAAGCATCGTGTTTGGTTAAGGGTGTTTAACGGTATTTAGTGAGCATTGTAAAGTGTCCGCAGAAAACCCGATGTTGTCAATAAGGAGGGCTGTATTCTGAAAAATCATCAGCTGTAATAATTGATACTTAGCTAGGTACCTCATTCCTTCTTTTACCTAGAATTTGAGAACTCCTGCTGCAATCCACTCCTACTTCATGAATCAGTCAATTACTGTGTCGTATTGTACAATTATATATTGATGACAAAATCATCCTTTCGAACGACCACCACAAAATTTTGTTACGCAAATCGGTTACGAAATCGTTTTAAGCTGAGGGCCCCCTGAGGGTTATGTTATTACTTTCCTAATCTACCTACGATTATGAAATTTGAAATGAAGCTTCTTTGGGGCACCTAGGATACAATTACGAGGTACGGAGTCACACTGATCAGCTGAGGGTCTCTGAAGCTGTTTTCTTTCTTAATCGAACTACGGCAATGAAATGTGAAACGGAGCATCTTTGAACACCTTGACAACATTTGCGAGGAACGGAGGTACAATGACAAGCTGAGGGGCCTCTGAGCCTACTTTCTTTAATGTAACTTTAAACCATAAATGAACTTTTTGACCATCAGTACTACTATTTGCAAATGCACCACCCTAAATAGTATGTTATAAACATAAGCATAGTATAATATATGGACATTATTTTTTAATAACCCAATTTTTTACATAAGGAATAGATTCAATGTTCTTCAGATTTTAGTAGCAACATTTCAAATCCCTTCCATTTCCTGTTTCGGTCGAGTCCTAAGTTGTATCTGATAGATTTACCTTTTTCTTGTTCGTGTCTAGTGCCAGTAGTGAGTTCTGCGTTACAACTATCCTGTTGTATTTCTATTTTTGGGTCTCTCGGTTATGAAACAGGTATGAATGTCCCTGATTCTTATCATAACAATAAAAATAGTTGCTTTAACGAATATTAAATTCTACAACCACCTACTGCTCTCGAACTTCTCTTCTGATTTCCCTAAGATCATTGAATAAATAATTGAATAGCCTTAAAGATAGCTCAGCTGTTTACGGGTGATGTATACCTACCTATTCAATTATCCAGCAGTCAGAAAGATACTGAATTAAGAAATTCAGCGTTCGACTATGAAATAACTATCATCCTATATAATTCTTATGTTGTCAAGACTGTTTGGGGAGTAATTGTGCCATATTATATGCTGTTAAGTGGTAAGGAAAGTATTTTTAGTCTTCAGGGTTGGTATGGATGTTAATTCTTTTTAATAGGTGCCTAACCAAACGTATGCACCATCACATACTTTGATAGTTTGTTTGTGAAGTAACGTTTGCCTTATTTGGTGTTACGGAAAATGACCTCAAATCCTAATGTTAATTACTCACTATTCCCAAAATGCCTCCGTTCAGATTTATCTTTGTTGATTGAATTTGAAATTCATTTTTCCATCAAAAAACAATACCTATCAAATATTGCCAAGGTTCTTTAAAAAGATGCGTGCCCACTTATTGATTGTTGGGCGAGTATGATGAATTTTAAGAACAGTAACGTTTGCTTTATTTGTATGGTATTTTTCGAAAGTTAACATTGGATAGCATGGATGGCATTGTTCACTCCCTAGGCGTGAACTGGTAAACGCGTTAAGGTTGTTTGGAAAGTAAACTCCACTTCGAAAAGTCTATCCGACTTTCTAACACGATATATTCATATGAGTTAATTTCCTGTCGGTATTTCACGTTGGTTTTTTGCTAAAGCATGTTAAATATAAGAAAGCCAATACCTGCTAATACCTCTGTTGTATTTTATAATTCTGTGATGAAGGAGTGGAAATTTATACATGTTTTTGGCCTAATTTACATAAATTTAGAAGTAACTGAGCTTTGGGGCCGTCACCTCCATAAAAAATAATACAAAAAATATATACAATAAATAAACTAAGAATTTCGAACATCGTATCACACAATGTTAGGAAAGGAAGAACGACCTTAGAAAAGATTCTGGAAGCAGAAGAGACAAAAAAATAATTTGCTTCTATAGGACAGCGGTAAGAGTAAAAGGGGAAAAAAATCGGGTCCCGTTTCGATGAAGACTCGCTCGCGCCCAGATTTTGTGTAATTTATTACCAAAACCAGTTAAGATCAGTGAAGAGAACAAGTTCCCGCGCTTAGTCTGACGTAAGGAGCTGTTGATCCGTTTCGAGAGCTTCTGGAATTTTGAGGGTATTTTCGGAATTTCGGACCCCTCAAAGACTTGACTATGGAGCTGTAACATCTTCATGAGGAGCTAGTTTCATTGTGATTCTTGGTGATAAAAAGTGACAACTTGGGGAAACAGTTTTTTCCAGGGCATAGGAGATAATAAAGATGTGAAGATCTAGCATCCAAACTGGCAGGTTTATGGAAAAGCAGAAGAAACAGACATCTTTATCATTTCACTGGCTGGTGCTCGGCGCGCTCCTGACCTGAGAGGCCTAGTTCCAAATTCAGTGACGTAGGATGGTTAGGGAAGATAGTTACGTCGGAGATCACTCAGCTGATCAGGGTTCTGGTACATACTGCAAATAGGGATGGGCAAATTTTCAAGACAACTAGGCTTTGTTCCAAATTTCAGGGTCGTAGGGTTGATTGTGGTATGAGTGAACGTTACCTCAAAAATCGCTGAGCTGATCAGGGTGGTTCTGATGCATAAGGCAAGTAGAGATGGGCACACCGTAAATATATTCTACCTGTCCCCGAGAGGCTTCTTTCCAAATTTCAGTGTTATAGGGTTGATTATGGAATGGGTGAAGGTTACCTCAGTGATCACTCAGCTGATCAGAGTGATTCTGATGCTCACGGTAATTACATTCCACCTGTCACTGAGAGGCATAGTTACAAATTTCAGCTTCGTAGGTGGGTTAAGGGTGGAATTCAGCTCAGAGCTCATTCAGCTGATCAGGGTGATTTTACACACTGGAACAACATTTTAACTATGCAATAGGAGCTCTGTTTTAAATTAATGCGAAGAAATCAAGGAAGAAATAAGCTGATCGGAACCAATTTTAACGAAGCCTATAATAAATTTCATGTGCCATTAAATTTGTGATAGACATGCATGATGTCTGCATTGAAGGATGAACGGTATGGTCGCGCGTAAAACACGAACCAACCAACAAACATTAATTTCAATGTATTAGATATAAAATTTCAATAACCACATGATATTTATGGTCGACGGCTATTGTTATTTATGAACAGGTTGTGCTATTTACGGATTTGACTGATTGATGTTAAAATTTATCAGCTACTTTTTTCACGTTTATTTATGAGGAGTATTTAGATCCAACTAATGGCCAGGAACTAGATTCTCTAAACTGCAGGCTATGAATGTGATTCATCCATTTCGTTTCTCCACAGCTAAACTAAATGATTTCTAAAAATTCCGTACACTTAAATCCGATGGAAATTGTAAATGTATTCCCGTTCCATGTGTTTATATTCTATAGTATTGCCAGTGTCCGTATGTCATCTACAATGAAATTCAAACAAAATTGTCTAGGCTTAGCTTAATCAATCCGTGCAAGATTTATCGAAATAGGTTGGAAATTGAAGATTTATCGTAGTACCCTACCATATTTAACGTTCAAGCTCTAGATATTTCTCATGGATCAGTTACCTATATTTTTCTTACTGTGCATTTCCTGATATTGGGTCTTCAGGATCCGAGATCCCAGTCTGACTCGTCATTTTTGACAATCGCGTGGTAAACGCTGACGCTCTCTGAACCTCACGTAGGTACAACTCATCAAAACATTAGTACGACGCAACTTCTGAGAACTTGCGGGCGTCGTTTACCACGCTTTATTGCTTCCGAGTCTACCTAAAGGTAGCGGAAGCATTGTTTCCACTTTCGGTAGAAATACATTTTTTGGCCTCCAAAATTAAAATTTTCACTCGCATTTTACGTTTAGACCAAACTGAACAACGTTAGTCCCGTGCCTGTGTGTGTGTGTGTCAAGCGTCCGCAAAATCCTTATAACAAGCTTTTTGTCTACAGTTTTCATCCGATTTGGATGACATTTTCAGGATATGTGCGGGCTAGGAGGTAGACGGCTCCCCTATCAGTTTCATCGTTCTTGACTCAAGACCTCCCTCTGCGCATGCGCAAACCTAAATTGTACCAAGCATCATTTTCTCACGCTCTAGTCGTCCGATCACTCTCAAATTTGGATGATAGTTGGGGGATGGCAATTTGATCATCTTATATCAATATCTACATGATTGTGTCATCCTTGTAACATATGAAATCCTTGTAACAAGCCTATCTTCAACAGTTTTCATCCGTTCGGAATGAAAGTTTCAGGGAATCTGCAGGCTAGGAGGAGGACGGTCTCCTGTAAGTTTCATTGTTGCCTAATCAATACTTCACTCTGCGCATGCGCAAACGTGAATTCCATTATACTTTATTTTTTCACCCCCTAGTCGTCCGATCTCGCTCAAATTCGGATGATAGTTGGAAGAAGATGACTTGATTACCTCATATCAATTTCAACACGATTGTTCGATTAATAGCTACTGCGCATGCGCCAATGTGAAATACTTGTAATCCACAGTAGATACTTGTAATACTGTTGTAAAAATATTGTTGTAATCCACAGTGAAATACTTGTAATACCTTAATTTCCACAGTTTTCATCCGATTTTTGATGAAATCGTCGGCGAATGCGCGGTTTAGGTTGTAGATGGCCCCGTACCTATTTCACTGTTTTCAACTCATCAGTTCATTTTGCGCTTGCACAGACGTAAATTACATTGAGTATCATTTTTCCGTTTCTTAATTGACCAATTATGACATTTCACACTACTTCTTGATTTTTACTCTTTTCCGCTATGGAATTTTTCAAGATCATTTAAAACTTTTCAATGATCTATACATTCATGATAGGTAAACGAGGAAGCTATGTGCCACACCTAACCTTGGCAGACGTTTTTGTACTTACGATGGAGCTCATGGAAAGGAATCGCAGTGTTTCCTATGACAGTGCTCAAATAAAAAAAAGGGTTTGCTAAAAACTAATTGGATTCTTATCATTATTTCTTATCATTAAATCAAATCCCTTAGATCCTTGGGGGAACCTGATTTTGTTCTCCAAATTTTGGAAAATTGAGCCCTTTGCTAAGGCCTTGTGGACAATTCTTGACAGGTGAAGACAGCTGTGAAGTCTTCTTTTGACAACCCAGCGACGTACCTAATGTTATCCATTTGGGCGTAACACTTTTGAGCTCATTGCTGCTCGCCTGAAGTCCTCAAAGGTAAGCCATTTTTTAGACACCTGAAGTATATTCTCCTCAATAATCCCTTGTACTCCATTTCTACATTTTTTTAATATTGTGTTTAATAATTACAATTAATTGACGAACAAAGTGAGTTTTTACTTTAGTCTGCGTCGTCTGCGAGCGTGCGTGTCTGTTCCGTGCTTCAGGGCACAATTTTGGAGCAATGAACTTGAAATTGGTAGATATATTTTTTAGACATCCCAAATCCAACATCCCAGCTGTATAGTTTTTGGTGACGATCCGGCGACAGGAGCTTGCCATAGACGACGACGATCGTCGTCAAATCAGCCGAACACCAAGTGGGGTATTGTTTTCAATAGTTTTCGCCACACAGAATTGACTGATACCACTATAAATGATTTAAAAGTTGTCCTTGATGACAATATGACGTCGTTGTCGTCTTAACTGTCGTCAGTCATTGTCAAATCATCAAAAATCTAGTTTGGTTGCAAAAATCACATACATTTCCTCAAACACATTACCTCATCACACATTCACATTACCTCAAATTTCGGGAGGCCCCTGGTCACTGGACCCACTATTTTATTATCTGTATATATTGTAGAAGGTAGAAGCGTGGATGTATTTGTTCCTATGGATCCCACTTCTTTTATAGACTCGAAGAATTTACTGTACAAATAACATTTAAATCAGAACAGATTGCGTCGATAGAATATGAGAGATACACACATATTGGAAAATAAGTAAATAAATTCCATCGTAGGGGCAAACCCTATTAATTATATTAACAAGTTATGTGCTTGGTACCTACTGCAAAAGTAGTGAGAAACATTGTGGAGGAACAGGAGTCTCACGTGATCTGTTATGTAAATGTGAAGGTCGTAAAACCAGACCGGGATAAACACGTAGGTACATCTTACGTGATACTTGATACTCCACGGGATAAACATGTTCCATGTGATGAGTTTGAACGTATTTTAACGTCGCAAATCATTCAATGACGACAGAGAAAAATCACGCACTGCCTGGGTTGAAAAATGGTCACCGTCGTGGCTCGAACCCATTTCATCGTACACTTCACATCGAATACTTACTTCTTATTTTACTACAGTGGTTGACTACTGCTACATAGACTTTGTTTCCAGTAACTTGAATGAGAAAGTCACGATTTCAAAATATTAAATACAACTTATTTTTTATAATCATACAAACGGGAATGAAACGTTCGTATGATGGGTGCGGATGATACATCGATCTGTAAGTGGGCTTAGTGAAACACGGACACGACCCTCTGAAAGATGGATGTGCTAAAACCCTCCTTAATCACCATTACTTCCCTAATGAAGAGGTATGAAAAGCTGATGTGCTCGTGCCCCCCGGATATGAGGTAGTTCAAATCTAGTCTGGACATGGAAACTTCAGCGAGAAGCTCAGCTTCTTCCACCGAAGAGATTCAGTCATTTGCCCATGTAGGAAGGGAAGTGAGTCAGCTGAACATGTCCTTCGATAATGTCCATTGCCCGCTGAAGA
Source organism: Adelphocoris suturalis (assembly GCA_030762985.1). Classification (NCBI taxonomy): domain Eukaryota; kingdom Metazoa; phylum Arthropoda; class Insecta; order Hemiptera; family Miridae; genus Adelphocoris; species Adelphocoris suturalis. Next base: position 60,521,318 of record CM061042.1, on the reverse strand, counting down.
TTGGTGTGAGCTCTCTGGATACGCAAGACACAAAGATGCTTTGACACGTGTGTCTTATCATTAAAAGAGGCATTTCGCAGATTCAAATAATTCACCCTGAGCTGGCCAGCCAAAAGAGAAGGAGGTGCACCCTGTAGAGGTAGTGCGAGGAAATTAATTGATCGGCTATTCCGTTTATTGACTAACAAATTGAGTCTCTGAGATAGCTTTTTTTTCTTTTTTTAAAGTACTGTTTCGACAGCCTGATGATGATGTCTGCATCGAAAGCGCTCGCCCCCGGTACTCGACTTGCTAGTGACGACGGATTCCTCCGAAAGGTACGTAAATGATAATTTTAGTGCATGTTTATATTAAGAAAGGACTGTGATACCCTTATGTTTAAGGGAACCCAACTCCATCGCCAACCCCAACCCACTGTGATAGTGGGGGATTAGGAAGCAAACAGAACTGTGATATTAGAATAGGTTGTGTGGCTGAATGCGAACCGAGTGTGTGTTGGGGACCCTACCAGCTCCTCGGAAGGGGGGGGGGGGGTATATGACATTTTTTGCATTATGTTGTTTCGCATTCAATTACGAGCAGTTTTGCTTTCATTTATTTCAAGGACTGTAGGCCTTCCTGAGCATGCAGAAACTCAGACTGGTGTGGGTTTTATCCAACCCCACCGGCTTGCATGTATGTGGCTGCATTGCTGGATGAATGTAATTTATAAGTTGAACGGAGCGGACATAAAAATAGCGAAACCGAATTCAGACTGTAAGATAGCAGTATTAATTTAGTTATATTTGAATCAAGTAGGAAGGGCGGAATATCCAAGAACTCTTCCTTCCTCAAATGCAAACCATCAAGAATTATGAGACCACGGACATGATTACTGATCATGGGAAGACCACAAACTAAAAAAAGAGGTGTTATGAACACCTGCCCCTATAAATTTTGTATAAATTCATCAAAATCTGGCACCTGGGACAAGAGAGCCTGCTGTACCACCAAGAAAGAGTGACGAGCAAAACCAACTACTGCCGCAACATATAAGAAGGGTTCCTGGAACTGAATGTGGGTGATTCTCCCATTTCATCAGAATTCATGTTTTGGAACCACTACAGTTTCTGCGATAATTGTTATGTTATTTTTTGGTGCCGAATTACTAGTAGTCAACTCTCCCTCAATTTTAAATCAAATTTTGGATGGATAGCCCCCTAATATCATACCTTCTTCCTCCCAAAACGTCGAGTTCTTGCCCCAAAACTTCGAATTGCCATATGGAACTATTCGGCTCCTGGCCACGGCAATGGTGCAGTAGATGGCACAGGCAGAGTTTTTATTGTTTTTAAATTCCATATTTTTCAAATTAATTATGCCAAATCCCAAGGTAGTTGGATTTATCTTAATTAAGATCTCAAATACTCATTTTGTGACTTCATGTGATAATTTAACGAGTTATGAGTTGAATTGTACTGTTAACTAATTCCCTCACTACAATGATTTCAAACATGACCATGTATCTCCTGGATAACAAATTTCTATGAACTAAGTTTTCTTCAGCATAATCAGTAGCCTAAGTAGAAAGGATAAACGGGAAAACAAATTATTTTAATCTATTTTTTTTTTTAAATTGAAACGAGAACTCTAATTTTGTACGAAATGGGAGAATGACCCATATATTGTTTAGGACCTGAATGGCCCTCGGTACAATCCACCCACTCTGATACAGCCGGATGTGCTAAAATAGTCTGGAGTTAGGTACAGTTGAACCATTGCTTCAATAGACACGAGACGGCACTCCACAACTAGTTGCAGAAATTCGAATTCATGTGGTCTGAGATGGAGAGAGGTATGGGGATCTTGTCGATATAAGATTTGTTACTGCTGACGTCGCATTTTCCAGACCTCGAGCTGCTGAATGAGCTGACTAAGAGAAGTATTGTGAAGAGAAGCTGCTCTAACAAAAATTACTCAGAAAATACTACCATCTAATTTTTAACTTTACGATTCAGAATTTTTTAATAAACATTTTGTTTTGTAAAGATCATGTTGTTTTTATTATTATTTATTTTTTATTTAGTGATTTAAGCCGCACCTCAACCATAAGGGTCATTAGCGGCATTGAACAAGGTGTCCAAAGGGACACTGCAAGTGGCACGATTCCAAGGGGGGCCATGCTACCCTCCACCACCAAAAGGAGTGCCATCACGGACTCCACTGGCAAATCGGAGGAGGACAAAATAAGGGGTACAGTGTTAAGCCACTGTTTAGCCCCTAGAGCGGATTACTGACTCTTGATACTGGACTAATGTCAACAATATCAGAGCTTAAATGAGCTGAAATAAGTGGCGTTCGTTTTTTTACGATTTTTCTCGTATAGCACGAAAAGGTAAAGCACATTTAGTAAAACACTACGACTAGGTTTGTTGCCATTCGCCCACTGCTTCGGGTTGGTAAGACTGTCATGAAACTGTTAATTAATAAGGAGACTTGAACAAGAAATACAATTATAGGGGAATATTCCGAAGTAATTGTCACATGATTAGGTAGCATATTAACTCAAAGTAAAGTGTCATAAAAGGCCCGGCCCGTTAGTTTAATTTAAGAAATAAATTATTTTCCCACTGCCTTAAGCATTTGCCCTCCCTACTTACCCTATATGACAAGTGAACCAAAATACATATCTGTCAAAAAGGTCGTGGCTGGCGGCTCGTAGCTGACACTGATTTGTGACTTGTCAAGTGGTAAGATTGGTGACTGCAACGTGATGTGACACCATCCTACCTACTCGAATTACTACTAGAGTAAGTTTGCCTAAATAGCTATCTATTAGGGTTTGACATTCAAAACCGCTTCCAGCGATTTATCTCCCAAGTCCGCACCTTTTAATTCCGATGAATGACAGACCCCCAATTTTCCTCAATCAACCTGCTGCGGTCGGGATTCCGGTCCTACGGGGCGGACCCTTTAAAAGATTTTTTTCTCCCATATTTTTTTCTCTTTTTGTATAATCCCTTGGCCTAATTAGCCGGGGAGATCCTCAGAAAAGTGAAGGCTGCAGGTGGATTTCCAAACAGAGGTTTACGACTGAGATTTGTGGGGCGTCCGAGAGAGGATAAAAACCGAGGGTTATAAAAAAGAAAAAAAATCAGACCATCGAAAAAAAAGAAGATTAATCGGTACCGCTTAACCTGACACAACGGCACGGGCCCGTCAAGTACCGCGAACTTGTCAGCTTGCTGACTGAGTTGTTACATCATCCAAAAGCAGCCCCCAATTATTTCGCGAAGTGCTTCGAATGACGTCTTCCAATATAATCATTAGTCTAGACTCGTTTGGTTAATTGGGAGCCTGACCTTGTAGTCCGAGCTCATATGAAACAGATAAAGATGCGGTGCATCGCTACTCAACCATTTCACTATTATTAAATGAGGTACCCAATGTACTACTCCCTTTTTATTGATATTTACATGGATTCGTCATATCAATGAGAGTTAGCCAAATTTTCCACCAAACTATTCATGAAGTGCCGAAAACACTCACGTTAGCAAACTTCACCTACAACCACTCCGTTGCTAGGGAATTATAACTCCGTTAATTTTCATCTCAAGAAAATCGTTCATCACTTGTTGGAAAGCTTTCAATTTATCTTAAAACATCACGATGTCAAATTCCCACTCCTCTTACTCCATATTTCATAAACCAAGTAATCAATTTGGCAAGTATCTACATAGTTTTAAATTATGGCGAGAAGACGTCAACGGGACTTGGAGCTATATTTCTCTTTCCTCGGACTCGGTATTACCTACAAGATATTCGACGGCGAGATGGACATTCCAGTCTCTCTGAAACATCAAGAGACAAATCTAATGACAGGCATGTAGAAAGTTGAAATTTTTAATATGGAGCCTCTCTGAGCCATTCTGCCTTGGTTGACACCATTCAGAGTCCTGGATGATGAGTTGGCCTAGAGGTTTATGATACGGTTGTACCACTTCTTCAGCATCTAAGTCATGCTGACTTCGATGTGGTGCTGGAAGATCAACGTCTGTAAAAGTCACCGTCTTTTTCTTCTGCACTTCCGTCTTCAGCAGCTGGTTGAGATGTCTTTTGATTGACAGCCCTTCATATAGAGTGATGAGCTTCCCGAATACCTTAGTAACAATACTGAATTTCCAACTTGGCTGATTATTTTTTTTAAATCGGTCTTATACTCTATCATTGATTCGGAATATGCAAGGAGAAGGGAGAGACAGTCGCGATTCTTGATATTTTACTGGTTGTAGGGCGTCTAATTTAATTCTAATCTGGCGGCTCAGATGGGCAGGACCTGCTTTTAGCCCCGCATAAGCAATACAGGATTTGACTCGATGTTCGATGGCTTGATTTATTTTCTTCCGTGTGCAATATCTTCATGCCAACTGTTTCGTTTTTGAAATTCTCACGTGTGTTGAACGTTGTTCTTCAAGAACCTGTTTTTAATTGTTTTAGAGATAACAACACTATTATTTTTGAACAGAACACCATCATCAATAAAGTAATCACTCTCAGTTGAAGTATGATTACGTAATTCTGTTTTTATTTTTCTGTTGTTACTCGGTGTAAAGTAGCAAAATTAGATCCGGACCGATCAGGAAAGAGCCCATAATTTCAATCATTAGTTATTGTCCCAAAGAGTCACTCTATCATATTTCAACTTCCTGTAGGGTGAACAGGAGAGAATTAACTGTGTGTTGACAACCATAATAAAATTTGGGAGCCAAACAAATCGGTTTTCCGTCCATCACCTCCATGCATAGGAACGAAGTTAGCCTCAGGGCACACTCTGCTGATCAGGGTGGCTCCGTACCCTGTCATTGTTACCCAACAGTCCTAAAGAGGCTCCGTTTCAAATTTCAGCATCGTGGGATGAATAGGAAATAAATTAGCCTCACGGCTCACTCTGTTGGTCAGGTTCATGGCTTAAAACTTTCACGCGGTTACCCCCCAGTACCTAAAGAACATCTGTACCAAATTTGGTGGAAATCTGTCAAACAATGTGGATTTGTATAAACAACATACACACGCACAAATTTTCACATTTATAGTTATAGAAGAAGATAGTTCTTCATCGTTTTCTGTTTCTTCTGCAATATTTATGAAATTCAGAGTGGCTGTTGAATTTTCGAGCATTTTCTTCATTGAAATCCGTTTTGAGGCATTCTGAAACGAATCCTAGAGTTTAACACTTTTTCATATGTATATATGTATTTATATATTATATGTGTAATTCCAGACGATAACTCTCCTTAGGATTGAGATAAAAATTCCGTTCTTGCGCCAAAAAATCAAGCTTTCCAAACGAAAGGATGAGTTCGTTGGCCAGCACTTTTTGAGCACATTAAATAGGTCAAATTAAAAAAAAATGTAGAAAAAAAATCACTAAAATTGTCTAAAAATAGTCAAAGTTATACTTTTTAGCTGAATATTGCTCAAATAAAGTTTATTAATTATAAAATAAAACATTAAAAAATTTATGTACAAAGTTAAGCTGAAAAATTTGCTAATTTTATTGATATTTGCAAAAAAATCGATAAAAACTGCAAAAAAAGCTAAAAATTCAAATTCTCCTTTTGAATAGCAGATTATTATTTAGAATACGTTTTTTACTATGAAATTAATAGTTAACAATATCCTTGCACTCAAAAAGTTCAAATTTCAAAACAATTAATTATAATTATACAATACTATAATTTTCGAAAATTCGCTCATACGATCATGCTGCATCTCTGGAACTTTTTTATTCGATCGTACACATCCCGATTTTTTTGGACGAGTGATTTCCGTCTCAGGTTGGCGTCATACCATGATATTTCTCCCTATTTGCACAAGAAATTGTCCTATTTTCATGGAAGGCTGGCCCATAATTGATCCTTTTACTTGTGAAGTCAACATTTATGAAGACTTTGCCTCATTTAATCTGGTTCCCAATCAATCTTGTTGTCAAATTATTTTAAGAAGGAATGGCGCACAATTTTGCTGAGCAAGGTAATCACCTGAAACCTCAAGTCGTGAGATGGACTAAGACACAGGGAGTATCAGTAAATAATTTTGTAAAGAATGAAGAAAAGAAACATGAACTAAATAAGTGGATTGCAATAACTGTCACGATGATGATTTCATTATTCATTCAACTGAGCAGCTGAAACGGTAACTGCCGGCGCTTGGTTAAAATAATCAGCGAACATAGGACCAAACAACGCTGAAAACATGCTCAGCAGTATTTATGTTTAGTTTTATTTATAGAAAATTGTATATTATTTGGAAAGAGAGAGTCAATTGTATTGACAATCAAATGTATGATTGCTTTCTAAAATTGTGTTTTGTTTGTGGATGAAGACAGCGCACTATATTTTTGTTGAGGTATTTACGATCTGGGTCAGCAGCTCTGGCTCGTCAAAACAGACTCTGCCTACCGACGAGCTACGAGTATATTATCCAGTTGTATTTTTTTTAGGATTATTATTATTATTATGTTTTTTTTTGTAATAATTTTGAATAAATCGTTCTCTCTCTGGTCAGAGATTTGATTTAGTCAGACTTTGATCGGACTAGCAAATACGATTGATGAACCGGCCCTTAGCGAGCTAACTAATGATTCTGTATTAATAGTTCTAATAATGTCAGGTGGTAAGCCTACGGAACAGTCAGAAGGCGGGTCAATGCGGTCTGAAACATGTTCCTGAATAAATTAAGTCGCAATTTGTTCTCCCAAAACCAACACTCTCATGATCATCTGGGGTTCTGGGTGGTCTCATTCGATCAATAGGTAGTTTATATTTCAGGACACCTTCTGCTTGAAATGCCAAGTTTGCTCAACACTCTGGAAAAATCATGAGTGCGGAAACGTATGCAGGTCTTTCGACTGTTTAATTATATCTTCTTCATTCATAAAGCTGCTATAAATTCGGGCGTGGCCCCATCTGACCAAAAGGAGTTTCTAGAACACCGTTTCCCAAGCGGCAGGCTCAGTTGTATATCCTGCTTCGAAGTGTAGGTAACCTCAAGCAGGTTTAAGATTACCACTAAACGGCAGATCCAAAGAAACAGGAAGTCAAACTTCATGATGAAGTTCTGCTACAATGATGAAATGAAAACTAAATAAATTTAGAATCATCTTCACTAGATTTCGCGAATGAACAAAAAGTGCGGAGCTATTGCTATGTTTTTTGGTAGAAATCTTTTTTTCGTTCATAATCAAAATCCTCAATCGCATTTTGAGTTTCAGAACTTTTTGGATGATTGGGTTATCGTGTTGTTTTTCTCTCCTGTTCCTAAATAATCGTCCTTAGCATCTATGAAATTCTTGCTTCAAGGATTGTGTGGGCGATGCCCGAAGAGCTTACTTACAAGTCAAAACCTGTTTCTACTTTGGTACTGCGTACTTGCAAACGTCCAATCCTTGTAGTGCCACATTAGATTGTTTTCAACTCGATCATTAATTAGGAATTGAGGTAAAGACATAAATTTCCATTGTCCAATGACCGGTTATTCGAGTAGAAATCATATTCCTCACCTTTCTCTTGAACTCAAATTCTCTGAACTCTAATGCTTGAACATAATAATAATAATAACAATCTTTATTTGTGTTTTCTTTAATCCATACACACGTCAATAATAATAATAACAATTTACATGTCAAGAACATCAACAACAACAATAATAATAGACACTATCTCTCAAACAATATATAAAAAAAAATCGGTAACTGAGTACGAAGTATTGTTCAGCAAAATCAACTTCAATTGTCGGCGGAAGGGACTTCTGACGAGCAGGCAGAGAATTAAACAGTTTTGCCCCCAAATGGGTAACTTTACGCTGCTGGGTTATAGCCAGATGACAGCGCTTCGGCTGAAGGAGGCTTCAGCCATGGGTTTCATAGCAGTGCTTGTACAATCTGTCTGAAAATTGTGAAATCGAGAGGTATGGAAATAGAGAGTTCCTCCTTCAAAGATGAGAGGCGATTAATGTATTCAAGAATCGAGAAGAAGGAACTACTATCCATCACACTCCTAAGAAACTGGGGTGGGGGGGGGGGAGAGTGGAAGGGGGCAACACAGGCATGGCAGGGGTATGTTTTTTAGTTTTTGAGTTTTATGGGTTACTGCCCACTTTGCCTTTTGGTGGTGGCTTGAAACCAAGCTCTGCTAACATGTGACAACAAGAGGTGATGGAAAGAGAGAATTCCTCCTTCAAAGGTGAGAGGCGATTAACCTAATACACCCAGAGGTCTTCCTGAAAGTTGTACGGACAGTCAGGGATATCTCCAGGTGCAGCATATTCAAGAATCGAGAAGGAGGGACTACTCCTATCCATCACAAAATCTCCATGAGACTGGGGAGTGAGGTATAGTAACTCGAGGGAGCTGAGACCGAACGCAGTAAGGAGTTTGCAGATCAATTTTGGTCCCGTGTCTATCTGTCCGAAACAGAGGTCTGCAGGAAGATCTCCCATCTGCCCCAGCCATAATTCGTACAGCTTTCTTCTGTGCTAGGAGAATGTGATGGGCCCCAACAGAGTTACCCCATAGGAGTATGCCATAGCTTATGGGACCATGGAAGTAAAGTGGAAGTAGTAAAGTGTTTTCAAAACAGTAGAGGGCACTGAGAAAACCGCTCTACGCAGCATGTAGAGAACAGAGGAGAGTCATCTTTCCAACTGTTCATAATGGGTAACCCAGATCAATGAGCTATCAATCAGGAGCCCCAGATAGTTGACGGTTATGGGTGATCTCCTCGAGTGATCGAAAAACATCTCGTGCGTTTTATTCATGTTCAGGGTTAATCTATTGCTGATGCACCAATCCTGAATCATATTATTTAGAACAACCTCAGACTCCGCCACAAGAATCTCTGAAGAATCTGCCGCCAGCATGAAGGCCGAATCTTCTGCATAAAAGAAAGCCCTTACTCCTGGTGAGCTAAGGACAAAAGACAGGTCGTTGAGGTAAACTAGAAAGAGCACAGGTCCCAGGATCGACTCCTGACGAACTCCTTAATTTACTTAGGTTAAAATCCAGAGTATTCGTCATTCACAATGACATACTGACGCCAACCCAACATATAGGATTCCATAAACTTAGAGGCACCCAGACTGGAAGAGATCCTTTCTGTTTTCGGTACGGTAGATATACCTTCTATGAATTCATTGCCTTCCTATCCTATAAGCCAGAGTATATTTGCTATGTACCTACATGAAATCCACCCTACGTGGAATCCAAATAACTACCTATTGCTTTCTCGTATGCCGCTAATGAACCTTCTGGTTGAGGTGCGGCTTGAACCATTAAATAAATAAAAAATAATAAATATATTGCTTTCTCACTATGGGAGGCAGGGAAGTTTTGTTTTCTTGCAAGAAGTCTATCAAATTGTTGTCCTCTACAATCAAAATATCCACTTAGTTTTGCGTTATCAGAGCATGCAGATCAATTTTGGTCCCGTGTCTATCTGTCTAATAGTCAATCTGACTGATGAAATTCCTTGTCAAATCCAACACTATACTTACTAATAAGTTTCAGTTCGAAATCGATGAAATTTTTAGGGAATGTGCGGATTAGCTCCTAAACGCTCCACTAAAAAAACCCCATTGCTGTATAACAAGATCAGATGAGAGGAGTGGAGTAGTGTGCTCGACTACGAGCTTCTAAAAACATTGTGGTCAGGTAGGTGAAAAACATATCGGTCGAAATTATCGTACGATTATTATATCGGTTTCGTCTCCTAATTTGTAGATGTAATCGTGAGTTGAAGCCGTAGAGATTTTGTGAAGAAAGGAGCATTTCATTGCGGAAATTCTCGGATTCCACTAAGTTGGGTTGGCCATAGGTGTTGCTAAGTACCTTTTATATATACCTACGAACGGTTGAGGTACATAGAGATGTGTTAATTAAAGGAAACTCAATCCATCCAGATATTTTCCTCTCATCATAAAAGTATAATATGTAGATACTTCATACTTATTCGTAGATGTACTGTATGCAGCTACGTACCTACCCGTATCCCCCTCCCCATCGCCACTACCACCCCTCTCTTCTACAACAATTATATAAGCTATTGGATCAACAAAACCCTCTTTAATGCCTTCTAATGTGAACGTGGGATTGAAGACACCGCTACGACAGGGTAACCGAACCAGTTGTAACAACCTCGTAACTACCTTTACCTACCTCAACTGATTTCGTCTTTTTAGGTTGACAGCACTGCCCTCTTCGACCCACCTGCGCACATGCGGGCGCTCCCAATTAATGGCGTCATGCGTCTTCCAAGCGCCGTCCACCCAAAGCACGCGCCGCGGCGCGCCGTCCAGTTTTTTATTTTTTATTTTTTTCATTTACCAGACAGTTTTTATTCTGTTTTTTTACAACTTCTTGTGTGACAACGTAGTGGCCTTGCAGTAGTGGCGAAATCGACCGAAATCTCGGCTTGCTGCTTCCCTCTTTTTTAGGCTCTTTTTTGCCTCCCTCTATAAAACGGAATAAATTTCGACCACGAGCTGCCAATCAGGTTTGGCCCGTTTGTTTTTTTCTCTGTTTGTTCTCAGTTTCGGACGCACAAATCCCGTAGGTACTAGGTTGGTCTTTGAATGGTTTCCCCACGGTGCTACCGCCGTTCATCTTGACCCAAATTGATATCTGACGAGATTTATAAACAAATTAAAGCTTGAAGATATGTCAAGTAAAAAATGACTAGGAATATTAGTAGAAAACTCAAGCATCAGGAGACATTGCTCGATAGGATGTTATGATGTTATGTTATGATGCACGTGATGCTAAAATTTACAACAATTTACCGCTGGAATTTAGAAGAATAGATAAGTTATCGTTAATCAAGGCGGCATTAAAAGCCCATTCCCCACAAGACTATTAGTCTTTTTTCTTTTTTTGTTTTGTTTGTTTTAAATCGCTTACTTAATTCATTGTAAATTTTTTCTTAACGATAGTCTGATTTGCCTTTTGCTTTCTTTGTACGTTGTTTATCTCTGGCGTTTTCATGCTCTATTTTCCGAATCTGCTTTAATTCAATTGTTACTTTTTAATTTTTTGTTAGTTTGTTTTTTAAGTTTTTATAATTTGTTTTCTTTACATTATTGACGAATATGTACCAATTTATAGTAGGTATAAAAGGGGTAACTACAGTAGATATAAGTTTGTATATGAGCTCTGCATTCTCACTCATATTTTATGTGTTTATATATATATAAATATATATATATATATATATATATATATATATATATATATATATATATATATATATATATATATATAAAAGGGTACTGGTTTTTTGATTCTCACTCATATTTTATGTGTTTATATATATATAAAAGGGTACCGTCTATATGGGCTGCTTTTTTCGCTGACCTTATCTTGATTTTCACTCGTTCTCGTTATTTTACCAAGGAATTTGACGTCAACTCCCGGTCATTTTCAACATTATGCGTGAAATGATCTTACGAAAGTAGTCTAATGGTTTTCCATTACTAGTGATCGGTAGAGTAACTTCCTCATGTTCCTTCATACAATAATCGATCACCACCCTAAAAGCAGATTTATCAGGGAGAACAATTCATCTCATGCAGCCAAATTTTTCCTTCTTGTCCTTTAAGATACGCATTGCTAGAGGAATCTAGCAATTTTACCAATCAAAAACTTAAGTTAGGAGTTGATAATTAGGTAAATATATGTGACCTGGTTCAAAGCTAAGGCGATGTTAATAAATTATTTTAAAAAAAAGGAAATAACGACCAAAATGTAGGTAATGTAATACTACTAGTTGAGGTGGTCCTCCCCACTCAGCTGATCAGAAAAGACCCCATCACTTCACTCGTCTCTTAATGTCCCAGAGAGTCTCCCTATCAAATTTCAACTTCCTACAGTGAACAGGAAAGAATTTAGCTCACTCAGCTGATCAGAAAAGACCCCATCACTACGTTTCTTACTTACCGACACTTTTGCAACAAACTTGGGGCCGTGCTGATTCGGAATTATATATATATAAAGACCGTTCGGAATTATATATTTATAAAGTCTCAGAAATAACTCTCCTAGATGTTAGTAACTACACTACGTTTCTTACTGACCGTGAATTGATGGCAACTGTTGTTACCGCCACAGCCTAATAAACAACTCTCGTTGATAAGGACCGCCTAGAACACGATCAAGGCGGGTATAGAGACGAACGGTGACACTTTTGCAACAAACTTTGGGCCGTGCTGATTCGAATGAGCAGTCTAACACTAAAATCGGACCGCGAAGTTCTTCACAATTTCAAAGACCGTTCGAAATTATATATATAAAGAAAAGATAAAGATAAAGAAGATATTACGTCATGAATGAATGCATAAATGATATGAATACCTTTGGAGAGAGTGAGACATCTTGCCTGGAAGATTACGTAAGCAGGTTTCATGTTTGACTAGCTGTCAGCGTACTCTCAGATTTTTGCCATAAGCACCAATATTTTCATCCGATATTGAAGAAATTTTGATAGTTTGGTCTCCACATGGTCTCTATTAAAATCCGTGCACAGATGGTCTCCTATGGATTTCACAATTGTCAAATATTGGTTTTTACTGTCTCATGCACAATTCTTAAATCGACGCCCATGACTATCTCTTGATCTTGATTAATGTTTCAAGGTTTACTCAGGTTGGCCCTAGATTTTCTCATATGAAATCCATTCGTTGAAGATCAATATTAGATTCTATTGATGGCCGAACTTCAAATTCTTAAACCCGCTGCTTATACTTTCAATTTTATTACCTACTCTAAAATTCTTGTTTTTCTTCAAGCTATGGTTGTGCATAACAGTTCATAAACCAATCCGTAACATAATAATTTACGAGCATTCATTTTTTAAAATTTATTTTAATTATTGAAGCTCCATGAGTAGGGCTTTCTCGAATCTTCTCTCCCTCTTCATCCCCGATCTGGCACAAGTCTCTTCATCTCGTCGTTTCACTTTTTCAATAGTTCGCCTTCGAGAAACGCTTGGCCTTTCATGTTCACGAGTTCCCTGGAGGTTCCATTCTAATGTGTCTTTTTCAATGGCATCTTCTATGCGGAGGACATGACCAATCCATCTCTACTTTCTCCGTAGGTCCTCAGTGACCACAAGCTATGCCCAATCAATTGCCAGATCTCTTCATTTCACGAATGGATTGTTTTAGACCACCACATCTATATGTATAATCCGCCGTAGGCACCTGTTTTTAAAAACCTGAAGGCGATTGGTTATCGCAGGAGTAATCTTCCAGGTCCCATAACCGTACAAGAGCTCTGACTTCACTGATTAAAGCTATCTACGTCTTCGCATCCTAGTTTGAGATCACTCAATGCGTTTTGACGCTATTGATTTTTAATCCAACTTCTGTAGTCACTATTTAGAGTAGAAAGAAGTCGTCTACTAAGTCCAAATCCTCGCGTCTATTATTTAGAGTCCTCTGAACCTCTTTTCCTTCCCCCAGTTCCAATAGTACCTACCTCGCATCACCGCATCCAGCACTACGATGAAAGGGCTAGGAGAGATGCTTTATTCCTGAGTGGGTGGAAAGATGCCGAAAGAACCCCTTCATGAACCACTTGTTATTCATATCCTTCATGCATTGCTTCCATGGAACCAAACATCTTCAACGGGATACCTACCTCTGTAAAATGTCCCAATGACACTCCTATTGACAGAGTCGAGGGCTTTTTTAAAGTCCACAAACGCGATATACTGTAGATGCTGCCACTCACCTCTCCGCAATGTACTTATCAGACCTCTTGTATTGCGGAAAGCGTCAGTATTCGCGCTAGAATCGGTTCTACATTGATGCATTAATCCTTTTCAAGGAAACTCGGGTAAGGACCATATTAACATGTTGGAGCCCTTGAGGCAGTGAATGCCTTTTAACATTTGTTATGGGTGCTTGTGGCGGACGGCACGCTTTTGCATGAGTTGCGTGCCAAAGGAAGATCAGGAGATTCACCAGGAGGAATTACTTGCATTTATATGCCTGGAAGAATTTCTGCACACCGTTTGTGGATCTGAGTCTGCTCCTTGGCACAGCCGTCACCTATGTAAGTCGTAGCCACACACTTATTTGTAATGATCATATTTCCCTTGGTATATTTTTCTCTTTTGGAGAAGCACTGATGAATGTCCCAATAATTTATTTTGAGTCTCTGATTCGTTCCATGCGTGGAAGCCGAACAACTGGGTTCCATAAAATCTTTTCCCTTACGATAATTTTAGTTGCTAAAAACTGTATTTTAATTATGTGTGATTTTCCCTTAAAATAGATTAATAATTTTCTGCAATTAAAAAGCACAACCATTTAGCCTTGCTTATAATCAATTGATGATTAAATGAATTTTACTAAGGAACGATTAATTGGAAAGGATTATGAAAAGTTAGTAAAAATAAAAGAGGTAAAATTGCTTACAAGTTACTACCTCAAACGTCCAGAATGAAGTTTTAACTTAAACCCCCTAATTATTTCTATCCCTGATTAACTCTTGCATGACTTTATCGAACTACGCTAGCAATGTAGATTGATTAACGAAGTAAGGCATTATCAATGTACAATACAATATATATATATATATATATATATATATATATATATATATATATATATTACAATATATATATATATATATAACAAACGCAGCACTGCAACGATGTTACCTTTCCCCAGTTATTACATAGGGCCATGTTCTTCTGACCAGTCTTGGTGGTCTTTCCCTCCTTCACATTTTATCCTCCTCATCTTTACTATTTTGGAGTTTGGATTTCTGCAGTGGGATTGGACTGACATTAATCTTCTTTTTGGAGACTTTTCGTTTTTCTCTTACCTCCAAGTTGCTTCAGACATCCAGTCCTTTCTTTAGGGAGTTCACAAATCCGATTACTTCTTCACTTGCCTCATTGGAAACATCGGTTATTGTTTCCTATTTCCCACTGGAAGTTGAAGGACATCAAACCGATTTTGACGATTTAGGAGGAACTCCTTCTTTCCAATCCTTCATCCTCACATCCCAACTAGGCGTTGGAGTCTCCCGAAATAATGAATACAACAACACTGCTTGATAACAATGAACATATCACGTACACTTGGCGAACGGCAAAATTGGTGAAGGGAGGGACCTAGGGCAATATCCACATTTCTGATTTTTTATTCGAAGCAACATATTTTCATATGTATGTTCTAATATACAGGGTGATTCCCTCGCAGATGCAAAAAAAAAAAAAAAAAAATTGGGCGAAACTACATCAAAAACGGAGTAAAATGCCGCCAACTGCATATTTTTATCTCAATCCGTTCTCGAGATATGATTTTTTAAAGGTTTTTTCAGGAATACCGTGTTATTTCTTTCAAACTCTAATTTCTCCACTTTGAACTTTAAGGTAAAACCCCCAAAGACGGACAGGTACCCAATGGTGGACAGTCGCTTCTATTTTATTGAATAATAAGACTTCTATCTTTCCTATGCGGTTCCTGCGTGTTTTAAGCCTTCTGCAGTATATTTCCAACATGTGATCGGAAGGCCAGCCGTTTAATAAGCCGAACAAAAGCGTCGCGTTACTCGGTGAAGTGAACAGGTGATTTTATAGTTCTTGAGGCGACTGTTCTTAGCAGTTCGAACTACGAAGATGCCTTCAAGATTAAGATATGTACATGTTATTTTTCATTACTTTCCGTAATAGTGGTGTTCACTGTATTCTTGAACATCTGTAGAACGAGTTCGTAGTGCAATTTTTCAAGAAACGTCTCGTTTTGCGGGAATAAAAGGGTGTCCGCTATTGGGTTAATGAATTTGCAGTATACCCCAATCCCGGACACTCCTGTCCGCCTTTGGATCAAATATGATTTTTTTGTTAGGAAGATTTTTTAACGTAGATCAGCTTATTCTGGACTGTGTAAAAGGGAGGAATTCGCCCCTATAAGTTATAATATGTCGGTCCAATGTTGGACAGGGGTGTCCGGGACTGGAGTTTATGGATGTCCGCAATTGGAGAGGGGTGTCCGGGATTGGATTTGGTTGATGTTCACGATTGGTCCCTCGAAAAAATAGAGCCAACGAGTGGGTATTTTCGCTCGTATTGGGCTATTTAATCTAATATATTTTTACCAACCTAATTTAAAATCAGCATGTGTCGTTATTCACATTGGGACATTATTCACGAGGTCGAATTTAAAATCTGCCCCATAGGGGGTGGTTTAGGAGAGGAGGGGGCAATGGGGTATCTTTGTCATTACTGAACAAACTGGGGATTAGATTGTCGAGTATGTTTGGATTACTCCAATTCAAGTCAAAGACTACTTTTTTCAAATTTTTCAACTCTGACCCACAATGGAGGGGGAGGGGGTGGGGGAGTTAATGCGTTTCGAACGTCACTGAACGAACTGGGGATCTCAGTAGTCGAATATGTTTGTGGTATCCTAACTTAAATCACAGGCTACTTGAAAATTTTCAAAACTAACCCATAGAAAGGAGTATTTTAGGGGAAGAGGGGGGGAGGAGAAACAGGGTTTGTCACCACTGAACGAATTGGGGATTTGATTGTCGGATATGTTTGGATTACTCTAACTCAAGTCAAAGACTAATTTTTTCAAATTTTTGAAATCTGACCCAGTGTTGAGGGGAGGGGAGAGGGTGTTAAATCGTTTCGAACGTCACTGAACCAACTGGGGATCTGAGCGGGCGAATCTATCAGAATTACTTTAACTTGGGTCACAGGCTATTTGATAATGTTCAAGTCAACCTGTGCAACGCAAGGGTAAACCGGCTAGTTTATAATACAATACGAACTAGGCTGTGGTATGAAATCTAGTAAAATTGTGAAAGTTAACTAGAATGTAAGAAATTATATCAATAAATCATTATTTTTGTTACTGGAATGTGAGTACCTTCTTGATGTACCCATTAACCCCCTGTAAAGTGCCTATTTTCGTTCTTGTAGAAGTGAAATATGTAATAATTAAGTAATACTTGCACCTGTCCGCCTTAGGATTTCAAACGTCCGCATTAGGAGCTCAATGATTTTTGCCATGTCCGCAATTGGTGCACATACCCCTTATCGAAAATTCTCAATTATTCGATATTGTAATGACGTTTATTGAATTTCCAGCTATTAAGGAGAAAGATAAATAATTTGTGGTCCCAATCACACCCTCAGAAGTTGAAAATGGAACTAACTTAATAAAATCAGGAAGAACGAAGTTGGAATTTAGGCTTAGCGTGTCCGCCATTGGGGGTTTTACCTTACTACTCTTTTAAAAAGAATCCTGGAAACTGGCAAATCTCATGAAAACTGCTTCATCTAATATGCTTTCCAACGGTATTATCAATTTTACTTTTATTTTGTTATTTAGGGGAGAAAATAATGTTTTAATGTTAAAAAATGGGGGTTTTTCAATGAAATTGAAGATCTCTCAACTACGTTATAATCGAGTTTTACACTTTAATTAACTAGTTTTACTCTTTACTTTTTAAGTGTAAAACTCGATTATAACGTAGTTGGAGAGATCTGCAAGTGTTTCCATTCGATCCAGCGAGAAAAAATACATAGAAACCGACCCCATACTCGTTGGTTCATGGAGGGTCATCTTTCGAGAAAGCCAACAATTTCATTGAAAAACCCCCATTTTTTAACATTAAAACATTATTTTCTCCCCTAAATAACAAAATAAAAGTAAACTTGATAATACCGTTGGAAAGAGTATTAGACGAAGCAGTTTTCATGAGATTCGCCAGTTTCCAGGATTCGTTTTGAAAGAGTAGTAAAGTTTTAAAGATTTTCAGAAATATTCTTTTTTCAAAATCGTCAATGTTTGAGCTGATGTGAGGGCCTTTGGATGGTACTTTTTAAGAACCCAAGTACACTATTCTTATAGTAAATTTAATTTTGATTCCAAAAATGTGATCAAAAGTTAAAATTGAATGAAGTAAAGTGGAGAAATTTGAGTTTAAAAGGAAAAAAACACGGTTTTCCTGAAAAAACCTTTAAAAAATCATATCTCAAAAACGGATTGAGATAAAAATATGCAGTTGGCGGCATTTTACTCCATTTTTGATGTAGTTTCACCCAAATTTTTTTTGCATCTGCGAGGGAATTACCCTATATATACAAATATTTAATACAATATAAAAGTTATTCTTGGGGTAATGATCAACCAATTCTTGCTGCCTGGAAGATCAAAGTCGAGTTGTGGTTGAAATTGCCATCAGTGTTGATTGGAGTCTAAACTCCCCCTGAATTCACCAATTTAAAAGAATTGCGAAATCCTCGGTCGCACCCTATCGGTAATGATGAAGTAAATCTCACGGTTAAATATTTAATTGGCGTTCCCTAAGTTGTCGAAACTCCTCATTCAAGAAACGGCAATCCAGTTCCAATAAAATCTTGAATTTATAAGTAATATCAAAATGTTAATCGCATGCACGACCCAATTTGGATATATTCAGAAGTAATTTGTGACCGATTCATCATGGTATAATTGCCTCCACTGAAACCAATCTTCGTGACGAAATACTACTCGTGTCATCTAAGCTTGTTCTTTCGGCAATCAATGTCTTCAGGTCAGACTGATTTGACAAGTTTCATATCCAGTAGAGGTGGCTGTTTTCTTGCTCTCCATAATATTACAAAATAAATGCACGCCCTATATACCCGGAACTAGAATTCGGTCTACACAGTTCACCAACTTGAGAAAACAGAGAAAGAAACTACATTTTAGTACGCTTTGTGCTGTGAGAAAATGAGTGAAGAAAAGTGCAATTCCGGTCGATTTTTTGGTGTTTTCCCAAATCGGTGTTGTAAATATCAATAAATGAACATCAACATGAACATTTTTGATAAACTTTATTTGAGCATTATTCTGCTAAAAATGATAAGTTTAACCATTTTTAGCCGTTTTAGCCATTTTTATTTTCAGCACATTTTTTGAAATTTGACCAATTTAATGTGCTCAAAAATTGCTGGCCAACAAACTCATCCATTTATTTGGAAAGCTTGATTTTTTGGCGCAAGAACGGAATTTTTTTCTCAATCCTAAGGAAAGTTATCGTCTGGAATGACACATATATACATATACATGCATATATACCTACATTTACATACATATATATGTAGGTAGGTATATAGGTTCTTGAGAGTCGGTCGGTTGAATCACAAATGCTTTGATTTGCGACGTTTCAGAAATTTTTTATTTCTACTTTCAACCCAGTAGGCATGCTGAAAAGCGTCTTGGACAGTTGAGGGAGTTCTACCTCCTTCAAGCACTGTTTCTACACTGTGCGTCGACAAACAGTGTTTGTGGGTCCCATCAACAATAGTCGTTAGTGTCGGTACCTATAGTAGAGATGTTTGTTTATGTGTTAAATATCATTCACCTAACACACACTTAAGATGAAAAAGATGAGGTGACTTGTGGTTTGGTCGAACAGAGAGTCCAGGACCAGTCCAGGAGAGAACTACGTTCTGAAAAGGGAGGGGATAAAACCGATAATCCCCGACCGGGGGATAATTCCGAACGCGCCCGGATGATTCTGATGGGATAACCTGAACCAAAACCTGAATTAAAACCTTCCTCATTTCTTATTTTCACAGAATATCTGAGGAGTAGGTAATCCATCACAAGGGAACATATTCACTTTTTGAAAAAAATCATTTTATTAACATTTTCATGTCTTTGCTTTGGCATCTAACCGCAAAAGCATTACTTTTAGGGAGTGACACTTCTTACGGGCGACGAAATTTTCCGATGATTCTCTCTCACAACCAAATAGTTCCTAAGGAACTTATCTGCTATTTTTCATCTTTCCAAAGTCCTATGGGAGAAATTAGTAGGTACACACCTGGTGAACTACATCAGAGTCCAAGGAAAGAGAAAACGCCTCTCAATCCCATTGACGTCTTTGACGTCTTCGCGTCATGATTTAAAACATATGATTGTTGGTTACGCGTTTTACGGAATAGGGAGTAAGGAGAGGGAGAATTTGACTCCGTGATGTTTTCAGGTAAAATGAGAGCTTTGGTGGTGAACAATTTTCGTGGGATTAAAGCTAACGGAGTTACAATTCCTTAGGAACGGAGCGGTTTTACATGCAAAGGGTGTTACACGATGTTCGTAGATGCGAACCATAGAGAAGTTAATTAAATTAGATACCGATGTATATTTTGTATTTACCTAGAGCTGAGCTGCCAAATGAAAATTATCAAGGTAAAATAAATCACCGTATGGGTAACATAAGTTATAAAAAAACTTGATTTCTTGAAGTTAATTTTGTTATATTTTCAGTAACTTTTACATTACCTTGTCTTTTGCATTCTATCGAAGCAAATCCTTGTTTATTTTACGATGTATGCAAGTAAAACGCCAAAGAAGTTACCTATTGCCGGTATCTTCACAACTTTAGGTAGTAAACGATGCAAATGCAAGAGAAAATACTGTCGGAAGCGCGAAAGAACAGATACAGATTAAGAAAAGATAATGGAGGAATGGGAGTGGGGGACCGATAACATCGAGTGCGCATAGGCGGGACCAACAGTCCCGGAAAAAATCCAAAACTGTTAGGACTAGTCCTGGACCGTCCCGTACCGTCTCATCGAACAGCGAACTGTTGTTCCAGGACTAGTTCCGAACGAACAAAAGGGGGCGTGGCTTGGGTAGAACGGTCCAGGACTGACGACTGTTCGAACAAATCTTTGACTAGAAAAACGTGGGTAGGTTAGGTATATTTGTTTTGGAAAAGGATATTTTATCTGCTTTGAAAATAGTGACAATCAAAACTCGACGCTCCGCGCCTCGCCAGGGGGCAAGCCCCCTGGACCCCCGGTTACCTCTATTTACATACTTCGGACGAAATTATTGAAACACAGAATGTGTTTGCGTTGTCGCGCAACCAAGTGACAACCAAACAAGCGTCATTGTTTACTATTCATTTATAACATCAATTTATATAGTTATAGTATGAAACTACGAAAAAAAAAAAAAAAAAAAAAAAAACGAAATAAATTCGTGATAAATCAAGAGCGATTTATCAAGTAAATGTCCTAAAGAGGCTACATACGAAATTACAGCTTCCTAGAGTGTAAAGTATAGAAATTAGCTTTAAAAGCCACTCATCTGATCCGGACCCTGGACATCGTCAAGTAAATGTCCTAAAGAGGCTACATACGAAATTACAGCTTCCTAGAGTGTAAAGCATAGAAATTAGCTTTAAGAGCCACACATCTGATCCGGACCCTGAGCATCGTCAAGTAAATGTCCTAAAGAGGCTACATACGAAATTACAGCTTCCTAGAGTGTAAAGCATAGAAATTAGCTTTAAGAGCCACACATCTGATCCGGACCCTGAGCATCGTCAAGTAAATGTCCTAAAGAGGCTACAAACGAAATTACAGCTTCCTAGAGTGTAAAGTATAGAAATTACCTATTCAAATTATTTAACCTCCGCTTCACAAATCAAACCGTTTTCGTAATACTCAGATCACCTGATATGAATCAAATCATCGAAACACAAGCTCAATGAAATCATCAAAAATTAACAGGCGGTTGCAATCATATATATTCGCAATATCAATTATTGAGAATGATCACCTGAGTGCAAACAATTAATTAGTCATATAACCATGATCATAACTCAGCTTGTTGGCCACGCACTTCGCAGTAGTTAACATAATATTGTTGGATAAATTGAGAGCTTTCGAACGAATGGTCAACGAATTTTGTGGGATGAAAAACGACGAAGTACCATTTCCCTAGCAACGACTCGGTTGTACGTGAAAATCATCCGTCACACATTTCGTTACCATCCCGCGTTCCATTTTCGGCTAGTTAGTCCATGGCTAAAACACATTCTGTGTTAATAATTTGTTCTTTTTGCCAATAAATCTAATATCTGGTGCTCCTGAGTGAAAACCACCTTTAATTAGGTGTTGTTAAAATCCAAGGAGATACCTACGTGAAATGAAATAAAATGGGGAAGTAATGTGAAGCCTCACACCGGAAGTCTTAGTTAGACATCAAATCATAGAAAGGGTTCATTTTTGTGTGAAATTTTCCGTTTTTCAAAACCTTTCCCGAAACACAGTTTCAACTGTGGTTCGTAGTTGATTTCTGAAAATCGTAATTTACAGGAAAAAATATCTATTATGAGAGGGAAAATATCGATATTCCGATATTATCGGAAGTCCAATATCGATATTAAAATATCGGATATCGATAGTAAAATTTTGATATTTCGTTAATGTCGATATCGAAGTCCCATCCCTAGGTAATCGATTAAAGAAAATTCTTCACCTTCCACTCTCCATCAAATTTTTGCTTTAATTTTCATGATTAGATTTAAAAAAAAAAATGTTCTCCCAACTAACGGGACCAAATCACACACCGTCCAGGTATTAGTACAATAAAAGCTCTTAAAAATAGGGTAAATGAATGTTGCACAAGATAAGAGAAGAAACAAACGAAGCATTAATAAATGGATGATTTAATCATAAAAGTAATTTAAGTAACCTCAAGTTCGAATAAAATAATAGAATGATTTGTGCCTCTTAACTGGTGACCCTGATATTAATAGCTGCGACTGTGGATGCTAGTGAAATGTTTGGGTATTCCAAAATATAAATTTTAGAATGAAGTGAATGAAGTGTTTATAAGTGAAGAAATATTTAAGTATTTTCATTCAGTTTCTCATGTATTTTCATTTCAGTTTGCAACAAATGGCACTTCAAAAGTCACGCCTTTAAATTTAAAATAAATGTTGAACTTATCATACCACTCTTTAGATAAACATGGATGGCTTTTAATACTATAAAAATTAATATAATATACTCGTAGTGTTAGTTTCTGTTAATAATATTGGGAAGTACTAATAAGCACAAATCACCAACTTTTTGAAGAAATCAGAATTGTTATGATTGAATAGGTATGCACTAATGTGACTTTATAGAAAGTTAGACTATTATAGAAGTTAGTTTATTATAGAGTAATAAACATAATATAGCGTACAAATAAACGAATGCAGAAGTTTGTGACAATCGCGTTTCGCAATCATCACATCAGGTTTTTCATGGAGACTGTATCTACTAATAAGACCCTCCCAATATTGGCGCAAGAATATGATTACATGATTAGATCAAGTATGTACAGGTGAATCTCAGCGAGCACCATCTTGATTTTTCAAAAGCTCCGTTCCTTCATCTTAACAACCAACATATCTTCAGGATCGTAATTAGGGACGTTATTTACTTTCTTTCAGCCTCAAACCGTTAATTGCTACCCAATGAAATACAAATTAGGAATTGGAATAACTCAATGTCAAATAAATTGATAGGATTTGGAACTGGTAGGTAATTAATCAACCATTGTATGTACCCTATTAAAGGATCTCGTTTGTAAATGAATGTCAGGCTAAATGAGTTTCAGGCTGAATTTCTCCAGCAGTCCGAATGTCCTATATTTAAGAGGCCCAACACAAATAAAAGACGTAAAAACGTTGAACCGGTTTCGGCGATCAAGCCATCATCAATGACGAGTTTTTAAAATGGAATCACCACAAATTACTAAGTGATGAAAAACGAGTCCCATAA
The DNA here is from genome assembly GCA_030762985.1 of Adelphocoris suturalis. Lineage (NCBI taxonomy): Eukaryota > Metazoa > Arthropoda > Insecta > Hemiptera > Miridae > Adelphocoris > Adelphocoris suturalis. Next base: position 60,497,709 of record CM061042.1, on the reverse strand, counting down.
CTCAAAAACGAAACTTCTTCCCAGCTCTAAAACACGTCCATATTAAAAACTGACGAGCGAATTGAATTCAAATTGCATGAAAGGTGGAACTGAATTAAAGCGTATGACCTATAATTGATTAATGATAAACGAAAAATGCTGAGTATGAGTAGGTACATTACTAACATTACTATTCTGGCCACTATCAAATTCATAGGAAACCGTTTTAGATCCCGCGTAGTCCTTGAAAATGTGGGGTTAATCAAATGAAAATTGTAGATGTTATATGCGTTTGGTAAGGATTATGGGTTTGCGCATGGGCAGTGGTTATTAATGATATAAATGAAATACGATGAAATTCATAGAAGACCAGGATAAAGTATTTATAGGAGCCTAACTCTCTTAATCCCTGAAAATGCCATTTAAATCTGATAAGAACCAATCAAGTATCAGATTCTAAGCCATAAATTGGTTCTAGATGAACTCACATCACGGTGTCAAAAAACTAAAACCTTAAACCCAAAAATAAATCTTGTCCCCATCCTAAAAACACTTGATATTTATTGTTCCTTAGTGCTCTAATAAGCATTTCCATTAAAGGTGGAACTGAATCGGGGTTGATGACCTATAATCACACAACAAAGTACAAAAAAGGGCACATAATAGGCGTTTAAGATATTACTTACTAGCCGCTCCGGCTCGCTACGCTCGCCTCCACGTCCAGCCGGGGGGCAAGCCCCCCGGACCCCCCATTAAATTGCTCGCTTCGCTCGCAAAGTGTGGCGTGTAGGGAATATTGCTCGCTTCACTCGTAAAGTGTGGCATGTAGGAAATGTTGCTCGCTTCGCTCGCAAGGTGTGGCTGCGCAGATGCGATGTATTACAATTGAAAAATGTAGGGGAGGTTCCCTAAGGGTAGGTTTAACTTCTGTAAGGGATGCTGCTCGCTTCGCTCGCTTGAGGAAGTTATACTGCCCACCCAACTTGGCAGACGTTTTTTTCTGTTGGAAATTCTTACAAACAAATTAAATCTTATAAAACTACGTGGAACCACGAAAATTTTATTAGGGGATGTTGCTCGCTTCGCTCGCAAGGTATACCTGTATATCCTTGAGGAAGTTATACTGCCCACCCAACTTGGCAGACGTTTTTTTCAGTTGGGAATTCTTACAAACAAATTAAATCTTATAAAACTACGTGGAACCACGAAAAGTTTATTCGGGGATGTTGCTCGCTTCGCTCGCAAGGTATTGCTGTATATTTGTAGGAAAAAATCCGAATTTATTCTGTTGAAATGGCTCTCGCTTCGCTCGCAAGGTTTTTTCCTACCTATGTGTACCTGCTCGCAACACCTAAACACCGAAACCTGTACCTGGGTTATCGAACCCCAAAAAAAGTTCATTTGGGGATGTTCCTCGCTTCGCTCGCAAGGTAGGTATTGCGTAGAAGTCGAGTCCCTTCTGCTAATCGGCTCGATCAAAAACGTCATATTAAACGCTTCCCTCGCATTTCCGCTCGGAATTTGACCTACTTTCCGTCACTTTTTTCGATATCCGATTTCGGATTCAGATTCGGCGGACCCAAAGCTGTATTTCGCCCGCGAAAACCGTTCCGAAAAACGTACCTTTATGGGGTATATTTTAATCGGAAAAAACCAAGTTTTTCGGCGGACTTTTCGAGAAAACGGGTCCGTACTCTCGCATTTTTTTGACGCATTTCCCGATACTTTTTTGGCGATCCGATCGCGCCGTCGTCTTCCTCGTAGGAAAACCTACGAAACCCGTATTTTTCCGGAATTGTCAACGGCCGTTTAGAGGGGTAGGGGAAGCGGGGAAGTCCAAAAAGCGCACATTAATTCTTACTTCGACCCCCCTCCCGCCCTACGGCCCATGGTTCGGGTGGGATTAGAAAATTTTAAATTCGCTTATACACCCTATCGGAAAATCCCAAGAAGATCCCCCCACTCGTAGATCCGGCCCACTCAGCCGTTTGGCCGTGCATAGACACGACAGACAGACGGAGTTTCATTCTTATTAATAGTATAGATATTACTAATTCGACTTTATTCGACTCATAGGGAAGGGTTTCAGGTCCGGCATATTAGATCTATGAAGATGTGACCAGAGTCAAATGAAAATGGCAGATGATTTTTGTGTGGTAAGAGGTTTTTATGGGTTGGGCGAGGGCATTGCTTATTATTGCATCCGAGTCTACCTAAAGGTAGCGGAAGCATTGTTTTCACTTTCGGGAGAAAAAAAATTTTGGTCTCCAAAATCAAAATTTCCACTTGCATTTTACGTTTTAGACCATTCAGAACAACTTTGGTTCCGTGTCTGTCTGTCTCTCTCTTTCTCTCTCTCTCTCTCTCTCTCTCTCTCTCTCTCTCTCTCTCTCTCTCTCTCTCTCTCTCTCTCTCTCTCTCTCTCTCTCGCTCTCAATCTCTCTCTCTCAGTGTGTGTGTGTGTGTGTGTGTGTGTGTGTGTGTGTGTGTGTATCTGACTGTCTGTCGTGCGTCCGCAAATCCTTGTATCACTAATAGCTACTGCGCATGCGCATATGTGAAATCTTTATAACGACCTTAATTTCCACTGCTTTCATCCGTTTAGGTTGTAGATGGTCCCATACCTATTTCATTGTTTTCAACTCATCAGTTTATTCTGCGATTGCACAAACGTAAATTACATTGAGTACCATTTTTGACATTTTATGTCTTTACTATGGCACATAAATGAAAAAGCGTCACGCGGGGGAGCGTCACGCTTAGAGCGTTACGCGGAGATTCCCTAATGATCCCACGATTCTGAGATTTGGTATGTAGCCCCTTGAGGGACTTCTGAACACAACTGACCGATCCCAGATCAGCTGAGTGGCTCTAGAATCCAGTTTTTTCCCTAATGATCCCACGATTCTGAGATTTGGTATGTAGCCCCTTGAGGGACTTCTGAACACAACTGACCGATCCCAGATCAGCTAACAAATCAATTGTCGATCTTTTTCTTTGTCGGTTTCTAATCAATACTTTTAACGAATAAATAAGAAACAAAAGATAGGATTGTATGGAATACCCTCGTATTAATAATTAACTACAAAGCAAAATATAGGATTGTATGGAAAACCCGTCTAAGTCTTCATAGACAGTCAATCATAACGGAAGGGTTTCCTTTATGGAATTAAGGAGGTGCTCCGCCGAGCGCTGCACCTAAGTACAATACGGGGTTTTATAGGAAGGGGAAAGGGGGCGCAAAGACATAAAATGTCTCTCGTGGTTGCGTACTTGTACGAAAGCTGTATCCACCGTATGAGTTTAGTAGGTACTCCCATAAAATTCGTGTGACATACGTACCACAATACCCATTCAAATAAGAATCTTGTAATTTCGTTTCTTGATTGACCTATTATAACATTTCACGCTACTTCTTGATTTACTATTTTCCGCTATGGAATTTTTCATGATCATTTAAAACTTTTCAATGATCTATACATTCAAGATAGGTAAAGGAGGAAGCTATGTGCCACACCCAACTTGGCAGACGTTTTTATTGCCTATTATTGATCCGAATATGATGGAATTCGTATGGGGCCATTTAGTAAGTGCAGGGGACTGGCTCGCAAACTCTCTAAACATATAATTAAAACCGAGAGGAGAACGAGATACAAATTCTTTGCTACAAATTACATTTACAAGAAAACCAGTACATATTACTGTGTCGAGAAACCAAAACCTATACCCCAAAAATAAATCATGTCCCCAGCCCAAAAACATGTCCTTATTGAGTTGTGACAAGTTGCCAATAAGAGGGTGTTCGTGTACGCGCGTTGTTTTTGGCCAGGTGATGGATTTTAGTGGCAACTTGAATAAACAGACATTTCCATAAAAGGTGGGACTGAATCGGAGCTGATGACCTATAATTGTTTAATGATACACGAAAAAGGGCATTGGGAAGGCGTTTAGTCCCGGGGACGGTTCTACGTAATAGATTGTCGGGGGAGCGTGGCCCGGGATGATGGATGGCCGCATGCAAATGAGCCGCTCTCCACCGTGAGAGATCACGGCCCATTTACTCCTGACTCCCCGGCTTGTGAGTTTGGACTTTTCTGAGGGGGTAATGTCGGAAAAGAGGAGCGCATGCCGCACAATCGATGTATTTAGTGAAGTAACATCAACGAGCGACGATGCGGCACAACGGTCGAGTCTCGAGTAGAGCGGGATTGGCGACAATTTAATGAGGGGCCTCATCCAACAAACTAGCTATTCATAACCAGCCGGATCACCCGTGCCTTGCACAGGATGACATGTATAGACTAGATCACTAGATGGATGAAGCTTGGCGCTTATCACCTTTGCTGAGAGGGAGAAGGAGATCCCCTCCACAACATCTAATTCAGTAGTAAACAATAAGTAAGCAACCTTTTTCAGGTTGGGGCTTCAAGTCTGACTACCACTGGCGCGCACTGGTCAAACATCGGCGCAAAGCGCCTAAGGGGAGTTGGTCACCCAAGTTTCATTAATAACATTTTCGCTTCCTCACCACCGAAGGTCGGGAAGCTTTGTGTTCGTGATTAAAGTCGAAAAAATTTTTGCCCTCCAAAATCAAAATTTTCTCTTGTTTTTTGCGTTTCAGAGCTAGCTGATCAATTCTGGTTTCGAGTCTGTCTGTCTGTTTGATGTCTGTCTGTCTGTGGTAAATCGTTGTCACGCCCAAAACTATATCAAGTTTCAGCCCGATTCTGATGAAATTTTCAGGGACTGTGCGGGTTAGCTCCTAGATGCCCCCCTATAATTTTCAATACCGTCGAACCAACAGTAGCTTGTGCACATGCGCAAAAGTAAATTTCTCATAACGTCGATTTCTCATCATCTGTTCGTCCGATTCCGTTCAAACTCGGAGGTGATAGGGTATTGTTCTATAAATACGCCTTATAAATTATATTGCGAGTGGTAGATTAATAACCATTGCGCATGCTAAACTAAAATCGATTGACTCGGGCAAAACTCAGTCTAATGGAACGATTTCGATGAAATGTTCAGTGATTGTGCGGGATAGCTTGTAGACGGTCCTCTATAACTTTCGCTGCCGTAGCATAAATAGTAGTCTGTGCGCATGCTCAAACGTTAATTTGTTGTAACGTCGATTTCTTATCATCTATTGGTCCGATTTGGTTCAGATTCGGGGAGTAGATGAGTATATGTTCCAGGAATATCCCCTAAGGAATATTCCACAAATATCACGATTGGTGGAGTAATAGAATAGTATCGCATGTGGAAAACTAACATTGATCGATACTGGCGAAACTCCGAGACTAGTGGACAGATTTTTATGAAATTTTCAAGGATTTTGCGGTTTAGCTCCTAGACATTCCCCTATAAATTTCATTGCCGTGGACTTAATAGTAGTCTGTGCGCATGCGTAAACATTAATTTCTTATAACGTCGACTTATCAGTAATTTCGACTCGTACAATTCGTTCTTCAACTAATAATTCTATACGTCCATGTTACAATATATGAGGGAACTATACTGCTCACCCAACTTTGCAGACGGTTTTCTTCATATTTCATTTTCTATTTTTTTAAATATGAAACTAGACTAAATTGTGCGTCAGTAGTCGAAAAGAAAATTATAATATCTACATAATTTCAGGAGTTATGGTTTTTTAATCTACCGGATGTATAAGCTGACTCGTCTTCAGCTTCTTCAAACATCTCCTTCAAATAGCTGTTGCACTGTCATTATGTTCTTCCACTCCTTATTTATCTATTCATGAACCTTGAAGTAGAGGATCGAGAAGAGTCGAGTCCGTTGAAACCAGACCACCACTCTGCCGTGTCTCACAAAAAGCGCTTTCGTGTAAAGTAGCTTTTTCCTACGTTTTCCCCTTTCTGGTACACTTTTGTCGAAAACTACTTCACCGATATTGATGATTCGTTTTTCAATCTGTTCGTCCGGTTTGGAATAAAATTCTACTGAATTAGTTTTTCCGATATTCGAATGAATAATTCCTGGTACAAAATTTTAAAAAGTGAGAACGTCCGAACAAGTTTAAGAATTTATGACAGAGAAAATTAAAAAAATCTAGTTGAGCACGTTTTAGTGCTTGGCGAAGTGTAAAGTACATAAAAAGAATCATCCCGATAAGTTGAGTAGACGCTGAGAAAAGTGTACCTACTTAAAGTACTAGGGAAGATTATAGAGTGATACACTCCCCCTTAAAACAATATCTTCAGAAGTTTTATAGCTGGAAAACTGAAATTTGGTATATTTACTAGTCTTACCAATAGGATGAAGGCACTCAGAGAGACTTATCAGGTTATCATAATTTATTCTGGTAAAAAATTTTCTAATGGTATGCAAACAAATATCACATAATTCACTTGAATAAATTTTAGAGATGTCGAATCGGTAAAAAAAAAAAAAAAAAAAAAAAAAAAAAAAAAAAAAAAAAAAAAAAACCGTTCCCAATTTTATTGATTAACAAGTCAATAAAAATCAATAATTTTCGAATTTCAGTTGTTACAACTTGTCATTTGTTTAGGTAATTGTTGCTGTAGTGTACACTGAGATGAAATAAAATTATTCTCATTTAAACTAGTTTTACTCAATTTTTTCCTGTAGACATTTACTCAAAACCAAGAAAAATTAAGAGAAGAATTTAAAAAGAAGCAGTAAATCACATACGTGAAATACCTTCACAAAATCTCAGACGACGTTTGAAGCAATTTCTATTAAGCTTGGCTCCTTATAGTTTTGACGATTATTTTGCATCTGCGAGCCTCATGAATTTGCTTGTTTTTAAAATTATTATTGAGTATTTTTTGTTACATTTTAGAGAGATTTTTAGATTGCCTACACGAGGAATATTTTTCAAAGTACTCAGGCACTGTTTGTTATTTATAACATAATATATATAATGTGGCAAAGGCTATTAGCCGGATGTATTGATTATCTTTAATATATTATTATTTTATAATTGTTATGCACATGTATGATGGTAAATAAAATCTCTCTCTCTCTCTCTCTCTCTCTCTCTCTCTCTCTAAAAATTAATTACGATCTGGAACAAATTGTAGAGTGATGCAAGGTACACGGCATGCAGATCAATCCTCTCAAGAGCAAAAGTATGATTCTGGAGAACAGCAAGCTTCTAACCAATATCGAGTATGATAGAATTCCAAAATTGGTAATTGAAGAGATACCTATCAATATGAAAGAGAAGTAAAAAACCTACGAGTTTTTATTCAAGATACGCTGACGTGGGAATCTCAAATTACATCAATGAGTAATAGGATATAAATTTAAAGGAATTTACCAACTAAGGAGAATGGAGATAGATTTCCCACAGTTCGTACGTTTGAATTTAGTGGAAACACTTTTGATGCCAGTGTTACATTATGCTATTTTGGCATATTACGTAATTCCCACTTTTTGACTATGTCAGACTGGCATATTGCGACTTGAACTGCGACCAATGTTACTGATTGCAGAAAGTTCAAGACTCATGTGAGCGATACAATTTAAGCTCAAAAGTGACACTCCAGTGACTCCATATTATCATAAACTAGGCTGGTTAAAGATAAATGACAGAAAATCTTAGTCCTCATGAGAAAAATTATTACTATGAAACGACCCTCGTATCTATATGAACAGTTTGAACTCGTTGGCGAATTCCACAATTTTGGCACCCGTAATTCAGACAAAATACTATGTTCGCCTATCCATTGGACCACTATTTACAATAGGTCGTTCGTAGTCCAAGGCATAACATTATATAACGGTTTGGAAACATCTATAATAAATGCAAGCACCATGAATGAATTTAAAAACGCTGTAAAAAAAAAAGGTTATTAAGTAAGTATGTTGGGAGTTAACATTTTTGTTTTGAGAGTTAAAATTTTTTACTATGTCTATCTTTTTGAAATTGAAGACTGTTCAAATTTATTTTCTTTATCTTTGCTTATTTTTCATTCTGTTTACTGTTCATCATATTTTTCCTGTTTATGTTTCTATCATGTCCACTTCACTTCTAAATTACTCACTCTGTTAACCCGAGTAGTACTAATTTATTTTGTGTAAGTCTGATTGTCATTAATTTTAGGTTAAGTACTTGATTAATTAATTAAATGTATTTCTCTGCAATTGTAAGAGAAGGCCAGTGAGCCCTAAATTATGAAGATTAATAAACGTTATTCAAATCAAATCTTTCTCTCTCTCTCTCTCGGATTGCGATCAACATTGAAACGCGCACCCTGTGCTGCGCTTCCACAACACTACCCCCGTTTTTGAAAAAAGTATAAATAGCATGAAGCGGTGTTCTGGACCCCATTGAGCCATGATGGTATGTAATTAACTGGTAGGGCCGTCTGAACAAAAAAAAGAGGTTGCTGACCCTCCTTGGCCCCGCCGCTTAAAAATTCTGGAGTTAATAAAATCATCATACTTGACAAAAACACCCTATACTGTTCTGAAAATGGAAAATATGATTTTATGGAGTAGGGAAAGTAGAAACGGCAATTCTGGCTGAAGAAGACTAAGAAGTATACTGATAAATCATGAGTTATTCAATAAGAGTGATGAGCGAGTTTTGTAGGACCGAAACCGAGGAAGTTGTTCTTCTACGTGAAAATCACGGCTTTCGTCCACGCTATTTCTACTTTTGTGAAATAACTTTGTAACGTTTTCATCATTTAGATCAAACATCCAATTTTAAAACAACCAGCCATTGATTATACAGGGCGTCCAGCAGGGCGTGATTCTAGAGCTCATTTCTGATCGAAAGTTCCTCATAGAGATTTTTTTAACGCTTAGTTTTTGAGTAATTACATTTTTCAGATATTTTTCGTGATTTTAACCTTAAGTTACTAAAACAGGAATAAGTACTATAATTAAAACAGTAAATTTAAATGTGAAGATACCGTTGGAAAGAGCGTTAAATTTCCTTCCTATCTAATGCCAAATCAAAATTTTTTAATAGGATTCATTTGGTGAAAAAATGCCTGAATATGAAATTTCCACGAGTATGAGAAATTCCAATTTCTTAAATCGGCTTTGAGTGTCCCATTTCTGTACTATTTTTCGCATACCTCAATTATAAAAACTGGCCCAAGATCTCAACTTTCTAGCGGTATAATCAATTTTTATTTTATTTTACTAATTAGAGGATAAAATTGTGTTTGTATGTTGAAAAACGTGTTTTTTTTTCTTTTATTTTATTTTGTGACACAAATAAAGTGCAGAAAGCCACAGGAATGAACGGTATATCTCATCAATCTCAATCCGATGTCAGATCACAACTCACAACCGGCTCCACTAACGAGGTAGTCTCAATTTTGCCCAATATAACTTATACTTTCACATCTATCTCCTTCAATTTACTTTCATTTAAGCCATCGCTACTGCTGAATAATGAAAATGTAGTTTTCAACGATAAAATTTAACTAAAGATACAAATTTTAGGGATGTCAATAAGTATTAGGTATCTGCAACATCCGTTACATTCCTGTAACGTCGACATTCCTATAAATAATTGGGAATTTACCAGAGCTCTGTTTCTAATTAAATACGATTGTTTCATGTGGAAGATAACTTTCAGTGGCCATTACTGCTTTTGAAAATAAGAAAGAATTCCAATTTTTGACTGGGGTATCAATGATTTAGGATCTGCAGACTATTTATTGACAGCTATTGAAGAATTTCGAGTTATCGGCACCCCTCTTACATGAAAATAAGCTTTTACCTAAATAAGAGTAGACAATTCTTAAAATCAAAATGCTTTAGCAGCTTACAAGGGTATGGAGTCGTGTTTGAACTAGTGATTTTGGTTTCTCCTATTTTCTCATAAATTTAGACTGATATTCCATAGCTCCCGTTATCAACCATGACAGTCACAAATTAATCATCTCCCTTATAACCACCACTCTTGATGTGGATGTGAATGATTTTATAGAAATTCTGGTTTCAGATCTTTATAAATATGTCTAGATAAAGCACATCTTACGATATTATTTGCAAGTACCTAGCTACTTTTATACTTTTTATGCTTGTAGTGGGACAAACTAAATTGATCAAATACGGCACTCGAAACTGCGCTCTTCTCACACTTAAGACGACTTACCTAGAGTGGGTTATTCATTATATTGAAGTATTGTTGTTGTATGATCAGACTATAACAAAAATTTGAGGGAATATGCGGGTCGGACTGTAGATGGTCTCCTCTTATTTTCATTCTTCACAAATTAATACTCCATTTCGAATGTGTTATTCGGCCTCTCCCCCTCGGTGTCAGTCCATAAAATCCCCCCCCCCAAGACCTATTCATCAGATCTTGGTAAAATTTGGTGGGTAATTGGGAAATTACGATTTGATTACTCCCTTTGAGTTTCATCATGATTGTATTTGTATCTACCGCTCATGTGCGAACCAAATACTTTTTAACATGCATGATTTCTTCATTTTTCATCCGACTTCGATGAAATTTGCAAGGATTGAATGAATTATCTTTTAAAACTATGTAGAACATTTCCATGATCTGCACATTCATGATACTGATACGAGAAAGCTATGTGCCACACCCAACTCGGCAGACATTTTTATTTATCCTTTCAAATTGGAATCCCATTCAGACCTCCCAGTGAAAAACCTGCTAATACACAAGTTAACGGTATAGTTTAGTAGTAAATATTAGGATGTTCGAATGGGACATCTCTATTTTATTATTATGTTACCCCTCATTTTGGTTAGATAAACATCTCTATGTTATTTGGGCTTCACGTAAAAATAAAATACAATAAAATGCTAATCCGGTCCGAAAAATAGGTTTTTAAAGAAGGCTAACGGCCGAGCTGGCCGCTCATCTGCATTTCAACAACTGCTCTTTATCTCGGTCATTTACAGCCGATTGACGTGCGTAACGATTTCGCGGTTCCGTCGCACCTGCGGTGAAGCGACGATTTTTATCTGTCGGGGGTCGCGAAGGTCGGGGACAAATTTCTACCTGCAAGCTCGCCAAAAAAAAAGCTACCTCGAGCCACCAAACTGGAAAGAGTTCAGATGGAGTGGAAAGGCCAAACGGGTAGAAAGGCCAGACCACTCGCAGCTGATCGAAGAATGAGGAAAACGTCCAGCATAAATGTGTGCTAGCGATACAACTGAAGGGTCCCGAGGTTAAGCCTCGTTAGTCCGAAAAACTGATTTTGAGAAAAGATTTTTAAAGGTGAATGATCCGAAGAACCATTCGTCCCTATTAATCCTTGTGGGGCTGCTAATAACATTTCAACTTCATAGGTAGGGCGAACAGGAGAGAATTTGGCACAGTCAGATGATACGGAAAGAGCCCATCATTTCGTTCGTCTCTATTTGTCTTAGAGGAGCACTCTATCAAATTGCAACTACCTATAGTAAACAGGAGGCAATTTGAGCAAAATGAGCTCTCCTCAGCTGGAGGAGAGTGAGCAATCCTGATTAGAAAGGAGCTCATAATGTCATTCGTCTCTATTTGTACCAAAAGGGGCTCGCTGTCAAATTTCAACTTCCTTAGGGTTTAAACTTTCCCTCGTCTCGAACGTCGTTTGAAAAGATAACATGACTTTGCGAATGGTTTCAACTAAACATCAACAACTCGGCATCTCAACGGTTGTTTGATAACATTATCATTCTCATTGTTTCTTAACACTGCATTTCCTCTATTCCAAAAATCTGACTTTACTAGGATAAGACATTGGTCTTTAACAAGGTTCCTATTTACATGTGAATCACGCTCAGCGTGCTTTGTACCTTTGACATGTTCACACAATGAGAGTGCTTAGCACAATGTTGTTTTTTAATAAACATGATTTAGAAAAAAAAGGGTGTTCAGGGGAGAATTTAGCTCGCTCAGCTGATCAGGAAAGAGCCCATTATGTTATTCGTCTCTATGTGTCCTAGAGATGCTCCCGGACTCCCTACAAAAATTCAGCTTCCTATGGCAAACATGAGAATGTTTTGCTCATTCAGCTGACCAGGAAGGAGCCCATCATTTCATTCGCCTCTATTTTTCCTAAAGGGGATCCCTGGCTCCCAATCAAATTTCGACTTCCAAGGGTGAACAGGAGAAAATTTAACTCACTCAGCTGATCAGGGAAAAGCCCATAATCTAATTTATCTTCATTTGTCCTAAAACTCTATCAAATTTCCACTTCCAAGGGTAAAAAGGAGAGAATTTTGCTCACTCAGCTGACCACGAAAGAGCCCATAATTTCATTCGTCTCCATTTGTACATGGGCGAACAACAGAAAATTTAGCTCACAGGTACAGCATTCCTAACTCTACGGATTCTCATAAAATTACTCTACTTTTTATCTGGAACCAACGGATTTTTGGTTTACGAGTATAATTTTCAATAATAAACCATTGTAACCGACCAAGATATTTTTTAAAAAAATTTTCGGAGCCATTGCAGTAGCTTCATTTTCAAAGAAAATTCGCTAATTAGTGTGGACATTTCGATTTTGGCCCGAAAGTGAAATCTCAATATATCTTGGTAGACTTTGAAGCGATATTTCGTCGGTATTACAAAGATTCATTATAAAAAATGATAACTCAATAGAATGGGTTACGTGGGATCTCCGTTTGGGAACTTGCATTCAAGGGCCTGAGAACTTTTGATTTTTTGCTCTTCATTATCTCTTCTATTATATTAATTGTGATAAATACCGGACCGGAAGTCATATCGGGAGCGTAAGGTCCGCCGCTGCCCCTGATTTATTACGCCTGATCTGCATAAATGGACCGACCTCTCGAACCCCTTTTCACGGACCAACATATTGTTCCAGAGAGAAAACATAAACAACGATGAAAAGGATAAACAAAAACAGCAACAGAGGGGGTGTAAATGAATGACCCCTACGGACTGCCGGTTTATGAGGCGGAGTCGGCCATTGTGGCCGAGGCGGCTCTCATGGTCAGGGGCGACCGCAGGCGCGGAGACGTCGTTACGTTGACGGGGCAGCTGGGGCCACTCCACACCCTTCTCATCACCAACCCAATTAAAGGATATTAAAATATAAATATAGATATCACGATGGTAAGACGAAATCAGTGTCGGGCATGGAGTAGGGAGTTTTTGCTACGCTGAGTCGTAGTCGAGTGGTAGGAACTAAGAATAGAAATGGAGCATTGCGCATGCGGAAAAAATGCTAACGGTTAGCGGTCTATTCTTTGTACGAATAGAAAAATCCTATACGGAGCTCAAGGGAAGCCGAATACAGCTCCGAATACGCATGTAACCTTCCACGACGATAACCTATAATGCTATAATCAATATCTTGTTGTTCCTATTTCAAGGTGGAATGACATGGACATTGTAGTATTCGTGATTTTCAAAAAAGGTGGTTGGTTTGAAGGATTCATACTCACTTACATTACGCTGATACCTACCTTATAATGGATTCTAAAGCTTCACAACCTACCATCAGTCCGATTTTGTTTGAGGGTAGTTGGGTACAAGTATCGGGATGGCATCCTACTAATTTTGTTGAAATAGGTAACCATCACACATGTCAAACCTGAAATTGGTTGTTATAGACGAAGCTCCGACCGATACTGATAGACCGATTTTGAAATGGGTAGGGATAGAAACAGGCAGAAACTGCTGTCTTCGCCCTTTGTCGCGTATTAGCAGGTATCCACATCTTCAAAAATGGTTCATTATTTTCAATAATAAAACGTAATTGTCCAAGGGAAAAAAGTGTAAAATATCGTACATATGTGGGTAATAGGTACAGGTAGGTACATATTTATAATATAGGTACATCTTGATCGTTGATCGTGATTAAATTTCCGAAAGAGCTTCTCCTAACCCAAGGTGAATTTCGATGTTGCCTTAACAACTACCCTACCAAGCTCCCTTCCTTCTTCTACCACATCTATAATATTACCAAGGAGACGTCCTTAGAGCGAATTCAACGATTGAAGCCCAGCCTATTTGTCTCAAATCTATTTCAATAGGACGTCCCTCCGAAGCTAGGTAATATTAGAAAGGCTTCGCATATTATAGGAGGGACGCTCTATTGAAATTGATGACCGTGACGCATTTTTATGGGTTGTATTCGTGTAATCGCCGACAGTAGATTACGATAACACGAATACGATAACACGAATACGAATATAATCGCAGTTGACTCAGAATCAACGAATAATTATCGCGATTACAATCGTACTTGTATTCGACGATAAGATTATACCCAACACTACACGAAATGCAAACAACCCCAAGATCATGAACTTCAATGAGATTTTGCTTCATTACTACCGAAGGTGGGGAAGCTTTGTGTTCGTGCAAGAAGTGGAAATAATATTTGCCCTTAAAAATCGAAAGTTTTATTTGCATCAGTGGCGTAGTTTGAGGAAGGGCAGGGTGGGCAGAGCCCCTCCATGAATCACAGAGGATGCAGAAGTTCGTTGCATGGATACAATCAAAATTAATAATTTTACGCTTCTACTCGTAACTTCAGGACCTAACACCTTCAATTGGAGAATGCAATTTGTAAAAATCAAATATTATTTATTACCGACCCGGTTGCCTAGCAACATTAGACGCTCTTAGGAATGAAGAAATTCTACAGGCATATAAGGGTCGTTGGTGTAAGGGCAAAATGGCGTATATATTAAACAGCCCCACTAGAAATGTGAATACCTTCTGGAAACTTAATTCAAGTCGTTCCCGACCACCTTCTGGGGCTAGCCCATATGCGATTCTTCCCTAGAAAAATATCCATAGTTCAATATCCACCAAAACTCCCCTACGAACTTCTCCTAATTATCACTCCCTACCTGATTACGCTTGATTCTTAGATCCAAAACAGTTTTTCTAGGTAATTCTTATATTAATTGTTTATTGTTGGTACATCGTATATATTGAACCAATCACGTTCCCAGTTGCAATAAAGCCAAAATAGAATAAGCCAGATAGTGGTGATTGAAATAGTTTAATTGAAAATATTAAATCAATCTATTGTAGCAATATTTATATTTTTATATTTTAACCTAGCATACTGCTGGTTTGAGTTTGTTTATATACGAGTATATATATTTTTTTCGTTCTTGGTTTCATGCTCCGCATTTTATTTCCCGTACCTGCTTATATAATACAATTGTTTGATATTGTCCAGAAAAAGTGTTTTTCTCGCTGAAGTACCTAACAATAATTGAGGATAAACCTGTTAGGGAGAAACGTCCACAGATATTTTTTCCAGGCAGTAAGTCTAGTATAATAGGCCTAGGCCTCAGTTCATCGGTAACAATTTGGATTTATCGTAGTTTTTTAACGTTTGGATTAGTTAGTTTGTTATTTTTGTCTAAATAGTATTATGCTTTAATAGTCAATATGCAGGTTTGTGAATATAAAAGCGTACGTGATTTAAAATCATGGAAAAAAGCCATTGAATATTTATATGAACTGAAGCTTCGTATATTCAACAACAAGTACCTACCTACTATAAATTAATACTAAAACTATAAAATAAAATAAAATCCTTGACTGTTGCCCCTCCATAAGAAATGACTAAGCTACGCCACTGATTTGCATATTAGAGCTTGTTGATAAATTTGGTTCCATGTATGTTTGTCTACGTCAATGGGGCTCCGAAACATCAAGGTCACTAGGAGCGCTAGGGAGCGATATACCTACTATGGTGGTTGACGCGACTTTCACATTTTGATACCTTGCGCACGTTTTTCGCTCTACAATTCGTTCACCGCAACGATTTTTAGCTTTTCTGACATGGATATGTCTATTGGCTGGCCTACCCGAGTACCGAAATTAGTATGGAAAAATGCACTTTTTTTTTCTATTGATTTTTACGTACAAACAATGCGTTATTAGCGAAGTGTAATAGCAGGAAAATCGTTCGCCAGTTTGTGGAATGCTCTCATTTTATCACAACATCTCATGATCCCTAGGCCAATGGTTTGGAAAGCTTGATATTTTGGCACAAGAACGGAATTTTTATCTCAATCCCAATGAGATTTATCGTCCGGAAGGACACACACACACACACACACACACACACACACACACACACATATATATATATATATATATATATATATATATATATATATATATATATTCCAGCTCTGTGGCACCCGAAACAATGAAAACAGCATACGAAGTGGCACCCTCATTTTTATGGCACCCGTATAAGGGTGCCACATTGTCAACCCCTCATATCTTACCTTAACTTCAACAATAAACACACAAACGATTTTCTCTATTTAATTTAGGCTCTACTGGATGATAAGGATTCATAATCACAATGTTACATTGATTCAGTGACGAACAAAGAGCCTTTGAAGTTTGAGAGGTGGGTGCCAGTTGAATGGATTATGGATCACAAATATACAGCTGTAGTTCATCGTTTTTCCGCGTGCTTCGCCGCTGTCGGGTGTTTCGTGTATATTATAATATACATAATAATATACACATTCTATTTTGCTTACTGAATGGCTACCGGAGATCTGGCAGGGTCGGCCATTGCTCTAAATAACCTCGTCTTCTCCCCACCTCTTCTCTTTTAAAAAGCAAAGAACTAAAACAACTGGAACGCTGTCTCAGGGTTGGGCGTGCGGTCGGGCGGCTTGAGAGCCTCACCGACCATGTGTTGGACGACTACACAACTACTCCCAGTCAAAAGCACAGGAAAATCTAAATTTTCGTTCGATTTTGATGAAATTTTCAGGGATTGTGTTGGTTAGCCTCTTTATGTTCCCCTATGAATTTCATTACAATCGAATCAATAATGACGTGTGAGCAAGCTCAAACGTGAATTCATAAAATAACGTCGATTTTTTACGATCTATAGGTTTGATTTTGTTCAAACCCGGAGGGTAGTTGGCTATACGTATCAGAAATATGCTCTATGAGTTTTATTGCGATTGATTGAGTAATGACCATTGTACATGCGCAAAAATAAAATTGTTTGACACTTGTGAAACTCGGAGACTAAGGGACTGATTTTTATGGAATTTTCTGGTTTTGTGTGGGTTAGCTTCTTGATGGTTCCCTTTAAATTGCATAGTTGTCAGATCAATAATAGGGTGCGAGCATTCGCAAACGTCAGATTCTAACAACGTCGATTTTTTACGATCTATTGGTCTGATTATGTTCAAACTTGGAGGGTAGTTGGGTAGAGGTTTCTAGGAAGGTTTGCCATGCATTTTATCGCCTTATTGATATCAACTTGGTTAACACACGAGAAACTCTGAATCTAATTGACCGAATACTCTCAAGGAGTGTTAGGGGACCCTAGATGATCTTTTATAGTCCTCTTTTACGTAATATCATCCATTTAGGCGAATTTTTGGGACTTTAGAAAATCTGGAATGGAATAGAAAGTTCCAGTTATGCAACAAAAAGTAAAATAAAATTCAAGATCATCTCCACAGAAGTATTTCAAGATGGTACATACGTGATGAAGTAACATCTTTTATGCATTATTCCAGTACCTAGTTATACGTTGCTCAAAAATGGATGATGCGCCGCGAGTGGTCGCGGAAAGTAGGGGGGATACAAGAGCGCATGGGAGCGCGTTTCATTTTGACCCTACTAGTTTACGAATGGCCCAATGCAAACAATCGTTTTTAGGCTCAAATTATTCGTTTTTAAACCAGCTATATTTTGGTTATTAGCAAAATACTTTTAAAATTATCAGGTTTAATTTAAAATAAGGTAAAAACTGAAAAAAATTCCTTTTTTCTTCTCCTCTGTTAACTAGAGACAGGTAATGTGAAACTTTCCGTTTTTATTATTTTATTATTATTAATAATATCTTAATCAGTTATTTATAATTCTCATCACCAATTACCACATTAATTTATTCATTCACATTTATCACATTCATTTGTGTTAACCTGCTGTGAATGTTGTTTATCTGCAGTCGACTTTTCGGAAGTAGTTCGAAATATTCCCATTTTTTCTATAAAATGTACGGGTTTTCTTTTGCAAAACAGTTTGGTCATCGTGGATATAGTTTTTATGAACTAAGATAATTTATTTCCTCCGAAATTGAGATTTAATGTGATAATACCCCCTAGGGATCAACCTGGAAATGTAACTCTTGATCAGTGCCTACTCTTTTTTGCCGGAAAATAACAGAAGGAATACATAAGAACGACATTAAACCATGTATTAAAAAAAAAAAAAAAAAAAAAAAAAAAAAAAAAAAAAAACCGAACGATAGACTTACGGTTCTACAGTCACATAATTTAATAATGATTAATTTTACACATTATTAGTTCAATGTGGTTACTTAACAATATTAGTTTATAATTTACCGTAATAAATCAGCTTTCCTTGACACTACAGAGGCTAAGGGATCATGAGATGTTGTGATAAAATGAGAGCATTCCAAAAAGTGGCGATTGTTTTCCTGCTATCACTAAGGGAGTTACACTTCCCTACTTACGCATTGGTTGTACGTGAAAATCAATATGTTCGCCGTAACGTAACGGTAGGAAAAAATGGAAACGTCCTATTAATCATTATGAAATGATAAATTGCGGAACCAGTATCCACAAAGCATGTAGCAAATCAACCAAATCTTTTATTGATGACAATGATATAACTGCGTTTATCTGTGAAAATTGCTATGAAATAGTTATTGACGAAGGAAGCAGGTTTGACCCCCGCTTTCCGATCCAAATTTACAGGACGAACAATTAGCCGAAAATGCGGATTCACTGAGTACTTACCTATAGGAAAGTTCGACCACATGCATTGGTAGGTATCAACATAACATAATTGATCAAATAATAAGAACATGCTTGTAAATATTCAAGTAGGCACTGCATAGGTACCGTCTACGTGCCACTATGTAGTAAAGCATTGTTCTACATTTTAATTACATTTTGAATTTTATTTAAATGATTCTTTTTAATAAAATTTAAGAATTGAAACATTCTCCGGAGAACTGACGCTGAAAAACGCATGAAAAGTAACTTTTTCGACAAGAGTAAGAGAACGTTCCACACATTCCTTTGCATAAACAAAGTGGTGTGGTGATAAATTGCCTTTTTGGATTTCATATTTACTCAAGGCAGGATCCAGTTTTGAGAGTTGACAATCGAAAGCACTCAACCAAAAATATGTAAGTAATAATTACCTCAAACAATGAAGCATCTAAAGTGCAAGGTACACAGGAAAAGTTTACAATTATACTGAGAGAGTTCGTCAGCCAATTGAATCTAGCCTCATCTGCGCTGTTCTCTCTCTCTCTCTCTCTCTCTCTTTTTTTTTTTTTTTTTTTTTTTTTTTTTTTTTTTTTTTTTTTTTTTTTTTTTTTTTTTTTAAATCAACGTTAAGTACAAATGCTTAAGATTTTTTAGCCGTTTCTGTAATTTGTCTTCCAACTCCAAGTGAGGCTAGGCGTCTATTGGTTTATAGTGTTTTAAGGTAATCACCTCAGATATTTTAGTCAAAATTTTGCTTGTGGTGTCACACACACCCTGTGAAAGCATGAAGGGCAGGGAAAACCGCTGTAGCTCACAGCGGTCAGGAACTAGACAAAAGTTCGGCTGCGATGCCGACGAAAACCCATGGTGAAAAACGATACTGAAGTACCAGAAAACCAAAAATTCAAACCCTAAAATCAAAGCGGTGCATCTCCAAAAACGGCGCATGAATTGAGAATGTATCGGTTACAACATTTTTTGACGTTCGATTATGACCCAAGCACAACGATAGGGTGGTTCAAAAAAAAAAAAAAAAAAAAAAGTTTTGGGATTTCTTGTCCCCAGAGCGCTGCTTGAAGATAAGTAAAAACCGAAAATTTCACCGAAAATGCTGTCGCCTGGTTAAGAATTGTTCTAGAAACATGGTAAGATGGTCGGATAATATGCTTTGGCATGTTCTGAACATGATTCCGTTTTTTACTATACTTTTCCGCCGATGATTGCTTCGTTTATCGGCCATAAATCTCAAATTAATAGTAGGGTCATAGACAAATTCACCCTAATTTCACCGGAAATTATGTCGCGTTGATAATTTAAGGTTCTGAAATACCTTGCGCCGATAAAATTTGGTATTTTCCAGGATACTCGGTACAAAGCCGTTGGTAATTTAGCAAGGACTTGAACCGGCATTGTACTTATTTGCCAATTATAGCGGCAAAATGGAGAAAATAGTTTAAAAAATTCCAATTTTTCTGTAAAATTCCTTAGTTCCATCGGTTTTCCGGTGTCAAATTCGAAGTTTTGAATTGTCTGAACTGTGATTGGATCGTTTGAGCGTAGGGTTACCTATTGTCAGCGGTATCGGTCACGTGTAAAAGCTTGTACAATGGTATCGGGTCGTTAAGCGAATAAGTACAATGCCGGTTCAAGTCCTTGCCAAATTACCAACGGCTTTGTACCGAGTATCCTGGAAAATACCAAATTTTATCGGCACAAGGTATTTTAGAACCTTAAATTATCAACGCGACATAATTTCCGGTGAAATTAGGGTGAATTTGTCTATTACCCTACTATTAATTTGAGATTTATGGCCGATAAACGAAGCAATCATCGGCGGAAAAGTATAGTAAAAAACGGAATCATGTTCAGAACATGCCAAAGCATATTGTCCGAATATAATAGCATGTTTCTAGTACAATTCTTAACCAGGGGACAGTATTTTCGGTGAAATTTTCGATTTTTACTCATCTTCAAGCAGCGCCCTCTGCCAGTTTACCGGATAACTAGTGGACGGAGCGTAAAATAAATAAGTTCATCGTGTTCAGCGCATGCGAAAATCCATAAATTGACCTAAAAATTGAAATCCGTCCTTCAAATCATCACCTCGCCACCAATTTAGAGGTTGATTTACGATAGCGGTCGATAACTGGCCAAAATCGACCCAGGTAAAGTGATTAGGATTAATATTTCTTGTTAAAAATTTAGGAGTATCATCCTGACATACCGAGGAAGCAAAAAAAAAAAAAAAAAAAAAAAAGGACAAGAAATCCTTTTTTCTTTTTTTTTTTTTTTTTTTTGTGTTGTGCTTGGGTCATAATCGAACGTCAAAAAATGTTGTAACCGATACATTCTCAATTCATGCGCCGTTTTTGGAGATGCACCGCTTTGATTTTGGGGTTTGAATTTTTGGTTTTCTGGTACTTTTTTTTTTTTTTTTTTTTTAATTTTATTTATTTGGCATTACGTTCTGTATACAGCCATACATATTTTTATTTACAATTCAAGGCTTGTAGTAAGTAAAACAATTTTTTTTCATATATTAATACTACAATTTAACATAAATTTAAAAAGTTCTTTATAAATTATGATATTCCTTGATGATAAAATGGATAAAAATTCCAAATTTACATTTGTTTTCGTGGCTAAAATATTTTAAAAAAGGTGTCTCTCCCGTTCATGGTCTGGACAATCCATTATCAGGTGACGTAAAGTTCCATTTGGATGACCACATTTTCCACATTGTGGGGATTCCCGTTGTCCGATTTTGAACAAATAGGCGTCACATATACCGTGGTTGGTTCTTAGGCGAAGTTCTTATCGTTATTCACCATGGGTTTTCGTCGGCATCGCAGCCGAACTTTTGTCAAGTTCCTGACCGCTGTGAGCTGTGCGGCATAAGCTTTCAGTAACGATGTAGCAGCCAATCACTCGTGGTTTTGATATTTAACGATAGACCCCTGGATCCGTGACTTTTCACTTTGTCCCTGGTTTCCGAGTAGGTACTAACTGTCACGATTCACCGGGTCAAGTTCTGTTCACTCGCTAAGTATATAGAAATGAACTAATGATTTTAGGGATTTTCTACGTGGGTTTACTATTTTTACTTATTTACTTTCATAGCCTTTCGATCATAATTTGAACTCAAAATATTTTATGGACAATTGATCGTACCAGTCAAAAACAAAAGCTATTCTGTGAACATGAGAAGAGAAATTAATGAAAAGTGATGTATTAAAAATAACACGTTTTTGTGTTGGCAGTTGGGACTACACTCAAAATTGGATCCTGCCGCTTTTGAATAAATAGTAAATCAAAAACGGCAACTTATCACCTCGTTTCGTGACGAAATCAGCAATGCCCAAAGACTCCATACCGTCTTGTTTGTGCAAAGGAATGTGTGATGGAACGGTCGATTGCACTTATCGGACAAGTGACGTTTCATGCTTTGTACTGTGTCAGTGCTCCAAATAATGTTTCAATTCTAAAATTTTGGGGAAAAGAATAATATAAATAAAATTTTAAAATGTTACTAAAATGTATAACAATACTTTAAGAAATGTCGGTATGTAGGTACCTGTGCAGTGCCTACTTGATCATAGCTGCTCTTACTATTTCTTCAATTATGTGTTGATACCTACCTATAATTCGACATACCTCGATATACCTATAGTTCGATGGATGTGATCCAACTTAACTTTACAGGATCTATACATCTGAAGTCTTATGAATGCCTTATGAATATTTGAGTTTGAGTTGAGATTCAATTTCTTTTGTTTCTCGTCGTCAAGTGGTATGGAATTATTAGTCTCCTTGCCTATTTTTCTCGAGATTTGGGAATTTCAAATGAATGTGATAAATGGTGATGAAAATTATAAATAAATAAATGATTGTATAGGTAATAATAATGTTTAAAAAACCGAAAATGTCACATTACTAGTAAATTGTCTAGTAAATAGAGGAGAAAAAAAGTTGATTTATCTTCAAAATACAAAGGTTCATTATTGAAAATAATAAATCCAAATGCGACATTCAACATAAGGTCGGATTGTTTCGATTTTCGTAGTTTCAGAGTCAACATGTATAGTAAAAACCCAAGTGTGCTTATTCCAGTTACTTGGGCGACCTAAGCTATTGCGAAAAAACATCGCAACTTTCGAACTGTTTTCTATATTTTTGATCTTACGCCAAAACTAAGCTAGTTAGCAAGGAAACATCTATTACTAATATTCACGGCAGTTAAATTCTACGTAGAATAACCTATTAAAATTTGAAATATGAGTAATCATGCAACCGCTTGTAAAAAACGGCACTTTTTTCAATTTGGGTGAAATGTTTCACTTGGATTTTCTAAGAGCTTTAGTCTCAGAAACTGTCACACCAATTGAAAAACATTAGATGTAAGTCGTAAATAGTCTAACTTTGTAACTAATGGGTACCAAACATAGGAAATTTAATTTATTTTTAGCGCATTTATGACAAAAAATACAAATTGTCCACACACGACTCCCGTCGTACACCTGAGGTGGTTCGTCTAAATAAGGTTAATTTTGGCATGACTACTCAATCTTAAACGCAATTTAATTATAATATCCTTATAATACAGAATTCAATTAGTCTCGCTAATTTTATTATTAGTGAATTACCTAAATATAATTTTACGAAATAATAATTTCCTTAGAAAACTATCACGTGTTAGAGAAGGAGCGGTCTAGTGACAATTTTGAATTTTCCGTCATAAAATGACATGTATTATATGAGATGAAATTCATTACATGTATTACATGAAAATGAAATAAAATGACATGTGATATAAAATTCAGATATAGAATTAGATGTCCTACGACTTTCATTTGATAAGACACACAGACTGGAGAGCAGTGAAGTTGTGGAAACCCATGTCAATACTATAAATTATTTAAATTATTACACTGCAAAAAAAAAAAAAAAAAAAAAATTGAAGGCGAAGCTGGTACTGTGGGTTTTTGAAGGTACTGAACCCGAATCCGAAGCCCGTTTTTCACATAGACGTCTATTTTTTGAGAAGGAGACGTGTAATACTAACCCCCAGGACCAGTACCTGTGTCGTGAGGGCATGACCTTGATTTTTTGGGGGGAGGGGGATAGTGTTATTATTAAAAAATAATAAACAAGTAGATCAGTGCTCACAAAATGAGACACATGATGGCGTATTTTCTTGTAAGGAGATCCGCGTGAAATAGTAGACGTTTCCTGCGTTGAATTAGAGACAAAATGGCTTGGGAGCTCAATCAGCTGATCAATGACCTCTTAGTCGTCATCAACCCCTGGCACATCTTCATTTCCACAATGTTACAGATTACACCCATACCAAGTTTCATCAAAATCGGACGTCGGGAAGTGGCATTTAAAACGATTTTAAGAGGACATACATACAGCATCAGCGAACAAAGTGAACACAATAGCTCATTTTTTCTTTCTTAAAAGAAAATGCGCTAAAAATCAAATCAAAATATAAATCAGATCAGATATAGTACAATAACGACTGATTATACCATTCTAATAGTACGCAATCAGATTCACAGTATTTGACCGGGGGATACCAACGGATTCTGCCTCAGGTTTGTTATCTGTAATGGAAAATAATAAACCTTTGTGTCAAGGATTTACAGTGTTTTGACTTCATCTTCACCAGTAAGCCAGTGACGCTTCGATGGCAGACGTGTATTTCTAAGTTACCTATTGAACCAATTAATATTGGCCGTAATTTGAGTAATATGTATACCTACGAGTTTCTTTTTGACCCCAATCCAAATCAGTGTTTTTGAACGACGTCTACATTCGCGAACCGGCGATATTCGAGTGGCAGATTTGCATAACTACAGTACATCTACATGTACATCTGACTCATATTTCATTTATTTACCAATAAGTCGATTGCTGACCCAAAATTTGTGTTTTTGGACTGCGTCCGTAGCAAAGACCTAGCGATACTAAGGTAGCAGACTTGAATTCACGTAACCTATCAATATCCTGGTATGATGGGCCACAGTTTCAGCGATCAACAAAACAGTCGTTTCTGGGCGCTCAAACTCTTATATTTCAACCAAATCTGCATGTAACACCCATCCACCTTGAGATAGCAGACGACCATGGTTCAGTTGGCCATGGATGAAAGTGTTAAGGGCCGTGATAAGGGTGGAAGTGGAAGATGACGCGGATGTTGCAGTAGGCATAAGAAATACCTGTTTAATGCTTGAAAGCAATTTAGATGAAACAGCCAAAATAATTCCTATGAGTTTGTGGTGGGTTTAAAATGAATTTGTAATTCACATTCGACCACAGTACACCAAGCATAGAACTCTATGCTCTTCTTTAAGTTTTTTAATGTCTCAAAAGTACTTTGATGTCCCTCCTTTTGATATCGCCTGTCCTCGGGCGATCACGGTCATCTAGCTGAAGGAGATAACATCGTGCGTCGTAGAATTTAGTAGATATATGAACTTTGTCGAGCCTGATTTTGCATCCGGAGATGTTGGCATTACGGGCAGATGAGGTTGGTCTTTATAGCATCCAAACCAGACGGGAAATTGGAGGGATCCATGAGTTTTGCTTCCGATGGTTATGCAGATTTAAATTCGGATCGAAACGGTGTGTCAGTTATCAACTTGAACCCTGATAGCGAAGTCAAAAACGCCGATCTCCATTTTTTTGTCCAGGATGATATTGAAGGTGGAAGTTGCGGAACTGTTTACAATACATGCAAACGGTCAGTGAAGGACAGTTTTCGAGTTTGTGGGCATACATTAACCATACAAAAGGGTCACTTGACTACGTTAATCATGACCTTGATACCTTGAAACTGGGACATTTTCTCGCTCCATAGGGCTTCTTACAAAAGGGGCATGGATATTTAAGGTCGGATAAGAATTGGAATTTTAGAACTGCTCATTTTATTTTATTTGTGTCTTCCAGTTTTTTTCATAGATTTGATGATTTTCTAGGAGCCCCTGTGGGTTAGAAATTGCTGATCACGTTCTACGGACGATTGTATTGATGGGAATTCGGCAAAGGTGGAACTGAAATATTTTTTTTACAATGTCAGAACGTGTTTTTGGAATTTCAAACGATTGTCTCGAAACGTATAGACAATTTTCTTTCGTATATCTGGTTAAGTGTTACCTACTAGTTCTTAAGCAACCAAGAACTACCCACAAATATACTATTTCATTTTCGTTATGAGGTCGTGTACTCCAAATTGAAAAGTTAGGATTTTGTCCACTAAAACTTCCATTTCTTTAGACATCTTGAAGTTACGGAGGAGAATGTTTCTTCTCACCTTTTGTGCAATACACACAAATTGCAAGTGTAATGATGGGCTGGGGTAAGAGAATTTTTGGCCGAGGTAGAACCTCGTAGTTGCGCTACCATTTCCATCGTTTAAGAGGAATGTTCATATTACCAAGGTAAAAAACATGCCTGTGAGATCCATGGAAAACATCTGGAGCCATAATGATGGGGATGAACTCTTTCTCTCCGGTGAGAAGGACGGCACTTAGTTGTGCACCAATGTACTATATGGTGATACAACGATGGTTCCGCGTAAAAAATAACGATTCTCTTAAACGAGATAATGTTTTTCTGAAAAACGCATAAAGACGGTTTATTAGATAGGTAGGGAGTTGATAAGTGATAATTATTATGGTGAATGACACCAAGAAATAACATTGATTACATAGTATTGTACTCAGGTGCTATTCCGTTATTCCCCCCCCCCCCCCCCCCCCAACTGCTTCACGACTTTCGCGACTGTTTCACTTATCCTATACTCTTAAACGAGAAATTCTTGTATAAATCATCAGGGGATACATACCCCCCCATTTCGACTCGAAAACACAATCTGCACTGGTCAATCCTCCGGAGTGATCTCCGTGGTGTTCTGGGCCATTCTTAACAACGAAAGTTGCTTATATCTGGCCGTAACTGTGGAATGTATAAAAAGAACCTTCGCTTACTGGCTGTAGCTCCACAAAAAGAAATTTTTATCCAGGTTTCATAGAACCCAAAACGATTTCTGTGGGCAAAATAATTCACATTTTGTTGAGAGAATTGGAGCACATTTAATACCTTTAATGCCTTTTCAAAGCTTATTAAAAATTTTGCTTGCTGGTTGTGGTTTTTTCAGTATCCACATTCAGCGTGTTTAGTACCTGCACTAACAAAAGAAGATATAGAATTACAAAATTAAATTATCTAGGTACCTAATCTGCTGGCAAAACTAAAAGTCTACGAGATTTAAACATTCTCCTTCCCTGAAGCTCAGTCTCTGGATCTTTGACCATAGTTTGTTTACCTCAACAGAACCCAGGAAGACCAATGGAAGTTGTGAAATTCTTGGTTCGCTCTTGTTTGTCCGCTATTATAAAATGGTTGATTTGTCTGCTGTTCTGAAGGTGGTTTGGCAACGTCGCAGATATCAAAGTGGTCGCCACTTAGTCCGTGATTTGTAATTGTATATCTCGGTTGGCACATATATATAGTGATATGAAATTTTCTGGAAGATTGCCACAGGTATAGCATTGTGGGATTCAGTAAATAACCATTAAAATGAAATAAAAATATCCTTGTTGTTGTTAAATGTCATTCGAATCAATATACACCATAAAATAAATATATACACCAGGGAATAATGAGGGTGCCTCCTAACTTCAATATTGTATGGGTGCCACAATGTTAGAATATTTATTTATATACATATACACCAGGGAATAATGAGGGTGCCACATTACTTCAATATTGTATGGTTGCCACATAGACGGTGACTTGAAATTCTCAAGAATGGTGCCACAAGTATAGCATTATGGGATTCAGTAAATAACCATTGAAATGAAATAAAAAGTATACCTTGCTGTTTTTAGAGGTCATTTGAAGCAATATACACCATAAAATACATATATACACCAGCGGATAAGGAGGGTGCCTCCTAACTTCAATGTTGTATGGGTGCCAAAATGTTGCAATATATATTTATATATATATATATATATATATATATATATATATATATATATATATATATATATATATATATATATATATATATATATATATATATGTATATATATGTATATATATATATATATATATATATATATGTATATATATATATATATATATATATATATATGAAAAAATGTAGGTACTTACTGCATGTGAACAACCACTGGTCGTCATCCACAGACGTCCTCGACAGCAAAAGTGACAAGAGTTACGATTTCAGTGCTATATACTGAAACGAACTACCTCTGTTTCAACATTAATGATTCACTACACTGGTGATATTTGTTCCTGTGCAGTTCAATAAGATTTATAAACATTCATTTTGAATACCGAATCAATTCAAAAAGTTGTATTCTACATAAATACGAGTATAATTTGATATTATCTGATATAACTATCAAGTTGTATACATACAGTATTTGCATGATAGTTGCTCAAATGTGAGAAAAAGTAGAAACCAAGCCCTAAGAGTTAGAAGCTGTTTTTTAATAAAATTATCTCACATCCTACGATGGTATTTTCTGCTTTTTTGCGTGCGATAATCGTGGTGGCGCGATGAAATCGTAAGAAAGCAGGGGACTTCAGCAATGAGCCAGAAAAATGGTTTTGTCATTAAAAAAAAAAGAAAAAAAACTTACAAGCACGTGGTGGAGCTACCCGCTCTGATGATTTAATGCAGGAAAGTTCAAGTTAGAAAATAACTAGGTAATCGTTAGTGAACAAGTTAGAGACAGGCGGCAAGCTGGAGTTCCCATTGTCGACCCTAAACTGGACATCGTCAAAATTATTATTTCTGTTGTAATTCTTCATTTGAAACACAAAGAAATTGATTTCTTTTAAACTAAGTAATGCAAAAATCAAGTTTGAATGAACTCGGTAAACAATGTTTTCAAGATAAAGATGAGTTGGGTTGTTGACCTTTCTAACAGTTCTACTTTTTCCCATGGACAACAGCATTTCTCTTCTTCACTCAATCACTCCATCTAAGTTGTTCAAGAGTTAATAAGTCCATTTTAAACTTGGTTAACAAGTCTCGGGATGGTATTTCACGAATATCGTTATCATCTCCGAACCTAATCGACCGAGTTTTGTGGTATGGTCGGGAATTGTGCTCTTAGTTGGTTTCCTTTAAATACTTAGATGATTAATGTCATCGGACTGATAGTAGGGTGTGCGAATGCGCAAACACGATTTCATAGCCCTATTTTGAGTATTACCATGTAAACACATACATAATATACTATTATATTTTACATGTAATTTTGACTTGAATGTTTTTCTTCCACTGAATCTTACGTCCATTTTATGAGTACCTACAAGTGAGGAGTACCTAAAAACGTCTCGATTCAGCAGACGTTTTTAGTTGTATACCAAGTTCTAGCTTCTGAATCTACTAAAACTACGGAAGGGTTGCTTTCACTATCGGAAGATAAAATAAAAATTTTCCTCCTAAATCAAAATTCCCACTCGCATTTTACGTTTTAGACCAATCTAAACCGCTTTTGTTTCGTTTCATTTTGTCAATCTGTTTTTACGTAAGTCCTTGTAACAGCCGTATGCCTATGTAAAATGGTTCTGTAAATAAATAAAAATACCTAAACAAATTGAGTTTTACGTTCGTGTTACGAGCTTAGGACCATCATAGCGGTAGGTAGCTCCTAAAAGTCTTCGATAACTCTGATATAATACGACGATATAAATGACAACCCCGTTGAGTCAACCGAGTGGATTCAGCGTCCTTTGATGGGCCACAGCCGCTGGGATGTTCTTCCCCTCGTTTAAGGAGCTGATTGAGTGCCGAAACTGTCCGATTTCCGGTGCCCGAGAAACAGACGGACATGTCCGTAGGAGGTCCCCCCTCTATAATGGACAAGGGACGGATCTATTTAGGTTTATTTATATATGTTTTGCCTCTGCTATTAGAAGCCCATTGCCCCTTGCGGTCACTACGTCCACCTGGAGGTCTCCGAGAGAGGAGAGACCGGTCCAGACGAGACGCCAACTGAAATCAAGCCGTACGAATATAGAAGATGACTCGTCCTACGAGGCTATTGGTCTCAGGAAAAAAATACGGTTTTCTGGAAAATGGCTTTTTAAAAAAATCATATCTGGAGTAAAATTGCACTAGATTGATTGTAATAGCTAAAATCACACATGACGGGTTTTTATTCTTTTTTTTTTTTTTTTGTTCACTAAAGAAGTTTTAACACTTTAAATCGACCGCCTAGAATGTGTGAAATAAAGAACATTTTTCCTTGACTGAAACTTTTTGTAAATGTTACGGGTGATAGCAATGTGAGACACCCTGAATTAGGTAGGTTCCTACTCGACTTCCGTGAATTCGATCATGGTTTGAGAAATCGAAAAACTTCTTTACCTGGGAGTAACTGCAAAGTTACTACCTATTGCAAGAGCCAAATCACATTGCATGTTTTCTTTTGGCTTAATTATAAGAGTGGGGAATAAAACGGTACAAATGAATGAAAGATAAATTCGGTGAGAAGTCAGATTAGGAGGATTCCGAGACTAGAGACCCCGACAGTAGTCTACTGTCTCTAAATTACAATTCTCAAAACAGCAATGTCGTGTTGATCCCGATAATACTTAGTTATTTTACTTATTCCGATTAGAAGTGAATAAAAATGAATCAGTTGGAAGTCGTAAAACCAAAAAAATAATGCACATAGAATGCAGGAATGCAAGTACACAACGTTGAGATGTCTGGCAGTGGTCTGCCACTGACTGCCATTACTGATAACGTCGCCATGCGCATATTTTCTTTTCCTTGATGAAATGGTCTATTGAAAAATTCCAGGACACAAATCGTTATCATTATGAAATAAGCAATCTGATGCAGTAATCTATATCTATAAAAATGAAATTATGTTTGTATGTCCTTTATGCGCGGGCTTTTCGTCCGATGGGGATGAAACTTTTCCAACTAATTCCTTGCACTACCGGGACGATGATAGGCTATTGGAATCTTCCCCAAACCAACTCCTTATCGTCAAACTGGCCGCCCTTCGCAACGGGTAAATACGAGGGGAAAGCGAATAACTTTACTACAAAAAAGTGGTGCGCGTTGATATGAAAACTACCTGGAGCAACAATATATGGCAACTACTTGGAGGTGAAGTGAACCCGCTCCAAACTCAACCAAAGTGAGGGCGAAATACAGTAGGTACTAGAGTGAAACGTAGTTGAATGTTTTAGCGCATTGTTGAAAACTATTGTTATTTGTACGAATAACTGTACGAATAATATGATAGGCGGGACAAAGCCCCCCGGGTCAGCTAGTCTATTATAAATTGAAACAATTTGTGATTCAGATAAAAAAAGCGTATCATGTTTCATGTCTACAAATTTCAGCATCATAGGTTGAATATCCGGAGCTCACTCACATGATAAAAGAAAATATTTAGGAAGAATTATTGAAGAAATATGAAGAAACATATTCAGAAACAAATTTTTAGAAGAATTATTTGAAATTGGTAATTATAAGTTAGTCTCCCCACATGTTACCCACCACCTACCATGACTACGTTTGCTCGTCTCGCGGTCCTGCAAAAATTCAATTCACGGGCCATGAAACATATCAGAACATCTACACTTTACCAGTCCCTCTGGTAATTATCAGTAATCTAAGTAAGCCCACCTAAAATAATATAAGACGGTTAAAAAGCATTCACCAGTCCATCTATAGGCGACAAGAGTTATAATGAACTCGATTTCGAGTAGTTGGAATTCCATTGGAATTATATCAGTTGATATGATCGACGGAGTTAACGATTTCTCATCACGTTCGCACCAGTTCTGATCGTCTTAATGTTGACTTTTTTTCTGTTTAGGTTCTAAACAGATGTTAGGTTCCCTTGGGAATACCGAACGGATTAACGTACAATGTTACGGATGGTTTCATTCGATTCTTTGGGATAATCTATCAATGTCAAAAAAAAATTACTGTTACCTTGAAAGTTTTTGGGATCTCGATTTTTGTATTTCAGCCCTTGAATTCAACCCTTTAGAGTTGATCAAAATTGTTGCCGAGCTTTGGGGACAAACTAGACTCCAACTGTGACTTATGACCCAAGTTTCATTAACGTTCGTCCAGTAGTTTTGGAGAAAAGCTCTAAACAATTATTGGATTCTATTCATCTTGAAAGGTAAAAACAAAAAATTTGGAGGGGGTTAAGAACTTTTTTCTTGGTCCATTGCAAAGTTTCATTATTGGCATTAATAAACCAAAATCCATCAAGCACAATTTTTTCTAGACCATTCCGTCTAATCTCTCTGAATTTCTTAGGGTGGTTGGAAAATGACGATTCGATTACACAACTGAGTTTGATAACGAACGTATATTTAGTGGATGCTGCGAATGCGCGAACCTCATAACAACTCCAATTTCGATGAAATTTTCAGAGATCAAACTATTAAGGCTATAGATGGTCCCCAATGAACTTATGCTTTCGCGCATAAGCAAACTTAGGTAACATCGAAATCAAACACCATTCTCTAACTGCGTTATTAACCAATTTTGCTCAAACATTAAATCCATTGATGATATTCAAAATATTTCAATAATATAGGTACATTCATGTCGTAGACCTGAAGAAGGTATGAGCCACACCTAACTTGGTAGATCTCGTTTACACAGCCACATAGGTACCTATAATTTTTCACGGCTTTAATTCTATAAAAAGGATTTTTCTATTCACGGTGAAGTGTTATTATCATTAACTGCCAGGGCAAAAATATAAGTCATTATTTCTGAGTGATTCCTAAAAAATAAACTGTGAATAATCATTGCATCATATTGTATAATATTAAATTGGTGCACTGGTCATGAAGCGTGAACATCTAGAAAAGTTGATTTCATTTCAACTCATCTGAGTTTGACGGTGCTACCGTTTTGGATCATACCTACAGATCCTAACTAGATAAATGAAGAGTTTATTTATTGTTCAAACGACTGTCGAGCTCAAGGTTTTCCCCCAACAATAGGGATCTTGAGTCGATGAATTCGGATAAGTGGGGTGAGAGAGAAAGATAGAAGGCCGGAACCCGTCGAACAAAGCTGGAGAATTCAGGGAGAACATCTCCTAACAGGAGTTTGGGTCTCCCTATGGCTGGCTGGAGATGAAACGTGACCAAGACAGCAGGTACGAGCGTCATCGGGAGTTGCTTTGATCAGCAGCTCCTATCGCCGCCCTTAATTACTTCTCTTTGAATCTCGTATTTGCATCCGCTCAGCTTCCGCCACTTGAGTTTATCTGTCATCTTCATTGTGGGAAAGTCTCTTCCGTCGGTTATCCGGTGAAATATCGAAAGGGCGTTTTGAATGTTGTGTAGAAGTCGTTTTGTTTCAAACTCGCCCTCTCCCCATCACGACTGAATTCCCTTTGCCGGCAAGTTTACGGAGCTTGAGATCAGATGGGCCCGTCTGAGGAGGAAGTGGATTTTACGTTGAAATCGAGAACAACAGCAACTTGATTAAATTAGATGTTGGATTTGACCGAAACCCTAGAGGCTGATGATCCAAGTACTATCGACAATAGGTCCTGCGAGTCTATTTTATTTTATTTAACACGGGCAGAGCCCAATTTCACAAAGTTTAGACATAAAGAGTCTGGGCTGCAGAAATATAATCCTAAATTCTGTAAGGAATGTAGAGCTGTTCAAAATGTTAAATACGTCTTCTGGAGTCTACCATACATATGGCATTTTCTCCGTTTATTTGTGTATATATCTTTGAATTTAATTGATGTCGAGGCTTACCGTGAAGCTTAAACAACCATCAGCTAGCTTAGCAATGAACATCAGCACATCTCAGTGTAACTAATAGCTGGTTTCACCCTAATGTTCACCTCTTCATAGAGAACAAATCTTTTCGTATTATCTACTTTTTACCACGCCATTTTTTGTTTCTCCTTCCTATTACATTAACACATTACCAGTACTTACCGACTCCATCATCCGATTTCATAAGGCATAGATGATGTCAGGTCTTCACAATTCTTCAAACCCATTTTGTCCCAGTGAAGCCATTCGGCACAGCGAAGGGGATTGGTTCATGAATATCCAGCTCATTGCCGCCACGAATATTCACGTTTGAGCATATCTTCTTTTTTTCACACTGAGTCAGTGCAGCTGCTTCGGCCATCCGACATCTAGCAGACCAAGGCATGTATTTTATTTATTTATATACAAGTACGGCACTGGGTGCCAATTACAAATTTCAATATTGTTGGATGAATTCAATTTGGAAAATGTATAACTATACAGCAATGCTTAAATTAGGAATTTCTGGCATTGTACTGTGCTGGGTTATGCATGAGTTGACCTGGGCTCAGAGCGTGGCTGTCATGCAGGAGCGCAGAAGTCGTATCAGGAGTGGGTCGGCGAAGTAATCGAATTCCGTCCTTTCGATAAGGGCGTTTGCCTCCCTCAGGAGACGAAGCATAGGACGGTGGAACACATTGTTCCTGCCAGCAAATGGGACATGGAATGGCTGCTGATTGCGAGTGGAGTATTGCGGGTAGCTAAGTCACTTCTTATTTATTTTATAGTTTTAGTATTCATTTCTATTACTTGTTGTTGAATATAAATACGAAGACTATGATAAACTGTCAAACGCTTTATACATATTCAATGGCTTTTTGTCATAATTTTAAATCACGTAAGCTTTCATATTCATTCAATAGCTTTCGTGGTATTGTTAATTAAAACATAATACTATTTAGAAAAAAATATTAGACAATTAACTAATCCAAAAGTTAAAAACTACGATAAATACGAATAGGTAGCGATGAACTGGGGAGCACCAGGCCTATTATTATCGTTTTGTACTAGACTTACTACCTGCAAAATCATATCTGTGAAGGTATCTCCCTTACAGGTATATCCTCAGTTGTTAGGTATTCCAGCGCAAAAAACACTTATTCTGGACAATATTACGCAATCGTATTATATATGTACGCAAAATAAAATACCGGGCATGAAACCGTGAGCGGGTAACAAATATGTAAACAAACTGAAACCAGCAATTTGCAAGGTTAGAATATAAATAATGCTACGATAGAATATTTTAATCACTTCTATTAAACTGTATCAATCACCACTGTAGTCTTCTATTTATTGAATTTTTGCTTTATTTTAACTGAGATTTAATATGTAAATGTTAGAATATGTACCTTCGATTTACCAACAAAAGTATTAGAGAAACTGTTTTGAATCAAAGATCCAAGCAAGATCAGGTAGGCAGTGAAAAGTAGGGAAAGTTCGTAGGGAACTTTTGTGGATACTGAACTATGGGTATTTTTCTAGAGAAAAATCGCATATGGGCTAGCCCCTGAAGGTAGTGGGGAAAGACTTGATTTCAGTTTGCAGTGTCCACATTTCCGTTTCGTTGACGGTAATTTTACTCCTCTCCGTGGGGCTGTACAATATCCACGCCATTTTGCCCTTACACAAACGAACCTATAATAAATTTCTTCATTTCGTATAAAGTTGCTGATTCGTATTATAATAATAATTAGTTTTTTACGAATTAAATTTTCCAATTAATGTGCTAGGTATACTTAATGGAATTAGAAGCGTAAAATTATTCATTTTAATAGTATTTTTTGTATCCTCTATGATTTAAGGAGGGGCTGCGCCCACCCTGCCCCTCCTCAAACTTGCCACTGCTGCCCGGAAAACTCACTGATGCATAATCATTCCAAAAGTTTCGAAGGAGTTTTTTCGGGGTAAATGCTCTGTCCTCTTTTCGCAGAATGTTCATCACGAAAGACAACGACCAAAGAATCCTAATATTACCTACGTAAGCTTACGATTTTGAATGATTCTCTTAACCATCACCTAATAGTTGGATCAATTCACTCAAGAAAATGCTTTCATTCTCGCAACACATTGCAATTTTTCGTTCAAAGAAAATCTCACCGAAACCATCTTTACAAAAGACTGTAAAATTCGAATTGAAAAAAACAAAAAAACAATCAGAATGAAATTCTAGCCAACATTTCGTTTGCCTCCGAAAACCATGGCCTACCAGCGGACGGCGCCGAGCCAGTTTATGGATTTCAGAACCAATTATTAGACTTAATACTGCTCCAGTAAATATACGTGATATTACTTACACTTGGACTAAGAAAGTTCCACTAAAGTAGATTCTTTACCAGTTCAGTTGAAGTTTTAAATAAATGATTAGGCTTGAAGAACGTTATCGTCATCCAAACACGTTTGTTCTTCAAGAGCGTTATAATATCTATAAACTACGTAAGTCGAACAGTACGAGTGAAGTACAGGCTGTACGCAAGAGAAGTGAGTGAAAAATTTAACCTGTTCCGGCGGTGGACCGTATTCCTTATTGAGAACAAACCGAATGGACCCGAAGTTGGGCGGCAACGTTCGTTCACCTTCGTTTCCGCTAGCAATTCAAATATTTACACTCAAAGTACATTTAGCCACTCGCGCCTGTATCGAGGAAGATTAGGCCTGTAGTTTCGGAAACGATCAATATGTTTTTGGATTTGTTAGACATTGGGAAAGATGATGAGCCTGCGACCCGAACCACCCCCACCCATCCCTTGACATCCCTAATAATCTTCTTCCAATGTCCGAACAAATAAAAAAAGACTTGGCTCCATTAATCTTTATGAACAATGTGATATCGGGGAATCGGAAGTAGTCGGCTGTTTTCAGTTCGCTCTCAAAGTATGGTGGAGATCAGATTAGCTTCGGAACTTCTAAGGCTAATTACTTTCCTAATTGACTCACGGTGCTGTAATTTAGATGGAGCTCTTTTGGGACACCTCGGAAACAATTACGAGGTACGGAGGCGCACTGATCAACAGAGGGGCCTCTGAGGCTGAATTTCTCTGAATTCTGAGGCCAAATTTTGTGTATTTAACAACCTGCGTGGTAAGATCAACAAACAAAAAGATAGAAGAAGTAAGTACCTACTACAATCAAATTACCGTTCGTTTCCTTTTAATGATTGCAGTAAATTGTATTACATGCTTGTAGAGTCGAATCGGAAATTAGCAGATGCTTTCAGGGCAGTTGGCCGCCATTTTGCTAATTCCAGCGGCAACTAAAAATTAAAACTTTTAAAATGTATTTCATTGAAAGCAAATTTAGCCTAATGCCTATAATGCAAATCGAGGGCTTAAACAAATTGCTAAGAGGAACTTTTAGTTGGAAATTAGTAGTAGAATCGATCTCTAGGAGGTTAGCAATCTCAAGTGTGAACACCCTGTATATGTGTTTTGTTGCTAATGTGCGAAATCGGAATTATAGTACATGTTGCGTATACGCACCCTCTACTATCATTCCAACAGCATTTACCTTCCAAGGTATGTAGGGAATTGACAAAGAGCTAACCAGCACAGTCCAGAACATTTCACCCAAATCGGTCCATTAATTTCGGAGTTTAGCCCATGTTAACCAAATTTTTTTTTGCGCTTGCGCAATAGTTAATTATTGAACCAATCGCGATATCTTCCATAATTCATCTTCCTGAAACATAAACGTGAAAAGAATGGGACGCTCTTCAGACCTACGTACTATGGAACCGATCAACGGGGGACCAATGTCGATATTAGGTCGAGATTTGTCCGAGGTCGGGGGATGCGGGCTGCGTAATCGAATCACGACGCGGGCGACGCGCCTACCACTTCCACAGCTGCTCTCGATTCCGTCACTATCCTACGAGGAGCTCGAGAAATGCTTAAAAAATGACATTCGAAACTCCGATTTTCGTGGATTCGGAAGGAAATCGAAAATACAAAATCGCTCACAATAATATTACCTTAGGAAATGCCAGTATCACCCATGCAGGGTTGCCGTTCCACCGCGATTTCGGTAGTTCTACCGGTATTTCACTTTTTCTACAGGGCTACCAAAGTCAAATCAAGACGACAGCAAAGTTGACGACAGCTTCGCTGGGCAGCGTGGGTTAAGATCTAAATAATTCCCAATGAATTTTAAAGCTGTCATAAAATATCATTAGTTTGGATAAAAAGGAGCATTTGCGCTTCCGCAAACGTACAATTCCTGTAGTAAGTGAATCTTCCCAATGAATTTTCCTACTGAGAAACAACATTCCCAATGAATTTTAAAACTGTTATAAAATATCATTAGTTTGGATAAAAAGGAGCATGTGCGCTTCCGCAAACGTACAATTCCTGTAGTAAGTGAATCTTCAACGGTTTCATCCGATTTCATTTAAATTCTCAGATAATGAGCAGGTCGGGGTCGAGAATCAATATTCCCACATTCAAGATAGCCTCTGAACATGCGCAAGAGTTAAATCCTCAAAACATTCTGCTTCTACATACGAAGTAATTTAAAAAAGATCCAGTCATGCAGCATGATCGTATGAGCGAATTTTCGTAAATTATCGTATTGCATAATGATAAGTTGTTTTCAAATTAGAGCTTGCTGAGTGCAATGAAATTGTTAACTATTAATTTTAGGGCAAAAAACGTATCTTAAATAATAACGTGCTATTAGAATAGAGGTTTTGGATTTCTAGCCATTGTTACAGTTTTTGTCGATTTTTTGCAAATTTTAATGAAATTTAAGTAAATTTTTCAGCATAATTTTCTACATACATTTTTGAATGTTCTATTTTATAGTTAATAAACTTTATTTGAGAAACATTCTGCATTAAATATAATTTTGACGATTTTTAGCCGTTTTTAGCCATTTTTAGCGATTTTTTTTAGGACATTTTTGAAATTTGACCAATTTAATGTGCTCAAAAAGTGCTGGCCAACGAACTCAACCTTTTTTTTGGAAAGTTTGATTTTATGGCACAAGAGAGGAATTTTTATCTCAATCCTAAGGAGAGTTATCGTTTGGAATGCTATAGGATTCGTTTCAGAATGCCTCAAAACGGATTTCGATGGAGCAATTTTTCAAAAATTTTGATTTTTTTAATTTCCCGAGCCATTGCAATAGCTTCATTTTCTACAAAAATTCGATAACATTTTTAAAAAACTAATAAAATTTAACCTCAATTTCGTAATTTCTTTAAATTATGCAGTAATCACAAGGGTAGGTAACTTCGCGCGTTACCAATGTAGATTCCCACAAATAAATCCATCCAAATCATGAAAACCCCCATTGGAAAAAGGTTTCAACTGATCTAATTGAAGTTGATGAAGGAAACTTATGTCCCTTAATTGGCGCCCCTCGGGGGAGTTCGACTCGCTCACTGATTTACATGGCCTGGTGGTCACGTGTCACATGGGGGTATTTCCATTCCAACGTCCCCCTCGTCATCGTCTTCGTCGATTGCTTACGTGAGCTCATCCTTCATTTCGTTGAGGAGGACGAGATGTCCCCAGGAGAAAAGGGAGGGGGGGTTACCGGAAGTGATCCAGCGTATAGAGAGCCAGACGATTGAAATGATTGGCTCATTCCGAATCAGCTGAGTAAGGTAAATTCTCTCCTGTTCATCGTAGGAAGTTGAAACTAGGTATGGAGACTCTACGGGACGCTAGGAGACGATTTAATTGATTGGGTATTTTCTGATCAGCTGACTGTGCTAATTTAATTGAGACACATATATCACAGAACTTGAGACACAAGACACATATATCACAGGGTGAAAATAAGACATATCCATGTACTTGTATCTGCATGAAGTGTTGATACTCAACATCAGTTTACTGATTTTTGACATGTGCTTGGGTTAATACCCCAGGTGGCCCATGAGTCCATACCGGCAACGTAATTCTTTGATTTGACGGTCTTGGGCTCGCCATTACCCAAATACTCGAATCTGATGACAGCTTTGATGCACGTGACGCGCCCGTCGGGACCGTCCCGGGCGTAGTTCGCTATGGGAGGTTTCACTGGGGTTTTTGGTAGAATATCACATTTTAACTCGAATCCACTCGAGTTGAAAACCAACCACGTATTAAGAACTGCGAAACACGTTATTGTAGACATTATTGTCCACAATTCAAACATTGTTTCACAGCCTTAAACATGTTTCACAACCTTACACCTCCCCCGGATGTCACTGATCACTTCATTAGCCACCCAGACAAGTGAATATATCTTGGAGGGGGAGATTCGATCCTGTTTGTATTTCAAAACAGTAGGGATGAGGAGTTCCAGTAAAAATCTGGAACAGCTCCCATGGGTTTTAGTGTCCAAAGAACGGTTTTGCTATTTCAACGGTCTTCCCTTGAGAAAACCACAATTACCGATCGCCATGGAAAAAAAAAAAAACTTCCGCCGTTCCAGCCGAAACGAATCTAACACGAACGGTTCATATGATACATATAAGCATTCAACTAGATAGCCATTTGGCGTTTGGGGGTCCATTGCGAGACAATAGGGTTACGAACTAACGTAGTCTGCCGCTCGGTGCGTCAAGAATAGGGTTGGAATGAACAAAATTGTGTTCTTAATGTATTATTATAGAAAATTTGACGCTGATTACTGTTAGACCACATGGGTTCAAAATAAGCTTTCATCGAATAAATTGAAAAATACTAATAAAAAAAGGTTTTTGTAAGTTCTTTATCTAATACTTTGCACACCATTAAACCTTAAATATAGAAAATGCATTTAAGCCATCAAGAAAACGGAATAAAATACCTATGTAATCAATTAATATACCTTTTTATTGCACAAGCGGAGTAGCAATTATAGCAGGAAATCATGAATAACAGAGATAAATAGCAAATTACGTAGGTACTGAACAATTTTCTGCTACGTATCACTAATGAATAATTTTTATATCATTAAATGATCGAAATGGAATCAAAATGTAGAGAAAAATCCATCAGAATACAAATTTATGATTGATTTATATAGGAGGGTAATGCATATTTTACACACCATTTTTCCAAAATAGAAAATAATGTATAGAGGCAATGGTGGCAGCTGATCTAAGTATTTTTACGTTGTATAACACCTCTATAAGATAGGTACCCTACAAATTTAGAGACACACACATGTTTACACTTTTTGTGCAGGTTCAGCGTTTTTTGAAAGATAAGATAATTAGTAATTTTGAAAAATGAAATTTAGCGAAAATCCAGCTTTATAGGTTGAATAGCAAAGAAATTCACTCCGGAGCACTAAGATGATAATAGAAACCTCAATAATTTCAAATCAGGTAATTCCTAATTCGTCATCATGTTATTAACTACAATGACAGAAATGCGAGCATAGAAATTACCTCACTCAGCTGATCTCAAATTTCAACATCCTACATTGACAAGGACTCTCTCTCTCTCTCTCTCTCTCTCTCTCTCTCTCTCTCTCTCTCTCTCTCTCTCTCTCTCTCTCTCTCTCTCTCTCTCTCTCTCTCTCTCACACACACATACTCTGAGTGTGTGTAATAAATTTTGTCAATGCTGCTCAGGCTACGATTTAAGACAGATTTTCGTTATTTCTGTTCCATTCCAATTTTAGTCTGGAAGTGCAATTAACCTCGAGATTTTTTTTTTTTTTTTAAATATAGATTTTGTCGTTGCTACACAGACACTAATATTATAATATAAAATAAAAGTTGAGCAATACTATAATAGAAAATTAAGTGAAGCAAACAGAAAATTGAATGCCAGCCGGTGTGTAAAGCATGATTCAATACTTTTTGAATGTGATCTGTAGGCTCAAAGCAGAATGGAACTGGGAGGAGGGTTTTGGGGGAGATACCTGAAAAAAGCCAAAAGCCAAGTTATATCCTTATTCTTTTTGAATTGGGCCATTTTACCCGTTAATATACGATAAAAATAGTGTTTTAAAATTAATGTCTTAATGCACTGTTTCAGTGACATTTTTAGCTGGGTGGCCGAGGCAACAAGGTGTAACACATTAATAGATATTGAGGAAGGAATACGCAGGTAGGTAGGTAGGTGTAGGTAGGTAGGTTCTAATACTTATTCTAATTAGGTTGGATACAATGCGGGAGGTGAGTTCGTGCTCGAAGCCCGATGAAGAGCTTCAAGTTCGGTTAACTTAACGGGTTCAACTGACTCCGAAAATTGGTTCCGAGCTGTCCAATTAGAGGCGGTGAAGTTCGCTTTGTACAAATAAAATGAAATGAAAACTATCGGAGCAGGTGACTCGGTACCCGCATCGGTCGCGCGTTCCGAGCGCGGGGTCGTCTCCGTCGTCACCTGTCGTCAGGTGTGCGAGGGCCGCATGGGTTTGTGCGCGTGGCGGATTTGGCGCGTCTTCAACGAGTCATGTGTGCAATTTGATTCACAGATCTGGGGACGATCTGATCACTCAGTCTAAGGTTACTATGGATACGCATTCTGATGATCATTTGGGGTATTCATGGTCCAGGAGTTTTGACGTCGAATCATCAGTATCGACGGAATCCAATGCGCATGCGCGGGTTTATTTACGACGATTTTATTAACGACGGTCGGAAGCTTCCGAAAGTCGAGTTTCGCTGCTTTGTGAAACAACAAAATGAACAGGGGAAGAACGGGCTAGCTCGATTTTTTGTCAAAAGTGAGTTAAGAATTGCACCTTATGTATTGGGGGTAGCCGAACACAATGGTGTGGTCAAAACAGTAAATAAACGAGTCTAAATACTTCAAAACAGCGGGTGAGTATTTTGTATACAGCAAAAGAACGGGCTTATGGGAGCGGACCTGGGAAAGAACGGGCTAACTTGGAGAAGCCACTTCTCCCATCCTTTTAAGTTCATTATTTATTTATTTTTTTAATTTACGGGCTAGTTAGCCCAATATACAATAGTATTACATTAATAATATATGGAAAATAAAGACAACGAATGAAAATAGAAATTTATACAGAGTTAAAAGTGTTAGTAACAAAAATTAAATCAATCACAAAAGATAATAACAGTACCTTTTACTAGGTTAAAAATTTATAACAATAAGAAATGATGTGATTTTTAAAAACGGAAAACTATTGAAAAATAAATCAAGGCAATTATTCTCAGCTGCTATTAAATTATATTGTCTAGCCATGCGATAAAGGGGGTTATTGAACAAATAATTAAACGGGACAAAAGGGACGGAAAATAAATCATTACTTCTTGTGGGATGGAGCGGCGTACGAAAATCAAAATAAGATAATAACTGGGGACTGTCATTTTCGTAATTGTGCAATTTGAACAAAAATAAAAGATCACCCACGACTCGTCTATCTTGGAGTGATAAAAGACCACACTCGGTCATCAGGGAGTCATAAACAACATCATCCTGCCGAGTATGTTTTTTAAAAGCAATGTATCGGAGAAATTTAGGTTGTACTGACTCAATACGCCTTTTATGTTCTTGATAGTATGGGGACCAAATCGTACTTCCATACTCCAGAAGGGGGCGAAAAGGATAAACTAATGCTAATGCATTATAAAGGATAACTAATGCTTTTATATTATCAAAATCACGAGTGTTACGCATTATCCACCCTTTGAATCTTTGTGTGTGTGTTTCACATTTCACATTCTTCCACTTTTCCGATCTGTTGCAGTATCTATTCAATATTCATCGTTTGGTCCTGTGTTATACATTAATTTGTTGGCCTGATCAAAATCAGATATTGTTCTTGACACAAAGTAAATTTCTAATGCTCCAATGCAGACAAGGCGGCTGATAGAAGTAAAATTTCATGTTGATTATCCTCGACTAATTTACTATAGTTAGAGCTATAATGCAGAATTTACAAGCAAGTTTGTGACTGCGAATCTGCCAAAAAAAGAAGAGATCTGGCTCAGAATCCACTAAGTCCATCAGAATTTTACTTTCCATCAAGTTCGTACACGAGAAAAATTTCGATCTCTTCCAAAAAATCCCGAAATTGTATTTATTCAAAAATATTCTGTACTGAGAAAGCTAGGAGGAATTTCGAGAAGTTAACCCACAAGTGAGGAAATCAATCGCTGTCAAGGGAGTTATCCTGTTCTTTCAGTTTTTTGTTTCTCGGTTTTTTTCCCGTTATATTTCAATAAAATTAATTTGGTGAGGTAATTTGACATTTTTATTACTTTTACCTGTACGTTGACATTATAATTTCAAAATTTCAGATTTTTTGATCGCAAGATATACATTTTATTAAGTTTTTTGCATTCAAATTCGGT
Organism: Adelphocoris suturalis; assembly: GCA_030762985.1. Classification (NCBI taxonomy): domain Eukaryota; kingdom Metazoa; phylum Arthropoda; class Insecta; order Hemiptera; family Miridae; genus Adelphocoris; species Adelphocoris suturalis. The sequence continues at coordinate 60,453,911 of CM061042.1, read as the reverse complement.
TTTTTCGAAACTAGGAAAAACCATGATAGGCCGTTCTTCCCCTGTACTCCACAAAATACGACTGTTATCTCGTACCTACTTAGAACTACTGATGTGTCAATAAAGTTGTTCAAATTATTTATTTATTTAGATTTAAAAAAAAATCAAATCAAATTCTCGAGTTTTCAAACAGTGAAACGAATCCTAGAGTTTAACGCTTTTTCAAATGTATATATTTATTTAAAATGTATACAAGCTGCCCGGTGCGCTTTGCTGCACTCAATAAAAATATAATTATAATGAAAAGTCAATCAATCTGCTGTGTGGAATTTTTGTTTTTATAAATTAATTTATCTCAATACATTGAGGTAAATTAATTTTTTTCTATTTTCGTCTATGAATGAATAAATGAATTTTGTGGTAACCTGACCCTTGAATAGGGCATGTATAATTGGCTGACGTTAAATTGGTCAAATTTCAAATAATGTGCTGAAAAAATCACTAAAGATGGCTGAAAATCGTTGATTCAATATTTTTTTTAGCAGAATATTGCTAAAATGAAGTTTATTAACTGTAAAATAGAGCATTGCATTATGCTGAAAATTTTAATCGCATTCCATGGAAATATGCTAAAAACATCAATAAAAACTGCGAAAAAGAGAAAAATCTAAAATATCTTTTTGAATAGGTAGCTGATTATTATTTAGAATAAATTTTTTGTCATAAAATTATTGGTTAACAATTTCTTTGCATGCAAAGAGCTCAAAATTCAAAAGAATTTAACATTATACAATACGATAATTTACAGAAATTTCCTCATGAGATCATGCTGCATGACTGAAACTTTTTTATTTATATGTCTTTAAATTTTGTAAATTTGACTATTGGTATGTACACATGTATGGCAACAATAAAAAAACATTATTATTATTAGATACTATTAGATTTGCGCTCAACTGCGCGCCACTGTAAAAATTCACCCGTAAGTGCGAACTCGTAAGTTCCTATGCCTTGGAACCGCCCGCTCCTACTAATCCAATCCCGTGTAAGTGTAACGTTGCTGGAAACTTGTAATTTAGAACCGGTGAGCGCCTACCTATTTAATTACGAAGGGGAGATTCAGAGAAAAAAGTCAACTCCGATCGTAAACTAGGCCGCGCATGATTTCCTTTGTAACTCCTGCGGACGTGGTGTGGAGCACTGGCGAGGACTCGGGCATAGCGAACCTTCTTTATAATTTCTCGTCCCAGTGAAAAATAGGAAAAAGAACGAATTGCAAGTCTGATTTAGTTGTGCGGCTCGACCGTGGAGGAAATACGTGACCCGTGCGATTCCTTGGGCGCTTGAGGTCATTTTCGCTTTGTCGATGGTTGGCAGGTACACGATATAGGTACTACATGTATGTAGGTATATACAAATATATATACTGGTGAGAAGTTCTAGTTGGTTAAGATGTTAACCTCGACGATTGTTAACCTTCGGCTATAGCGAGGAAGACGCGAACGGTAAATCTTGGGATAATCCTTCCATCTCGGCATTACGAGGGCGGTGCAGTGGAGCATTAAGGACGCTGGAGTGCTCACTCTATCAGGAGACGAGTTCACGTGTAAATTGAAATCCTATGTACACGATCTGAACTTTATAAAAGCTAATGCCGTTGTCGCCTTCTGACGTTTAATTTGCGCCTGTAATTTGTTCGGATATAAGTTTCGCTTATGATCGTTTGTTGGAGGTAGAAAAGAGCAATTCAAGGTGTATATTCTGACTAGCATCAGTTTTTCGGACGTCTTCAGTGGTGGCTAGTGATTGATTTTAATGAGTGTGAGCAATTGAACATAAACGTCCAATTGCAAGAAAAACAATCAACCTAAAATCCATCATACAGAGGATATCTATCTGGAACGGTTCGATCCTTGATCGAACTGTTCCAGGTAAATACCCTCATCCCCCAATTGGCGGTGTTAAACAACTTCTAGTTGGAAAAATGATATTATCGAAAATTGATTTAGTTATCTGCTCACCACCGAATTCCTCTTGCTGACGAAGGAAAAGATAAATCGGCTATTGGATAATTTGAATATAGTTGTATACCTTTTGGTTTTATAAATGGTCCATTAACGTACTATGTTCCACCTTCTCACTCATTCGGGTAATGCCTGGGTGAAATAGCATTTTATGTGAATCATAAAGTTTATTATGGGATTACAATTCGAGAAAAAGCACCAGCGCTCTGATTTTCGGACCCAGGGCGGTACTTAATGAATGCCGAAAGAGTATGGGGGCAACTCAAGTCGCCAACGAAGAATTTTATCATTTTTTATTTTGCTGGAGAGTCTAGAATCGAAAAAGAATGGTAAAGTTTCTTGATAAGCTATCAGATGGAAATGCCTACTGAGCAAAAAGTGCCTCACTGCCTACTGAGCCACTGCCTCAAGGATAAGATGATAGTCATGGTTTCTCTTTCAATAGCACTGCCTTTTTTTCAGAATCCGAAAGCATTTTAGAGTAGAACGCGACTGGTCGGCCGTTTTGACTTTAAAGTTAGAGCAATGGCTATTCCAGATTCATCAGTTTCTACAGTGAGAGGTTGATCATTTTCAACTGTTGTGAGAAGAGAATTAGCAATATCATCTTTGATTCCTTGAAAATCAAAAGCTGGAACAGAACTAGGTTTTATTGGAAACGTTTTGCAATCAACCAGGCTTCTTATTTTGTCCTAGTACTTAGACACGAGAGTAATGAGAAAACATCCATTAATGAAAGTTATAAGTGACCTTCTGGAAGCTATCCCTTACAATCCATGAAAATTCCATCAAAATCGTTCCATTAGTCTAGGAGTTTTGCCTGTGTCAATTGACTATAGTTTCACGCATCACGCGCAATGGTTATTACTCTACCAATCGCGATATAATTTACAGGGCATTCTTCTAGGACATATTCCAAATTACCTGCCGAGTTTGAACGTTATCGGAGCAACAGATGGTGAGAAGACGACATGAGAAATTAACGTTTGCGCATGCGTAAAGACTACTGTTGATTCGACGGCATTGAAAATTATAGGGGACCGTTTAGGAGCTAATCCGCACAATCTCTGAAAATTGCATCGGAATCGGACTAAAACTTGGTATAGTTTTGGGCGTGACAAGGATTTACCACAGACAGACAGACACCCAGACAGATACGAAAACAAAATTGATCAGCAAGCTCTGATACGCAAAAAGCAAGTGGAAATTTTGATTTTGGAGGATTTAAATTTTTTCAACTTCAATCACGAAAACATAGCTTCCCAACCTTCGGTAGTGAGGAAGCAAAACACTAATACTCCCTATTCAGCTTAAATAAAAATTGGGAAAGTCTTGTGAAGCGTCGCATCAGATTTCAAAAATGGGATTCACGCGCCGTTAGATCTGAATTGACTTTCACTACGTTCGATCATGTTGAGATAACAAATCAGATGAGGGGGTTGCGGACTAAACAACCCCCTCGGTTCCCACAACACTACGGCTCACACCCCCTCGCCGCACCGCGACGCACCGGGACGCACCAGGCCGCAACGCTAGTGCGCCACTCGAGGCCCACTGGGGGGGTGGGAGCCGCCTCCCTCAATAATATGTTTACCCCTCGCTGTTATCAACAAGTTAATTCCGGAGCCTATTGTGCTTTAGTTTCATTCCGTGACCGATCAGTCAAATGACTATGAATCCCTCTTTCGAAGCAGTTTCAAGTGGCGATCATTAGCCCAGAAAAAACATCTGGTGCGAGGCTTCGCTCTGCTGTCAATTCAATTCAATTTATTGGCATCAAAATTACATTCATATAAGAATTACCTATTGAAAAAATGAACTTTTCACCTTTCTTACCTTCGAATTTCCTAATTTCAATTGAAAGATTACCTAGGTACCTAATTTTAATTAATTTTAAATAAATTACGATTTTATGGGGCAAAAATTGAGTTGTGCCTTCGTAAATATTATTTTAAAAAAAACAGAAAGTCGAATAAGATCGGACCAAGTTAGCAAAAGTTAAGCCCACTTCGGCAAAACAGAAGCAGAAAGTAGATCGCTTGAGATTCACAGTCGTGTTGACGATTTTCTCCTTCCAACAAACCGTTCTGGAGCTCGATCGGTTGGTTCCATTCGATTCATTGAAGTGAATTCTATTTAAATCAAACGATAACACTGCCCAACAAAAACAAAAAAAAATCAAAGTTGTGCCCTCAAGAAACTGATACTGGTCATGGGGGTTTTCGAGGGTGCTGGATCATTTTTCACTAGACGTGGAAAAAAATCTCTCAAATTCCAGAATTATTTATTTTCAATTAAAAGGTGATATTGTTGGAAATTTAACGCTGAATACGCCTATAACACATAAGATGGTTCTGAAATGCCTCCTTAACGTGTCTTTTGCATAATTTTTGATAGTTTTGACGATGTTTCTACAGTTTTTTATAGCTCTTGTACAAATACTTGAATAAATAAGTTGGGATGAAATAAGTAATAGCCCAATTTTTTTCAGGTCGCCAAGTGGTGTAATGTGTACAAATACTATCTACCTTAACAATATACCCTTTACAATATAACCTAGTTTATAAGTACATATAACTTTAAATTGAATATTCCATGGGTTTTTAATGAAATTAATACAAAATAACCATCCCTTAAATCAAAATACCTAACCTTATTATTATTTTTAGATAACTTCATCAATGAAACGATTAGGCCTCAAATGACTTTTCTCTCCCTATTTATCTTATTACTATTAGTTTTCGCTTTTAGATAGGGTAATAGAACCGCAATATGCATTATTATCGATTTTCGTGGTTTCGAAATTTTTTCCACCAAAACCCACAGGAACAAAACGCTGCGGCGTGGCGGACGGACGGATTTTTATTTTATTTTTTATTCTACGCATTTTGAAACAAAAACAAAAAAGAGAGAAAGAAAGAAAGAGAGAGAGAGAGAGAGAGAGAGAGAGAGAGAGAGAGAGAGAGAGAGAGAGAGAGAGAGAGAGAGGAGTGAGTGTGCGAGAAAGGGGAGGGGAGGGGGGTCCGGAGATTCAAATCAGCTTTCTATTTTAATGGAATTATATTTTCAAGAATTCGAGTTTATTATTGTATTATATATATATATATATATATATATATATATAGACGGACTAGTGAAGCTAGGTACTGAGATCCTGATGTACCATTATAATAGATTTCAGCTCTTGTTACATATAAAGAGGGATTAATAATGTGTAAGTAATTTCATTAAATTCCTAGGTCTATGTAGTTGTATTTAAATAATCTAGCATGAAATAAGCTTAATAATTATCAGATCAGTGATCTGCGTAGAAGGGCTGTCTAACACAGAAATTTTAAACCTTTGTGAAGTAATGGGGAACTTGCTTATGTTTGAATTTCACACTTTTGATCTCAGGTTCGGATTCAGTGCACTTGAAAACCCCCTTGTACAATTTTCAGCTCAAAATAACGTTAAGTTTGGCGAAAAACGGGTAAGAAGCACGCAAGTGCAATAGAGCTGAGGATTCCCCCTGGCGGGCAGAGGCCGTGACGTCATAGTGCAAATTAATTTCAAGAGCCGAATTACTGATCGGATACCCATGCTGTAGCACCTTTTTGGAAAGCTCTCGCCCAGACCATTCTATTGATTAGATAAAAATTAACTACTCAAATTCCCCATTCTTAAGTTTTTTTTTTTTATTGTTTTTTCATTTTTATTTGATTTTTATTTAGTTATTTTTTTTACATTTTCAAATCATGTAACGTAAACCAACAATTTTTGAAGCGGGGGTAAATCTTTCTTTTTATTAAAAAGATTCATTGATGAAAATAATAAAAAACTATGAACATTCTCTGCATTATTTTCGAAGTTCTTATCTGTACCGACATAATCGCGCTACCTGAATCTCTGTTGAGGAAGGTAGGTACCAGCCACAATCGTTATTCTTTGTTTAGTTTGATTTTATGTAATTATACCGTTATCACTCCAGCTCTATAAAGCCAAATTTATTGATTTGTTGTTTATATTCCAGCACACTCAATGAGGTAACTATGATGTGGAATTTGTGGCCAACAATTAGCTGCTTCCCCGTTAATTTTTCTACTCCTCTTCTTTTTGGGCTGTCGCTCTTCGTTATTCTTTTAATTAGGTTTTGGCTCAATTACAGATGAACTGATTGAAACATTCTAGAATCTTGGGCGAGATCTTATTCAATGCCTACTATCCTCCTTGATAAAATCTGTCTTGATGAGATGTTGATTTGTAGGCAATAGGTAATTTAATTATATTTTCAGTAGGTACGTACTATTTCGATTGCCTACCTATTGATGAATGGCAGGTATACAGGGAAGTTTTGTTAACCTCCTAGGGATTGATTCAACAACTGATTTCCAACAAAAAGTTCCACTTTTCACATTTTTTTTAAACCCTCGATTTTTGGATTTTTAAACTTTTTTTTCGTGTTTTTTACCCGACATCTAAAATGGCCATATCTCCCCTATCATACAATGTAATCTTTAAAATAGATATGTTGTTGGAATGAGCGTAACATTTCCAATCTCTCTAAGGTATTTGGATTCTTTTAGCAGTAGGTCACGAGAATTTCTCACTCTTTGAAAATTATTGTTTTTTAAGCGTTAAGTATAAAACAAATTTGTAAAAAACCTTACGCGTTGCGGGCAAAACTTGCCCAAAATCTCAGCTTTCCAACGGTATAATCGACTTTTATTTTACTTTGTCAATTAGGGGAGAAGAGTATGATTACATGTTGAAAAACGTGGTTTTTTCTATGAAATCGAGGGTTTTCGTGAAAAATAATTCCTAAGAAAATACTAGTTGGGGGCCGCTATCTACGAATTTTTTCACGCTTAATCGAATGGTAACAATCGAAGATCTCTCCGAATTCATTACGACCGAGTTTTACACTAACTAACTAGTTTTTAGTTTATTTGTTATGCTCAATTTTATATGTTTTTAAGAGTAAAACTTGTTAGTTAAAGTGGAAAATTCGGTTATGACACAGTTGGAGAGATCTACGGCTGTTATCATTCAATTCAGCGTGAAAAGATACTTACAAGCCGGGCCCAAACTCGTATTTTCTTAAGGGGTAATTTTTCAAGAAAATTCTTGATTTCATAGAAAAAAACACGTTTTTGAATATACAAACAGACTTTTCTCCTCGAATTAGCAAAGAAGAAGAAAAATTGATTATACCGTTGGGAAGCTGGGATTTTGGGATAGTGTTTCCTGCAACGCGTACGGTTTTTTACAATTTTGTTTTAATAATTAACGCACCTTAAAAACAGTAATTTTAAAAAAAGGGGGAAATTCTCATGTTTAGTCCGTTTCTCGCCTCCGTGACCAACTGTAAAAAGAATCAAAATACCTTAGGGAGATGGGAAATTTAATGCTGTTTCCGAAGATATATCTATTTTTAAGAGTACTTTGTAAGATAGCGGAGATATGGCCATTTTAGCGATGTTAGGTCGAACACACGGAAAAAAAAATTAAAAGTGAAAAAAATTTCAAATATTGAGGGTCTAAAAAATTGCAAGGAGGAACTTTTGTTAGAAATCAGTCGTAGAATCGATCTCGAGGAGGTTAGCAATCTAAAGTGTGAACACCCTGTAGAAATAGTGAAAGCAATGTTAAGTCCGAATTAGAAATCATAGCACGAGCCCCTTTTCTCCTTAGAGGGCTATATGGGAGCTAACCTAGACTCGGGATTCACCCCTTAAAAACAGTAATGAGATAACTGGATTAACGCTGGATTAATTAGTGATCCTTCGTGGTGTGCTGCCGAAGGTCTTGGAAAAATGGGTCAATAGATGCACAATTGAGTATTTAGAAACCAAATAATATGTTAGTAGGAAAGGATTATGTGTTCACCTAGTAACTGATTTAAACAACTTGAAAATATATATATTTCGTCATTATATTTAAACTACGCTTGAACTAGGTGAATTATACTAGTCCTGGAGCCAGGTAGGTAGTAATTGGCGGAGAAGGGTTGAGATTAGATTTTGAAAATTTAGTCCGTACCTACTGAGTGAGGCCATTAGATATTTTTTTTAACAGATAATCTCTTAAAGACGCCTCGACTTTTCCCCTTCAAAAACACCTAGCGACCTCAAATTGGTCTGATTCAGGTCTGCCCAACCTCATTCGATTCAGGGTTAAATACTTTCTAAAGTTAGTTTCGAACAAATTTCCCCAGACCGTTTCCTATTAAAGTACAAAGTAAAATGCCGTTATTGCGAACTTTATGTGTAAAATGACATATAATTGATAAGTTCGGTTGTAAGTCAATGGGGAAAGGTCTCTGTAAATTTCTGTAGGATGTACGGTTTAGGAATTATTAGAGAAAAACATTAAAATGGGAAAATCAAGCCATCTTTATGAGGCCGCCATTTAGTATTCCACCAATTATGAGATGACAGAAAAAGATTTTCTCTCTCAGAACGGACTAAATGTTCAAAATCTAATCTCAAACCTTCTCCACAAATTACTACCAATTTTCGGACCTGGCTCCTGGACTATAATAGAAACGAAGTGGTTGTCAAAGAATGGTTTTTAATTATTGATCTTTCCCAAACTGAACTGTACGACCGTAGCCGAATCCGAGATTCTTATACTCTTTCACCTCTCCTTGCAGAAGGTGGTTCCGTTTAAAATAAAGAAATTTATGTCAATTGCGCTTGTTTGCAGGCAGAGCAATGCGCAATTTTGTCATTTTTAAGATCCTTACAAAAAAAAAAAAAAAAAGTGTAAAAAGGTTTTTTATAAATTATTTTTTGACCCATTATTAACGATTTTAGCCGGGGAGAGGGGGGGATTATATACACCCGGTATTTAATTTTTTTTCTTTGTTTTCGCCTGCTGCAATTAAGTTTTTACCAAACCCTAATATGTTACCTTGCCCTTTTGTGGTTTTCGAAGGCCTAGCGTTCGGATCTCAGAATGTCCGGAAAGTGGTGTGAAGTCTCGCACCAGATGTTTCGATCTAAAGAGTTCATTTGAAAACCGTTGAACACTCGAACGAAATGAGCGATGAAACAGTTTTCAGAGTGCAAAAGGACGTGTGAACGTCGGGTCGACAGCAGGACGTCGACTTTAGTGGCTGCCCGCGGCGCTGGCTCGTCCCACACCCCCGTCAAGCCACTCGAGATTTCCCGATCCCTCCAACCAGTTAGTTCCAAAGCCGAATCCGTTTCTTTACTTTTCAATAAGCTCGCAACGAACCCATTACGTAAAGTCTACCTGGCAGCCGAACTAAGTACTTGAGAACGTAGTGAGTGGATAATTTCTTGGGCGACTTGACATTTGTCTGACTCCCCTGAGTTGATTGATGGAATCTGAGAGTAGTGTCATTTCCCACAGGAATTACTCGTTTTGGTAAAAACCTGAAATCTTTTTATTTTAGTCAGACAAAACGTCTGACTAAGAACCAAGTACGAGTCGGGATGATTGATAAGTCGACGTTATAAGGAATTAACGTTTGCGCATACACACAGACTACTATCAATCCAAAGGCAATGAAATCAATAGGAAAACGTCTAGGAGCTAAACCGCACAATCCTTGAAAATTTCGTAAAAATCGATCCATTAGTCTCAAAATTGTATCAATGTCAATCATTTTTAGTTTTGAGCATGCGCTACAGTTACTACTCCGCCAATCGCGGTATAATTCATATGAAATTTTCCTGGAACATATACCCATCTACTCCCTGAGTTTGAGTACAATCGGATCAATATACGAAAAGAAATTGACGTTATAATAAATTAACGTTTGCTCATGCGTACAGACTACTATTTATGTGACAGCAATGAAAGTTATAGGGGACGTTCTATCCCGCACAATCTCTGAAAATGTAATCAAAATCGTACCATTAGACTCGGAGTAACGACGTTATGAGATGTTCACGTTTGTGGATGCGCACAGGCTACTGTTGATTCGACGGCATTGAAAATTATTGAGGACCGTCTAGGAGCTAACTCGCAAATCCCTAAAAATTTCATCAGAATTGGAATGAAACTAGGTATAGTTTAGGGCGTAACATGGATTTACCACAGACAGACACGGAACCAAAATTGATCAGCAAGCTCTGAAACGCAAAAAGCAAGTAAACATTTTGATTTTGGAGGACAAAAATTGTTTCGACTTCAATCACGAACACAAAGCTTCCCTACCTTCGGTAGTAAAGAAGTAAAACTACAGTTTGGTATTAAAACTTTTATCTCTCTGTTAAGTACGTTTACTGTTTAAAAGGTTGAGTTTTATTGAGATTTTTCAATTGTACCACAGTTGAAACCACGCTTGTTGGTACGCATGGTGTTGGTTGATACGCTTGAACCATACCATGTCTTCTTTATAAAGAATCTCAACAAGATCTTTTTCGCATTGTATTTGGAACAATGGACATAGAGACACACTCATCAGTAATTATAGCCTTTTAACTATCTTTCTGGGTAAACTGCGAGCAAACTGAAAATGGAGTGAAACGCCGTCAATCACGATTTTCCACTTTAATTCGTTTTCGAGGTTTAACATAATTTGAAAGCGCTGAGGAAATTTGGGAACATTTGGAAACAAAATGCCAGTTTCATGCACAAAATGAAAATAACTCAAGTCGACGGTTGGGAAAACCAGGATTTGATTTGGTTTCGACTTTCAAATAGGTCTCTTCTAATTATCTAAATGTATTATTTTCACTTATACCAAATTTCCCCAACGTCTCCTAAGTCAGTGAAAACTGAGGGAGGAGCCCCCCCCCCCCCCCTCTCCCTACACCTATAGTGATGCTCCTGATTTTAATTCGATTGGTAGATATTGGAGTTAACAGTTATAGAAGGAAGTTATACATTTTCCACTGTTTCCTCCTTCGCCATTATCTTTTTGTTTCGTTCTTAAAGTAGAAGAGAGGTGTCGTCATAGAACCTCGTTTGGGTAGATCATCAAATACCTAACTTGCAAAGCTATCTGGCTTTGCTTGCTCTTGCTACTAACTAAAAAGTCAATGCATAGGTAATGTCAACATTGTAGGTTAACCATGAAAATAAACGTAAGTACTATGTAAACGTAAAATCGTCTGCCAAGTAGGATTTGACACATAGCTTCTTCGTAGCCGTTACATGAATGTACAGATCATTGAAATTTTAAATAATTTTGAAGTTCGAGGACGAATAGGCCATGAGAAAAGTTTTGACGGATATTACGTTTGCGCCTTGACAGTGTAATCAGATACCAGAACCTTAGTCTATTCCCCAATGTGATACTCAAACCGAACCCAAAAGCGGGAACTTGTTGAAAAAGGATTTAAGTCTTCGTAAGTTTAGGTAGGTAGGTACCTTCAAAAACATTGCCTCAAGCTGAGGGATGGAGTTGGAGGTTTACCCTCACCATGGACCAGGCCTCACTTTGGTGGTATAAAAAAGGGCAAGTGTACTGTCATGATCTTGCTTGACTTTGAAAATGCTTTTGGGTCTGTAAACCACAACCTTCTTGTTGAGAAGCTGGGCGTATTCTTCAAATTTTCCTCTACTGCTGCCTCACTTTTTAAATCTTATCTTGCAAATAGATCCCAAGTTGTCTCCCTGCATCCTATACTGGTTGATGGAATAGTGGTTCCTTTTTCAATTCAAGCTCGAATTCTTGGCGTTTTCTTTGACTCTAAGCTTTCATTGGAATCAAATATTGCTCATATATGCCTCACTTCATTCTCTTAGGCATCTTTCTAAATTTACCCCGCCCTCTTTAAAAAGAAAACTTACTCTTACCTTAGTTATATTGCATCTTCTGTACTACTCCACCCTTTTTTCATATTCATTATCATCATCTCTCCAGAGGAAACTATCTGTTGCATACGATTCCTGCCTGCGTTATGTACTTAATTTTTAACCTCGACACTCAGTTAGCTCTCTCAATCTGCTTCCACTACCTTTAAAAAAGTACCTGACTTTTAGGCATATCAAGTTGGATTTTAGAGTTTTGCATGGCATGCTTCCATCTTACCTGGGATCGATCATTCATAAAGCATCTTCAAATCGATCCAACGCAATCATGATCCCTCGCTGTCAAAGTAGAGCTATGTGACCGGGCGCTGCCTACCCAAGGACGATTCGCTTCTTCGGCTTCCTAGTAGGTACCTGGGTGACGGATAGGTGGACTTGCACACTCCCCCACCCCTACCCCCCATTGTTCTTGAATTCATGTCAACTTTATTCTTTTTTTTTTCTTCATGTGTGAAGTTTTAAATTCACATATTTGGCTATATACCACTTATATATTCTCTTTCCACACTTTAATGTTATTCGAATGAGCACTTATGGACATACCTATGCCTAAAGCTCAACAAATGTTTTTATTATTATTATCTTTTAGGTACAAGAATGCCCTCACTTTTAGCACTATTCAATCACAGGTTAGGGAGAGAATTCACAGGTAACGGGGCTCTGAACAACTGGCTACAAATCACCCTGTTATTGAAATCACCTATTACTGGAACCTATTATTTCAAAGTAGCAGTATCACGAGAACCTGCTACTCAAAATTCACAGTATCGCTCATCACTAGTACCTACATCTAACCAGTAGGTACCTAGGTATTGACTGCTTTCACGGCCTCACTCAAGTTCTTTCCCTCCCAAACCTTCCGTTTCCCTTTGGTCATCTGCATAAAAAAAAGAGAACTTGAAAAAATCATGTCACAAGTCAAATTTTCTGGATGAGCCAAATTTGAGATATTCTGATTTCCCAGATATATCCCTCAGTACCTATCCCAAATTAGGGAAAACAGCTGACAATCTTCTCTCGTTTTATTTTCATTCGTTTTTTCTGTGATGTGGAAAGAGTCCAGGTGCTTGAAGCATTTTAAATTTTAAAAATAAAGTGATATATGCCCTAATTAGAAATAATTTTCAGTTAGATGGTCGAATGGTGCTTCCCAACCCCTAATTAGGTAGAGTTACCAAACAAACTTGCTGCCATAAGGGCTCACTAGAATAACTTCAAAGATTTACACAAATATATATAAATGGCATAAGGCATACTAAATTAATTAAAATGTACCTAACATTCTTTGAGACTTTGTCTTCTCTCGTTTTATTTCCATTAGTTTTTTGTGTGATGGGGAAAGAGTCTAGGTGCTTGAAGCATTTTAAATTTTAAAAATACAGCGATATATATACCCTAATTAGAAATAATTTTCAGTTAGATGGTCGAATGGTGCTTCCCAACCCCTAATTAGGTAGAGTTACCTACGAACCTACATAACATGATACGCAAAGGTTTCGAAGTTTCCCTTACACTGAATGAGGATTGGTGGAGCAGTAACATATCGTTAAAAAATATAACAGACAATATGAAATTGAGCAAATTTTGATATAAAAAATCGACTAGAACACAAAAGCCCCTCATTTGTTTCCTGAACAGACATTACAAAACTACCTGGAACACAGGAATTTTGCCAAATCAAGATCCTACATTTGTAAATAAATGTAGTATATTCGTACACTGCACTTTCATGATATAATTTCAATAAGAACAGTTAGGTACCTACCAGAAAACCAAGACTGCTACTAAGTACTAGGTTCATGCTTACATGATCTGCTATTCCCAGGTTCGCAGGTGCATTTGAAGTGGAATATATTCTTAAAATCTTCAAAATCGTTACATTTATAGTGTGGGGATGTTCTTAACTTTGTGGAACAAGTTCATAAATGATGGACATCCTCTACTTCTTCCAAGAAACCACACAATATTAAACGCTGAGCATTTTAAGCTGTTTCCCTTCGGTGAAATTACGAGAATCAGTTGCGCATTTTGAGTAATATATGCCCAATCAAATCTAATTTAATCATTTCTATGAAAACCTAAAATAAAATACTACTTGAATACTTTTAATAGCGACGTAAAATCCACCACTACAGGTTGTAAGTACCTTATTTACTATTATACCTACTACTTGTAAATACATAATAAATAAATAATAGGTTTGTTTCCGCTACGTGACCTGAACAGGTTCAGTACAGAGCAAGGTCAGAGCAAGGGCACCTCCGTAGCTGTTCAGTTCAGATGTCAGCGGAAACGCTTTAGGACATATTCGGTGCAGTAACCATGGATACACGAAGATCCATGAAATGGAGTCACGTTAGCGGTACTTTAGCAAAACCATGAGCAAAACCTTGTGTCTCATTCTTATTCTTCGATTCTTATTCTACGTCGACATTCTCGTGATTCACTCCCGAATATTTAGTTATTTCTATTTCATTAGTTTAGTAGTAGAAATAAGGAATATAATAAAGGGTCAAACAATTCTAATTTAAAACTTTTAAAAGTTCGAAAATCGCTGAATCACCTGAATAAATACGAACAATGGACTCGAAAATAGGCACGAAATCAAAGGAAACCACAATTTGTAAGGTGTAAGGTTACAGAAGTTTGAGGAAGGATATATCGGGTTATCTCAAGTTCCAAAGAGCGCATGCGCGGAGCAAGCTGCACCTCCTCTTCTGGCGGAGCAGAAAGTTCATGTTCGGATCATGTTCTTTGAGCAGCGGAAACACTGGACATCTTGCACCGAATATGAACCGAGGGACTGCGGAAACGCCATTATCTTACTCCTTCTTCACTGCGCAAGCGCAACTTGACCTGAACCTGTTCGGGTCAGCAGCGGAAACAAAGCTAATAATAAACCTTCTGAACTTCTTATTCAACTTCCAGCACTAGGATTTGCTGTCCACTGTAAGGACATGACCGTCATAAATGGTGTTTTCAGTTGTTGTTCATGATTTATTAGTAAGCATTCAGTGATGGAATAGTAATTTGCCTTGTGCGAGTAGAGTCGAGTCAGGATCTATCCTACCATTATCGATGCAACTACCGTTAATCGAAACTGCGATTTGAATCTGTTTTCAATTAAAAATATTAAATGAATAGGTACGTGGGTAACGCTCATTAGGAGCTATCCTCTAATAGGAGCCTTTCTCCTACCTAGGTAGGTACCTATCTAGTTTAAATTTTGGTAAGGTGGGTACCTAAACAAATCATGTTCCTTCTTCGCTTCTGTTCTCAAATACTATCCAGGCCACCTAAAAATATTTTAAAAGTCGAATATTTCTACTTAATATAGTAATAATACTATAATACTTAATAGTTCTTTGAACTGACAACACCAAGTTCCTTGAATTCTTTTCTCATTCTGGGAGGGACAACATCCGGTTACATGGAGTTTAGTGGTTTCGGTTCAAATTCTTAAAACAGCTTGTTCGTAATATTTGTACATTTGTAATACTTTTTCATTTTTTGTAACTAACCTTTGTAGTTCTTGTGTATACAATGGGCCACTAGTCCTTTTCACAGTAAATGATTATTTATTATTATTAATGTTGATCATACTTTTTCATTAACTTACGCTAGCATCTTTCATTAACGTAGTATAGCTACTTATTTTTGCTATGAATTCGTAAAGATACCCAGGTAGTAGGTAGGTTAATAACTGACTTGGGGCTTTGGCAGTTAAAGAAGGAGTTTTGACGGACTCATGTTCTTTTCTTGTGACGTCATAAGAGTGGCTAGCGCTACTACCGGGCATTTCTGATAACATGCCGGCCCCCTCTTCACAAACTCCGGTTCTCGCCAACTCCGCTTCCCGTTTGTTGTGTTTGTGATAACAATTTCTGTGATCATTTTCCGCTTCAGAGCTTACTTTACTCATAATTTGGTGCTTCGGCGATAGAAACTGGACTCATTGATGGTTTCCGAAAGCTGGTGAGGTAAGTGATTTCAGTTTTCTCCCCTGTAAACTTAATCAAACGCGATTGTTGATGCAGTTCGTAGTTGTGAGGGCTTGGTGTTGGCTTTGCTGGGAACATTTCAACGCCAATCTTATGGTCATATCTTTGATTTATTCGTTTGAAGGTTCCTTTACATCCATTTCCCACTGAATCGCAACTGTGATGCAATCCTTTTTACTTACGTAAAACATAATTTGGTGGTAAGATGTGCCCAACGAAAAGGCTCTACATGACTAGGTTATGGCAGCCATTGCGACCGGCTCTCAAATAATTCTAAAACCAAAGATAAAGAACATCAGTAGGTAGGTATATCTATTCTTACATCATTTTACGTAAATTATGGTAGGTGTGATCGCCTTTATAATACGTACCTTATTCCCTTTCATTTGTAAAATTACGGAATGTTTTCTTGTTCGGTTTAGGCGGCATGTCCCTCTTTCCGCCTAGCCAAGAGCGCTGACAAGGTTGATACCTACAAGTACCTCATAGGTACGGAGCTATAACTTGTTTAGCTAGGTTTATTGATAGTGGCAGGAAGTCGATACGAACTGGTAGATACCTATTTATGTGAGCAGTTCATTCTTAGGACGTATGTATATATTCATACCAGGTTCGTGTGTAGGTACCTACCTACATGTATGTAGTTACAAATATTCAGAAAACTCGGTTCAGAAACGATGAGGCGGACGTGATATGTGCACCTAATAGGTACCTATACTTAGTTCTGTGTTCGCATTTAGTTTATTATACATTATACTTGTCTTGGTAACTTCTAGAGCAGCCATACTCAACCTGCGGCCCACCAAGCTTTTCTGTGTGGCCCTCATAAGCTAGTTCACTTTTTGTCCGATAGAATGAAATTTACCTACCTCTACCCGTTTCCTCCTCTATTTAGTCATTTTATAATTCTTCAGTTTTCGGTTCTGTTTCACTCCTATTTTAACTTACCAAACTGACTCAATTCATTTTTGACGAAATAAATACCAAAGATAACCCACGTTAAAAGCGGAGACACTGATCTGTCTCACATAATTAAAAATCTGTCACAATATCAAAAATCACATTAATTTTGTATTACTATGTTTTTTGTAATATTGATTTTGTAAATATACTTCTTATTTTAAATGTATTTTACAGTTCTATTGTACCTTGACTAAGGTATTCGTATTACAAAGATTTGTAATACCTGCTTTGTGAACTGTGGCCCGCTTCAACTACGAAACACACAGATGTGGCCCGTGAGACAAAAAGGTTGAGTAAGGCTGTTCTAGAGGATTTCATGGGGTGAAGATGGCCGACGATTGCCGTACCTAATTTGGTATATCCAAGTGATTTACACGCTGTAGTGAGGTAGTGTTTCCTTCAGTGATCTGCATGCATTTTATCAGCTTTTTGGCAGCTTTCCTGTAGTCTGTCTTTATGACAGTAGACTTATGAAGACAGGCTTCGAAGAAGAGTCTTCTTTTCCGATTTCCCCAAGTGGGGGGGGGGGGTCTGGCTGACTGCATAGGGCTTCCGTAGAGAGAAATCCCAGGCCTGATGGCTTATATTTCCTCCCAAAGTGGGTTTTTTAAAACTTTAATTGGGATTTTTCTGAGTACAAAAGCCTTCTGATTGCTTCTTTACCCTATTTCCAAATCAAAACATTCAAACACATTTACCTTTGTATATGAAATGAAAGATCTAATTAAATTTATTGAATTGTTAAATCATTCGAAATATTAGTATTTTCAAGTGTTTCGAATGGATGAAAACATTCATCCAATCGCTACCTAATATGTCACTAGCGACTCACATAAACACATAGGTAACCATTTTGATTTATTATTTTCAATAATGAACCTTTAGGTATAATTGACCAAGAAAAGAAAAAAAAAAAAAAAACAACACCCCTTTAAAATTTTTTGGTTTACGTTTCAAGATGCGTAGAATCCAAAAATCGAATTAATAGAAATCCGTCCGTCCGTCGTCCGAGGCTTCACACCAAAAATACTATACCAAACTATATGAAATTTGTGTTAAAAATCACATTCGGGGTCTAGATGGTCCTAGAAGCTCGGCATCAGTTTTTATCGACCCTAAAGGGTTGTATTAAAAGGCTAAACATTTAAAAAATCGAGATCTCGAAAACTTTCCAAGTAACAGTAATAATGTTTTTGCTTGTCAATGATGAATTTAATCCCAAAGAATTGATACGAACTAAATCACTCGCGGCGAAGTTGTGGAAACCCATTTAAAAACAGAAGTTGGTGAAAAAACGTTGTCAATGTCCACGAAAAATAAAGAATTACAATGTTGAATCGATTTCGACGGTTTGGCCATCATCAGTGACAAAATTGGTTATTGTTTGTTGTAACCATTGAAATCGATTTAACGTAATGTAACGCTTTATTTTTTCGTGGAAATAGACGTTTTTTCACTAACTTCCGTTTCCAAAGAATCGATTAAAACCACCCGCAACGCTGTACGTTGTACAGTAGGGCTTGAACATCGAGAAAAAAAAAAACCTTTGAATTTCTTAGCGCGAGAAGATCAGAGAATCACGCGCTGCTAGCAGGTATATTGATTAGACGATCAAGCTTTAAATTTCATCGAAGATCGCTAGATAGTGATACTGGAATACATGAAAATTGCCTTGTAATGCCAATATTGGAAATATCAGGTGGTATAGTTTCTCCAGTGGATTTATTATAACGTTGCGAAGTCGAGTTTATTAACCATTGTCGGTGTGATGTGCCTACTAGTAAAGTGTTGGCACCTAAATACTAAATTTCATCTCTTAAATTGCTCCCAAGTCGACCTATAGGTACAGGAAGCATTGTTTTCACTTTCGAGAGATTTAAAAGTTGTGGTCTCCACTAGAATGTTTTTTTACAGTGGTAAAATTTCCACTCGCATTTCACGTTTTATACTATTCTGAACAATTTTCGTTCCGTGTCTTTCTATCTCTGTGCGTGTATGTCCGTAAATCCTTGTAACAAGCCATTTCCACAATATGCAACCGGTTCTTATGAAATTTTCATGGTATGTGAGGGTTAGGGTGAAGATGATCCCCAATGAGTTTTGTTGTTCCCAAATCAATACTTCACTCGGCGCATGCGCAAAAGTAAATTCCATCAACCATCATTTTCTCACGCCCCCGTTCGTCCGATCTCGCTCAAATTTGAGGGATAGGTGGAAGAGGTTAATTTAAGCATTCCCTAGCGATTTCAACATAATCCTATCATTAGTAGCTATAGCGCATGCGCGAGTACGTATTCCTTTTTAAACGAGCCTAATTTCAACGGATTTCATCTGATTTTGATGAGATTTTCTGGGAATGTGCGGGTTAGGCTGTAAATGGTCCACTAATAATTCCATACTTCTAAAATTATTACTCCATTTTGCGCAACTTAAATTCCTTCAAGCATCATTTTTCTATGCCCTTGTCGTCCAATCCCGCTCAAATTTGGTGTATAGTTGGGGGACAATGGTTTAATTATTCGATGTTAATTTCAACATGATTGCATCATTATTAGCTCCTGCTTATGCGCGAAAGTGTACTCCGAAGAACTAGGTCTAGTTTTCATCAGATTTTGATTACATTTTCTTTGAATCAGTGGGTTAGACTTGTACCCTACCAATTTCATTTTTCTCAAGTCATTACTCCATTCTGCGCATGCGCTAACATAAATTACGTCAAGCATTATTTTCCGTTTTTTTAACATCTTTACTGTGAAGCGTGAAATTGCGGGGTCTGTCAATCTTCGGATCTGCGATTTGAAATGGACCTCCTTTGTAATATCAAGAATGAATGATCAATATCAGTTCACACTGATCGGCTGTAGGGCTTCTGAGCCTAATTGGTTTTTCAATTGACTTATGATGCTGAAAACTGAAATGTACCTCCTTTTTGGAGATCTGGAATACAATTACAAAGTATGAAGGGACTCAGATCTGCTTCGGGGCCTCCGAGGCTAAATTTCCTAATCGACCCACGGTGCTGTTATTTACATGTAGCTCTTCTAAGACTCTTCGGTAACAATTACGAGGTAAGGAGGTGCACTGATCAGCTGAGGGGCCTCTAAACCTATATTCTTCCTTAACTATCGGCATTTTTTTTAAACATCTTTACTATGAAGCGTAAAATTGCGGTGTCTTGGAACTGTAGAAGTGTGAACCCTTCTCGGTTGCACGATGCGCCATGTTCTGATTATACATTTCATAAGGGGTTTAATAATTATAGAAGAACACAAACACAATAATAAACCATTGTGTGATAATTTGCAGCGTTTTTCTATTTTCTACATCTTAAGTGAGAGTGTCTGAGAGTTAAATCCTACATCTTAAGTGAGAGTGTCTGAGAGTTAAATCCCTATGGAGTTGGCTGATTTAGGTAGGTATATAATCATTCTCATAATACAGAGTACCGGTTATTTCACGACAATACAACACATCACCGTGTGATATACCTCATTTAAATAATCATTAATTTGTTGAGAAGACAACACAATGTGTTACGCTGCACCCTGTATACATATACATTCCGGTGTTGGGTCTTATATCTACAGGCAAGGTTTTGTCAGTTGAGGGTCGTCCTATTGGAATACATCCAGTGTGGCACAACCCAAACATAGGGAAAATTAGGTGTATCCACTTTATTAGTCCTCCCTCCCATTTTCAAAACGAGTTTCTCCATTTCATATAATTGTTTTCTAACTTTAAAAATATGATTTGGGATCTTTAGAGCCCACTCTTTCTTATCGTTGACATTTAAAACATCCTAAAATCAATTTACATTACTCAATTGAGGGTTAAAAAATTTGGAGGCTGCGCTAAAGTATTTGCCTAGATAAAAACTTTAATCCTGCCCCCGCTATCTAATTGGCGGTGGTAAACACCAGAAACTATAACACGTGTGTGACTGAGGACACAGACTCTCACTTTCATTGAATGTTGTGAGGTTTAGGTGCAATGATATTGTAATCAGTAATCTCTGTGAGAGTTATTGGACTCGTCCCCGTCAAGCAATTAGTCGGTTAATAACTGTTGGACTGGACTCTGTTCGATCTCAGGAGAGTCTGGAGTATTTTCTATGCTTTTACTTTGGAGGTCTCGATGCTCGTTACCTCGTATCTCAAACATAAAACATATCCCAAATCAATCCTCTTGATAAACCCCAATCATGTCTTTCTTGCTAATATTAGAAAAGCTACCTATATAATCCAAATTCATGTGGATAGGTAAAATATTAAACAATATATATGTATTTATACATATATTTCCGTAAAGTAAAATAGATTTTTGGCGTCAGGTTTGATTTATTTGTTCATATTCCTAGAAAATCCCGTTTTGACTTGGCAAAAACTTTATTGCTGCCCCCCAACTTTTTAAAACCACAATTAAGTTATGTAACTCGATTTTAGGATGTTTCAAATATCAAAGATGGAATAGAGACAGGTAGAATAAGATTCTCTCTTGCCGAATCAGCTGAGTGGGCTTTTCACGCTTGTTTATATTATATTTATCCTACGAAGCTGATGAACTTTTCTTATTTAATTTAAGAATTAAAAAAAAAAAAAATCAACGTTATAATGTTATTTTATTTCAGAAACTACTGAAAATAAATTACAAAAACTTGAAAAAAGAGGTAGGCGCTTCAGACGTTTTTCAACAACTGAAGAAGATTTTAAGTTGTTGATTTTCATTTGAATTCTCGCTCCTTGGACAGCGACGCACAGTTTCCGTCCTTGGGGTTTTGGTGGATAAATTCCGAAACCTCGAAAATCGATAGTAATGCATATTGCGGTTCTATTACCTTAACTAATAGCAGAAACTAAGAGAAAAAAACTTATCGTCGAATACAAATACGATTGTAATCGCGATAATTATTCATTGATTCTGAGTCAACTGCTATTATGTTCGTATTCGTGTAATTGTATTCGTCTGTCGGCGATTACACGAATACAACCCATAAAAATGCGTCACGGTCATCAATTTCAATAGGGCGTACCTCCTATAATATGCGAAGCCTCCCTAATATTACCTAGCGTCAGAGGGATGTCCTTAAAGGGAATTCAACGATTGGAGCCCAGCCTATTTGTCTCAAATCTATTTCAATAGGACGTCACTCTAAAACTAGGTAGTATTAACAAGGCTTCGCATATAATAAGAGGGACGCCCTATTGAAATTGATGACCGTCACGCATTTTTATGGGTTGTATTCATGTAATCGCCGACAGACAAATACGATTACACGAATAAGAATATAATCGCAGTTGACTCAGAATCAACGAAAAATTATCGCGATTACAATCGTATTCGTGATTATGCCCAACACCTAATCAGACCATATTAAGGCTGCTAGGTGATTTTGAAGGGCAAAAGCCTGTACGGGTGGGGGGGTTGAGATAAAATTAGCCCGATTTTCAATTATGTGTAATTCGTTTATTTTGGGAGATAATTCATAGTTTTTGAGTCTGATCTCTTTGTATTTTTATGCTCAACAACTTTGCAACGTGTACAAATTTCTGTAGAATGGATGGTTTAGTAATTATTAGTGGACAACTTTAAAATAGGCGAATTAAGCCATGTTTATGCGGCCGCCATTTTGTATTCCACCAATTTTGTGATGGCAGACAGATATTTTCTCACTCAGAACGGACTAAATTTTTAAAATCTAATCTCAAAATTTCTCCTGAAATGGCTACCGTAAATGGTGGTGAAGAGGGATCCGGTGGTGAAGATGGTACAAAGACGGATTTTCAGATAAATTGACATTTAGCGGGAAAAGGGGGGTTCCCAAGCAAAAATGGCGGACAGGTTTGTGTCAAGGGCACTAGGGAGCAGCATCTGAGCGGTGGAGCACCTTCTTCTCATGTACTCTTTGACGCTGATAACACTATTAGTGATATTCTCGAGATTTGCGACACTAGCGCATCCTTACATCGAGGCAAGTGAAATCGAAGTTATTTCACCTTGTTGTCATGGTGACGAGTAAACATATGCGAAAATGCCCCATTTGTAGTCACAGCTGGACAACAGCATAACATAGTCTCACCTAGTTCCGAGTCAATATTTTCATTATTTGTAATATGCAAGGTGATAAATTGTACGCAAATTACATCAAGTTATTATCAGGTGTTGACCTCAAACGCTACGAATGCAAGATTTAATCTGTGGGGTAGAGATCCATATGAAATATGTGTTGGGGAGTTGACATAGAACCAAGTGTTGTAGATGATCCAGACATCGGCCGCAAAGATGTTGTGGATTACCTATCTAGTTTTAGAACTGTTCTTTGAATCAATTGAAACTAAAAATCTTCAGAGTACTGTGAAAGTGGTCTTGTGAAAGGATGTGTTATGAGAGCTCTGTTAGGCGGGAATAGTAAGTTGTATCACATGTGGAAAGGTAAGTACCTAGAGGTAAGGTATACCTACATACTTTCCGTATATTATTACTTGTTCATGTAGGTACTCCATTGATCAATACCATTGATCATGTAGGTACCTAATTACTTTTTTTGTCCCTAAAATTTGCGTAACTGCAAAACTCGCGCAATAACTGCACTGCCAATGCCGTCTTTATAAAATCTTACCTTCAGAGGAATGCATTTCAAGGTTTTTTCCTTGCAGCTGGTTTTTAATTCATGTTGCATATTCCCTGATTCGATATTTGACAAACTTGCTAATCAGCGGTTGTATTCGTCGGCAAAGCAACGACCCACCTACTTTGTTTAGGCACTTTAAACCAACAGCAAATCTGGTAGGACGTACGTAACTATCTAAGTAGTTTCGTTTCTTGGTGTAGCAACAACCTGCCTTGTTTATTTTGACAAACTATCAAATCTCTCCTTTTATTCATTCAATATAACAAGTAAAGCTTCCTCAGTTAAGCATAGTACTACGAACTTATAATAAAACGCTGATGAAGCTACCTGAGCAATGGCTAGGTACCTACACAGCAACACAGACACCTGAGGAATTTTCAATAATCTTTTCTGTACTATTTTTCAGGTTAATTATTCTCAAAGCCTAAACGAATGAAGTTCTTTAGTTTTCTGAGACTGATTAACTGCTATAGTTAGAAGGCTCCTAGTCCAAATAAAAACTCGTTCACGTTAGATTGGTAGGTATTGTTGACAGCAATCTACAATCAATTATTGCGCTGGCAGGCATGATTATTATAACATTTAGTCGAATTGAAACTTTGTGTTGCTACAATATTATACTTTTTCAAAACAAAACTGTTGAAAAATGGCCTTATAACCACGAATTATGTTGACGTGAGACGGCAAACTTCTTGTGAGAAATACGTTGGTTGAGTAGCGATTCATTGACGTAGGGCGGTATCATGGCCGACTTTGGCTGAAACGCGAACCTACTCCAGGCGTGACGTCACGAGAATATGGGCCATTAGAGATAACGTGATAATCAAGGTGAACTGTGTTTTCTGCCAAACTGCTCCTGGGGCTGCGACAATTGAACAGCGATCACCAATTAATTGTATTTCCTTGGTTACACATCTATTTGGGATTGGAAATCCGTCGAGAAATCCAAATTATCTCTTTAAGAAAAATTCCTGAAGCCAAATTTGTAAAAAATTAAGTTTTAGGTGGTGAAGATGGTACAGTCGTTTTCTTTGCTTACCTACGAGTAGGTATGTTGAAAAGACTGATTCGTACCATTTGAAGATACGTAGATACAGTTTTGTTGTTCCTGGGGAAGTTACCCGAAAATCCTTTAGCTTGATCGAATTGTTTGCTCAATAAAGCCCCTTTCTGTTTTAAACACATTTTTTGCTAAATAAAGGCCTTTATTAATTTTTTTCTTGCGTTTGAGTCAACCTTAGACCTTTTTAGTCCCATTTTTCCATCATCCCTCCACTTGTAGAAAGAAAGTAGATGTTAAAAACGATGGTGAAGTTGGTACAGAAGCCTCTGCAACCTGGTTGGAGGTGTAAAATGACGGTGTACCATCTTCACCACCAAAGTGTGGGAGAAGATAGTACAACTTTAACCCCCCACCCTCGAGCTTGCAATTGATGAATTTCAACAACTCAAACGTGGTTCGAAAGGTTGATAGTTTAAGTTACTTCAGTATGAAGTTCACAAAAAAATTATGAAAATTGTGGCTGGAAGAGGTGGAAAACTATCAAAACTGTACCCACTTCACCACCATTTACGGTACCTTTTTTTTGGCCTTGGCTCCTCGACTATTAGATTAGTTGAAACATTTTAGACGTCTAAGATTATTTGTCACTTGAATGTTTAAAATCATCTATCATGTAACTTATGTAATGCAAATGGAGAAATTTGAAGGCTCCATCTACTGACAACCTAATGATAATCATCATAATTTGCCGAGGTTTAGCAATTAAACTAATCAGCTTTGGTAATCGGACCGTTAGGTTATTGCGACCAATTTACAATGGGTGTTGGTGAAAGAAAAATTGTTCCAATGTCGAACTATGCCCAGGCATAATCCCAGTTAGCGCTAATTGTTGGTAACCGCTAAGGGTGAAAGTGGCCTTAATAGACCGATTTCGATGGAATGGTCAGGGTGATGCCGATTAGCTCTTAGTTGGTCCCCTATATACCCTACATAGGTGGATGATGGCCGTAAGATTGATGATAGAGTGTGCGAATACGAAAACATAAATTATATCTGAAACACCAATTTCTCAAGATCTATCGGCCCGATATTCAAATGTTGCTAAAGGGGATCAGAATAAATTTATAATAAGAGGGATATAAATGGCCTGGTTTTGCCTCATCAAATTTTCATTTGTAGTCCATTAGTTTTATTGGCCTGCCGATTGATCTACCGGATTTAGCGGATTTTCTTAGAAAATGAAGCCTCCATTGCAATGGGTAAAAACATTAAGAAATAACAACTTTCTAAATTCCTTCACGGAAATAGTTTTGATATACGATTCCTGGAGTTTAAGGCTTTTTCATATATAATGCAAAATGCATACATACATGACATATCTTAGAATTGAGATATAATAACTCGTTCGTATGCCAGGAAAAAAAAGTCGAGCATTCCAAAAGATAGGATGAGTTCGTTGGACAGCACTTTTTGAGGACATTAAATTGTTCAATTTTCAAAAAATGTGCAAAAAAAAAAGACTAAAAATAGCAAAAATGACTTAGAAAAAGTTTATCAACTACTAACTAGAGCAGTAAGAAAACTTTTGCACGAAATTGTGTTAAAAAATATTCGTAAATTTCATTGAAATATACCAAGAATTCGGTAAAAACTGAAGGAGAGGATTTAAAATTCAGGCGAATAGTGTGTGGAAACTGTTTTTATTTGCTATTATTTAACTGGGTTAACGATTTATGGGGACACAAAGCGCTAAAATTTAAAAACAATACTACAAATGATATGATGAGAAGAACTGTGCTTTCGCTACCTTTAGGTAGACTCGGAAGCAAAACAAAGAAAAGAGAGAAATAACAGGGTGGCCCCCAACTGGAAAAGGAAAAACCTGGAATTGTCAGGGAATTCTTCGCGTCGAAAATGTCAGGGAATTTTGCAAAACCACCAAATGTCGGGGAATTTTTTTAATGAAAACTTGGTGTAATAATTTAAAGCGTTTTCAAGTATATTTAACTCCTAAACAATCAAACCTCAATAGCGTACTTGATCGTACTAGGTGCATATTATTTCATAGGTGAGTTATACGAACAGTGGCGTAGCTAAGCCATTTCCTATGAAGGGGCAACAGTCGAGGATTTAATTTTATTTTATAGTTTTGCTATTCATTTCTAGTGCTTGTTGCTGAGTATACGAAGACTCTTGATAAACTGCCAAACGTTCATATAAGTAGGTAGGGGCTCAATGGCTTTTTGTAATGATCTGAAATCACGGACGCTTTCATATTCATAAACCTACCTATAGATTATTAAAGCATAATACTACTTAGAAAAAATGTTATCCAAATAACTAATCAGAACGTGAAAAATTACGATAAATACGAATAGGTCCCTACCGATGAATTGAGGAGCACTAGGTTTATTTTACTATTATTCTAGATTTACTGCATGCAAATTCATATATACCTATGTGGACTGTCTTACAGGTTTATCCTCAATTGTTACTTCCGCGTGAAAATAACTTTTTCTGGACAATATAAGCAGGTACCTACCTACGCGAAATGAAATACAGTGCATGAAACCGAGATCAAGAAACATGAAAAAATGTAAACTAACTCAAACCTGCAATGTGCTAGGTTAGAATAGAAATACTGCTACACTAGATTGTTTTAATAATTTCTATTAAACTATTTCAATCAGCACTGCAGGCTTCTATTTATTGTATTCTTGCTTCATTTTAACTGGGATTTTATTCGTATATTAATGGTATAATACAACGGGAAACGGTTTTGAAACGAACAACCAAGCTTGATCAAGTAGGCAGTGAAAAGTAGGGGAAGTTCATTGGGGAATTGGTGGATACTGAACAATGGATATTTTTCTAGGGAAAAATCGCATATGGGCTCGCCCCAGAAGGTAGTGGGGAACGACTTGATTTTAGTTTGTAGTATCCACATTTCCGTTTTGTGGACTAGGTGATTTTACTATGCTCTGTGGGGCTGTACAATATCCACGCCATTTTGCCTCTACACAAACGAACCTAATAAAAATGTCTTTATTAAGAGCTACTCAAGACCCTCGGCAACCAGAATCGTATAATAATAATAGTAGTTGTGTTTTACTAATTACATTCTTTAATTGACGGTGTTAGGTACTGAAGTTGGAAGCGTAAAATTATTAATTTGGCTATATCCATACAACAAAATTCTGCATCCTCTACAATTTATGGAGGGGCTCTGCCCACCCTGCCCCTCCTCAAACTACGCCACTGTATACGAATGACAAAAATAATTATCCAGAGCTGTGGTTAAACTGTTAAAAGTAACAAAGCTACACGCACATGGTAACTACATCACCTAGAGTAAACCATTTGTGAGAAAAATCAACTGAGTATTGAACTAGGGAGAAAAAACCCAGCAAAGTAGTGGATTGATCCAGTAAGGGTCCCAAAACTAGTTTCTATACATAAGCTAGGACTTCTCAGGAGGGTTAAGGAAGGGGAATTGGCCCATTGGAATGTGGAGTCATGTGTTATTAATTCACAGAGCAACTTTCTAACGAACGATTTTTGTGTGATGGGAAATCAGGAAGTTATACCTACTCTCTGGCAGCGATTGGTAGTAGGTGAAAAAAGTGTGAAATTTTTTGCTGTCGGACGAAAATTTTGAATTATCCCCGAGCTAAGAAATCCATGTAAGGAAAAACATCAACAAATTGAGCTTCAGATCACAAATTGATAAAATATTAAATAAAAAGTCATGCAGAACATATCGTATGGGTGAATTTTCGTAAATTATCGTATTACATTTAGGTTAATTTGTGTTACCATTATCATAATATTTGAGCACCTCGAGGGCAATGAAATTGTTAAAGATAAGTAGACTACATATAAGTAGTCTATTTTTTTCTTTAAATTATACGGTTTTCGTTTTAGAAGCATTAAAGGTACAATAAAATGACTAGAAAACCAAAAAAATTTTGAATTTTATATTTTTTGTCAGGGAAATCTGAAGTTCGGTCAGGGAAAAGTCTGGTAAATTAAAAATTTCCATTTGGGAGCCACCCTGAAGAATAACTCCTAACCTATTGGCAGAGATTAACGAAGAAATACAAAGAAACCTCATAAAAACAAATAACAATCTATTAATAAATTTGAATATATTATTATATTAGTGATTTTTTCTTTATTGCGTAAATCAAAACCCTTTACAGCTTGTCTTGTGAAGAAGAGCCCTAGTTATTGTTTTCTTTCTGGATAATATGAAACAGACAATTTCTTGTGTGCTGTGGTCATCCTTCCGGTGGCTGTCGTCTTTGAAACTCACTCGAGCTCAGTGCTGCTACGCGCCTGACGGATGCTTCTTCCAGAAAATCGGCCATCAGGGCTGACCCTTGAGCTGATGACATGACCTGAAAATCCTCATCTCTCACCACTGAGCTGCGAATGAGAGGGAGATGGGCATGTTTCTTGAATGCTTAGTGGGAAGCCTGTTTTTTCCGAATTATAGCAGTATATAAACATTTCGGAAACCTACAAAATCTTTTACTATACAATAGAGAGTTTTTGGCGACTTCAACTTAACGTCACCCGTTACCGGAGTCTTGAGGGAGCAAACGAAGATGCTAACCCAAAAGGAACCGGGAGAACGGTTGCCTTAATTTTGATGTCACGTTAACGGTGGTTGGGCAACGCGATATTTGCCCCCCAGCTGTCTTGTTGTCTAGTGGTTGACTAATCATTTCTTTATTTCGACATGAAACACCGATTTTCAATCCTGAATTCGAATTTCATGTTAGTTTCAATACAAATACGGGCTAATTTCTCATTTTTAGTTTTCAATTCGTAAACAAGGGATGGATAGTAAGCCTCAAGTGTGGAACACCGCGGTTTAGTTGCACTTATAGGTCATTAGTCGTTACGAACTTCATGATTTTTGGTTTTCCGTTGGGCAAATTATCAACAAGTATGAACTATTTATCTCTATGACAATGAAACAGGATTTTACCTGACAAAATCATCAGTGAAGGCAGCACTTCACGCAATGTTCACGAGAAAATAACTGAGAGTTCAGGTAAACTAAGAACAATACTGCGAAGAAGTAGTGTCTTAAAACTCAGTTTTCTCATTTAAAATATGTAAAATAATAATAGAAACAAGGCTCTAATCGACTAAATAGAGCCTGAGCGCAAAAGAACGGAACTTTTCGATCGAGTTGAAGGTTGGTTTTTACGCGACTTGAAACGTGAAATAACCAAGTTTGAGGGGTGTTCAAAAACCTACCCTCTACATCAACATAATTAGTTAGTAATGAAGCATTTGAAAAGAAAAACTATTATATTTACTTCAGCAGTATTCGAGTAATTTTGAGGTGAGCAGTAGGGTTACATTTACAGGAAGGTTAGGCTGATGTCGTGTGCCTTTAGGTCCCCAAACGGGTGACGTTAAATGAGCCATTCTATCGTACGACGTTGCTAACGTCCCCCCAAGGTCACGTACTCTTGGGTACGTTAGGGTGACGTTAAGGGTACGTTAGTGGTCACCAAAACTCTCTAATTACCTCGCAGGTTACGCTCACCCACTCGCGGGCATGTTTCTGGAACGGGTAGTAGGTAGTCTCTCTTATAACAAAAACGGTATCATCACTCAAACACATCCAGGTATATATAGGGTGTCGCACTTTCGGGTGCACCACCGGCTAGGGTTCGATTGTACTCCTAATTTCTGACTTTTTTTTTTTTTTTTTTTTTTGTCCTATAACATATATTTTTTAATTCACGCTAAAGACCACTTTTTTCACTTTTAATTTTTTTCGCGTTTTCGACTTTGTGACACTGAAACTGTCATTTTCAGTCAAAACTCAAATCTGATTATACCAATGAAAACAGCGTAAGATTTCCTATCTCCCTAATTACTTTTTAAACTTTTTAAAATGGAATGAACGGTTGAAAAATAATCCGTAAATGAAAAATTTGTGAAATTCCGAAAACTTTCACTTTCTTCAAAGTTTGTCTCTCGAAACGTTCTGGATGGAAATTTGCATGCTGTAAGCCTAAAAGTTGCATCACAATCCCAGCTTTCCAACGGTGTAGTCAATTTTTAATTTACTTTGTTAGTTGGGGGAGAAAAGTATGTTTGTTTGTTGAAAAACGTGGCTTTTTCAATGAAATCGAGGGTTTTCGTAAAAATGACCCCCTAAGAAAATTCTAGTTTGGGGTCGGTTTCTACGTATTCTTTGACATTAAATCGAATGGTAACATTCGCACAACTCTCCAACTTCGTTACAACCTAGTTTTAACCTTAATAAACTAGTTTTTAGTTCATTTGTTATGCTCAATTTTATGTGGTTTTTTAGGGTGAAACTTGTTAGTTAAGTGTGAAACTCAGTTGTAACGGAATTAGAGAGATCTGAGAGTGTTACCATTCGATTCAGCGTGAAAAAATAACGGTTTGGTTTGTTGCCATATCCTTATTCAGGTTGGGTCGATTGAGGGGGAGAATATTTTGGGCTTCTCTTTGTAATTAGTTGTTTGTTGTGCATTGCTAGCTCTTTCGCCATGAATGGCCTCATCAGAACATAGTTTAGTGGATTGGTGGCTTGCTAAGTATATATAGGGGGTTGTCCTCCTTCATCATCCTGTTTGTGACCAGTTATAGTTGGTCATGGTGTTTGTAGTCAATTATACTTTTAAATTGAGAAATATTGAAATATTTATCTGGAAACACACATAGTCAGATTACAAAAACAGTGTTTCTTTTTCACGGATTCGGTCTTAGAACGGTCTCAAAAGGAATTTTTTCTCATGCTTGGGTTGTCCCCCACCCCCTGGATCAATTCCAATAGGCGTTCCTCTTATTAGCAAAGCCTTGACGTAGCTTTAGAGAGACTTCCTAAAAACTAAAAGATTTCATAGACTAGAATGTGACAAGTGCTTGCGTGCGTCTTAGCACCCATTTATCACATAGTATAGATTAATATAAGCAATTGATTTTAACACGATTTTCACTGTTGTGAGGGTTGGTTCTCGTTTGCTCAATGCCACAGAGCATAGAATGGCCGTGGAGGTAGGAAAGAATGGAAAACAATTTTGGCTCAGACACAAGAACAACTTTTGAAGGCTTTTCTAAAACATTTTATTATTAGAGATGGAGTGTCAAGCACGAGGTGTAACGAGAAAGTTTTGAGCGGAGCATCGGAATTCTACAGATATACATGTACAGATATCGATGTAGGCAGCCTTCCTACGAAATGCAAGCTCGGCAGGTTGCGGATATGGACAGAAACTTGTTCAGCATTTTGCACTTAGATAACTTCTTCCTGCTAGTCACGTAGAATTTTGGAGGCACCTTACAAAACACATTAGGTTAGATCTGTCTAACTCAGAATAGTTGCAATATTAAATGGCGGCCTTTCACAGATGGCTAAAATTGCACATTTTCGAGTCTTCCTCCAATAATTTGTAGACCATGCGTGCTACAGAAATTTGGATACTCACCGCAGTTACACAGCATGTACCAACTAAGCTATTTATTTGTTTCATAGAACTATAAATGGGTATTTTTTAGTCCCTCCACCCTCCCCTCCACGCCTTTTTCAAAACTACATTTCTCCTTTCAAACAATCGCTTTCTAATTTAAAAAATACGATTTGTCGTTTCGTTGACGTTTCCTAACAACTATTTACTTTTATTAATTGTGATGTAAAAAAGTTGGGCCGCAGTACTGAAGGAACAACCAGAAATTATAACACATGTATGATTGATGACATAGATTGATATTTTGATTGAAAGTTGAGGGGTTGAGATGCAACAATATTGCAACTCACTACGGGAGTTACTGGCCTCGTACCCGTTAACCAATGGGGAATTTTCATGGTTAATTTGTATTTGTTCAATAGAAAGATCTGAGCGAGAGCTTTCGCAAAAGGTACTAAATTCCCTACTACGTCTCGTGTGATCTTCCTACCCGTTTGTTGGTTGAACGGTCATTTTAGCTGAAACATTTTACTTGGGGTTTTTCAAGTGAACTGAATCCGAGACTGAGGTCCAAAATGTGAAATTCCAACAGATAAAATTCCCCATTTGTCGCGTAAATGGCAGACTCGTCCCCATTCGAACCCAGGAGATTCTGGGGAACCTCCCCCCCCCCCCCCCCCTTCAGTCGCCATCATCCCATGAGTGATGTGTATAATTTGGAGGTCTGGATGCTTGCAAGGTCGCAACTCAAACATAAAGACTATTCTAAATCAATCCTTTTAGTAAAATACAGATTAATTGGACAAATGCATCTGAATGGTGAGTAGTTAGGTGATCTGGATACTCGCATCTTAAAAATAAAAATAAAATATCCTGAATAAATCTTTTAGTAATGATGGATTAGTTGGAGACTGATCAAAATCTATGGTTCTAATTGTAAGGGTAGGAAATCAAGTAGACTCCCCTGAGATCGACGGGGATGTAGATCTGAGATAATGTTGGTGACTGGTTTGGTATACGAGGTCTGCCCCAAAAGTATCCGACCTACCTCGATATCTCGGTGTTTAATTTATTCTTTATCGTCCGGGGGGTGGGGGGTGGCATCCCTCAAAGTAGTCTCCATTTGATTGAACGAGACGCTCATATCGATTTTTCCATTTATTAAAGCTTTAGTGCATTCGTCGCATTAGTTTCAACAGTCTCTTTTTCGTCGAATCGATTTCCCTTAAATCCTTATTCTCCTTATTTTCAATCGAAGAAACGGCCAAAAGTCACAAGGAGCTATATCGGAACTGTATGGAGGCTGGTAGAGCAGTGCAACACTGTGTTTCAATAAATACTGCTGCTCAAGGTTTGATGCGTGCGCTGGAGCATTGCCGTTAAGTTTCGGGATGAATTTTGCACACAGAGTCACTCCCAAATTATCGGTTAAAATTCGCCAAACAGTACTTTTTCATATTCCAAGTTCATCTTCCAGTATGTCAAAACTGAGGTGATACTTTATTTTTGGTTGCTGATCTAGTATTGGTATTTTCTCTTGATTTTTCGATGCAAATTCAGAAGTAATTATTGTACTCTACTGGTGGTTACAGATTGCTTCATTATTGCTGTTGCATTGTAACATTTTGCCCTTTGTAGCTTTTCATCAAATACATTTAGGCATTTTTTGTTTCATGTAGATGGCCAGTGGTGAAGAAGAAGTCTATCAGACCGAAGGGGAGGACTTGGAAGATTTGTACGACGAAGTGATCATGTCAGGGAGCCATGTGGTAGATGCAACAGAAACCATCGAAAAATCTCATCAGAACAATGGCAAAATCCCTCAAAAGCCCACAAACCGAAGCCTCAATACCCGCCAGTTCCAGCTTTACATAGGAAACCTGACCTGGTGGACCAGTGATAAGGACATCCTCGACGCCATCCTCAACCTCGGGGTGACAGATTACGTTGACGTGAAAATTTTTGACAACAGATCCAATGGTCAGTCGAAAGGGTTTTGCCAAGTGACCCTGAGCTCAGAGAAGAGCAGTAAAACTGTGATGGAGCTGCTTCCTAAGAGTGACATCCACGGGAAGCATCCAGTCGTCTGCTATCCAAGCAAACAGGTGAGGCAATTTTTTTTGTTTTTTGTTTGTGCTTACCAAGTCCAAGTACAATTGTCATAAATTTCTCATGTTACAAATACAACTTGCCTAAATCATGACTTTTCTGTCTAACAGTATCAGCAAACTGTGTCAGCAACACTAAAGATTGTAAATATATAATGTTTGTTTCTAGGCTTTTGCGAACTTCGATTCTCAGAATAAACCTCAAATGCAAGGCGGTGGCAATAAGCAACAGAAAGACCAGGGACACCAGGGGATGGGCCACCCAGGCCCCAACCACGGGCCACCTCACCACCACCATGGTGGTCCTCGAGGCCCTCCGCCCATGAGAGGACCACCACCACACATGGGGCCACAAGGCCCCCGAATGCCGCCTCCTCACATGCAAAACAACTTCATGCATCACCAGATGCCTCCTCGAGGTCCGCCGATGCAGCAACCGCCAATGCGACCTCAGCATCCTCCTCCTCACTTCCAGCAAGGCCCGCCACAAGGGCCGCCTCCACAGGGCCCACCGCCGGGGCCTATCAACATGCCACCTGGTCCTCGACCTGACTGGAGGGGGCCCCCTCAACAACCTCAAGGGCCTCCTGGACCACCCCCTTACATTCCTACACCTAACATGGGTGGACCACCACCAGCCATCAATGTGCAGCAACAACCACCTTTCTATCAACATCAGGTACTTACATTCATTCTGCTCGTATATTCCTCTGTTTTGAAATGTTTACTTCCATTGGTCGAATTCTGTGAAGTTTCTTTAGATTCACACAAGAACTATCGTATATTAATTTGGGATCCGCACTAGTTTTCCTGATCATCTTTAAAAAAAAAAAAAAAAAAAAAGTTATGGTCAGTTGCGTATCTTTGAATGGCTTTTTCGTAATTTCTACATTAGCTTACTTTATTGACAACTTGGTTGTATTATATTGCAAACGCTCACCAGTTCCAAAATAAGTGTTTTAAAATTTTTCAAAAACCATGTTTAAATATAATATAGATTAAATTAGATACGTTGATCTGAAACTATTCGTTGAACGAATATTGTTGGCCTGATCTTGGTGTGGATTTATGCGTTGATTTTATCAGTCGCAATGAAGCCCCCACGTACAGGGTGTCTGTGACATAGTGCGCAGACAAAGTAGGGTAGAACAACATCGAAAATGTAGCACAATGCCGCCAACCGCTACGTCTTAGTTCTCAATCCGTTGCCGAGATGTGGTTTCTGGTTTTTTATTTCCAATAATAAGCCGTTGTAGTTGTATAGGGGAAAACAATTTTATTTTCTCCCAAACTTTGTCGCTCTACGTTTCAAAGTGTGTATATTCCAAAATTGCAATGTCCGTCCGTCATCCGGGCCATAAAAGGCCTTTACCTTGATGTTTTAATTTTTTTTCTGCGAGAAAACAACATTTTTTTGCATGAAAACCCACATTTCTCTTTTTTTTAATCAACTTTTCTCAACTTTTTACCACATTTTCGGACTCAGCGTTAAATTATCTTTAAGAACAGACAATTTTTCATGTTTATTCAACACCATTCAGACTAATTTATTAAAAACAATCGAAATTGGCATTTAAAAAAATGTTGAAAACTAACCACTGTAACTCTCAACAAACTCCACTTTCACAAAAATGGCGTCTTTTCATACTGTTTTCAACAGTATATTTAATTTAAACTTTGTTAAACAAGGGAGACAATGAGCGATACCCGTGGGTGTGAAAAAGGTACTTTAACTTCTTTTAAATGGAAGAAGATTCCATCCTCAGAATTTTGGGATCAACCTTACTCTCCTACTATGATTACTGTCTTTCCATGATTTTTCAAAGTTTCCCACACCAGTGACGTCAAAGCGCCCCTCCCTCTTGGGTGGGACCCCCCTGCCCAGTGTGACGAACCATGCAGCAAACTTGCAAAGAAAAATCATAGAAAGAAAACTACTCACCGAAGGAGAGTGCGGATGGTGTCAAATTTCTTAAGATGGAATCTTCTTCCATTGTAAAAACGTCTGCCAAGTTGGGTGTTTCACATATCCGTAACATGAGTGTTGTAACAGATAAGGAGACCTGGTACTGCGTCCACGCCCGAAATCCGCACACTAAATAACAGTGGAGTGGTGTGAAGCCCCTATTCCCCTATTTGCACATATCGCACCTTGGGAGTGATACTGGTATAAGTCCAAAAACATCAATTCTGGGAAATCACATTTAAAGATTTTTCATGACTTTGTTGGCGTACTACAGACACACCATTCATATTTTCTCGGTTCTTTTTGGTCTGTGTCAGTCATGACCCCCCCCCCCGCACGCTAGATGAAGACTTTGACCAGAATCATACTGGTTTATCCTGCTCTCTACCGGTCACTTTTTGTCCTATGATTAAACCGATACTAGCCGCATGTAGAGCTCGTCAAAATGTACACAGTATTATATATAACTCAAAGCTGCCATTTTTGGACTTATACCAGTATCACTCCCTGGGTGCGATATATGTGCTGCGTTCGGGAATCCTTCCCGATCAAACGAGTAAGGCTATATCCCCAATCACGCCAGCTCGAGAACGCAAGAAGAAGCGGCGTTCAACCCAATGCATAGCGAATGGTAGACAGTCACAGGGCTGGGGGGTTCTCGGAAATGACGGGTACTGTCACAGTGTATAGATCATTGAAATATTTTAAATTATCCTGTGATACCATAGCTGGTTCCTATGGTGTAGGGAAATGGTAAATTAAGATGGAGTATGTTTTCAGATGACTAGGAGAAAATGATGCTTGATGGATTTTACGTTTGTGCATGCGCTGAGTGAAATATTTATTTGGAAACAATGAAACTGATAGGGGACCATCTACACTCTAATACACACAGTCCCTGAGAATTTCATCAAACTCGGACGAAAACTGGAATTAAGCTGGTTAAAAGGATTTTACGTTTGCACAGGAACTGCTATTGATACGGAATGTCCAAATCGTCCTTTGCTAACCATGAAGCCGTTTTCATGAAAGATCTCTAAAGTGAAAGTCAATCTTGTAAAAGTCTCTAAGATTCATTTTGAAGTACTGGCTAATTTTAAACATTTTTTAAAATTCTTAATTTCGAAAAGAATTAGCGTTAGTTTTTTTATTAAATGGGTCTGAATGGTGTTTTGTGGTAAGCAGTTGAGACATGTTATTTTAAAGGGGAGAAATGTGGATTTCTGCGTTTGCCTATCAATGTATTGAGCTATCTGTGCTGTTGGGGGCATTCTGCTCCATTTTCGATGTAGTTTTACATTACTGATTTTTTTCTTCACACTTTGTCACAGGCACCCTGTATATTCGATTCATTAAAAATTCATAATTTGAAAATTTTACTTATACCTACCTGACCACATTACTAAAAATAAGTAGTATCTAGGTAATAGTTTTTGTTTTAATCGAGTATTGAATGTTTCGAATAATTCAGGTGGTACTTATCTACTAAAAACTGTAAAAAAAAAAAAACAGTTTCACATTTGAATGATCCCCTCACAGTACAATATTCACAAAATGAAACCAGTAGTACAAATTCACTATAGGAACCTCCTAAATTAATTGATATATTTGTGCATGTTATGGTTCATCACAAACTGCCTCTAGTTAATTTAATATTTAAATTGTATTAACAATATTGCCTGTAAAAATCGTCGTATCTAGTGAACTTGAGGTATTTTTATGATTTATTTTTTGTATCATGGTAATTTTATGGGAAAAATTGGATATGACTGCAATAATTTAATAAGTCCACGTTTCATGTTTACCGCGGTACTCACATCGTGTCCTGTTATGTTGAGGTTAGAAAATGGAGATCCTGTTCTTATCCTGGTAATGGATAATATTGCGCTGAAAATAACTGCTTGTTGTTTTTATATTCAGCACATTGGTTCCTTGAAAATAGATGGATGTTTTGTCAGTTGCACAGTTCACGAAGTGATGGAGAGGGGGGATAATTTTGTTTAAATACTACTAAGGTTGTTTTTGTTGTGGAATTACCAACGATCTATTCACTGTACCATTGGGTATTACGAGTGAAACCAAATGCTGAAACGAATTAGACTCAGAGTAGTTTTCTATCCGTTTTCGATCCTTCCCTGATGTGTGCCAGCGCTTGACAACCACCTTCATCCAGTTTTCGAGGGACGTTTCTCTAACAGACATTTGACTCGATCGCATCCCAATATGGATAATGAGTCCAATATTCAACCAACTTTGAACAAAATTACTTCGTAATGGGGCTCCGAACTAACATGGTGCGCCGCTAGGGGCGGTGGAGAGTTCTGTTCCCTAGAAACATGCTTGTTGGTATTTCACTGTAGTTGATACCGTGTGTCACACTTTTTGCTCTACAATTCATTCCCAGCACCATCATCCTCATCACTACTGGTCATAAATCAGAATTAGGTTTATTATTAATAAATTATTTACAAATTAAAGTCCGATCATAGGGGTCATCCATATCCTTAATAATCATGCTGGGATATTCGTGTGATGACATTGCAGAGGAAAATTCAGGAGACGCAGCACAACTCGAAAACTAAATTTTTTTAGTCAATTATGGGCATTATTCACCTAAAAGTCGATTTGTATAACTTATTTGTGGCTCTTGAAGATCTGGGAGTGGTCACAATCAACTCAGCGATGAAAAATACTTTGACTGTGACACCGCACATGCCCTATTGACAAAAAACCGATTTTTATCATTTTTTGGGCCACTAAATTGTAAACTTGAAATTCTGGCGCGATCGGGCTGGCCAAGAACTCGACCTGTCATTTGCCAAGTCGGATTTTTCTGCACAATATGTATATATATATATATATATATATATATATATATATATATATATATATATATATATATATATATATATATATATACGTTATGTAAGAAACGGATTTGTAGCCCCCCCCCCCCACACACACACACACACACACACACATCTAAAATTTTGAAACCATCTAAATTTTCCTTGAAAATTCGCTGATAGCGTTTCTTATTAATCATAAACAGTAGCAAAAAACCTGAAAAAAATAGGTAGGTTCTGTTCTGTGCTTTATCCAAAAACATCCTTGACAGCAAACGTAGTGATCAAATCTATTGAATGTTCGAAGCTGTTTGATTATTATTGTTCATCTCATATCCTATGATGATATAAACGCAAAACTCAAAAATGTCATGATCTACACCCCCACCACCGACTGTATATTTGAAACTTCCAAGGTTTCATAACTAGACTAAAATTTGGATCGAACAAATAATAAAAACTTTCACGGAAGTTCCACCCCCTTCCATAACGAAATTTGAAACTCCTAATCTGTACGATCCAAAACTCGTATATCAAATTCGTAATGGGACAAAATAGGAATTACGAAATACGGTCGAGCTTTGTAGCATTGGCAGCGCTTGGAAAAATTGGTAATTATCCCCACGACTTCAAAATCTAAATGCCCAAGGTTTTTTTTTTTTTTTTTTCCCCGATCCACTTCGATGAAATTTGTGGGGATGAGCGGGTTAGGCTGAGAATAGTCCCCTATAAATTTCACCACTCAGAAAGTTTTCACTGAGTATGCACAAATGTATGTATAATCCATCAAGCGTCATTTTATCATGGCTTATTCGTCCGATCTCGCTAAAATTCGGAAGGTAGTAGGGAAATGACGATTCGATTACCTCACATGAGTTTCATCACTATCATATGATTAGTAACTGCTGGGCATGCGCGAACCTCAAATCCTTACTACAAGCATGAAATCTTTAGTTTCCATCCGATTTCGATTAAATTTTTAGAGATTGGACGGTTCTCGATGAATATTATTGCTTCTGAATCGCTGGTAGTTTTTCCGCTTGCTCAAACGTAACATCTATCAGCATCTTTTTTTTCTGATGGAAGATTTTGCTCAAACTCTGCGGAATATTTGAAGATTATTTGAAACATTTCAATGTTCTACACATTGATGTTGTGAAAATGGGGAAGCAGCTGTATGCTACGCCCAACGTGGCAGACGCTTTTCCCTTCAAATGCCTGCGAAATGGACCGTTGTTATAGACTCGGTCCCACTACCCTGATTCCTTCGTTTCAGCGTTATGTTTTACTTGGACTGCCAGAAAACGCGGTCTATTAGGCTCAATTTAAGTGATTTCGAGCACTAATCAGCTGTGCACCTCTCAGTACTGACTTGAACGAAATCGTTATCTACCTGCCTGCATCTACCTGTACATAGAAAATGTTTAATATATTTATGGCTTCCTATACATCCTACAGTACAGGTAGCTAAGAGGAAGTGTGGATGCCTCTAGGTTCTTTGTATTGAAAAACTCCTGGCCATGGTGGTAAGACCACTAAAATGTAGGAACCCGGAGTTTTTCGTACGTTTCCAACTTTGTGATGGGCTTATCTGTTCTTTCACTCCCTGCTTCTTTCTAAATGCGTCTACTATAGCATACTATAGTAGTGGTTTGCGTATAATCAATAGGTAGTTTATATGTCTATGGCGTCTACCGTTGAACCTGAAATTCAGTTCTTCCGAATTCAGAGCTTTCTATTACACTCAGATCGAGAAAAATGCGTCGGGTCGTCCTCAACAAAGAATTGCCGAGGGTGGGTCAGAACTGTTTTTCTTTTCGGTACCTACCTACTTGGGAAGGAGGCCATTTGCTGCTTACGGACTATCCTCTCTCCTCTTGAGTGGGCGTGGTCCCTAATTCGAAGGGTAGAAATTGTTTGTAGTCCCCTTGAACCGCCCAGGCGAGAGAACAGGGCGGAAGGGGCGGTATATACTGTCGAAACTGGATAAAATTATGTAACAGGCTCTATAGGGTGCATGACTATATTCAACTACCCTGCAACAAAATCAATATGAGTCATTCGATATTTTCTATTTCAAACAAATGTATGGACAAACTACATTTTTACTCACGCAAATTTGATCGTATTTTATGTGATCCTAAATTTCCAACATCCAAATTTCCGCTAAGTTTTACGTTCTCATAATATCGCTCTGGTTTTTCGTAATAATTTGAAAACACTTTTTTGATGTTTATATTTTCTTACATTCGAATTATATTTGATTAGTAGGTATTAAAAATTTTCTCATTAATGTATTGGTACTTCCTAATGCAAATATGAGAAATGCTTACATATTTCTAGCAATTTTGCACATTTCGTTTGTTGTCATTTGTATTTTAAATCGGCCTATCAATTTTTTTCTTTTTTCCTCCCGATTGAATTAATTATTCACTCATTTTATTTTTTAATGAAAATTAGTTTTTTTCCCTCTTTAAATCGTATTCAAATGTTAACGTCTACAAATGTTTATTTTTATAAACTAACTCGTAAAAACAATTTCTAATTAAGAATTATTATGAAGAATAATATTTTGTTGAAATTTTTGTAAAGTGGTATAACTCGTGACATAATTCGTGGAGAGTAATCTTTTTTTTTTCTCTCTCTCTCTCTCTGAATGTGAACCCTTTGCTAAAGTTATTTCCCTAATGTATTGATGTACATCTATATATATATCCTTACATCCCTCGCAGCCTATTGATTAACTTTAAAAAAATGTAAATACTAAAACCAAAATCAACTTGAAATGTCAAAAGTTTCAATTTGTAGTGGTTTTTACATTGTTTTCGGGGGTAGATGTTCCATGTTACAAAGCCGGGTGTTTGCTGTAGGTATTAGGACCACCAGCACAACGTCATCTTGATAAATAAATTAGTCACGTATCACCAACATTTAATTAAATTGTTGGTACAAATAATTTTTCTTCTGTACAAAATTGATTAATTTTTATATTTCTCTTTATTTGGTAGTATGTACTGTAATAACATTGCGTTTCTTTATTATTCTGTTCATATTTTTTGAATCGTCATTCATTGTAGTTTTAGTAGGTTTTCAGAAAATGTTTAGATGTGGTAGGTACCTACTCCGGGAAGAAAATTGTCTTTAAGAACCTAGTTTGAATTACCTTTAACAACGTGATCTATAAAATAGGTATGTTAATTAAGTAGTATACTAAACATATTAATAGGTCTTAAACAAACACGGTTTCTAATTAACCAGTTGATAATGAACTAGGTCATTATTTATGCCAAACTGTTGTTACTTTTACATTTCGTCGTCTTCTGGTTATTTTGTGATCATCTTTCTTCCACATTCTCCAGATTGTAGGTTCTTTATTTACCTTACGGTAGATGCTGATTGCTTTTCATTCATATCATTCCGACCCTGTTGGTCTCCAACCTTATGTTCAATTGAAAAATATTTTAGGTGCATGTACCTATTTCATCAATACCAAAACTCTTCATGGTTAGTTAGCGTAACATAATTGTTGTACCACACCTCGAAATATGATATTTCAATATTTGTACATAATTTGAGGTAAATAATTAATTTCGAATTGATATTTTTGGATGCCCCTTTCTTTTTCCTTTGATTCATTTCTATTCTAAATGTAATAATACTAAAGGTAAATGATATGTTAGTCCGTCCGCTTCATCTAGTCAGCCGCAACAAACTATTTCTTGTTGATTCTGTGGCTCAATCACGTTTCCTATTTGTTTTGTTTCATCTTCTATTTTTCTACTTTTTGTTGTTTATTTTGTTTTTCATCTTTGTTGTTGTTGATTGCTTTCGTTTGTGTGGATTAGACATATTAATTTGAAATCTTATCACAAATTCTGTGTTAGAACGGAATTAATTACAATCGGTTGGTAAAACAAGAATTTTAGAGAAAAATGAAGGTTGAAAACTGAGTTTTTAAAATTTGGTTTATATTGTGCAAATTGCAAATTTGGTTCTCTGGATTTAGTAGGTCACATTTTTCATTCATATTACATGTATATTGTAAATATACGTATTAGTGTCTGTGGATTTACTGAGAGATATTCCTCCTTGTGTAGCTATTAATTCAAAATTCACGTCTCTCTGTGTAGTTTGGATTTTGATCATTTCAATCAGTGATTTACTATACCTACTTCCCCGAAACGAAACGGTTTCTGATTTGTTTACCATTAAATACTGGATGAAAAATATTGTCACCTCCTCGAAAAGATGGTATAGTTCTGGATGACAAAGCACCTGTTAAGCCGCATCATGATGTAGAATGATGCCACTGTGAGTCTGGGACACTGTTGCACAACATGATACAGGTTCTCATCTTTACCCTGCCAGGCACTGCGAATGGTGTCTATTGTCCGACGACTACTCCTTGAGCACCTCATGGAGTTGGCTAATGTATCCTCTAGGGAAATCACGTGAAAATGGCGATAATCGCTAGCCCCCTATGCCCTTTGAAGTTCATCTTCCCACTAGAAAGAAATAGGGGATTGAGCACTCGAAGTTGTTTACCGTCTGCTGACTCATGCAGTGCAGCAGCAAACTCAGCAAATAAGCTGCGTTCTGGAGCACTTGGTGTTGCCCTCTCGCACCACAACAACTGCTGCCTGACGATGTGCAAGTGACCTCCCAGCTCGAGGCCCTAAGGGCGAGCAGGCGTCGTCGACGTAAACATAGGATGCTGGCTAAGAAAGACAATACCAAGCCCCACCACCGCCCTACGGGTTCGTGGTTATAGGCACTACACATTCGTCCGCCTAGGGTCCTCGCCACCTTGGCAATACCAGCCTTAAACAATATCCAGGCAGTTCATCAGGCCTCGATCATGATGATTTTCCTTCAATATTTGCAAAATCGCAAAAAAAAAAAAAAAAAAAAAAAAAAAACAAGTTATTCTAGTGCTAAGAATACTGAAAAACGAAATCATAAGCTGATGAAATGTGCTTTATGCACTTCATTATGGCTGGATGGTAGTATCACTTACATATCAAAATTATTTCACCCTTTCCAATGCTTTCATCTAGAAGAAAGGAAGAATTGTAGATAGAAAATCTAAATAGGTGTCAATATAATTCAAACCGTTCATTAGATTAAGCAAACGTAAATATAAAGATCTGAGACTGTGAAATTGGAGGAGAAAAGCGGTAAAGCCCTTAAAGTAGAAGCATTCAAGTCTTGGATGGTGGCAGCTCACATGTTGGGAATTTCTCATATCACTTAATAGGTTGACAATTCGCTTCTCTTTGTATTGGAATAGTGGTTCCCTTTTTGGAAATTAAGAATCCAAAGATATTATATATTATTGTTTTGGGGTAATCGATAAGAATATTTCCACTTGAACTCATGAGATAACGATAATTAGACTAGATTTTTGTTGAGTTTTTTTAGTGGGTACCCCTTTTTACGTTGTTTAACTAAAGTTGAATTCAAATGGGCGTTATTAAGATTCGTTTCACAGAGGGACATTTGTACGTCATTGAAATGGCTTTGCGCGTACTCAAGAATAATTTATTATGATCAATTTGATACGCTATTTTCTTTCTTACTGACTCGTTCCATGATGTATAACTTGCTGTATTAATGATCAGTTGAATAACCTAAAATAATAACAAACCCCACTGTGTACTTCACTTAGAAATCACAGTTTATGTTCATTGATCATGGTACTATCTCATAATATTTCTTCGCTTGATACCATATGCACCCTTTTTCCTATTGACTCTTTCACTATTCCATTTCAAGGATTAATTTGGA
Source organism: Adelphocoris suturalis (assembly GCA_030762985.1). Taxonomy (NCBI): domain Eukaryota; kingdom Metazoa; phylum Arthropoda; class Insecta; order Hemiptera; family Miridae; genus Adelphocoris; species Adelphocoris suturalis. Next base: position 60,409,372 of record CM061042.1, on the reverse strand, counting down.
TCCTCCAAATCCAGGATTCGCACAATTTCTTGTATGTATAATAGTCGGTATGTGATTTTAGTTCTTACCTATTTTCTCAATAAATGGTTACTAATACTAGTTTGAACTTGTCTATTTTTATATTGTTGATTTCTTCCTTTATTTACAGATTTTATTTTAACCTGCTTAGGGTATTCAATTTGTTTCTACATTTATTGTATCTTCATGTTTGCCTGTTTGTTATTTTTGCTGTACATATTCGATTCTGGATGTCGTTATGATGTGACTGTAGTTATCAAGTAATATTGATTGTTAGATGAGTGTTTTTCTTGTTACTCTGTTTGATCAGGCACCACCTCCACAAGGGCCACCGCCTCTACACCCGCAAGTGCCCCCGCAGTCACTGCCTCCTCAAAGGTACAACTACGGGCAGCCACCTCAAGTACAAGCTCCGCCTTCCAGGCCGCCTCCACAAATAAGATCCCCTCCCACCCAGGCTGTTATAATAAAGCCCAAAGCTGTAACTGATGCTGAATTTGAAGACATTATGGCCAGGAACAGAAACGTGTCAAGCTCCGCCATAACAAGGGCTGTTTGCGATGCAGCTGCTGGTGAGTATGCATCTGCTATTGAGACTCTTGTGACAGCCATAACACTTATCAAGCAGAGTAAAGTAGCTCACGATGATCGCTGCAAGATACTCATCAATTCACTTGAAGACACACTGCGTGGAGTGGAACCCAAACCTTACTCTGTGAAGAGAGAGCCTTCCAGAAGCCCCTCTAGAGAGCGTGACCGTGATCGAGTGGCACATGCTGCGTCACGTGCTCGTAGAGAACGTTCTCGATCTAGGGACAGATACAGAGACCGTTCCAGGGAGCGCCATACCCGTGATTCACGTGATCACAAAGATCGCTACTATGAGTACAGAGAACGTGACCGTGACAGGGACCGTGATCGATCTTGGGAGCGTGAAAGGGAACGTGAGAGAGACCGTGACCGTGAACGCGAGCGTAAGCACGCCAAGTCACCAGAGCATTCCTCCTCCAGCAAGTACCGCTCAAGCTCTGACCAAGTCTCATCTCGCTGATACAGTTTTTATCAGTCCCCACATTTTATTGGGTCACCTAATTGATCTTTTCATTCTTTGATTTCTAATAATTTTACAATTGATGTTACTAGGTGGGGAAAAGAAGATTGTAGTCTCATATATCAAGTACTTTCTTCTTTATTGATGTTCAATAAAACTTTATTGTAGCCTTCAATTCAAAACTTCCCTTACACAATTCAGCCGTCCTAGTATTTATTTAGTTGCCACTCTATCTTGTTCATTTATTTAATCTAATTATTACATTACAAAATCCTATTTTTGTATCTATATGATTTTCTATTCGCCTTATATTGATTTAGGCTACTAGGCTAGGCTCTTTTGATAGAAATTGAACAGATTCGACTTCTTGTCTACGTTTTATTGTGGCAGTAGGCAGCTCTCCATTATAAGTCTGCATGTGTTACTATCCCCGTAATTTTACTTCTCCATGCTCCCTACCTTTTTGTGTGACAAACTCAAATGAACGACACGCACCCTCCCACAATCGAAGGTCTTCTCTCCAGCAACGCCTAGGAGGATCTAGGTCTTTGATATTTAAACCATTTGCTCAAATGTTTTCCTTTTTCATGCTTTGTTTAAAATAACCCTCTTGCATTGTATTATTGAATGAAAATTCGAATTAGGCTAGTTGATTAATCCAGTGGGTTGGCACTATTCTATAATAGAGATAGAGCCTCTAGAGGTACTAGAGCATTGTGTCGCCTTTAAACAAACTGAAATATCTCAGAAGATATGATAATATTTTATGTAGAAACCTTTAAGTAAAGGTTTATTCGCTTCCTTGGTACTCGAACTTAGTACCTAGGTACCTATTATTTTGTATACTTTATCATATCTCATGGTTTATTATCCAAGAAAAATCGGTTCATCTCGGCGGTTTCATTTCATCTTCAATTGATTTTCAGTAGCAGACCTTTTGTCACTTACAATAAATTATTTAGAATGTTTTACTCACTAACTAGTCACTGACTATCATTTAAATTGTTGAATAGGTAAGTAGTCTGCTAAGTCTTCTGTTTTTATAACTTGTCATATATATGCATTATTCCTTATGATTTCTTCACGATATTTTTTCCTCCATGCAACTCATATACCATTTACTTTGTCTTTTGCTTGAAGTAATTCTCATTTTGCTGCACTACCTAATTTTCTATAATTTTCCGTGATCTCTGCAATCCCTGTGGTATATTACTTATTTATTTAACCATTTGTGGTGTATTGGCAAATCCAATTGTGTAATTCAAGTCCACTTATAGCTCGTTGAATGTACTGCTGTTATGAGTCGATTGGTTATTGTTTCATTTTTACACGTTCAGCGCGGGTGTTGCCATAACTGCACCAGGTAGGCGAATGACAACTAGACTGTCGAGTGAATGTTGTAGCCCGCCTTATTAAAAAAACTATACTAAATCACCCACGACGAAGTTGTGGAAACACATTTCAATGAAAAAAACGGAAGTTGTAGAAGAACCTTGTCCATCTCCACGAAAACGAAGAGTTGCAATGTTGGATCGTTTCCATCGGTAAGGTCATCATCAGTAACAAAACAATAACTTGTAACAAAACAATGTATCAGTAGCAAAACAAGTTATTGTTTTGTTACTGGTGATGACCTAGCCGTCGAAATCGATCTAACATTGTACTCATTATTTTCATGGAGAAAGACAACGTTCTTCCTTTAACCGAAACTATACCTTCCTCTTTTAAATTGTTTAATTACTGGACTCACTGCCTTGTGGGCATGCCTCCAAATGGGGAATAGTGAGAAAGGAATCTAGGAAGAGAAAGCAACTGATAGAAAGTTAGTGGAGTTTTTGCTCTTCTTATAATCTTGATCCCGAATATGGTTTTTCTTCAGTGATCAAAATCAGATTGGTGTTAACCTACCTGTATTGTAACGATTACTGAGCCTGCCTACTACGTAAATGGAAGGCGAGATGCGACTGAGTTCTTCGAGAAACAAGAATGTAAACGTACCTGAGAATTGGTTTTGTGATTTACCAAATTTTCATTTACCCATTTAGTGTCTGGTTTTTGTCTTTTGGGTAAACCTTCTACATTAAAATGTTACATACTCTTCTCTGATGTCCAATGTTCGATTGAGATATGCTGACTTTCAACTCGATCAGCTTTTTCCATTGTCTGACTTCTCTCGTTCTGTGAGCTAAGCATTTAGGTACTTGTACTCACTCGTATGCCTTGAATTTGCATGCCTGAGAGGACTCCTAGGATCTTGAGGCACGTTTTAAATATGAGGAGGAGCTTGGAGGGGGTGTTTACTTGCACCAAACATGCAGAACATTGATAACTTTGCTGGTATCCGACTCTGCACTTGGAAAGATGCAAGAACTTTCTTGTGACATGATTTTATTTTCCCATTCACTGAAATACTGAACTAACCTACCCCCTCCATGTAAGGCCATACGCATACGCACCCTCTCAAGAGGGCGCCGGACGGGATGTTTGCAGTTTTTTTCAACTTGAATTTGGAGGGAGCTTTGAGCCGTTTTCTGGATCAGACAGAGTTCGCACATCTAACGCTAGGTATCACTATGTTTGAGGCACTCACCTTTCTTGCTCTTCTGGTTGGAAAGGTGCCAGTCGGTCTGCTTTCAGAGACCTTACGGCACCCCCGTAAGGCCCCTCCAGACTCTGACAGAGTAGCGCAAGGAGCGAGAATGTGATGTTCCTCATTCCTCCCTGTCCTTCCTCGCCTCACTCCGTCGACTCCGCGAAGATGTTGAGGGAAGGGAAGGGGATCCTCGGCCTTTCTCATTCCTCTTCTCCTTGTCTCGCCTGATTTCGCTTCAAGAGTGGTTTTGCCCGAGTCAAAGGGACACAAGGGTCCCCATCATTCAGTTGTCACTGTGTTTATTTGTTTGGGGCTGTATATAATCAGTTCATTTGTTGTGTGTTTATTTGTGATGGGTGATAACAATAGTTAGTCTCAACAGCTCCTGCTAGATTTTCTAGAGGCTTATCAGTCTGAGCCCGTGATATGGGATCCTAAACATGGTCAACATGAAGATAGAAGCAATGATGCATGGGGGAGGATCGAGGTCGTGATTGGCGAGCCAATCGAGGAACTAAAAAGTAAAGGAGAAAGTATCCATCCACCATCTCTTCGGTTTTCCATTTTTCATCGTTTTTTTTCTTCAAATAAACATTGACATATTGATAATAGCTATAACTACACAGAGCTACAGCAGCAGCTATGTCGATGTCGTCAGCCATGGCGGGACTGTGGAGGAGTAGACGAGAGTGAGGTGCTCCGCGAGAATTCTCAAGTGTTGTTGCATGTGCTTTGCCTTGCCCCATTTCGGCGAGGATACTCTGAGAGGATTCTCCGCGCCAGTCTGTGTGTGTGTGTGGGGGGGGGGGGGGGGGGGGCTTCTTCGGGGTCCCGCGTTGAAAGTGTTGAACAATCATGATTTAATGCTTCATCTAAATATTTTTTTCTACACACCTTTTAAACTCTACAATCTTTCAATGATGTGTAATTTTGTTTCATATGCTTCGAAAAATTATTGTTCCTCTGGTTTATACTATGTAAACTGAATTTTGCATTCATAATATTCTCACTGCAACTGCTTACTACTCGAACAGCCATCCTTGAAATTTTGTATCTTATGTTTTCATTTATTCATTTGTTATGCCTTTATTTATTTTGTTCTATCTTTAGTATTTGGGATTGCATGAATGTATTCTCGCTTGCCTCACCACCAATAGAATAGGAATTATGTCTCTCTCTTGTGCTGTTTCACTTATTGTTTTATTTCAACATAGGCTGGTATTTTTCTATAGTAGGGATATATTACAATTTATCTAAAGAGTATTGTGGACAATAAGAATTCTGATCTCTATCGACGCTAGCAATGTTTGTAGCATAGGTGAATCGAAATCTGTAATGAGCTTCCCGCCCCCCAGCTGTGGAACAGATTGGAGATACTTATTTTTCCAAACCCCCAAAACTTTTCCAACGGTTCCAGTATACTCGCTTCAAAAATATGAGTATTAGTGAAAAATATGAGTATTATGATGAGCTATTTCAAATTTCACTAAAAATAACTCCTATATTTTTTATAGATGATTAGGTACCCACAGGAATACATTTAAATCATTGTGCTCAGGATTTAGTTAAGCAGTTGGGTTTGCTCAGTTGAACCATAACCAACTGAAGAGGTTCTTCCAATGTAGAAGGAATTATGCCCATAAGTCATACAAAAACAAAGTATAGATATATTTTTAATAAAAGTAGGTAGGTACCTACCAATCTGAAAATTCGGGCACAAACCACACTTTCTTACAATGTGAAGAGTATTTGAAAATGTTTAAATGATGCTTCTAATGTTTTACTTGTCAGTATTTGTCGTTCAAAACGTTTACACTGGACAGCAGCATCTCAGGCCTAGCAGTAAAACTACTTTCGTCAGGGAGTGTGGCTAGTGTTTGAATTTCCAGATTAAAATCTCCAATTTAAAATGAAAAAGGGTCATTCTCACGAAAAAGTCAGATTGGAGGTAGATTTTTCCAGATTTCAAAAGGTTTTTATTTTCACCCAGTAAAATTTATGTTAGGTACTTCCTGATTGTATTTACTGTGAATTGAGATAGTCTGGCAGGGACTGGGGGTCATGGTTGGCCACTTGTGAGCACCTGTCTTTGCTCCTCTCCTCACCGTCTTAAAGTACTCTGATCCTTTCCAATCAAAGTTAAAACATGACTTGGAAGGGTGGTGGAATAGTGCTGGGTGAGGCACAAATCCCTTCCTAAGGGCTAAGTGTCTCAAAATACACAGTTTCCATTTGTAGCTGGGACTGATATTCCTCTGGACATGCATGTTTTCTTTACTAATGCTTACAGATAATGTTTTCTAAAATATTCAGTCACAGAAACAGAAAATTTGGATAATAACGATTGCAATGAGCTCAAAACATTTATGAAAAATGACCAATTGATCACATTGTTGGCTGACTGTAGTTGGCAAGGACGGTTCTGGACACATGACAGGGACTGATATTTTGACGTTTATTAATTTTTTCGTAATTAAAAACTTGTTTAACCACAATGGTAACGTATGGGCTGGAAAGAACTCGTCGATTACCGTAGGAAACAATAATTGGTACTGGCCGAAAAAATTATGATACATCTGAAAATTTACGAGACGCTGGATCCAACGTTTTCTTGAGAATGGCCCAAAAACACCTTACGTATCGCTGATCTAGAATTGGAAGGGTTTAGAATGTTGACACTATTTGGTTATTGGTCATTGTAGGGTACAATAATTCTGGATAGGTTGTAAAACGTTAGATTTTATTTATGAGGCACAATATAATTCATAGGTACGTTGTTTTTTATTGGAAATATTTAAATTTAAAGATCTGATTTGGTGTGCACTTACGGTTTCCATGATTAGGAGAAGTAGGTTACTTAGTTTTATTTTAATTGTGAAATTTTCTAGACAGCGTTGGGATTTGTGCAGCAGTACAAAATATTTGCAGGCACATATGTTTCTTCTGAATGTACTGTATAGTGTTGTGTTGGATGACGATGTGCGTTGTTGATACTCCTAGGAGATTAATCGAGATAAATACTGCCTTCAGACCAAAAATTTTCAAGGTAAGCTTCCTAATTTTTGTTACTATACATAAACTATTTTGTGTACAATTGAGCGAATGTTCGTGCGATGTATCAATTTGTTTGTTGATTGAAAGTCGTCACCAATGTCATATTGGTTCGGAATGAATGTGATTGCATGCAATCATTTAGATTAGATAATATTATTTAACAATTTAAGTAGTAGATATCATTTTAGCAGTATTGAACATAAGAAAAAGTAGTTTGTTCAATATTAACCAACACATAGAATGATCGTCATTTAAAGTTGCTGTTTTATCCGTTGTATTATATCCCAATGTAGGTTGTCCGTCGAACAGTAGATTTTTTAAACTGGATTTATGTTCAGTCCCATCACAGCCCCATTGGAATCAATTTGTTGAATTTCTTGCCAGTAAATATGTAATTATCCCTAAGTTTCAACAATGAGTTAATTTACTTATAAGTTTTTCAGAGCATAAAATGATTTATGAAAATTACAAGTATTTTTCTAGTTAGGTTCCTACCTTAATTTTTGGTTGCCTATAATTTATTGTGGTCGTTTCCTTGTTTATTGTAATTTGATAAATTTTTACGTCGTTTCAACTAATTTAATTATCGTGTAATGTTAAATAGTGCTGCGTATTGCTATCAGCTGATTATTTTTTTCCTAAGGAGGCTAAAGTAGGTTTGTAAATAGGTAATTTATTTTTCCACTATTTCGGTTTGCATGGGCATCTGTTATGGTTCATTTTAAGCAAAATATTTTAATCCTCACTGTTTTTCTCAGCAGACGAAAACAAGTTATTTTTCTATAGGTTCATACATTTCCTACACTAGGCACACCCCGTTACCAATAAGATTCCTGTAGAATTTATCATCATAGTACTCGTAGTATCATTCGTTAATTTTATGCATTATTTTGTTCATAATGGTTCCTATCTCATTTCTTTCACAACTCCGAAATCATCTAAATAAGTTAACACACGCTTGATACATACTTGTACTTTTTTGTTGTGTTGGTATGTAATTGTGTGAAATGCCCCATGCGTGATTAGTCAAATGATCAGTTACCAAGATTCAAACACGCAATCCTTGCTCTAATGTGCATTTCTGTTTAATGCATTGGGTTTGTAATCAAATCTCACACTTGCACTGATCAGAACCAGCATATTAACCTTTGACGAGTTTTTGAAGACTTAATGTGATAGTGTTCCGTAATGAGGGTTGTATCATATTAAAAAACCGTTTAATTTTCACTGATATATTGCGGAAAAGAAATAACAAAGCATTTCTGCTAAAGTATAGCCATAAGGTGAAAATACAACATGAACGAGAAGGGTTCCCCCCCTCTCCCCTGAATGGTCTAGTAAGGCCCCAAAGCCTACTACAAAGGGATAGTTTGAATTATCAGTGCAGCCAGTCTTGAACTGAAGAATCCCTGTTTATAGGTTAGCACTACAAGTAGGTAGGTTCCTAGTTTTGTTATACAGTTTCAAAATGGATAGCCATACAAATTAAAGGAACAATCGTAAAGCATATTAATATAAAACACCAAACTTGAAATTTAAATCACAAAAACTCAGTTAATTTAAAAAATAATAATTTTCAGTTTGAAGTTGGCTGCACTGCTAATTCTAGGTTTTGCCTTTGTAGTAGGCTTTAAGGACCCATCCAGTTTATTTTATGCTTTTGCCTGATGATGGCTACAATTAGGCCGAAACGCTTTGTTATTTGTTTCCTACAATGTAATAGTGATAATTATACGTGATTCAATCCTGATAATCTTTTTACATTATTCAACCCTCAGAACCAGTTTGTTTGAATCAAGATTAGAGTTTTTCAGGATGGTTGATTTGGCACTAGTGTTTTACATGATTCAAATCAAATTTGCTTGTTCATTAGGTTTTTAATACTCAACGGCAGTTTTAGTAGCCGGTTTCAAACTGGCATGAAGACGTGTGTATAAATACAATCCCGAATAGTTCTCATAATCTCTTCTTTGGGGCCAATCGTCTGGGACTTATGAGCTTATTTCAAATTTGAATGAAATGAATATATGTTTTTCTAAATCGCGCGGGGTAAATATGCTAGTGAAATTGAAGAACTCAATTCTGTTGAATCACCTCTTCACTGCAGATGATTGGGGGGGGGGGGGGGGGGGGGGGGGGGTGACAATTATTACTCTTACTTCAAGGTGTGAATGAGAATGATAAGCCAATTTTTATTTTAATGAGATTGAGAATTTATAGACTATTGTTTGTTATTTATTATGTTTTTTAGGCTAAGATAATAGAAATTAAAAACTTATCCATAAAAATGCATGTATTAGTTACATGATAGTTAGTATCCAGTTGTCTGACGGTCAAAACCAATTAAGATTCCCTCCGGTGCTTCCCTTCTAGTCATCACTTGATTACTTTGTTGAACCTACCTGGATGAACAAATTGTGTTTTGTTTCATCTATTGTCCATATTGTATGATTGTTTATGTGTTGTTGTTGATAGGTTGTACTTACTGATAATGTTCTTAGGCCCTGCAAATATCAATCAATTTTGGTACATACGAGCAGTCCCTACCATAATTTTGTCAAATGTCAGATTTAGAAATCTGACTTATCAAAAATCGACGCTTTCGAATTTGTAGAAATGGGTACCACTCTTGAATTTTACAATAAAAAAACCTGTGATGATTGTGAAAATTGTTGAAAATTAGACTAATAGGGAGAGTGGGTGATTTATCCGTACTGATGACGTTTTTGATGTTATATATATGGTGTTCAGTATAATAAACGTTTTTTTTTTTACATACTTACATTTTTAATTCAACTTGAGTCGGTTGCTAACTACTAAATAAGCTCTTATCACCTACGAGTTGATTCATGAAATACCTTGGTATTTTATCCACTCATGAAGATGGAAGTCAGTATTATTTTGTACCACTCATATTTTGCTTCCGAGTCTACGGTACAAGTTGGTAGCAGAAGCATTGTTTTCATTTCGGAGGATGAAAATTGTTTATCTTTAAAATGAATTGGTCCACTAGCATTTTACATTTTAGACCATTCTGAACAACTTTCATTCGTCGTGTGTCCGCCAATTGCAACAAGCTTATTTTTCAGTTTTCATCTGGGTTGGGTGAAATTTTCAGGGATTGTACAGGTTAGACTGTAGATGGTACACTGTCGGTTCCATTGTTCCCAAAACAATACTAACTCTGCACATGAGCCAACGTAAATTCTGTCAAGCATAATTTTCTCGTGCGCTAGTCCTGCGATCGTGCTCAAATTTGGAGGATAGTTGGGAGAAGACGATTCGATAATTTCACATCAATTTCAAGGTCTTTGTAACGGTGCCTGACAGAAGCACTGGTTTTACGGCTGAGAAGGGACAAATTCGCCAGGAAGCACCTCTGATTATAGCGAGCATCCAGATCACCGAACTATTCACATCATTCTGATCCAGAGGCTTAGGATATTTTTTATTATTTTTGAGAGCATGCGAGCATTCAGACCATCAAACTATAAAAATCATTCTGAACTCATTGCCCTCATACTTGTTTTGCCTTCATCATTTATCAACGTTAACTACCATTATAACCACAGGCGCTTTGGGAAGTAGGTAGGTATTTGATGAATAGAGCAGCGCTTATGGGTGGCAGCCCCTTGTAACAAACTTATGTTTCATATATGTATATATATATATATCATCCGATTTTGATGGCATTTTCAGGAAATGTGCGGGTTAGGCTTTAGATGGTTTCCTTTCAGTTTCATTGTTCTTGAATCAATATTTCAACCTGCGCATGCGCAAACGTACTTTCAAGCTTTTTTACCTTAAGTTGACTGATTTAAAGTTTTATACTAGGTATCTCTTGTTTTACTACCTATTTCCCCAACTATAGAAAACCCGCTACGGAATTTTCAAGGATAATTTAAAACATTTAGTGACAATCATGTTACGGATACGAAAAATATGTGCCACACCCAATTCGGCTGACTTTTTTATGCTGAATAGGCACGTCTGCGCGTACGCAAATCTTTGCGCTTTAACTTAGTTTTTCCAGTGTTGAACCTTTTTTTCCCCTCCATATTCGGAATCTACCTACATGAAAATATATGGAAAATGACCCTTCCCGCGAATTTTTCAGTGCGCCATCAGTGCAAATTGTATTAGGCTCAACATTTGTGAAAAATGCAAAAAATTGTGAGTAAACACTAAAGTACAATTTTTCAATCACCACAAGTGATTTTTTCATTCTAAATCACAGTGATGTGATGTTCATTTATCGATATTATCTAGCAATACAGAGTTGGAGAAACAACAAAATGTTACCGCGCATAGCACTGTTGAAAAAATGTATTATTTTTATTTATTTATTTTTCCTTGGTATTTTCCCCCGTTGGAAACTCTATTGGTACCTACTAGTTAGTAATGTTTTCGTTAGACGCTCTTATGTCCTAATAATAAATTGTGGGAAATTGATGGTCAGCGTTACCCTAGGCCTGGAAGAAAATCACATTTCCAGAGGCAACACATTCCAGTGTTGTAATAAGTTGCTGTTGAAGATTTCTTGGTTGAAGCTGTTTATGGAGAGAATTGAGAAGAGCATCAGCCATTGAGAAGAAGAAAAAATGAAAAAAGATTCCATTCCAAGAAATTTGATACCATCTACACTTTCCTACGTTGAGTAGTTATATTTCTATGATTTTTCAGTTTGCTCTGGTGACATCATACTGGGTGTCAGGGAGGGGTGCTTTGATAACCAGTGTGCGAAACTCTGAAAAACCATAAAGACAACTTGGTACACATCGTAGGATAGTGCGGTTGGTGCCAAACTTCTTAGGATGGAATCTTCTTCTATTTAAAAATAGTTAACATACCTTTTATGCATCCCTGGGTAACGCTCATTGGTGAATAGGCATTGATGTAGAAGGTTGTATTTAACCTCAGAACAGCATGGCCCAACTGTACCTACACGATAGGTAATACATCAGTCTGATGAGAATTAATTAAGCACCATATTGAGGATTTATGCATATTCATCAGAACGGTATTAAATTAATCGCTACTGCTAGTAGGTACTTATTCGATGTGGGGAATAATCACAAGATTTTTAACACATGGATGGAAAATAAACCAAGAGGACTCCTGGGGAAGTATGATAGGTCACGGAACACAAAAAAAGTTTTTCTAGTTCTCTGATGATAGGTAGGTACAAAGCATTCTTGGGAGATCCCATCAATGTTGGTTGACACCAACAAACTTCAAGTTAATTATGGTTTTATCTATGTCCTCTTGTGATTCAAGTGTAATCAGAAACCATGGAGGGATGCAAAGAATGGATGTAGAAGAGTACATCAAAATAAGTGGGAATGGTTTGGACGAGTAATGTTGATGGTTAATCAGACTAAGCTTACTTTCAACTTGACGAAGTTGCCAACATTTTTCCGTTTGCCCATAATTTATTTGCTTTACAATTCTGACCATGCGAAACCTCTTACATCGCTATGCCAAAGGAAAACTGGATGAATTCTGGATCATTTCGGATGAATCAATCCGGGTTTCTCCTCCTGCAATAAATCTGGCAGCTTCTTGATGCCATTCATACTCAACCACACATCTACCGAAGTAGATCATTAATAGAATGTTATGGTTAGAGGGTGCAAAAACAACATTGACTAAAATGGAACGTTTGATGATGCACTTGAAGGCTGCCAGCGACGAACCCGGTGGAGTAAGTTATCGAGAAAATATTAGCAGGTAAGTAACTACCTTAACTTATCTCTTATGAGATAGAGTAGAACTACAGAGAGAGAAACAAGCTTTATTAATCGAAACTTGAGTACACATTGAACAAAGTAGGTACATAAGGCATATAGGCACGGTCGAAAGCCGTCCACTGCCCCCCTCCCCAAAAATCAAAGTCGTGCCCTCACGAAATTGGTACTGTTCCTGGGATATTTCGAGGGTGCTGAATCCGAAGCCCGTTTTTCACGTAGAGGTCTAAGTTTTGAGGTACGGCACCTGCATTTTTGAAAAAATCTCTTAAAATCCAGGATAATTTATGTTCAATTAAAAGGTGATGTTGGAAATTTTACGCTGAAGACACGTTGAGGGGGCATTTCAGACCCATCATATGTGTTATAGGCGTGTTCAACGTTAAATTTAAGAGACTTCAACGCATTCCATTTCTCCCTATTGTTCAGCATTTCTCTTATACCTCGATGTCTAATCCTAAATTCAGTACTTTGCCGCAAAATGAAAAACAAGTTCCAAGGTGTCCTTCAGGACTTGTGCCTGGTGGGCCTATTCGTAACCCAACTTCCAAGGAGGGACCGTATAATGGTCAACCGGGTTGCTACTGGCCATACCCGTCTTACTCATAGACACCTGCTTAGCGCAGGAGCTCGAGATGTGTGAGGATGATCTGTCCTTCCGCCACTTCCTGGAGGACTGCCCATACCTTATAGACCTCCTCATCGGCCCCCTCTGTATGTTGACTTTTATCTGGGCAAGACAAGGTCCAGCCCCTGTTGTCGTACCTGAGAGCCGCTGAGCTCTACTACGAACGGTGTTATCTGATCTGTGATATATTTTTGTACAATATAGGGTAAAACCCCCAGTCGTTGGACAGTTAAGGGACCGTTTCTTCCGTCATTGCTGATCAAAAACTATCTGATCCACAGATTTTGTAACTTTTTTTTTCATTGTGTAGTACAGGAGTTCTGGATCTTAACCCATTTTTCAAAATTCATGTAGGTTGTACAATAATTTATCTACGGCAATCCAAAGATGAGCTTCTCAATATTTTTTCAAATCGCCAGTAGTTGGACGCCCTCAAGTATCGTTGGACAGTGCAGAAATAAAAAATGTGAATGCAGCACAATGGCAGAAACTCTTCAGTATCCTTTTTTTTTTTTTTTTTTTTTTTTTTGGTAAAAATAGGTTAACAATAGGGTACATAAATATTTAGTCGGTTGAAAAATAGTAGTTTAGGCAGAGATGCCTTTTTCAAATCGATAACTCAATGAATCATCCACATCTGGATATTCAGTGTTCTCTACCTCCTTGAGGCATTCACTACATGACACTATTTCACTGACGATTCGGGAAATGGGCAAACAGGAAACATGATATTTGTTGTCACACAAATTGCTACGCTTCCCAGGATTTGTTTGAGAAATGTCTGAAAAGCAAGCAATGCAGACACCCTCCAGTAAAGCATCCATGTTCACCTCAATCATCATCATCAGAGTCAAAGGCTCTTTTGGGTGAGGCTGGTAAAGCGATGTGATGGTCTTCAATTTTGTCATCATCTGAATATGAAAACCTGATCTGTCGCTTGATTTTGTGCAGAGAGTTTGTGAAGTCGGTTTTACATTGAAGCGGTGGAGAATGCTTATGGAGTCTTAAAGATTTTTTGTTCGTTTTTGGTCCTTCATTGACAACTGTCATCACCTTCATCTCATTTTGTCTTTTTCTTTTTTTCTGATCTTTCATCCTTTTCTCTTTGTACAAGTTTCTTCCGCTCATCTTTTTCCAGGAAAGTTCATTTCCATGCATCACTCGTTAAAACAAAGAGGACCCGCTTGGTATTTCGGACCCCCTTCCTTTTTGGCGTATCCGGATATATCAGGCAGGAGTCAATTGAATTCACTTTAATTTTTTCATCGTCTGGTGGGGGGTGTCGTCGATGCTTACTAGTGTTTTGCTTGGAGGCGAATTGTTTGGTTGGAGGTCTATTTGAACTGTTCGCTCATCATTTGTCAAATTGAGAGAGATGTCACCGATCCTTGCTTGTGTTTTTCTTGGGGGACAGCCGTATGGTTGGAGGTCTTTCTGAACTGTCTGCACATCATTCTCTCACATCATTCTCTCCAGCCTCGTCAGGTGGCAATGGTTCCTTCTGAATACTTGAGGGAGATTGATTAGAATGCAGACACGTCGCATTTCCATTCTGGACTGGATGTTATGGAAAAAGGGAGTAAATTAATGTTTTACTCAACTGATGCTTTACTTTATTACAAAATCCACTCGAATTTAATTTCCAAATATTGGGGCCAGATTTTTGGCAGCTCAATGGAAGAATTCAAAGGGAAACTCTCATGTCCAAGCACTGCAGAACACAGAAAACTTGGCTTAAACCAGTCGTTGGACGCCTGTCCAACCACTAGAAAACGCTAATTTCCTGTATCCAGTGGTTGGACAGTACAAAATCAAATGTATCCTAACACTTTTTCAGAAAACTGAGTATTGGAAAATGAAGGGAAATAATCAGACTATCAGTAGAAAAAAAGGTTGGTCCTGTTAATACAATCAAATCAACGTCGAATCCTAAGGAAGAAAACAGTTGGGCTTACCAAACTAGTCATAGTTTTATTTCACTTTGGCGATTATAGGTACCTATATAGTGAAATATATTCAGTTATTAGCCTATTCTAGATCTAGCCCAAGTTGTATTATTTTATTATATATATATTTTTTCTTCCCCGCTCTAGGGGCTTATTTTGTCCTCCTCCGATTTGCCAGTGGAGTCCGTGATGGCACTCCGTTTGGTGGTGAAGGGTAGCATGGCCCCCCTTGGTTTAGTGCCACTTGCAGTGTCCCTTTGGACACCTTGTTGAATGCCGCTAATGACCCTTATGGTTGAGGTGCGGCTTAAACCACTGAATTTAAAAAAAAACGTCCTTTATAGACCAGGAGTCATGGCCGAAAATAGGTAGCAATTAAAAAAAAAGTTTGAGATTAGATTTTGAAAATTCAGTCCGTTCTGTGTGACTAACTCTTTGTCTACCACCTTGAAATCGGTGGAATACTTACCTACTGAATGGTGGCCTCATAAATATGGCTTAATTTGCCCATTTTGAAGTTTTCTCTAATAATTCCTAGACCGTAAATTCTACAGAAATTTATATACGTAGTAAAGATGCAGAGCATAAAAAACCTAAGCGATTCGACCTAAAAACTATGAATTATCTCCCGAAATAAGGGAATTAAGTACATTCGAAAATGGGCTAATTTTAGAGGGTGTCCCCCCCCCCCCCCCCCCCCCGTCTAGACTTTTGTACTTCAAAAAAAAAGAGAGAAAAAACCATTCAAATCAGCCCATTTTTTATTGTAGTTATTTCCGGAGATAATTCGGAGTTTTGGGATCGAATCGTTTTGGATTTTTCATGCTCTGCTACGTATAAAATTCCTGTAGAATGTACGGTTTAGGAGTTATTAAAGAAAAACTTCAAAACTAATACAAACAGGTTTGATGACGCGCACTCACCCCTATCCCTCTCTAGGGGAGGCCAATTGTTCAAAACAAGCGATTCACCTCTTAACCATGAAATTCATTTCGGTTAAGGTACGGTATCAGTTTTCTGAAAATGTCGTTAAAATATTTCATTTAGCTCTCAGGTGAAATGATCATTGTTGGATTAAATTAAACAATAATTGGTAACGGTTGACGGAACACGCCTGAGTTTACATTTACTCTTTCGACCTTGTTATGTGGTGAGTAATTCCCGTTGGATTCCGGTGTTGAAATTATCGTTCATTAGCCCATTGAACGCTAATTCTAGTTTTCATTCATACCCTCGGAGAATATATTCTAGCAAAAGTGGCATTGATGATAGTTAATATAGGTATAAATTGCAAAGATATCAATCCTGGATAATATACCGTTAGCTACATAATAGGTAAACGTCATAGCTAGGAGTAATTTCCTGAGAAAAGACGTTCTGTGTTATGCAGATTTAATTAGGCTTATATTCGATGAAGATTTTGACAGGCTCATTAAATCTTTGTCGGCTGGTAGTCACACTTCAGTAATACAGTCACGCGAATACCAACACCGGGAAAGAGAAGAAGATGCCCGCTGCAAGAATTGCTCTCTATACTCATCCCTGATAGAGTAATCTATACTATTTTATAAGAATGAAACTGTCTGTCTGTCTGTGAGTGAGTCTGTGTCGCTTTCACAAACAAAGATCCGAACTTTTTTTTTTTGTCGTGATCGGAAATCTCCCGGTCAGACTATAGGCTATGTTGTATTTGTTTTCCCCCACTCTTTCGACCTTAAAATTCCGTTTTTTACCTAAATTTCGACGTTTGTTGGGCGCTTGTTCCCGTTCTTTTCGACTTCCTCGCTTCTCCTACCCCTCTAAACGGCCGTCAAAAATTCCGGGAAAATACCGGTTTCTTAGGTTTTTGTACGAGGAAGACGACGGCGCGATCGGATTGCAAAAAAAGCATCGGCGAAAAAATGCGTAAAAAAAAGGAAAGAGTACGGACTCGTTTTTTCGAAAATTCCGACGAAAAACTTCGTTTTTTTCTTCATTAAAATATACTCCATAAAGAGACGTTTTTTGGGAAGTAGTTTGCGGGCAAAAAAACAACATTCCGCCGAATCGGATATCGAAAAAAGTGACGGGAAGTTGGACAAAATGCGTGGGGAAGGGAGGTGAAGCGATTAAAATTAGAAGTTGGCGGCTGAGTACCGTCCAACAGACTCAGGAATCTGCGAGCAGGCCCTTTTTACCTGAAGGGGAATCTATTGAAGGAAGAAACCTTTCCGTTTGAAAGACATTTCAACAGAATAGTAGACGGGGTTTTTCCTACACATTTACAGCCATACCGAGCGAGCAACATCCCCTACACACGTTAAACCTACCACCCTTAGGGATCTACCGTTTGCGAGCAACATCCCCTACATGTTTCAATTATAATACACATGAATGGGGGGGGGGGGGGGGGGGGTAAAAGACCATCGCATGTATACAGCCACACCTTGCGAAAGAAGCGAGCAACCTAATGGTGGGGGGGGGGGGGGGATTGGGGGCTGGCCCCCCGGCTGGGCGTGGAGGCGAGCCGGAGCGGCTAGTACCTACTATCATAACCATGAATAGTAGGTATAGATATATACCAACCTCAAACTTGCGGGTTTTTTATTTAAGTAAGGTAGGGAAATTATAGGTACTATTTACTTTGAATAAATGAAGGTTGCTAAGTTTATTTAAAACTGGTGGGTCGCGGATTTCGAAAATCTAGTGGGTCCTGGTGGAAGTTGAGTTTGAAATCACTGCTAGATGTTGGATTGATGGTACCAGCGGTATGAGCATGTGCAAAATTGAATTAAAGCCCTATTTTTTTTATATGTATTAGTATATATAATATATATAAACATAGGTATTAGGTACTGTTTTGCACTCAATAATTTCGACTTGGAGGTACCTAGTACCTGTTTTGTTCTGTTGCAATATGTGAGGAAGCTACTATACTGCCACTCTCACTTGATAGGCTTTATTATTATTATTATTTTTTATAGATTGCAATTCGAGGGGGTTGACCGTTATCTGCTACCAAATAATGGACCATTCGCAGCTAAATGATACGTAGGCAATGTAATATCATTGATACCTACGCTTTATTGGTAGGAGGTACCTACCTACTCAAGTCCTTGAGAAGTGGAAATTGCGATGTATAGGTGCCTACGTGTTTAGAACGGTCATAAGCGTTTTCACTTCATTAAAGTGAAACTCTTCAATCCCACCTTCACATGGTACCTAGATACGGTTTAGTTAAACCAGAGGAAAGCTGTTGGACAGGATGTTCTGCCGTTGCTCCAACGGCATCTCGCGTCGAGATGATGAACATCGCAAGGATGCAGAAAAAGGTCGCGCCGGATATGAAAACGGGATAACGGAAGTCGAGAGACGATAGAAGTCACTGGGTACCTACTCGTACTTACCTACCCGCATCGGTAGGTTCCCGGCAACCAGTCAGCCGACGGGATGCGGTTCACAGCTCGTTTTACCCAATAGATAATCCTGGCTCCCTATTTCACCGCGTTGAACCTGAGGCAGGAGTAGGTACAGCCTACGTGAGATCTAGGTAGGTATGTACCATTAAATTGCTCCAGATCTCAGTTCCATCCATGATTTATATACTTATCGATCCACTCGTACCCCTTTATCGTCTTTTTCAACGGGTAAACTCGTCTCTAAGTCGGGAGCCACCCCTGCATACCCCCCCCTGAACGACCCCTAGGAGGAACGAAGTGTATAGCGCACGAAGACAAAGGTTAGGTGGGTGAACGTTTTTTTTTTGCTTCCGAGTCTACTTAAGGTAGCGGAAGCATTGTTCTCACTTTCGGGAGAAAAACAATTTGGGGTCTCCAAAATCGAAATTTCCACTCGCATTTTACGTTTTTGACCATTCTGAACAACTTTTTTTCCGTGCCTGTGTGTTTGTCTATCGTGTGTCCGTAAATCCTTGTAACAAGCTTTTTTCCCACAGTTTTCATCCGATCTGGATGAATTTTTCAGTGCGGGCTAAGGGGCAGACGGATCCCCGTCAGTTTCATTGTTGCTTAAATCAATACTTCACTCTGTGCATGCGCAAACGTAAATTCCATTATGCTCTATTTTTTCATGCCCTAGTCGTCCGATCTCGCTCAATTTGAATGATAGTTGGGGGATGGTGATTTGATAATGCCATATCGTTTTCAACATGCTTGTATCATAAATAGCTACTGCGCATGCGCCTGTGTAAAATCCTTGTAACGACCTTAATTTCCACTGTTTTCATCCGTTTTCGATGAAATTGTGAAGGAATGCACGGGTTTGGTTGTAGATGGTCCCCTGTCAGTTTCATTGTTGGCAAATCAATACTTCATTGTGCGCATGCGCAAACGTAAATTCCATTATGCTCCATTTTTTCACACTCTAGTCGTTTGATTTCGCTTAAATTTGGATGATTGTTGGAAGAAGATGACTTGATTACTTCATATCAATTTCAACACAATTGTTTCATCAATAGCTACTGCGCATGTGCCAATGTGAAATTCTTGTAATGACCTTAATTGCCACAGTTTTTATCCAATTTTGATATTTCATTGGGTTTTTTTTTCTCGTGAGAAGAGAGGTTTTTTCTTTTACACGCCCGACTCTCAGGCGGTGTGTACCCTCCTGAAATTGAATGTGTGCCGTCTAAGAATCGACACGTACCCAGAAAACAATATTGATACGTTTCATCTTGTTTTTAACCCTTTCTATACATATATTATAGCCCTCATTTTCGTTCTAGCATGTATGCGCAAGTACTCGTAGGTATTAGATACTGTTATATTTTGCATTCCATCATTTCAACTAGTACTTTGTTCTTCAACTAATTCTATACGTCCTTGATGCAATAAGTGAGGAAGCTATACTGCCAACCCAACTTGGCTGACATTTTTTAGATTTTTCAACGCATCAAACCCCCCTCCCTCATAATTGCACTCACACACGCCCTCCCTCGATCTGTCATCTTTTTGTTTTGTTTGTAGTTCAGTAAGAAAAGGGTTTTCTGAGGACAAAACCCCAGAAGTTTATTGTTTAACCTTTCCTTTTTCGAGTTGCTGAATCAATCAATCAATCAATTCGATTTTATTGTACAACCCGTAGGTATTTCAAGGAGTTCCTTAAATACATATTAAAAATAGCATATGATATTTTGCCTTTATTTCTACCTCAACAAACAAGGTTAGACTTTTTCGTATAAGATATCAAATAATTACTTAAATAGGTCTACATAATTTACGTATAATAAATGCGCACTGCATAGTTAACATAGATCACAATCTATAATGCCTACAGTCCACTACCAAATTTCAATAATGATTCCGAGTCATTGCCAGAATTTCCAATGCGTTGTTGTTTGTTCTATCTCTTGTAGATTTTCATCTTCTTCTTGACCTGTTTTCTGGAAATGTTGGGAGGGGACGGAGGAGGAGTATTCAAATTAATCTCCACCTCTGACCCAGTAGATGTAGAATCCTCCAACGTAATTCGTCCATAGTGATCGATAAGTTTTTTCCATCAACCAGTTTTCCATCTCCAATCAAGACGGATTGGAGATGCTTCCCGTCTTATCTTGCTTGAAACAACTTGGGCAAGAGATGCTTCCTAAATTTCCTTGTTCGTCTGTCGTAGAACTCGGATATATATCAAATTGGTATCTCTTGAACTTGTAAATGAGGTGCTGAATCCGATTTTGAGGTTTGCCCCCTGATCCGAGTGTGGCGTATGCTCAAAAACTGCAAAAATTTCCAACTCTTTTCAGATTTTTGCTTACATCTTGAAAACAATGCAATTTTCGAAAATTGCCATCGTCATAAGATTTTAAGTTGACAAAATTCTCTACGAAATGCACTAGTTAACTTTGAAATTTGCATCACCAGAATTGGCGCTGCACCTTCTTGAAAAAACGTCATGTTTTGCTGTTTAGAGAAAAAGTTAAAAATTAACATTTGGAAGTTCGGTAGCGTCCACAAATAACTTTTGATCCTAAAACTCATTATCTTCTATGGTTCTTCCAAAATAGTCAGTTGTAATGAATTGAGGGACCATTACACAGTGTATGTACCAGTTAACCAACTATTAAAGTCATGTCAGCGCTATAGGGGAAGTATGGCTGCAGAAGTAAAATTTGATGTGAACTAACTTTATCGGTTCTCTTTTACAATAATATGAACAAAGGGTACAGTTTACAGGTTTAACGGTCCATCATATGGTCCAGCCTCCAAGTTCATTGTAAATGTCAAGATTTGGAAGTATTGAAACCAAAGCTTTGCCGTGGGGCCACGGCTTATGAAAGTTTGAAGCTGGGCGTTGAACTTCTTAGTTAGTTCCTTTATAATTCACGTTCTTAATTATCTACGGAATCAAGATCCATTCAGAATATCTGATCGACCACACAACCACTACCTGCCATACATCACTGATCAACAGATCAAAATGAATGCGAAATAGTCTCCAAAATCAACGAGGCCAGAGCTCGATGAGCCATTAGGTGAGCTCTAACCTCTCTAGCATAAGCGTGATCTGTCATAACTTTTTCTGTACTGTGAATAGCATAAATTAGGTTGAACAGATCATTTAGGTCTTCCATGATGACCCCACTGCGCCCATAAACGATGTCAAATGGTAGAAGGCCCTCAGAGGGTGCACAATCGTTTGAAAGATTTTCCTTGATTTCTCTCGCTTTTAGAAATAGAGGTTTGTTGAAGATTAAAATGGCGATTTGGTGTCCTAAGAATTCCACTGTTTCCTTACTACTCATCAAGCTGCAGTATTGTAATCGCTTGGAGGGAAATTAATAAATGGCTGGTAACCAATGCATGTGATTTCATATGGCAGTTATACAGTGACAAACTTCGAAATTTGCATAGTTTTCAAGATATAAGTGAATAAGTAAAAAAATTCCGACATTTGGACCAACTGTGTCCTTTGTTCATATTATTGCAAAAGAGAACCGATAAAGTTTGTTCACATAAAATTTCACTTCTACAGCCATACTTCCCCTATAGCGCTGACGTGAGTTGAATAGTTACATATGGTAACTGTGTAATGGTCCCACAATGGCGTACGGCAATTCATTACAACTGAATTATATAGAATTTCCTTGTTTTGTGATTGGATCACAGCTTGCAATTGGAAGATTTAAGCAGGTTTTTGCGTTGCGTTACCTCACCAAACTGCGTTTGTAATCACCTGCGTCTAAGCTACGATACTGTTTGTAACTTGCCAATTCATTCATCGTAGTTCTTTCATACAGGTAGGTCGGTAGGTACACATCAATCCACCTGATGGGACTAAGGAAGATTGAAACATTTTAGAAACCCCTCAACATCTATCCAAACACCGGAACGTGCCGTCAGTTACACGGGCTGTAGGAAGGGTTGATTTCCAAATGGCTGTTAATCACCAGGGCGTGTCGGGGAGGCTCCGAGCTCTTTATGATTAGCAAAACCAAATGAGCGCTTAGCGTTTGTAGGCTGCCTCTACCTCTAATTGCGCGGCAGGTGACGTTACATGCGGGCGAACCCACGTGCGTTGTCTTCCTTCCCTATCGTCGTCTATCCCATCCTACAGACACGTGCGACGTCCTGCTTCTCGTCTAATCGTAGCCGAGATAACGACGAAACTTGTTGCTTCGGTCGGACGATTTGGCGCGAACACGAGCGATGGTTCATGTAAAGCCGCGTACCTACGCACTTGTAACAGACGTCCGTTACATTCCTCCAAAATGATCAAATCCTAGGTTCGGGGTGGCACACAGCGACGAAAATTCGATTTTCGAAAGTGCCGATTTCGAATAGCTGATTGATGATTCTCACAGGATATTAGAGTAAACATGTACATTTATTCGAACGCTCATTAAAATTGATGTTAGTGTACAGGTTTACCCTAATATCAGATTTTTATACGCCTGTTTGCTGGCGGCCGCACCACCAGTGCGTGCCAAATTAATGCATTTTTCAGCTCCCGACCATGGTTTCTTTTTTACTAACTAAAAAGCAGGCATCATGTAATTTTACTGTGTGTGCGTTTCCAAGCAAAAAGATTCAGGATAGGCCGGTTTGGAGCTTAAAATCAACCATATCTCAGTTATTTTCGTGCGTTTTTATACGAAAAAACAGCTCCAGGAAGATGACGTCAATTTTAATGAGCGTTCGAATGTAAGTGTACAGGTTTACCCTACTACGTTTGCTGGCGACCACACCACCAGTGCGCGCCAAATTAATGCATTTTTTGCTCCCGACCATGGTTTCTTTTTTACTAACTAAAAAGCAGGCATCATGTAATTTTACTGTGTGTGCGTTTCCAAGCAAAAAGATTCAGGATAGGCCGGTTTGGAGCTTAAAATCAACCATATCTCAGTTATTTTCGTGCGTTTTTATACGAAAAAACAGCTCCAGGAAGATGACGTCAATTTTAATGAGCGTTCGAATGTAAGTGTACAGGTTTACCCTACTACGTTTGCTGGCGACCACACCACCAGTGCGCGCCAAATTAATGCATTTTTTTGCTCCCTTTTTTCTAACCAAGTTGCAGACATCATGTAATTTTACTGTGTGTGCGTTTCCAAGCAAAAAAGATTCAGGATAGGCCGGTTTGGAGCTTAAAATCAACCATATCTCAGTTATTTTCGTGCGTTTTTGTACGAAAAAACAGCTCCAGGAAGATGACGTCAATTTTAATGAGCGTTCGAATGTAAGTGTACAGGTTTACCCTA
This sequence comes from Adelphocoris suturalis, assembly GCA_030762985.1. NCBI lineage: Eukaryota > Metazoa > Arthropoda > Insecta > Hemiptera > Miridae > Adelphocoris > Adelphocoris suturalis. The sequence continues at coordinate 60,385,640 of CM061042.1, read as the reverse complement.
CTAGGTACGTTTGCTGGCGACCACACCACCAGTGCGCGCCAAATTAATGCATTTTTTGCTCCCGACTGTGGTTTTTTTGTTCCTTTTTTCTAACTAAGTTGCAGACATCATATAATTTTACTGTGTGTGCGTTTCCCAGCAAAAAAGCTCCAGGATAGGCCGGTTTGTAGCTTAAAATCAACCATCTCTCAGTTATTTTCGTGCGTTTTTATGCGAAAAAACAGCTCTAGGATGATGACTTCAATTTTAATGAGCGTTCGAATGTAGCGTGTACAGGTTTACCTTACTCAAGATATTAGCCACAGAATCTGGGTATATCTAGGATTCTGACTGAAACTCAAATAAAACCCTCTGAATAGTGGTACAAAGCAGCGTTGGGCATAATCTTATCGTCGAATACGAATACGATTGTAATTTCTTTAATTATTCGTTAATTCAGTCAACACCGAATATATTCGCGAATTTTAGTGCGCGAATATACAACTATACGATTATATTATACGACTATTATACGATTACTTGTATTCGCATAATCGTATTCATATATTAGTATTCGTCCGTCTGCAATTACGCGAATACAACCCCAAAAAATGCTTTCTATTTCTATTTTGATTTTTCACCAAATACATCCTTATTTTTGAAATAAGGAGTCCAAATAGCAACAAATAATATGAAAAATTTCACAAATTGTACGGCTATTATAATTACATGCGTATTTTGAGAAGTGAAGGTTCAATTCTGTTTGTCAAAAATCACAAAACAATAAAACCCTGCCAGGTCTATATAGACAAAAGATGTTTCATCATGCAGCATGACCTAATGATCAAATTTTTACGTGAAAACTCATTTTTTATGTAAGCATGGAATTTCTATAAGAGATCCATGTAATCTAAAAGGGTTATTTGAAATTCAGGATTGTTTATGCGCAAAAAACTGCTCAAGTTTTCAAGCTTAAAAGCCAGAGTGGATATTTAAGTTTCCATTGATGCTGTGTATGATCTTATGAGCAAATTCTTGGAATAATATTTTTATTGTGAACTCAGAATATATGGGAAAACGTGGGTTCAAGAAGCGGACAATCGTGAAATACTGTAGGGTAATGTACGTTTTCGTCTTCTGATGATTTCACTTTAGTCTGGAAGACGGACAGCTTTGTCGTTGACATGAGATCTTAGCCGATGGAGGTGACCCAGCTTGTGGGGTTGTTTACAGTTTCTATACTCCAAGTAATTTCGAAAGTACCTTGATGCATCGGCATGATTTCTTATCACATTATTCTAGAATCACGGTTCAATTGAGCCGTATAGCAGCCCCACACCAGGGGCCTATTTCATAAAACAACAAGTTAACAAGTACAGGTGCTTGTAATGCACGGTAAACTAAAGCAAGTGTTTCACCAAAACAAAGAGTACAAGTGTAGAAAAGATAAATTTGTAGAAGCTAAGTTTACAAGTGTAGCAGAAAAGAAAAGAGGCGTGTGGGGACAAACGAACAACTTCAAGCGGTATGCTGAAATTAAAGTTTTGTTCACGAATCATATTGTAAAAAGGTGCTAAGTACACGATAAGATGCTTATCGTACGTGACTAGGTGTAATGATTGGAAGATAGACAAATTATAAACTGAAAGGTGGAGAAAGTGTGTACTTGATTTCAACTTCTAATGGCTGGCATAATCGGATTTTTCTCCTTCATTCAGGGGAAATGATTAATCAGTTCATCAAGTCTTAATACTGCTGGGTTAGGCATGTCATCTGTAACTTCGAGGTGGTCTTCACTTTGTTCTTCAATGATGGGGAGATCCGCGATACCCGATCAGGAAAAAATGGCACACCATTTGAATCTTTCAATGGTCTCAGAAGACATCCTAAACCTCTTGTTAAACTCAAAAATACCCACGAAATTAGCGTTTATTCGTGGCCAAAAAAATCTTTGGCGTCTTCTACGCTGAATGCTTCTTTCTTGTTTCTATTCTTCAGCAGAAGATGATTCACACATATTAAATACCGAAAAATAGTCAACTCAAAATGCTGGAAAATAACAAGTTTACAGGTGAATGGACGTAGGTTAAAAATCGGCCATTTTTTACAACTGTAAAACAGTGACTTGTACAAAATGATGAGAAAACACTTGTATCATGTCCAAATTCGCCTGTAAACTTGTTAATTTTCTCTACTCTTGTACCTTTATGAAACGCTTGCACACTCATTTTTTACAACTTGTACCTACATAAAATCGGCTTGTCACTTGCTGCTTTATGAAATAGGCCCCAGAGCTCCACAAGTCCACACTGGTTTAAGAACCTGGTTGTACACTGTACCCACAGTGTAAGCTTATTCTAGATTGAAAGCTTCGACCTTCTTCCCATTAGCCAACACATTTTCCTGAATTTTGGTTGGAGTTTCTTCTTATTTTTCTTGGCGTGTGATTTCCACCTGAGCCTGGCATCTAGTGACATTCCGGGGTACCTAATTAGTTCATTAGCATATGGAATTACTTTGCCTTCGAAATAAACCTGTACCTACTCGTACATAGTCGATAAGTCGATTCTTTTGTACTTGAAATCAACGTGTTCCAATTTACTTTAGTTTATTTTGATTCTTCATACTAGAATCTGAGCAGCTATCTCAAATGTACGGACAATGTTACAGAAGATGGGAGAACGGTGGGGGCTGAGTTGTGAATTGTTTTTCCAGTTTTTATGTTATAAGAACCTGAGTGTCGTGTTTAAGTCGGACTGTGGGCATGAATTTCATTCTGAAAGGTGCCTGTTCTGCCACCTGCACGTAAAACTAAGATCGTCTGTACGTAAGTTCATTTGTACTACTACCGACTCGGTGGTGTCGGGCTCTTGTTGTTTAGAGGTTGGTTGTACTAAAGGCTTTTGATTTAGATCTGTCCGGCTGGGGCGACCGCCCGAGTGCAACAAATTGCGACAGGTCCGGACTCCAGAATGTTGTAGATTTTGTGCAAGAACAGCCGATCCCCGGGAGGCTTTAGAGGCGGAAGAACTGAGCCCCACTTCGCGTGATTAGCGCTTACATCTTCAAGATATCCCGAGTAGATAACGCTAAGAAACTCAGGAATTTTTCATTTAGCAACGAGCTGTATTAATAAAACACTACAAATCACCGCAAAGGTTTATTTTTGTATTAAATAGCCTTTCAACGCAGTTTGGCGGTCTATACAGGTGTTACATCTATCGTTGTTCAAACAAATATCATGGGTTTTAGGGCCCATTACCCACCGAACTCTTTCCCTCAGTTTTTTCTTAAACGGCTTAGTTTCCGAGTCAGGTACCTACTGATTTTGCTTCCGAATCTACTAAAAGGTAGCGGAAGCATTGTTTTCACTTTCGGGTGAAAAAAAATGTTTGGTCTCAAAATCAAAATTTCCACTCGAATTTTACGTTTTAGACCATTCTGAACATCTTTGGTCCAGTTTCTGTATGTCTGCCTGTGTGAATCTGTGTGTGTGTGTCGTGTGTCCGCAAATCCTTGTAACAAGCTTATTTTCCACAGTTTTCATCCGATTTGGTTTCATCGTTCTTGACTCAATACCTCACTCTGCGCATGCGCAAAAGTAAATTTGATTATGCTCCATTTTTTCAAGCCCTTGTCATCCGATCTCTTTCAAATTTGGTCGATAGTGAAAGTGAAACAGAAAGGAACTTCACAAACTAAATTGTTTGTATTTTGGCTAATTTGCCTTTTTCAAATGTAGAGCTAACAGAGAGTTTTTGTATTTCTCGTATTGGTGTTTCTCGTAAACACGAAAACAAGCTGTTAGAGCGAGCACGATGAATGCTAACCTTTTTGCATCGATTTCTTGTAGCGTTTTCGTAAGCCCGAGAAGAAGAGAACTCTTACAGAGACGTTAACGTGACTCTTGTAGTGAATCACTTCTCAAAACTCAATTGTCACAGTAGACAATTTCCAAAATATAACATGAATTAAGAAACAACGACCACTTACCTCTACATCACATGAAAACGATTCTGCCGTGAAGAACACGAATCTTGAAAAGGTGTAAAATGAACCTTGAAACGAAATCTTGAAACTGAAATGAACCTTGAAAATGTTAAAGCTGAAATATTCGATATAACTTCGAAAGCAAGAACAAAATGCCGCTAATGACCTTTCTGGTTGAGGTGCGGGGAAAAAACTCGAAAGAAAGACAAATACAAAAGTTAAACCAACAACAAAAGACGGCATGGGGAAAATTCAGGCGATTTTGTCGGGTGTGTATGTGTATCCATACCAACTGCATGATAGTTGCTAAGTTATTCTTGAGTGTTGAAAGGAAGTTCAAGTTTTCGTCTCGTAATTACCATTCCGAAAAAGCTGAGCACGAGTAAAGCTGACTCTTCCCGTTCCGAAAAGCGTTTCCACGTTACGAAAACCTCTTCTCGTTTCGGAAAGGCCATTTTCGTATACGAGAAGTACAAAAACTCTCTAACATTAAATTAGATGTTGGGAAATTTTACGTTGTCACGTAATCTTAAAAACTGGAGCTATGGTGTTGTTGTGGATGGGGATATATTGCACTTGATGGAATTTTCATCGTCTAATATTGAGCCCTGGTGGCTCATAAGCTCTCAAGACATTACTGTGATCTTTCTCAGACTGGCGAATCAATCGTCGAATGGAGCGTTATATGTGATTGCATATGACGCCTTGTCTTGTTCCACCACTGAGTGTCTATGGTTGTATATATATGTCCTGCATACCAGCTCACTTAATTTCAAGGCCATTTTAGAGGAGTAACGTGACTAATGGAGGGCAATTATTTGGGTCCACCGGCAATAAAATGCGATATCAGTTGGGCAGAGGAGTCCGAGCAGGGGGATGAAGATGTTGCTACTAATTGCGCGGAGATCCCGACAAGCTATCTCCCTGCAGTTTGGGCGCTAATCCCGGCCAAGACTTTCCGGGGATCTGAAACGAGTTAATTCCTAGGATTAGCCCTTCGCCTCGAACTTATCACCGCTTCTTAGCTAATGTTTAAGGGTCAATTTCTTCTCCGCACTATCTCGCCTTTTCCCTTTTATTAGGTACCTTCCAACCTAACTTGAGCTCGGAAGAGGTTCGGAAGTCTAATCAACTGATAACGCGAAATGCGAGGGGTGAAAATTGACAGATGGGCTCATGACCTTTTTTGCTTCGGAACGTCGATAAGAACGAAGCCAAGAAGTGATTGATATCTTTGCAGAAAGACAAACTACTGCACCACGTTCCAAAATTGTACAGGTTGACACCATAGATACTTTTAGCCCATTGTTATTAAAAATCAAGCTATCGGGATAGCTCCAAAAATTTTCGAAGATCTTCTTTATTAAAATCCGTTTTGAGGCAGTATGTAACGAATTCGTATACAGGGTGTCCCGCGGAAAGCTTACACCCCCCTTCATTTCCCCAGAATTAAGCATAAAAAATTGGGACCAACGCCATTCTTCTTACCTATTTTTCACGAAAATCTCATAAACTTTGTTTTTTCAAATGGGAACCCGTATTTTTTATTGCAGATTCGAATTCCACGTGAAATTTCATGAAGAAACGACCCATCACTAGATTTTTTAAGTGCACGTATACGGGCGCGATTCCGCTCCAAAAGTGCGCAATGCCGCTCTAAAAGTATACAAATTGTGAAATACTGAGTTTTTGAAGATATTTAATTGCCACATGTAATACATAATTTTGGGGTATTTCTTCGTGTTGAACCTCATAATGATGTTAATTTTATTGATATTTGCAACACCACCTTTTGAAAACAATACTAAGGACATGAAAACGAAAAAACTAAGGACATTTTAGTACGCTTTCTACTGTGGGAATGAGTAACACAAAGGCGATTCTGGTCGGTTTTTCGGTGTTTTCCCAAGTTGGTGTTGCAAATATCAATAAATGAAGATCATTACGAGGTTCAGCACGAAAAAATACCTTAAAATCATGTATTACATGTGGCAATCGAATGTCTTCAAAAACTCAGTATTTCACAATTTGTTCACTTTTAGAGCGGAATTGCGCCCGTTTAGGTGCACTTGAGAAATCAAGTGATGAGATGGGTCATTTCTTCATGAAATTTCACGTAGAATTTGAATCTATATGTGTAAAAATCAATTGCTGTTCGTTAGTCTCGCTAAAACTCGAGAACGGCTGGACCGATTTGGCTTATTTTGGTCTTAAATTATTTTTCAAAGTGCAGGGAAGGTTTAAAATGTTTGAAATTTCAAATTTATCCCATAGGGGTGTTTTAGGGGAGGATGGGGGAATGGGGTATCTTTGTCATCGCTGAACAAACGGGGGATTTGATTGTAGAGTATGTTTGAATTACTCCTATTCAAGTCAAAGACTACTTTTTCAAATTTTTCAAATCTGACCCACAATGGAGGGGGAGGGGGTGGGGGAGTTAAAGCGTTTCGAACGTCACTGAACGAACTGGGGATCTGAGTTGTCGAATATGTTTGAAGTATTCTAACGGCTACTTGAAAATTTTCAAATCTAACCCATAGAAGGTGGTGCTTTATGGGATTGGGGGGGGGGGGGGGGGGTTGGGGTATCTTTGTCATCACTGAACGACCTGGGGATTTGATTGTCAAATATGTTTGGATTACTCCAATTCAAGTCAAAGACTGTTTTTTTCAAATTTTTGAAATCTGACCCAGTGGGGAGGGGAGGATGTTAAAGCGTTTTGAACGTCACTGAACCAACTGGGGATCTGAGGGGCGAATCTATCAGAATTACTTTAACATGGGTCACAGACTGTTTGATAATGTTCTAGTCAACCTGTGCAACGCAGGGGTGAACCAGCTAGTCTGCAATAAAAATGGAACGTCCCCATTTGAAAAAAAAAAAAAAAAAAAAAAAAAAAAAAGTTTATTTCATTTGCGCCATGTCTGGCGCGAGTGAACTTATTTTCATGAGATCTACGTAAAAATTTATAAAGAATAACGTTGGTCCCAATTTTGTACGCTGAATTCAGGGGAAATGAAGGGGGTATAACTTTTCCGTGGGACACCCACGTATATATAGATCTAGGTATAGATTATATGATTTATAAGATCCTGCATTCATATATAAATCAAACGAACTGACTTCTGTTTTGTTTAAAAGTTTTCGAGACTCCGATTTTTAAATATTTGAATACGTCAATTTTACGTCACAGTCTTGCTTTCACAGTCTTGTGCGAGAGCTCGTTGGAATAACATCTCGGAGCGACCTCCCGCGATAAAGGTTTATTACACTGATGTTTCGCTTCGCGTTTGGGAATGTTTATTTAGTGGCATGACCGACAAGGCCGACTCTGTTGGCGAGCAGACGCTCCAGGACATTGTTGATCAAACAAAGCAAGAGTTATTGCAACACCGCATAATAACAAGAGCCTTCCCGATCGCTGACCCCAACGTAAGTGAAGCTTTCAATCATTTGTACTCTATTATAACTGCCTTATGCGATTACCTCAGTCAAGCTAACGATCATATTGTTAAATTAAATGGAAATCAAAAGGAAAAACAAAGGACATCGGAATTGACTCAACCCAACGTCCCTACATCCTACAGTACGGACGAAGATGAATTGTCTAGAGAAACTGACTGGATCCTAAAAAGGGCCCGCAAGAAGCGTAAGGCTCGGCGTTCTCCGGAGGTAGAATGGCCTACCAACACGCCTAAGACTGACAAGGACGTATCCAAGGTAGAAATGATCAAGCCTAAAAAGGACCCTCCTCCACCACCCATAAATGTTGTAGGGCTAAAGAGCTACGCAGCCCTCAAAGATATGTTACTGAATATCCCTAAAGAGCAATTCAAGGTCACTGCTCTCAATAATAACGTTTGGAAAATAAACGTAGATTCAAGAACAAATTGGAAACTGATCACAGACAAACTACGTTCAGATAAAAAACAGTGGTACACATATCAAGATAAAGCAGACAGACCTATTAAGGTCATGGCTAGAGGTTTACATGAAACATGTGAGAAAACTGACATTATTGGAGACCTTAAGGAACAAGGTCTTGCTATCCTGGATGTTACCAACATTCTCAAGAAAGAGAAAAGGAAAAATGATAGTGGTTAAATTGTAACCATCCATAAACCTCCTCCTCTCTTTATGTTAACCTTCGACAAAAATGAGGATGTAAACAAAATCGATAGTATTAAGGCCATTCTCAACATAATTGTGAAGATTGAGCCGGTGAAAAAAACTTCTAAACTCATTCCCCAATGTAAGAATTGCCAGTCATACATGCATACCCAATCCTACTGCGGGAAGGAATCTGCTTGTGTGAAATGTGCTGGAAAGCATAAAACTTCTGAATGTACTCTGAACAAAGCGGATTCCCCCAAATGTGTCAACTGCAAAGGGAATCATCCAGCAAATTATCGAGGATGCGAGGTAGCTAAGGAGCTACAAAGAATGAGAAACAAAATTACTAAACCCCAACTGAAAGAACAGACCAAGCGCGATGCTTCAGTTGAGAGGAATTTTAATAGGCGGAAATCGCTTACTACAACCATGACAGGAGCAACTACCTCAAAGGTTTCATATGCTACCGTTGCTAAAAAAGAGGTTAATGTGTCGAACACAGAAAAAATGCTGGCACAGATACTGGAAAGACTGGATGAACAAAAACATACCAATAAACAGTTATTTGAAAGAATAACTAAGCTAGAAAAAGGACTTACTAGCTATGGACTAATTTAATGGGACCGACTTTAAGAATAGCAACATGGAATGCGAACGGATTGCTAAATCACATTAAGGAAGTCGAATTATTTCTCCACTCCAACAAGATAGACATCTTACTTATTTCTGAAACCCATTTCACTCGGACGTCATACATCAAAATAAGAGGATTCACGTGTTATCATACGTTACACCCAAGTAATAAAGCTAGAGGAGGTTCGGCAATTCTCATTAAAGCTAACATAGCTCACCATGAAGAACCAAAAATCGAAGAGGAAAAAATGCAGGTAACTTCGGTCAAGGTACAACTCAATAATAAAAGCTTTAGTATAGCCGCAATATACTGTCCCCCCAGGTTTAACTTAAAGAAAGATGATTATACGGTCCTTCTTAAATCGCTTGGTAACAACTTTATAATAGGAGGTGACTACAATGCCAAAAATACCTTCTGGGGTTCGCGATTAACCACGGCTAAAGGTAAAGAGTTGTATGAAGCAGCAGCTTCTTTCAAGTGCGACTTCCTCTCAACTGGAAGGCCTACATACTGGCCCACGGATGCTAACAAAACCCCAGACCTAATAGACTTCTTTATAAGCAAAGGTATCTCAAGTGGTTACATAAATCTAGAGGACAGCGATGACCTACCCTCTGACCACTCGCCTGTCATAATAACAATCAGTGAAAAAGTTATCATTAGTGAAAACTCTCCGAGTTTATTCAATAGAAATACTTGCTGGTCCTGTTTCCGGCAGCAATTGGAAACATCGATCGACCTTAAAGTTCCTCTGAAAACCCCTAAACAACTGGAAGACGAACTCGACTTATTCATCAATAACATACAACAAGCAGCCTGGTTATGTACCCCAATAAACCAAAACAGTAACTATGACACTAATTCGAAATCATATCCGTTAGAAGTAAGGGATCTCCTGTGCGCCAAACGTAAAGCCAGAAGGAAATGGAAGAATAACAGAACCCCTGAAAACAAAACTATTCTCAATAGACTCGGTAACAAACTTAAATATCTTATTAGATCAATAGATAACCAATCAGTTGAACATTTTTTGAGTAACCTAACTGCAGAGAAAGACACCGAATACTCCCTCTACAAGGTAACCAAAAATATAAATAGACCTAAAGTTCATTCTCCTCCAATCAAAAAGGATGACGGGACATGGGCCAGAAGTAACCGAGAGAAAGCTCAACTTTTTGCAGATCATCTCTATGAAACTTTTCAACCTCTTCCAGTACAGTCACCTGAAGAAAACGCAACACTGATAGAAAAAACGGATGAGCTTGATATTCGGCCCGTTACGTTAAAAGAACTCAAAGATGAAATTAAGGGCAACATTAATCCTAAAAAGACCCCTGGCTATGACTTGATAACCGGTCGAATTGTGAAAGAGCTCCCTGAAAAGGCTATAACAAAACTACTTCATATCATCAACGCCACGTTCAGGTTACGACATGGACCTTCCCAGTGGAAAGTAGCGGAAGTCATAATGATCTCCAAACCAGGAAAATCACCAAATGAGAAGATGGGGTACCGACCCATATCCCTCCTCCCTGTCTTATCAAAACTGTTCGAAAAATTGTTGCTCAAACGGCTTAAACCAATTATTGAAGACAGAAAATTGATACCAGACCACCAATTCGGTTTCAGGCAACGCCACTCTACGCTAGATCAAGTTCATAGAATCACTAACATAATAGAAAAGGCTCTGGAAGGTAAAAAAATATGTGCCAGTATCTTTCTGGACGTGGCCCAGGTATTTGACAAGGTCTGGCACAAGGGACTTGAGTATAAACTGCACAGGGATCTCCCAAAACAGTTTTACTTACTCCTAAAATCCTACCTAGCGAACAGGCACTTCAGGGTAAAGCAGGGTGACCAGTACTCTGTCTTGAAGCCTATAAAAGCAGGGGTACCGCAAGGCAGTGTCCTAGGCCCAGTACTTTACCTGCTGTACACACGAGATCTTCCACAACAGGAAAATACAACTGTAGCTACTTTTGCAGATGATACTGCCATCCTCTCTGTTGGAGATGACGCTGAAACTGCAACTCGCAATCTACAGACGTCCACTAACAAGGTTGTCAATTGGACCAAGATGTGGAGAATGAAACTAAATGAATCAAAGTCAGTGCATATCAACTTTACTAATAGAAAAATCATAGCCCCAGAAGTTGAGATCAACTCAAATAAAATTCCATACTCTGACACTGTAAAATATTTAGGGATGCACCTTGATTCCAAACTTAACTGGAAATATCACATTGAAAAAAAGAATCAGGAACTAAAAATCAAGTTCAGAAAGATGTACTGGTTGATGGGAAGGAACTCCCATCTCTCACTACACAATAAATTACTCATATATAAACAGATACTGCGCCCTATCTGGACCTATGGGATTCAGCTTTGGGGTTGTGCGAAAAAATCAAATATTAAAACAATCCAAACCCGACAAAATATAATACTGAGAAGTATAGTTCAGGCCCCTGCGCGGAATGATGATATTCATCGAGACTTGAGGGTAGAAACGGTCACCGAAATTATCGCCAAATATGCAAGGAAGCACGAACATCGCCTCCACAAACACGAGAACCTGGAGATGCTCAACGTTTTAAACAACGAAGGAGAACTTCGGCGACTCAAGAGAAATAAACCTCTGGACCTAATTGTGCTGTGCAATTAGTGCAAGTGTAATCCAGTGTTTTTTTTTTTTTTTAACTGTACTTGTTACAAGTATGGGCCAGGTTTTGCTGTAAACCTCCCCCCTTAGTGAGCTTAACATGAAATGAAATATTGCTAGATGAAATGTACTATGTTTCAGTTGCAATAAATAAATCACGAAAAAAAAAAAAAAGTCTTGCTTTCGTAACGAATCGAGAGCGATCAGGCTTACTTTGCTTAGAACTTGAGCCGTAACACGTGTTACATTTTCTACTTCTGGGCGTGGAACACCGATCGGGGATCTTTAAATATCCATCGTGTTACATGACGGATGAACTCTTCTCTAGAACCGTTCTTCTACGAGAATCACAACTGTTGGATCGGTCGTGGACGGTCCATCACCAATTTAATACAATTATTGGACCTTCTGAAAACACAAATTCAATAGCTTTTCATCTCCACCATCATCTGGTGTTCTTCATGATATGTTGTTTGTTTTTCTGAAAATAAGAGGAAAACCCCGAAGGTTCCACTTTCAGATAGGTACCTACCAGCATACATGATGAATCTGCGCATACTTCACGTAAACACGATAAGGCTATACATTATCTCGTCCTCCGTTAAGGTTATGAAAAAATGGAAGAGATACGGTCGCTACAATCACAAATGACGGTAATTAAAGGAATCGTCGAAGTGCATTATCTCTATCAGAGCTTTCTGACGAACCCTCATGGCTTGGGTTGTAGCACGATAAAGAAATCTCTCATCCCCTATAACAAGACCCGAAGTTATTATTCGGCGAACGCTATTATACCTTGTACATGCGCAGTCTAGACCTCCGGCGCTCAATGGCATCAAACTGTGCTATTCACGTATCAACTTCAAAGTCGGTCAGCAGGAACAAACAACCCACATCGATTTTCGAGAGAGTTCGTCTCCTAAAGACCCAGCACCAGGACGAATATTAGTTGGTTTAGGTGCTCCAGTTTGATAAATCGATACTTCGTTGTTAAGTACTTGGGTCGTTTTGTGCTAATGTAACGTATCTAGCTTATATTATGTTGTGAAAGGGTGTTTGAAGTTGAAGTTTCTACCAGACATAATGTCATCTCCAAACTTTTGATACCCAATGTTCAAGTTACATTGTCACTAATGATTTCCTCGTTACCCTAGATTTACGAACAGAAGTGAAGCTTATAGTTAGCTTTTGGAATTTTACATAGTGTTGTATAACATTTCCAAGTCAAACGAAACCTTTACCAAATTAAATGAAACCTCTTCCAAATCAAATGAACCCTTTACCAAACCTAATGAAACCTATTCCAAATCAAATGAATCGTTTTCCATACCAAAAGAAATCATTTGCGAAAGTCAGCCAAGTGGAGTGAATGAAACCTTTGTGAATCGTAGGTTTTTACAGACGAAAAATTGACGAACTGGAAATTCTATAAATTAGTTTGTTATTTTGGAGTGGATCTCGAAGTAGTAAGAATATGTTTGAGGAATTTTGAAGGTACCAACTCGCCACGGCGCGCCGCAAGAAGAAACATGTGTATCTAATGATAAGGGAGTCACTTTTTTTTTTTTTTGCTAACGGGTACTTAATTCCCTTCCTTGAAGAATGCCATAGATGTTACAATTAATTAATTCAATGCTCATACTTACTTATTTATATACTTACTGCTTATTTTACTGATAAGTATATACTATTTGTTTCGGGAAAAAAATCATTTGGTTAGGAAAAGGATGAATTTAATTTGGAAAAGGATTCATTTTGGTTTGGAAAAAGGATTCATTTGATTTGGAAAAGGTTTCATTTGGTTCGGAAAGGTTTCATCTAACCTGGAAATGCTCCATATAGACGCATATATTCCTATTGCTGTAGGCTCTGCAGCTCATAGCGTTGAGCAATGATTAGTACCTACTTCAGTAATTCAAATGCGGGATGTTACATCCATATAGAACACTCATTTTCCCATCTTCGTTATCGTATGTGATTGATTCGTTTTTAATTGTTGAACAATCGTTAGGAAACTACTTTTTTGAACTTAAATAAAATGAAATATTATTTATTGGAACATATAGAAAATTCACATGGAAGTGCTCATCAATGATTGTGATGCATCCATGGAACTAATTACTGTATACTTCATTAATGAGTTATACGAAGTAAGTTTTAGCCCTGGCCTACCAACAAAAACACGACACCAAATGATATCGAGAAATTTTGCCACAGGCAGGCAGTTTGTACTACGCTAAGCCCATTATCTCGGTGTCAGTTCCTATATACTATATCATTTCAAAAAGAAGGAAACGATCATCCAAAATATTCTTGGTTTTTTTTTTTTTTTTTAATGATTTGAGCTGCACCTCAACCATAAGGGTCATTAATGGCATTGAACGAGGAGTCCAAAGCGACACTGCAAGTGGTACGAATCTAAGGGGAACCATGTTGTCCTCCCTCACTAAATGAGTGCCATCATGGACACTCCACTGGCAAATCGTAGGGGAAAAATACAAGGGTTACAACGATGACGACTGTTTGAGCATAAATAATATTTATACTCAAAGGTTTAGCCCTCACACTCAATTAAAAAAAAAAAAAAAAAAAAGATCAATATTATATTTCACATACCTTTCGGAGAAGACCTCGTCACTAGCAAGTCGATTACTGGGGGCGAGCGCTTTCGACATAAAACCATCATCAGGCCGTTGAAACAGTACAGTTTTTTCCATGTTGTATTGGGATGCCCGTATTTTTAAAATTGGAAAAAATGAATGTTCTTATTGGAAAATTAACAATAGGGGGTTTTCAAGGGAGCTGAATCCGATTTTCAAATGAGATTCTCAAAAGTTCTAACAAACTAATTAACATACGAATGTTGCCCATTTCGAATGAATCTGCACAATCTCAGTTGTTTCGTCGTTTGCAATGTTAGGACCCGCAGTTCTGGAATTCAAAAACTCAGTTTCAGAGGGTTTCAGTTTCCTCTGGAACTATCGGAATTTTTTCTTAACCCCACTCTTTCTTCGAGCAGATGAGCTTACAATGTGACGACCTAAGCTTAGAAATCATCTGTACTGAACAGCTTAGGTTGGTACCACTCTTACTGAATATAATACCGTTTTATGGCCCCGCAAAGGTGTCAAAAATGGACTTTTGTCCCGTTTTTCGTCGTTAGGAACCAGTGTGCCCTGGCCGAGCTGCCCTGTGTGCAGATGATTGAGTCGGCTGTCCCTCAAGTTCGTTCTATCTCTTGTTGGCTACAGGAAAAACTATGATGATTGCACGGTGGCTAAGTTCATAGTAAGTATGTTAAATTGTTTATCCTATTACTACCGAGTCTACCTAAAGGTAGCGGAAGTTGTTGTTTGTTTGTTGTTGTATTGTTTTCACTTTCGGGGAAAAAAATTCTCCCTCTCTCTCTCTCTCTCTTCTCTCTCTCTCTCTCTCTCTCTCTCTCTCTCTCTCTCTCTCTCTCTCTCTCTCTCTCTCTGGGAGTCTCCAAAATCAAAATTTCCACTCGCATTTCACTTTTTAGACCATTCTCAACAACTTTGCTCTCTCTCTCTCTCCCTCTCTCTCCCGATTGTATCATTAATAGCTACTGCGCATGTGCCTATGTGAAATCTGTTTTCATCCGATTTCGATGAAATTGTCAGCGAATGAGCGGTTTAGGTTGTAGATGGTTCCGTACCTATTTCATTGTTTCCAACTCATCAGTTCATTCTGCGCTTGCACAAACGTAAATTACATTCAGTATCATTTTTTCGTTTCTTAATTGACCAATTATGACATTTCACGCTACTTCTTGATTTACTCTTTTCCGCTATGGAATTTTTCAAGATCATTTAAAACTTTTCAATGATCTATACTACATTCGTGATAGGGAAACAAGGAAGCTATGTGCCACAACCAACTTGGCAGACTTCTTTTTTTTTTTTTTTTTTTTTTTTGAAACCCTATATATCATTTGTTGATCAATGATGGAATCGATAGCAAACAATACGTATAGCGTTTTTTATCCTGCGGGGGCCAATGCTGGACTCTGAGGTTCCTAAGTTCTGGGCAGTCCTCCAGGGAGCGGCGGATGGACAGATCACCTCCACACACATCTATTCTTGGGAAAAGCATCGAATGGATTTTTGTTTGTAGGTATATACGAAAAGAAGTGAATATGTTCCAATCGAACTCTCATCAGGTCGATGCACTTTAAACGAATGTCAAATTGCCCTTTTTTTCGAAATTGATGTTTTAATGGTGAAAAAGCCAACCAATAATGGATTTTTTCATTGGTTAGTTGACAATATTCCCGGGTTCTGCAAGGTGTGCGTGATGAGAAAGGAAGACGGAAGGCCTGAGACCGGTGAGCAAGTCGGGAGGCCTTTTTCCACGCTAATTGGAATTATCGGGGAAGGACTAGGTCCCTCCAGGAGCAGTAAATCCTCATATTATATGGATATGGCGAGGAAAACGGTTGGAACCCGTGTTCCAAGGGCGGTAGGTTATGATGTACGAGAGAGAGGTAATGGGAAGGTTGCAAACGTTGCATGCGACTCGGTCAAGTTTATGAGGGCAGGCCCGAAGGGTAACAGAGGACTGGGGATCACCGCCGGGGAACTGCTGGGAAGGAAGCTGTTGATCAGATAGTCCGCTTTCTGCGACCACCGCTCGAGATACCTACAAGATCTCAGATAGTTGTCTCTGCTCAAGACATTCCTACCATAATATATGATATAATACAGCACCCATGTCCACAAATATAGGGGAAAGTACATACTAAAACAATAAGCTTACCTAGTATAAATATCTTCAGAGTCCGTGACCTAAAAATACTCCCTACTCAAGTTTTTATCTCAGCCGATTATAACATTTTCCTAAAGAAAATCCTCCATAGTCATCAAATTCGAATCGAATTCGAATGGAAATCGAAATCGAATTCCAGGTTAGGTAGGTACCTACACCTACACCTGGAATTATTATGGTACAAATACTAAACAAAACGTTATTATTTTTATACCTATTCAGAAGATAGGTACTCTTTCTGGTAATAGATAGGTACTTGATAAAATCAGACAAGGAAAAAAGAAGTCTACCAAGTTGGGTGTGGCACATAGCTGCCTGGTTCCCGTATTATGAATGTATAGATCATTGAAAAGTTTTAATGATCTTGAAAAATTCTAAAGCGGCAAAGAGTAGTAACTAAAGATGTAACGTGAAAGGTAAAAATCAGCCTATTAAGAAACGAAAAAATGATGCTTCAGGTAACTAATGTTGGCATATGTGCAGAATGAAGTAATGATTTGAGAACAATGAAATTCATCTATACCTAACCCGTACCTGACGATTTCATCAAAATCGGATGAAACGCTGAGATTAAGGTCGTTACCTACTAGGATTACACATTGGCGCATGCGCAGCAGCTTTTAATGATACAATCCTGCTGAAATTGATTTGGGATGATCAATTCGTCTTCTCCCAACGATCATCCAAATTTGAGCGTGATCGGACGACGAGAGTGTGGAAAATGATGCTTGGTCGAATTTACGTTTGCGCATGCGCAGAATAAAAGTATTGATTTGGGAACAAAGAAACTGATAGGGACAGCTTACAGCTTACAGCTTAACCCGCACATTCTTTGGAAATTTCATCGAATAAAGATGAAAACTGTGGAAATTATGCTTATCACATAGATTTCACTTTCGCGCATGCGCAGCTTCCACTAATGATACAATTATGTTGAAGTTTATATCGGATGATCAAATTGGCTCCTTCCTGCTATATCCCCCAAATTTGAGCGAGAACGGATGACTAGAGCGTGAGAAAATTATGCTTAATTGAATTCACTTTTTCGAATGCGCAGAGTGAAGTATTGGTTTGGCAACAATAAAACTGATAGAGGACCTTATACACCCTATCCCGCACAATCCCTGAAAATTTCATCATAATTCGATGAAAACTGTGGAAATTAAGCTTGTTAGAAAGATTTGCGGACACACGACAGTCACACACCCACACTTTTTTTTTACGAAACTCCCCTCAAAGGCGGAGGGGGCACACTATTACCTACTTAACAAATAAATAAAAAAGTGGAAAGGACGCTCAGGTTTACCCGACGCTGCTCTACAGATGAAGGAAGTTGCACGGGGAGGTGGAGAAGAAAGAGAGGGATGAAAAAAAGTGCCCCTATAAAATGAACACCAGTTGAGGTAAACCCCCTAAGGACCAGGTGGTGATACCACGGGGCACTCCCGCCGAGATGCCCAACTCTAGTAACTCGGTGGCACTTTTCCCGCACCACACCCCGCGCCATGATCTATAGGTAGACTCGGAAGCCAAAAAAGTCCGCCAAGTTGGATGTGGCACATTTCTCCTCGTATGGGTAACATAAATGTATCTAGGTATAGATCATTTAAATGTTTTACATAAATGATCCTTAAAAATGCCATACCGGAAAATAGTTAGGTAATCAAGATGTTAGATCAAGCTTAAAACTCAAAACCGGTTTATTATGAAACGAAAAAATTATGTTTGAAGTAATTTTTGTATGCGCATGCGCAGAATGAAGTATATAGTGATTTAAGAACAATGAAATATATAGGAAACCATCTTTAGTCTGACCCGCTCATTGACTAAACATTTCCTCGAAGTCGGATTGAAACTGGAATTCAAGCGCAGAGGATACTAATGATATCATTTTGAAATTGAAATAGGATGCTCAAATTGTTGCCCCCCAACTATCCTCCAAATTTGAGCTAGGTTGGACGACTAGGGCGTGAGAAAATTATGCTTGATGGAATTTACGCTCACGCATGCGCAGAATATACCTAGTATGTATTTGGGAACAATGATATAGGGATATACTTATAGGGAACCATCTACACCCTAACCTGTACCATCCCTGGAAATTTCATCAAAATCGGTTGAAAATTGTGGAATTTAAGTTTGTTATAAGGAGTGGTTGACACTCGGACAGACACACTCAGACACGGAACGACAGTTTGTTGTTCAGAGTGGTCTAAAACGTATATTGCGATAAGAAATTTTGATTTTGAATGAACTTCCAAAAGCGAAAACAATCTTCAGCTACCAACATAAGTAGGCTCAGAAGAAAATAAAATGCCAAGTTTGGTGTGGCACATAGCTTCCTCGTTTAAATATCATGAGTGTATAGATCATTGAAAAGGTTTAAATGGTTTTGAAAAATTCCATAGCGGAAAAGAGTAAATCAAGAAGAAGCGTGAAATGTCATAATTGGATTAAGAAACGAAAAAATGATGCTCAATGTAATTTACATTTGTGCAAGCGCAGAATGCACTGATGAGTTGAAAACGATGAAATAGGTAAGGGACCATCTACAACCTAAACCGCGCATTCGCTAGCAATTTCATGAAAATCGGATGAAAACTGTGAAAATTAAGGGCATTACAAGTATTTAATATTGGCGCATGCGCAGTAGCTATAAATGATAGAATCGTGTTGAAATTGATATGGGATTATCAGATCGTCATCCCCCAACTATTATCCAAATTTGAGCGAGATCGGACTAGTCGAGCGTGAAAAAATGGAGCATAATGGAATTTAATTTTGCGCATGCGCAGAGTGAAGTATTGATTTGGCAATAATAAAACTGACAGGGGACCGTCTCCCCCTAGCCTGCACATTCCCTGAAAACTTCATCCAGATCGGATGAAAACTGTGGACAATAGGCTTGTTACAAGGAATTTATTGGACGACTAGGGCTCGAGAAAATGATGCTTGGTACAATGTACCTACGTTTGCGCATGCGCAGAGTGAGGTATTAAGTCAAGAACGATGAAACTTATTGGGGACCATCTACCCCCTAGCCCGCACATCCCCTAAAAATTTCATCCCAATCGGATGAAAACTGTGGAAAATAAGCTCGTTGCAAGGATTTGCGGATACACACCAGACAGACACGGAACCAAAGTTGTTCAGAATGGTCTAAAACGTAAAATGTGAGTGGAAATTTTTATTTTGGAGGCCAAAATTTTTTTTTCTTCCGAAAGTGAAAACAATCCTTTTGCTACCATTTGGTAGACTCCGAAGCGAAAAGTAATATTTTACGTCAAAAGGTGTTTTGTGACTCATTTTGCAATGACTAGGTAGGTATATTGACTGTCTCCATTTTTCCATTTTTGAAAACTACGTTGAATTTTACTTGAGTTTTGATGCAAATTTTTTAAATTATCGAGAAGTTTAGGATGCAGTAGATAAATCTTAGTCGATATGTGATTTTTGAGCCATATTTCGTAAGTTTCATTGCAGTTCATTACTGAAAATCGAAGGAAATCAGTTTTGTTTTAGTTACAGCTCCAAATGAAACCTAAAATTTTAACGGCGAGCGGTTTGATACTGTGCTTGTGTGCTGTGCGAGCCGTTTCCGTGGGTTCGTGCTGTTGTGATACTGTGTGTTCTGTGCGGTGGGTGTTTGTGATACTGTATTGTCTTGAGCGAAATAAACCATAAATTATGGTTAAGAGTGTTGTCATAGGTACAATAGGTACCTATACAAGAGGTGTATAGGTATAAGTATTGTATTTACATAGCCTAATCTTAATGATAAATAATCATAATTCGCAATTGCGCGTATTCTTATTTTGTTAGAACTTGCACAGAGCTTTCCAAATAGGTGCAATATGTACTATGTAGGGTTTCGGATGACTTGAAGCGGCCTGAACTGCGGCAGCGTTGTAAAGAAAGCTTAATGACGTCATAGAGGAACGACCTCACCGCCGCCTGTGAAGGAGAGGGATCAGCGCCGTCCGCAAAATATGACGCCAATTTAATTTCTTTCTTTCAGTGTTTAGTCCTAAATTTGGAGTTTTGAGCTGAAAATTTGCAGGAGGAGTTTTCAATGGCGCAGAACCCAATTCTTAGATAAAAAAAAGATAAAAAGAAATGTCAACACCCGAATGTTGCCCTATTAGGTATAGGTGCAATAATTGTGATTAAGTAGCTTTTCCCACTCTAATTCACCATTTTCCCAACCAAATTCAACATTTTCAAACCAAATTCAACATATTACCTGCCAAATTCAACATTATCATTTCCTAGAACAAAAAAAAAAAAAAAAAAAAAAAAAAAAAAAAAATAAAAAAAAAAAAAAAAAACAAAAAAGAATTAAAAGTTGAGAAAAATGAAAAACAGCGAGATCATGTAACCGGATTTTTGTAATAGGTACACAAAATGCACTCTCTGTAGTAGGTAACATCAACGCATTTTTTTTTTTTTTTTTTTTTTTTTTTTTTTTTTTTTTTTTTTTTTTTTTTGTGGGTCTAGGAAATAATGTTGGATTTTATTAGATAATGTTATACCTAATATGATAATGATGATGAGTTTTGTCTATCATGGTAGGTACGCAGGTCGCTTAAATTTTGTCCTCGTTTGTTTCAGGGAGGGTGGAAGACCTTTGCGAGACTTCTGACCTCGCTTTACAACCCCAATCCCTGCGAGGTCACGAGCCCTTCCCGAGGACCCCAATGAGACTGATCGAGGTCCTGAGTCCTGAGGAGCAGACGCCAGGACCCTCCAGGGGTGGGCGCCGGTGGTGGGGGCGCCGGAGCCGACCAATGACGCCGCAGCGCCGCTCTCATTCGCCACCGTAGTCGGCGGTGGGGGCGAGGGGGCAGAGCCTCCCCAGGCCCTCTCCCCGGGACCCGGCGCCTCAGTTGCCTGGTGACCGCTGTGCTGAAGTGAGTTGTTCAATTTCTCGTCCGCGTCCGCTTCCCAGCCGACTTATCGCCGACACCCCAAGGATATGGTCGTTATACTGTAAGTACCTACCTATAATAATTAATCATTATTATCAAATAAATCAAAATATTATAAGATCATTTAAAATTATACGGTTCCAAAAAACCAAACATACCTTCACCAACCATTAAAGTCACCAGTCATATTCTCAGGTTACCTACTCATCTGGTTCCTTTCAACCTACACGTTTTTCAAAACATTTGTACTTGTTAAATTTGTGTTGCTGTTTTCATTCGTTTCCTACTTGCAGATAATTAAAGACAAAAAATGATAATTAAACATTATTAAACTCAAAAGCTAAAAGCGTCGTTTTTATGCCAAATTCATCAATAAGTAAATTATGGAACACGATTATAAATTCCAATTGAAAATTGCTCATTCAGAAATGTTACATGAATTTATCTATAAAACTATCAATGTTAGGCCTTTTTTTTAAACATATTTATAATTTAATTTAATTTCAGTCTGCATCTCTTGAATGCATAATTTCCCGTGCCGTAAAAACGAGTTCTAGGTATATACCTACCTACTTACAACTACACTACACAGAACATCTAAACAACAGGTACACCTACCTAACGCAAATCAAAAAATCAAAAATTTGCAAATAAATAGATGTGATACGTTTTCGGTGTTTGCCAATACCTACCAAATGTCAATAGTATCAATAATTTAGGCGTACGAAACACACAATGAACAAAGCAAAATTGAAAATTCTCAAAGTCATCACTTAGATAATTTACCTAATAAGAATTGATCAATAATTTTTTTTCCCCCAAGAGTCACCTACCTACTTACCTAATTCTGGTGAATAATTCATTAATCAATAAAATTGATTGACCTCTCAAAACGTATTGGGAAGGAATTAGGTACTTGTGAGGTAGATGGAAGTTGTAATTCATTGATTAGAACTAAAATATTAAAGTCGAAATCGAAATCAATTCCCATAGTAACACAGCTGACGTTCTCATGTCTATATTCTAATCTTGATAAAGCTGCCGCAGCTCCAGATTGACGTTTCGGTTTATAATTTTCAATAGTATGTAGGTATACCTTTTGTAATCTTTGACGTAGGTACGAAGCTTTTTCCAAAACTACTTGACCTAAGTTTATGAAATTCGACTGAAAAAATTATAGATCCACCGAGGATGAATCTGTAATCTTGGCATTACTTGAATCAACCAAAACAAATATTTGGGATTTTACCGATTGAGCGCACCCTGTTTCCGAGGTATACCGGTTGAGCGCAGAAAAATGTCCGATTCAGCGCAAATAATTGATAGTTGGAATTACCTGTAGTAATTTTAAGTGATCAATTGAATGTTAGGTATTGGTTAGCTATGTATTTAGTACCAGTTATGTTTAGGTATAATTTCAATTATAAAAAATAGGTATCCTAAATGAACCCTTTTAGTAAATAGGTAAAGATCAGGAAGACAAAATATCAGAATAATGATTAGGTATATACTCGTAGTTAGCTGGTCTGGATGCTTGCAAACTCTCATCTTAAAAATAAAAAAATATTCTAAATCAACACTTTATGTAACAATAGATTAGTTAGGCAATTATAGATCAGAAGCTGCGGTTGAAAAAAAAAAAAAAAATTAATACATATCTAATGTAATAGTAATTTATTATATTCAGAAACGGAATTTGAACATGGAGCAGTAAAACAAGTGTGCCCTATGAATCATATTGTAGGTATTTGCAAAAATGGTTACCTGCCTAATAAATTCATAATAAATAGGTAGGTATGTTCCAAAGAGATACTTTATAATTTAATACATATTACCTAAGGGCTTATAATCCAAATGAAAGTTAAAAAAAGAGAAAAAAAAAAATTAGAGGCCAACTGAGTTCATATTTTCTAGAAAGAAACGTGCGCTCCACTGGCATATTGTCAGAAATGGTGAATTTAAAAAAATTATATACCTATTGAAAACTATTTGAATAAAAGGGTAGCTTTATCGTCAGATTTAGATACCTCTCAGTTCAATGAAACAAATGAGACGACCCGGAGCATTGTTCGAACAACCGTTTGCGCTCCAGAGCTAATTCAACTGTAGAGATCATCCGGAGTACGACCAACCAAAGCGACTTTGCATGGGCCTCTACGTTGGGAGCAAAATTATGATCGTCAAAACGACTGTAAATTGCAAAGCGACTTTGGCATGAGGTAGCTGAATAGGATTTGACTGAATAGTTTTTCGGTTTTCTCGCTAGAACTGTAACTGTAACTATAACTTTCTTCGCACGTGTGAAGCCCAGCTATATGTCAGTTGAATTCAACGTTCTCCGACGAAATTCTATGAGTTCTAGGGCTAATTTCCGATCGACAATGCCGCTTAGTTTATTTAATGTTTTTGAGTTATCGAATTTTTACGAACTGGCGAAAAT
Source organism: Adelphocoris suturalis (assembly GCA_030762985.1). Lineage (NCBI taxonomy): Eukaryota > Metazoa > Arthropoda > Insecta > Hemiptera > Miridae > Adelphocoris > Adelphocoris suturalis. The sequence continues at coordinate 60,362,109 of CM061042.1, read as the reverse complement.
TGCAAATGAGTAAGACACATTTTATACCCCTACCGGGGGATATGGAGGTCCCCCCCCCCCAAGGTAAAATGGGGGGTCCGGGGGCCCTCCCCCGGAAAATGTTTGAAATTTAATTTCTAAAATACAGTTCTTGTGCACTTTAGCGCCTTTTAGAACATTAAATTTATGTCTCTCAATTTGAGTGAATATTGATTGACTTGATAGGTTCAATACTCCAGCCACTATTATGTTAAATAAACTAATGAAAGCTTCTGGGTCAAGTTACAATGATTTTCACACTTATACTGCAAGTACTTTTAGAATTCATAGCTAATGCGGGAATCACCATCCGCCGGACCTGAGATAAAGCTCCATAGGTCCGGTAAAAGAAAATAAAACCACAGAACATAATGAACCAATAATTACAGAGTTTAATAATGGCGCACACACAACAAAAGTTTATTAACTATTAAGGTAGGTACAGAGTCTCTTTTATTATACATTTATAAAAGGGCTTTTCTTGCTTTCATTTCGGAGAATGAATTAACTAGTTACTTATGTCCAAATTGTCAAATGACTGAGACAACTTGTTTTCAATTGATAATACTGTAAAATTTTTGAAACAAAGTTCCTTCTAGTTTGAATATTTCTGCCTAACATTTAAATAAATTTCTAAAAATTTGCCAAATTTATTTTTTAAACCAAAATAGGCCAATTTTATGCCCCCCCCCCCCCCTCCCCGCAAAGGTCGGCCATGTTTACGAATTCTCAACGCTGTGCTTTTCTATTCAACCGAAATAGTCATAACCTTTCAAGGGATCGTGCTGAAAATTTAATGTTGAGGTTGGAAACTTATCAACATTTTCTTGAAGGTACATCTACTTTTATGCCTCAGTTTGTAGGGCTAAACACAAAAAAAAGGTTGGGTGTGGCGCATAGCTTCCTTTCTTGTTGAAATTTATATGATAATCAAAAAGTCTTTCCAACTATCATCTTCAAGCAAATCGAACGACTAGATTGTGAAAAAAGGAGCATAGTGAAATTTAGGTAGCGCATGCGCAGAATGAAGTATTGATTGAAATCAATGAAATAGATACGGGGCCATCTACAACCTAAACCGGGCATCCGATGACAATTTCATCGAAATCAGATGAAAACAGTGGAAATTAAGGTTGTTACTAGGATTTCACATAGGCGCATGCGCAGTTGCTATTAATGATACAATCATGTTGAAATTGATATGGGATAATCAAATCGTCATCCAACTATCATCCGAATTTGAGCGAGATCAGACGACTAGGGCGTGAAAAAATGGAGCATGATGAAATTTCCGTTTGCGCAAGCGCATAGTGAAATATTGATTTGGCAAAAATGAAACTGACAGGGAACCGTCTAATCCCTGGCTCGCACATTCCCTAAAAATTTCACCCAGATCGGATGAAAACTGTAGAAAATAAGTTTGTTACAAGAATTTGCGGACACACACACTAACACACACACCCACACACACACACACACACACACACACACACACACACACACACACACACACACACACTAACACACACACCCACACACACACAGAACACAGACAGACAGCCACGGAACCAAAGTTGTTCAGAATGGTCTAAAACGTAAAAAATGCGAGTGGAAATTTTGATTTTGCAGACCAAAAATTTTCAGTTCTCATCCTTAATCACACCTAAGTACCGTGCTGTAGAGACCCGATCAATGAGCGGACAACTACATAGCTTATGTCTATCGCAATTTAATTTTATAAGGAACTGTCAACTTAGAGGGGGCTTAGAGAGCGCAATATAGGTACTTAGTTTTGGTGACATTCAGGCTCAAACTATTCATACTGAACGTGGCGTTTAAATTATTAATATCTGCGGTGGCATTACAGAATACTTCCTGTAAGTAATTCTAGGAACTAGACTCGGGAGCAATAAATAATATCGTTTTTGCTATTGCTGACCTGTTGCCTAGTTTTTCGGTCTCGTTTCGCAACGACTGGATGGGGATTCTCCCCTGGCGATAAGAATAACGTAGATGAGCAGACAGTCGACTTTCGCAAGCGGTCGTTCGTATCATCAGGCCCCCATAGCTGTGACAGATGATGGGGGCGGCTATGATTATATTCCGCTAACGCTACAGACTTTCTCTCCGTAATGCCGTTTCGAAGATACAATGAAAACATGTCAGGTTCGGCATTACCAGATATCAATATCACACGATATATGTCCATACAAAGACTGATATGTCAAGGGAATCAGGATTTTTCGGGTATCTCGAACCTGAATTTCCGTCATTGTGATTACCTATTTGACAGGAACAAATTTCAAAAAGATCCAGTCATGCAAAATGATCCTATGATTCGAAAATCAACCTAAATTATAATGTTAAATTGTTTTGAAAATTGAGCTTTTTGAGTGCAAGGAATTATTCGACTAATAATTTTATGGGAAAAAAACGTATTTTAATAATAATCTACTATTAAAAAAGGAGGTTTTGAATTTTTAGCTTTTTTTGCAGTTTTAGCGAATTCTCGTGGAAAATGAGGCTATTGCAATGGTTCAGAAAATTTTAAAATAAAAATTTTTGAAAACTTTCTTAATTGAAATCCGTTTTGAGGCATTCTGAAACGAATCCTAGAGTTTACCACTTTTTCATAAATATATATACATGTGTATTTATTTGTTTATATATTTATGTGTCATTCCTGACGATAACTCTCCTTAGGATTGAAGGGATAGGAGGGGGGGGGGGGAGGATTGAGATAAAAATTCCGTTCATGCTCCAAAAAATAAAGCTTTCCAAACGAAAGGATGAGTTTGTTGGCCAGAACTTTTTGAGCACATTAAATTGGTCACACTTCACAAAATGTACTAAAAAAATCACTTAACATTGCTAAAAACGGCTAAAAATCGTTAAATTTATATTTCTTGGTAGAATATTGCTCAAATAAGGTTTATTATCTGTAAAATAGAACCTTCAAAAATTCATTTACAAGATTATGCTGAGAAACGTAATTAAAATGCATTAAAATTGGCTTAAAAATTTCAAAAATGGCAAAAAATTTAAAACCAAAATTTATTTTTTGAATAGGAGATTATTATTTAGAAGACTTTTTTGCCATAAAATTAATAGTTAACAATTTCCTTGCACGCAAAAAGCTCAAATCTTAAAACAATTTAACTGTAGTTATACAATGAGGTAATTTACCAAAATTCGCGCATACGATCATGCTGCACGACTGTAACTTTTATCGATTTTTTTGCAAATGTTTATGAAATTTAGGTATGTTTGTCAGCATAATTTTGTACATTCATTTAGAATGTTCTATTTTATAGTTAACAAACTTTATTTGTGCATCATTCTGCTAAAAAATATAAATTTAAGAATTTTCAGCCGTTTTTACTCAGTTTTGGTGATTTTTTTAGCTAAAGTTTTGAAATTTGTTCAATTTATGTACTAAAAAAGTGCTGACTAACAAACTCATCCTTTCGTTTGGATAGCTTGATTTTTTGGCGCAAGAACGGAATTTTTATTTCAATCCTAAGGAGAGTTATCGTCTGGAATGACATTTGAAAGAGTGTTAAACTCTAGGATTCGTTTCAGAATGCCTCAAAAAGGATTTCAATAAATGAATTTTTCAAAAATATGATTTTAAAATTGTTGAGCCTTTGCAATAGTTTATTTTCTGAAAATTCGCTAAAACGCAATGAAAAACCGAGTACCTATGAAACAAAATGCAAATAACCGACCATCGGAGAAATTTCAGCCTGCTATATCTACCAATTATAAGATTATGCTTTTTTATTTTAATTTTATTTATTTATTTCATTTTTTTATATTTTTTTTTTTAGGGGATTTTTAGCAAACTATCGAAGAAAATTCTTTTGTTGTGGTTCCAGAAAACCCGTTTTAAGACATTCTGGAACAATTCTTAGATTTTAGAATAAGTAGTGATAAAATATCCGTTCCTTTTCCAAACATTCAAGCTTTCTAAAAAAAGCAGATTTCGTCGGACAACACTTTTTAAGCACAATAAATTTAAATGTCATAAAATGTATTTTTAAAAAATGACAAAAATGTCAGGAAACTGCTTAAAACCGTTATATTTATATTTCAAAGCAAAATATGCTAGAAAAAGCGAATGAACTATGAACGGAAACATTAAAAAAAATTTGCACGAAATTGTGCACAAAATGTGCAAATGTAAACCATTTAAAAAATCCTGACATTTGTATGACATGCAGATTGTTATTTAGAAACAGTTTTTGGTCGTACATTTGATAGTAAAATTGTCTTTGCACCCAAACCTGATTTCGAAAAATTGACGTGAATATAGATCGCAGATCTATAGAAATTCGCTCACTTGGTCATGCTGCATCACTGAAACTTTTTTTTTTTTTTTTTTTTTTTTTCAAACACATATTTTTATTTATTTATTTATTTTTTACATTTTGAATGATTTTGACTTATTATACCATAAACTTTTGAATTGTTCTCCCCTTTCTCAAGTAGGTGCCTCTGTTGTTCTACTATTGACGATATATGGATGATATCTATTGATCTTCGAAGTGTTCCAATAATATTAACATCCAAGCTACATAGTCGCTTGAAATCGCAGGCAAAATCCGTCGAGAAATCAATATTTCGAAGATTCAACGTCCTCACAAAACTTGAAACTCCGAGAAACCCCAAAAGCAGAATGCCGGATTTCACAATAATTAACGACGATTTAGTTCCATTTTTGGAAGCTCAGATTCCAATCGACAAACGAACCTGTTCACAGAAGAGAAAAAAAAGATATCAAATGAAATCGTGGAGAAAAAGCCATCAAGCTTCGAAAGTTGAAAAATTGAACAACAAAGAATTCTCCTGCGACTACCTAATTAATTTGGCGCAAGGAATAAATTAGGAAGGAGACGATTTTTCGTGAGTGACCCAGATCCGCGAATCTCGCCCCTGCTCGGCCACGGTCGGGTTTCAGGTTGAGATATATCCTTTTAACTAATATTTTGGTTTTGATTCTCTCTCATCCGTATTATTTCAGGCCGTTGGAGCGATTGATGAAGATGTGAAGAATTCTCGAGCTGGGATTAGAAGGCGCCGTTTAGGAGGCGTGTTATTTTCGGGTAATAAGGTGGCTTAATATTTCGATAATGAGGCGGGCGTCGGAGATGATTTCTCTCAGGAAGAAGACATTTGGTTGAGCCAGCGGGCTTGTTAGGTCAGTAAATCGTTCTGAACGAAGTTTGAAGAGCTTCGATTACGCCGTAATGGGCTAAATTGGAAAGCCATAAATAAATGTAACAGCCCCCTTACGGAATTTTAATCGTCAATTTTAACTTTAGGTGAACATTCCAGAAACGTTAGAAAGAACGTATCTACGCTTCGCGCTCAAAACAAACATTTATGTTCCAAAACTAGACCGAATTCATAATTGAACGAAACTAAATCATATCAAGTGCCAAAAATCTTGCGTACAAGTCTGCAAGAATTTGAAACATTTTATGTCTTCACTTCCCAGACTAATAGTGGTTGCAATCATGTTTAAAAAAAAAAAAAAAAAAAAAATTCAGACAACCACAGACAACCATGGTTGTACCACGGTCGAACTGCGCAGTGGTTAACATAATACGGTTAGCTGAATCGAGAGCTTTCCAACGAATGGCGAGCGATTTTTGTACGATGATGAATGCCTAAGATACAGTTCCACAGCAACGATTTGATTGTAAGCGATGATCATCAGAAAATTAAAAGTAACAATTTTCCGTAACGTAACTTAATACTTTTCGATTCTAGGTGCCAAAGTAAAGACATAAAATGTCAATAATACCACTTATGACATATATAGGTATGTCTTAACTCAGATTGTCATTCCGAATTTTTGTTTGGCAGAATTTCGTCCGGTAGAAAAATTTCACGTTTTTCTACAACAGTTCTCGTGCAACCAATAGTTGCTATGGAGAATATTACTTCCCCGTTTCCCAAACCAAAATTCGTTGAGCAGGAATGAGCGGGCTAGGGTGTAGACGGTCCCCTATCAGTTTCATCATTCTTGACTAAATACTTCACTCTGCGCATAAGCAAACGTAAATTCTACCAAGCATAATTTTCTCGCGCCCTGGTCGTCCGATCTCGCTCAAATTTGGTTGATAGTTGGGGAATGACGATTTTAGCATCTCATATCAATTTCAACATGTTTGCATCATTTAACAGCTACTGCGCATGCGCCAACATGAAATCCTTGCAACAAGTTTATTTTCTACAATTTTCATCTGATCTGGATGAAATTCTTAGGAAATGTGCGGGCTAGGGTAGATCGTCCCTACCTATTTCATTGTTCTACTCATCAGTTCATTCTGCGCATGCGCAAACTAAATTCCATTAAGCACCATTTTTTCACGCCCTAGTCTTCCGATCTCGCTCAAATTTGGATGATAGTTGGGGGATGACGATTTGATCATCCCATATGAATTTCAGCATGATTGTATCATTAATAGCTACTGCGCATGCGCCAATATGAAATCCTCGAAACGAATTTGTTTTCCACAGTTTTCATCTGATATGGTTGAAATTTTTTAGGGATGTCCCCTATCAGTTTCATTGTTTCGAAATCAGTACTCCACTCTGCGCATGCGCTAACGTAAATTCCATTATGCACCATTTGTTCACGCCCTTGTCGTCCGATCTCGCTCAAATTTGGATGGTAGTTCGGGGATGACGATTTGATCATCCCATATCAATTTCAACATGATTGTATCATGAATAGATACTGTGCATGCGCCTATGTGAAATCTTTGTAACGACCTTAATTTCCAGTTTTCATCCGATTTTGAGGAAATTGTCAGTGAATGCGCAGGTTAGGTTGTAGATCCCTACCTGTTTCATTGTTCTACTCATCAGTTCATTCTGTGCATGCTCGAACGTAAATTACATTGAGTAAACCTAATTTTTTTGTTTCTTGATTGACCAAGTATGACGTTTCACGCTACTTCTTGGTTTCTCTATTCCGCTGTGGAATTTTTCGAAATCATTAAAAAATTTCAATGATCTATACATTCATGAAATGTAAACGAGGAAGCTATGTGCCACACCCAACTTGACAGACTTCTTTTTTGTTAATTGTTATTTTAATTAGGATTTCGGTCTAGATTTGGCAAATAAGTCAGTAGTTTCAAATTCCATGCTGGAAGTCACATGATGGAAATTTACTGTCGGTGGAGGGGCCTCCTAATTGGGGGAAGGTAATTCCGAGAAGTCATGGTATTTTGTTGTTTCTCTTATTTTGACTCTCACCATAGTTATATACAATCCATTCATAGGGACGCATTACTTACCAATATATTTAGAGATACTCTCCATGATCTGGAAGTGGGATGCCTCTTTGTTGAGGGATTCTTGTTCATACCACTCTCGCCATTCTTTCATTATTACAGTGTATATGATAATTATTACTATCGTACACTGTACTTTGACTATTTGAACGCCCTACGTTTGCAAAGGTCAACCTGTTTCTTTTGAAACTTTTTCCTCCACGATCGAAAAAATCCGCAGGTCGCTACGTTCGATGGTTTAGAAGATATTGCCAACTGATTTTCATGTTGAGAAATGACAAGTTATTTCACAACCCTGGATATATACTATTAACTTTCGAATTTCATGGGTGAAATTCTTAGTATAATGAGGGTAGACCGGGTGAGCAGCCTCGTATAATTAAACATTGATTTAAATAATCATTTAGGTACCTAAAACAGTTATAATGATTCGGTTGAACGTTTATAATCATAATTCTTGTGATTGGTACGTTTTTGAATCTGAGGGTGACACCTGCAAATTAGGGGACAAACCTGTCGATTCGACGCTTCGGAGGCTGTTCCGCGTCGACGCCTTGAAACTGCCTTGGGACCAATTGGGCCTCGCTTGATCCTATAAGGTGGAGAGAATTGTTGAGACTCTTTGTCAGCTACGAAGAAAAGAATATTTAATCTTTTACAAATTCTATTAAAGAACTTTCTGCGAACTAAATTGAAAATATTCAAATCCAACTTCGCCTTAGTACTATACGTGAGCCGTCCTAGGAAAAGGGACCAGTCTTACTTTGGCAAAATTTTCAGAAAAGCGTGTTTAGATAAAATGGTCAAAAATACCGATTTTCAGGTTTTTATCGATTTTGAAGTAGTAACTATCGCTTTACACAATACAATACCTAGTCACTTTTCAATGTTTAGCTGATTATGATATCGAAAAACGAGAAGTTGTTGCGATTACAGAAAGGGAGCTTATCTTACCCAACCCCCTCTCTTATATCAAATTGACAGGAGGATAGGGTAAGTTAAGGTCTCAATGATACAGGAAAAACGTACTTGTTTGAAAAAATAAGACCGTATTGCACTGATGCAACTAAATACATTGTGTGCCCCAACCCTGCGGGAGAAAAAAAGACGGAGAAGTTTTGGTGTACCAAGTGGACTCTGAAGGTGAGTATCTGAAGAAGAATACCCCACTCCGACGCAGTACACGTCAAAAATAGTACGTTTGTAATAGTATGCTATTGTTTTCACTTTCGGGAGAAAAAACTCGGAACTTCGGGCCTCGCAAGAGGCTCCGCCCCTTGACCCCGCCAGGGGGGCTTCGCCCCCCTGGACCCCCCCGTATGTTATTACTTTGAGCCTGACTGCTAAAATGTAAAAAACATGGAATCATGTTTTAGCTCCTCGCTCTCACTTTATTATAGAGTAGAAATGATCACGACGATTGAGCTCTTGTGAGATGATGATCTCCTAATAGAAACTCGTGAGTAAACATTCACTTTATTATAGAAAGAGGCTAAAGAGGCTACATACGAAATTACAGCTTCCTATAGTGTAAAGTATAGAAATTACCTATTAAAATGATTTAACCACCGCTTCACAAACAAACCGTTCTCGCAATATTCGGATCACCTGCTATGAATCACATAATCGAAACACCAGCTCAATGAAATCATCAGAAATTAACCAGCGGTGGCAATCATGTTCACAATATCAATAATTCAGAATGATCACCTGTGTGTAAACAATTATTCATATAACCATGCTCATAACTCAGCTTGTTGGCCACGCACTTCGCAGTAGTTAATATAGTATGGTTGGATAAGTCGAGAGCTTTCGAACGAATGGTCAACGAATTTTGTGGGATGAAAAACGACGAAGTATCATATCCCTAGCAACGACTCGGTTGTAAGCGGAAATCATCACAATTATTGGCGCTACTTTCATCTCACTTTATAGTCTCACTTTTCGGCGGGGGATCCATCGCTAAAACATGATTCCGTGTTAAAATTTTTGGTTTCCAAAATCAAAATTTTCACTCGCATTTTACGTTTTAGACCATCTGAACAACTTTGGTTCCGTGTCTGTGTGTGTGAGTGTCTGTCGTGTGTCCGCAAACCCTTGTAACAAGCTTATTGTCCACAGTTTTCATCCGATTTGGATGAAATTTTCAGGGGATGTGTGGGCTAGGGGGTAGACGGTCCCCTATCAGTTTCATCGTTCTTGACTCAATACCTCACTCTGCGCATGCGCAAACGTAAATTGTACCAAGCATCATTTTCTCACGCCCTAGTCGTCCGATCTCGCTCAAATTTGGATGATTGTTGGAGGATGACAATTTAATCGTCTTACATCAATTTCAACATGATTATATCATTAATAGCTACTGCGCATGCGCCAATGTGAAATCCTTGTAACGACCTTAATTTCCACTGTTTTCATCCGATTTCAATGAAATTGTCAGAGAATGCGCGGGTTAGGTTGCAGATGGTCCCCTATCAGTTTCATTGTTGCCGAATCAATTCTTCATTCTACGCATGCGCAAACGCAAATTCTATTATGTTCTTTATTTTCACACTCTGGTCGGTCGATTTCACTTAAATTTGGATGATAGTTGGAAGAAAATGACTTGATTATCTCAGATTAATTTCATCGCGATTGTATCAGTAATAGCTACTGCGCATGCGCCAATGTGAAATACTTGTAATGACCTTAATTTCCACAGTTTTTATCCGATTTTGATGAAATTGTTCGCAAATGCGCGGTCTAGGTTTTAGATGGTTCCGTACCCATTCCATTGTTTTTAACTCATCAGTTCATTCTGCGCTTGTACAAACGTAAATTACATTTAGTATCATTTTTTCGTTTCTTAATTTACCAATTATGACATTCCACGCTACTTCTTTGTCTACTATTTTCCGCTATCGAATTTTTCAAGATCATTTAAAGCTTTTCAATGATCTATACAACCGTGATAGGTAAACGGTGAAGCTATGTGCCACACCCAACTTGGCAGACATTTTTTAAATGTGAGTTATCTTACTGATTAATGTTTTAACACGACTGGAATTATGTATTGTTCTCTTAGAAATAGTTATGTTGTGATTTTTCTTGTCTATTTATTGTTTGGCAAATGTTCGATTTTGTGTGATTTCTCGTCAGTAACACATTTTTTAAACTTTTGTTTTTTTGTGTTGCAATTTTTCGATCGTGTTGGAAAAAGTTTCTAAAGAAACAGGTTGACCTTTGCAAACGTAGGGCATTATCATATACATTGTAATAAAGAAAGACCGGCAAGAGTCATATGAACAAGAATCCCTCAACAAAGGGGCATCCTATTTCCAGATCATGGAGAGTATCTCCGAATATATTGATAAGTAATGCATGCATTACAAGGACGTCCCTATGAATTGATTGTATATAATTTTGTTGAGAGTTGCAATAAGAGAAAAAAACAAAAATATCATGACATGAGGAAATACCTTCCCTCCATTAGTCCCCTCCACCGACAATAAATTTCCATCGTATAACTTCCAGCATAGAATTTGAAACTACTTACTTATTTTCCAAAACTAGACCGAATCCCTAATTAAAAAAAAGTCTGCCAAGTTCGGTGTGGCACATAGCTTTCTCGTTTACCTATCATCTTCTTCCAACTATCATCCAAATTTAAGTGAACTCGAACGACTAGAGAGTGAAAAGATGGAACATGATAGAATTTACGTTTGGGCATGCGCAGAAAGAAGTCTCAATAATGTTAGCGACTCACAGTAATATTATTAGTACTTGTAAAAGCACTATGTTTGCAACAAATGTCAAGTTATTGGTACTTGTAACTAATAATGGGTATTCCATGAATAATACTCCATTATATCCGAGTTTTACACTAAAATGATCTAGTTTTATCCCTAAAAACATACAATTGAGCATACCAAATAAACTAAAAATGTGTGAGTCCCATCAAAATCCCCAAATAACTTCCGAAATTTTCTGATCGAAAACAGCGGTAGCGAACACGGGACGGTTCATTTCCGATATAAATCTGGTGCGAAGGCCGCATCAAGTCCGAACCGGGTCATTTTAAACCTGTTTCGGAACCGAACGGAACGCGTGCCGCCTTCAAACCGCTTTTTTTCAAATCCCCAGATTTCTTACCTCTGCCTAACGTCGGCTTCATATTTACCAATTTATGCAGTTTTTTCCCTATTTGTTTCACGGGCACCAAGTTGCACCTGTCCGAAGACCAGAATAACAAGCAAAAAACTCTGCAAATTATTACACAAGGGAATAATTACATTAAGGCAATTATTACACAATATTACACTGGGGAACAAATAAAAAGTGATGCCTAGTAACAAAGAAAGTAACAGTAGACTGGGGGTTTTCAAGGTCGCTGAATCAGAAAACGAAAGCAGTTTTTTCAAAATTGACTCGAATTTTAAAGTTACGGCCAGTTTAAAGATGTTTTTACATTAAAAGTTATTTTTCTCTGAAACGAATAACGAAATTGAATTCTACATTAAAAATTCTACAAAGAGCTCGTATTATTATTTCATCGAATTCTTTCTCATAGATTCATCAAAATATGAGATTTCTTTGCGCTTGAGGCGTTTCTGCGCTAAGACTAAATTTGTTGAATGGGATAGGTTCTGAATTGAATAGATTTACCTCTTGGTAGACTTTGGCACCGACTGTGGGATGATTCACTGGTTCTGATCAAACATGATCGGACGAGGTGAATATTAATGTCATTCCAAGCCCCTTAATGACTACTATCTACATAATCTCATCTTTTGAATCTATGAAAAATATTTCCATAAAATAAATATACGTGTTATTTATAGGATTTTTAAAATAGAATTCAAATTTCCAACCAGATTTTTTAAAATCATTTTTCATGTCAGAGAAAAATAACGGTTAATGTGTTGAAAAACGTTGTTTTTGACGAATTTTCCGATTTTTACGGGTTTTAAACGAGATTTACGCCTGATACGAGCTAGCTAATTAAAATTCAGTTTCATATTCAGATTCAGCACCTCAAAATACATAAAGTGGTTAAACCGGGAAATACGATGCAAAACTAGTAGTTGTGATTTTTCAGATTACTGAACATGGGAAATACAGGCATATGGGCTGAAACTTTAAAATTCGAGCCAATCCGGAAAAACGGCTTTCATTTTCCGAATCAGCGACCTCGAAAACCACCCTGCCCACTGTTACTTTCTTTGTTTCTCTACATCACTTTTTATTTGTTCCCGTGTTATTAAACGCGTTATATCACAACACTTACTGGAGCTTCGCCCCTCCAGGATGAGCTCACACCTTAAACTCCAAGAAGCCAAAATTTTACGCTTTTAAATAAATATCGAAAAATTTATAAAAAAGGTCGAAAAAAATGGCAGGTCGAAAACGAATGAAATGCGTCTCAGAGGTCTCTCAGCTTCCTCAGAGGTACGCTTCCTTACCTCGTAGGTAATATTTTTCGAAGTGCCCCAAAGGTGCTCCATCTACATGTCACCGTAGTAAGTCGATCAGCAAATAAATTAGCCTCAGAGATTACACAGCTGATCAGAGCCCCTCCATACTTTATAATTGTATTCTAGATGTTCCAAAGTAGCTCCGTGTCAGGTTTCGGCCCATAAGTTGATTAAATAACAAATAAGGCTCTGGGATCTCTCAGCTGATCAGTGGGCCTACGTGAACTGGCATTTTTATAGATATTCCAAAAGGAGCTCCATTTCAAATTTCAAATCCGTAGGCTGAAAGAAATTAGCTTCACGAGTTCCCTTAGCGTAACGCACCTTTGTAATCGATTTGTTGGTCGAGCGAAAAGTTGACTGTCATCAGTATGCCTACATAGATATTGGCGCCTACAGAGGAGAACGTATAATGGGCGGGCAGTATAGCTTCCTCACATACTGTAACAAGGGCGCATAGAATTAGTTGAAGAACAAATTAAGAATCGAAATGATTCATAAGTCTACATTATAAGAACTCAATGTCTGCGCATGCGCACAGACTACTATTGATCCAACGGCAACGACATTTAATGGGGAACGTCTAGGAGCTAAACCGCACAACCCTTGAAATTTTTATAAAAATCGGTCCATTAGCCTCGGAGTTTTGTCTGTGTCGATCAATTTCAGTTTTGCGCTATAATTTACAAGACTTGTTCCTAAAACATATACCCAATTACGAGTTTTGAATTAAATCGGACCAACAGATGATAAAAATCGACGTAATGAGAAATTCAAGTTTGCGCATGCCCACAGGCTACTGTAGATTTAACGGCATTGAAAATCAAAGGGGACCCATCTAGGAGCTGATCCGCACAATATCTGACAATTTCATCAAAATCGTTCCATTAGACTCTGTGTTCTGCCTGTGTCAATCGATATTAGTTTTGCGCATGCGCAATGGTTATTGCTCTACCAATTGCGATATAATTTACAGGCCATGTTCCTAAAACATGTACCCAATCACCTACTGAGTTTTGAATTAAATCGGATCAACAGAATAAGAAATCGACGTTATGAAAAATTCAAGTTTGCGCATGCCCACAGGCTAGTGTAGATTTAACGGCATTGAAAATCATAGGGAACCATCTAGGAGCTGATCCGCACAAAATCTGAAAAATTCATCGGAATCTGACTGAAACTTGGTAGTTTTGGGCGTGACAAGGATTTACCACAGACAGACGGGATCAAAATTGATCAACAAGCTCTGAAACTCAAAAAGCAAGTGGAAATTTTGATTTTGGAGGAAAAACATTTTTTGATTTCAATCACGAACACAAAGCTTCCCTACCTTCGATAGTGATTAAGCAAAAAGAGAGAAAAACCTGCAAATTATTACACATTGCTTTAATATTTCTGCATTAGGTAGGCAGTCATTACATAACAACTCTGGGAACCATACCATTACAGCCTAAACCGTTCAATCTCTAAAAATTTCGTCGAGGTCAGTTGAAAACTTTGAAATTTTTATAGGAAACAACGTTAAATAAATGTCACCCAACGTTAGATTCATTTAGATGATTTACTGTTTGAATAAATTTGTGAGCTTCAGATGTGTTTCCCTTCCTGATTTTTTTTATCTCGCCTATGAGATACCATCTCACGAAAATGACATCTCGAGATAAACAACATCATTAACAGCAACAAACCACAGTTTGACAAAGCGATACAGTTAAAAGAGGGGAAAGAGATGACGAGGGTCCCGAGCTACCTGGGCCGTTCGTTTTTTTCCAAGGAGCCTCGTCATTCACGAAAACGCCGTATTTATAAACAGCTGAGGGCGCGGCGCGTGGCGCTTTGGATGGTGGGGGGGGGGGGACGCGTGGTTTATGGCGACCTGCCCACCTGGCGACGCCGAGGACGATCACCCACGGGCTTTTCGCGGCAGCTGTCCTGAGGACTCCCGTCCTCGTCCCGGCAGAGTCAGTCCTGCATACTAAACGGTCCTCGGGGACTGACGTCTGCGAGGGATTTCCACCTGCCGAGATCTCGAGAGGATGTGAGTTCCTTTTTGCCAGGTGTCCCGGGTGACACTGCGGCTCTAGTGGGACATACGCGACGAGGCATCTACAGCTTTTTAGTCGTGCAGCAAGTTGTCAGAATCGTGCAGCAAGACCTAATGGGCGAATTTTTGAAATTTTGCAATTATATACCTACGTCAAATGTTCTTAAACAATCATTTAGGTAGTTGTGTGCAACAATTTTCTACTAGGTAGGTTTTAAATTATGACATAACTTTTTTTTTTCAAATAATATTCTGTAATACCAAAAAAGTAAGTGATTTTTAACAATAATTTCTTGCAGTGAAAGGACTTTTTTTTTGTTTAGTGGTTTAAGCCACACCTTAAGCCGTGTCTTTAGTGTCATTAGCGGCACTGAACAAGGTGTCCAAAGGGACACTGCAAATGGCTCGATTCCAAGGGGAGCCGTGCTACCCCCCACCACCAAACAACTAAGACTAGATATAGAATAGGCTAATAACTAAATATATGTTACTGTATATAATCGCCAAAGTTAAATAAAACTCTGACTAGATTGAACAAAAATATATCACAGATCAGTGATATCTGAGTTCGTAGTAGAGCTCAGCTGCTCTCAGGTACGACAACAGGGACTGGACCTTGTCTGGTCCAGATAAAACGTCAACCCACTGAGGGGGCGGATGCTGTACTCGGAGGTCCATAAGGTGTGGGCAGTCCTCCAGGAAGTGGCGGATGGACAGATCACCCCCGCACCTTCCACACACATCTCCGCACTTTTCTTATGGAATTTTGGTTTCATGGAATTAATTCCTATGCTCAAATGATAGCGTTCGATTCCACAATCAAAAGTCTCCGTGGGCTCAAAAACAATACTGAACGGATTTTGAGTTATACGCGTTATGACCGCTGGAAATTGTATACAAAAGTAACACCCCCCTAACTTTATTTCTCAATTTTCGTGATATTGAAATAAAACTTGAAGGGCGTATTTGGGGTGCCGAATACGAAATTTTAAGAAAAAGAAAATCCAACAATGTTTGGGCTACCGAAAGAAGCAAGGTTGGTAGGTACATACTAAGAGTATTGGGTAGGTACTAGGTTTTTTTTTTTGCCGAGTGAGTTTTGCCTTATTTTATTTTATTTTTATTTTTTTCCGCTTAACAGGATACACAGGAGGAAAATACGAGTTCGGGGTCGGTTTCTATGTATTTTTTACGCCGAATCGAATGGTAACACTTGCATATCTCCCCAACTCCGAAGTAACCAAGTTAACTCACAGTTATTTTAGTTTCTCCAGTTCAATCTCAGTCATTTGTAACTCACAAATTTGAGTTCATTTGGTATGATAGATTTTATGTGTTTTTAGAGGTGAAACTAGTAAGCCAAAGTGTAAAACTCGGTTATAACGGAGTTGGGGAGATATGCAAATGTCACCACTCAATTCAGCGTAAAAATACGTAGAAACCGACCCCAAATTCGTCTTTTCATAGAAGGTCATTTTTCAAGAAAACCCATACATTGTTTTCTCCGCTTAATTAGCAAAGTAAAAGTATAATAGACTACACCGCTGAAAAGTGAGATTTTGGCGCAGTTTTCGTTATTGGGTCTTGAGAAATGATGATGGTGTACCAAATACAAATAACGATGAACCTAATGATGTACCAAATGTAACTAATGATGCAGGTTCTGTGGGCTTTAATAATTATATAAAGCTACCAGAGTGTCTGGTTTGAAGAGCCATAACAGAAAAACAAAGCCTTTTTGTAATAACTTACAGCATTTTTTCTAAAATTTCGATATATCGATGTATTTTATTAAGTAAGGTATCTAAAAGTAAATTTGATAGTTAGGTGGACCCATGATTAGGATTCACATCACATAAAGTAAAATATCCGCAGTTCTCCAGGATGATTAAATGAAAAATGACTCCGTATGCCTCCTGAAGGAGTTTTGAGTTTGGTTGTTAATTATAGAGACGATCAATTACAGGAAGAGAATTTAGAGTCGGGGGAAAGAGAGGAGTTGGGGGAGAGTTGTAAGTACAGAAAAAATCGGTGGCTCCGCGTGGGGTACGATATGTAACGGTAGCACTCGGAGGCTTTCGTTGTATCGACGGAAAATCTATAAAGACGGGGAGGTGCCCGAGAGAGATCGTTAGTTACCTTTCAGCTCGGGTATATATATATATCCCAAGTTTGATTACAGCTCACTAAGGTAACCCGCCCTTTCCCGGACTGTGCGTTACTTATTCCGGCGGATTCGGAGCTGTGATTATAATTTCGGACTGGGAACCTCCAAAGTCGGAGCTCCTCAATAAAGTTTGAAAGTCCAGGTTTGGTAGATTTTAATTAGGGAGTAGTGTTGAGTACCTACCTCTGGTTAGGAGAAGTTTTTCGGGGGTTTCGGAATGTGGGAATGTCCGCCCACACGCGGAGCTCTGGGCGGTTACTCCAGAAGTTGTAATGTTGTAATTCACATGTTGCAATGTTCCGACCGTTTTGGTGGCGAGATTGTGCATGAGTGATATCATTGTTGGTGGGATATCCGCTGATTTTACCATCACTGCCGTATCCAATATCACTCATTTTATGGGAACATATGCAGCTCCACATGCTTTTAGATACCTTTCCATACCACACACTGCCATTAACCATACATGTGCAGTGCTCAGAGCGGACAGTTACTCCAGATGTTGTAATGTTGTAATCACATGTTGCAATGTTCCGACCGTTTTGGTGGCGAGATTGTACATTGCTGGTGAGATATCGGCTGCTTTTACCATCACTGCCGTATCCAATATCACTCATTTTGTGGGAGCATATGTAGCTCCATAGGCTTTTAGATACCTACCTTTCCATGTCACACACTGCCTGGTACCTGGTGCTCTGAGCGGACGATTACTGCAGAAGATCTGCGAGTGTTACCATTGGATTCAGCGTGAAAAAATACATAGAAACTGACCCCAAACTCCTAGGTTCATAGAGGGTAATTTTTCGAGAAAACACACAAGTTCTTTTTTTTTCTTTTTTTTTTTTTTTTAGTGATGTATAAAATAAAGTTCGAGTCATGCAGCATGATCGTATGAGTGAATTTTGGTAAATTATCATATTATGTCATGCTAAATTGTTTTGAAATTTGAGCTTTTTGAGTGCAAGGAAATTGTTGACTATTAACTTTATGGAAAAAACGTATTCTAATTAATAATCTTCTATTCAAAAAGAGGTTTTGGATTTTTAGCTTTTCTTGCAATTTTATCGATTTTTTTTTTAAAGCAAAACTTAATGAATTTTACGTAGTACATTTTTTTGCATAGTAATTTTGTACATCAATTTTTTAATGTTATATTTTATAGTTAATATACTTTATTTGAGCAATATTCTGCTAAAAAAATATAAATTCAACGAATTTTAGCTGTTTTAGCCATTCTTAGTGATTTTTTGAGCAGATTTGTTGAAAGTTGACCAATTTTATGTGCTCAAAAAATGCTGGCCAGCGATGTCATCCTTTTGTTTGGAAAGCTTGATTTTTCGGCGCATGAACGAAATTTTTATCTCAATCCTAAGGAGAGTTATCGTCTGGAATGACACACACACACATATATATATATATATATATATATATATATATATATATATATATATATATATATATATATATATATATGAATGAAAAGGTGTTAAACTCTAGGATGCCTCAAAACGGATTTCAATGAAGGAATTTTCCAAAAATTTGTATTTTAAAATTTTTCGAGTTACTGCAATAATAGTTTCATTTTCTACAAAATTCGCTAAAACACGTTTTTCAAAATTAAAACCTAATTTTCTCCTTTATTTAGCAAGTATAAAATTGACTATACCGTTGGAAAGAGCGTTAATTTTATTTAAAACAATCGTTAATTCTTTAAAAATTGGGAAATTTAAAATGTGTTTGAAAAGTTCAAAATAAAATTAAAAATATGAAAATCGTCTATTCTTAAGAAAAATTCATCGCTGATTCCGAAAATGTGGTCAACAGTTGAGAAAAGTTGAATTAAAGGGGCACATTTTGGAGTTTTATGTCAATAAACTTGGTTTTCTAGAGGATGAAAAAAAAAATTTTTTTAAATCATATTATGTTGGCATCGGATAGGAAGGTGCAGTTGGCGGAATTCTACTCCATTTCCTATCTAGTTTCACACAATCGTTTATTTAACATTTTGAACCGATGAAAATGAAAATATGGGAATCGCACTGTTTAGTGAGAAGTGTAGAAAGCTGTTTCTACTTTTTATTACATGTGTAGGTACATAGAACATGATATTATATTTATGCCTTCGTCCAATCAAAAGATATACACACGACTTAGAAAAACCTTGTCATGTCGTAAATCGAGATCATCAAGATGTCTGACAACCAAGATGAACGAGAACATGAACTCATTGCGAATAAAACTGCAATAGCTGCAGTTAGGAGCCTTTGCATCTCGTCTTTCCATTTTCAATTAGGTTAATTTGATGATCCGAGTCGGTTGGTTGGCTAGAAACACGAAGAGTTACAGTAGTTTATTATTATTACCGATTATACCTACTTCTTAAGACATCATCTCTAGTTACTCCAATATATTCTCGGGCTATATCGGAGTTTTACGATTTCATTTCAAACATTTGCCTCGAACACAACTCGTTGTTATGCACTGCTCAGTTAAAACATTGGTTATAATACAATAATGAGGTATTGTAATGTAAATAATGATGTTGTGAAACTGATTTCCATGAGGATGAGTTTGGAAAATTTTGCTTTCTACAAATTTGTCCATTCACTAGCTATGGTTTAATTTCAAAGCCTTCGTAAGCAGTCTGCCATCTGGAGGATTTCACCTAAACTACTGGGCCTAAGTAAACACACTTGGGTAAACAATCAAATAATAGTTAAACAAAAACTTAGCTCCAATAAAATCAAGTTAGTTAAATACCCAACCTTAAAAAAAATAATAAAAATAATAGACCTACTTTGTCCTGAATCTAAGATCCTGAATCCTAGACAGACTTTCGATTTATAGTAAACGGAAAATAACAGGTTGAGATATTTGAAAATCGAGATCTCAAAATTCTTTATAAGACCAGTGTTTTTTTGTTTTTGTTTTGGCCATTGATTAATTTCATTTCAAAAAATGGAATGAGACCATTCGTATTCTTGTTAATTCCTTTTTCAGGACAAAATAACGTCAACATGCTTGTGAATGAAAACTGATGAGACAAATTACGGTGGAATTTCCTCCAAGAAATCGAGATTATTATAACTTCTGTTACCTATTGGCGGACAAGTGAAGCGTAGATAGGAGTTTTATCGTATTTCATTAATTTTGATTCAGTAAGTGGCAACATCTCCGGAGATATGGGTACTTGGATTATGGTATACCATACTGCGTAGTAATTATAGCTCTTGTTACGTACATTCTTTTCGGAAGGTGCCTTCGTCCATGAACCCATGTATGTATGTACCTATGCCATACAGAAATAATAACACTTTATGTAATAAATTTTTAGCGTTTCTATTTTCTTGAAACTTTTCAATTTTATTTTATTTGAGATCAAAAGTTTTCATAATTATCAATTTCATTTTTCTA
Source organism: Adelphocoris suturalis (assembly GCA_030762985.1). Lineage (NCBI taxonomy): Eukaryota > Metazoa > Arthropoda > Insecta > Hemiptera > Miridae > Adelphocoris > Adelphocoris suturalis. The sequence continues at coordinate 60,341,703 of CM061042.1, read as the reverse complement.
ATTAGTCAAAAATAAGTTTACCTACCCTTCTTGAATATCGAATTTTAGAATATGCAACTCTTTTGTTTTGACCGAGTTGACAAACGCTTTGAAACCGAAATACGTCTTTGTCAGTCGGTGGATGTAATGCGAGTTGAATCCAATTCCCATGAATAATTAGAGTTGAGGTGCAGTTATTTTACGAAGCTTAGCACTTGTTTTCAAAAAGTATTTTTATGTTTTAAGTTAAACAATAACACCTTCGTCTGTATTATGTTCAAGTACATTTACGTATCTCCTTCTAAAACTGCTTAACTGGCTTAATTTTCGAAATCTTGAATCAATTCCTGAGCCTATTACTGTGTGTCATCAGGATTATTTATTATCAATAGGGTCTGTCTGTCTGCATTTGAAAGGTCATTAACGTGGAGTCTTCATGATTGTGAATTCCCATCGAGCAACGCTCCTCCAGAAATGTCAGGGGCTTCGCGAAACTCGAGTTTGATTCCGATCCCATGAAAGTTACGCAAGCGGATTTTTCGAGGTTCCCGAATTCGAGATCGGAGCCGATTAATAACAAGTCGAAGGAATAAGGCTAGCTGGAGAGAGCGTATTTACATTTGACTAATTGGTCGAGGAGGGTCAGAGTGAAAGATTTAAAACGGGCTTCTTCTCCTTCCTCGTGAGAGATATGAAAAGTTTAGTTATTGTCAGCGGTGCCACCCACAAACCAGGGATTCCGCTGGTTTAAACACCGGGTTGGTGCGCTCTGCTGCGAGTGCCCATCAGGTTATCCGCCCGACCCCGTCAGGTTATGGGGCCCGGCCCATTAGAAACCTCCCTAGAGCTTGCGAGGGGCCCCGAAAAGAGGCGGTCGATGACAATCTAACCACAGAGAGCGCTGCCTTCTTCGAGACTTCCGTTTACAAGTCATCGATATGCCTTTCATGAGACGTATTAGAGGCCGTCCAACATCCATAGGTGATTACCACCTGTAGAGAAGGAGGTTCTCCCAAGAGTTATGGCCCATCGAAGCCACAACCGCTCGCTCATTTGTTCACGAAAGCTGAGGTGATGTATGTGAACGTGGAAGTGAACTTGCCATAATCATGGGATATGGTTCACCTCGTCTACTTACAGCTGGAACTAGAGGTTTACTTTTGTACGAAATCACGTTCGAGATATATTCCTGGTCTTATGTCAACGTTCATGATCACATTTTGTACTTGTAAAACATGTGTGTAAGAATGTGTAAACAAGTAGATCAGTGCACAAGAAGTGAGTCACAGGATAGCGCATTTTCTTGTAATGAATTCCGCGTGAAATGGGCGCTTCCTGCGCTGAATATTAGACAAAATGGCTTTGGAGCTCACTCAGATGATCGGTGACCTCTCAGTCGTATTCACCATTCTCCCTTGAGCCTCCCTCTTATATTTCAGCTTTCTTCGTCGAATAGGAGACAAAATGGCTTTGGTGTTCACTCCGCTGATCTCAGACGCCCCTGTTACACCTTTATCCTTGCCATATTACAGATCACATCCGTACCAAGTTTCATCAAAATCGGACGTCAGGAAGTGGCATTAAAAGCGATTTTAAGAGGACAAACATACATACATTTTTTAAAGAAAATGCTCTAAAATGTGAGTAAAATGTGGAAGTGAACGTGCCATAATCATGGGATAGAGTTCTCCTCATCTTCTTACAGCTGGAACTAGAGGTTTACTTTTGTACGAAATCTCGGTCAAGATTTTTTCTCCGTATTAGTTCTATTTTTATGATCACATTTTAGTTGTTCAAAAATGTTTGTTGTTTCAAAAATCAAAAATCAAGAAAAGGCACACGTTACACATAATTATGAGCAATTTGCATGGTTTCGTGTTTAAGTAAGCAACCGGTTTTAGAAACTTCAACAGATTTTATTAGATTTCAATTGAGTATACTTCAAATTTTAACTCTTATTAAAACTGATTCATTTCTTATTAGACTGATTCATTTCAAGAAAATCATCGTTATCGTTTTAATGATGAATAAGAAACCAAACAGTACCTAGTAACATACTTGAATGCTCTACCTTTGATTAAAAAACTCAGTAATGACCAAGAAGAAGCGCGAAAAATCATAATATCAAGTTATTGGAGATACTTGATCGCCACATGTGATAAGTGACTTTGAGGCATATTTTAACGCTAAATCACGTACTTAATAATTGTACTTTCTTAATATACGTAAACACCAACTTGAATAACAACCGAAAAAAGAAAACAGTGCGTTCAACGCTGTTATAGGAAAATTAAGGGGGAAATGTGTGCTAGGTACCTATTGTGTAAACCAAAAAATGAACATCTCCGCTAGGTATACGTAGTTATGAATGGCAAAGATTCCCCAGAATCATGTATTACATGTGCCTCCTCCAAAAAACTCCATATTTTACTTTTTTGCATCATTTCGTAAGTTTTTGCGTTCTCAAAAATTTGAGTGGTGATTCATTTGATTAAGAATAAATTGTTTCGTGGATTCCGAATCTGCGGGAAAAAAAAATCATATTTGAGGTTCTCAAAAGAAAGAACAGAGTTATTGCAAATTGTGCTTGCATATCATATATTACTTACTTGAATTTTGTGCGAAAAATTGATGTTCCAGAGGGCATCAAGAGGTTGTGTTTGTCAAATGAAACTCACTGTATGCGGAAATTTGTTTCTATATGCTAATATCTAATTATATATTGTTTATACCTGATCATTGGCTCATGATTTGATTTCCTAATTCTTGTTCGATTTGATGGTAACCATTTGTTAATAAAAAGGTAGGTAGTTAAGTTATTGTCCAAATTTACATAATTTATGTTCATGTCAGATTATTATAGAGGCAGTATTAGCAACGTATGGGGAAAATGAAGAATTCTTGTAGATAACCGCTGGTTTTACTTACAGGAGCGATTCCGAGAGGAACGACTACCTCATGAACTACCCCTCCAGAATAGGGCGCCATCAAGACTGGGATATAAACGATTCTAACGTTCCAAGGGTAAGCAAGCACATTAAATTACAATATATTTCATTACACTGTAAATATTACATGTATGTGCTAATTAATGTGCAATCCGTTGGTCTAACGCCTACCGAGATGGTGGGCAGTAAAATTTCTACGAGTCAGAAACTAGACAGTACTAGTTCTGTTGTCTACTGAATGATGTGATTGGAGTCAGCTGAAAGTTCAAGGTGAGGATTTTCCACACTCCAAACCAAACGGAACTACATTTGAGAACGTTCCATCAGTTCAAGTTCCCACACCTTCCTCGGAACTGATAAATTGTGATTTCTTGTGGCGAGCTAATATTTCATCTCTACCCTGCAAGAATCGAATCCCGGTACCCTCCTAAACAGACGAGTATGATAAGTAACTGTGCTATCAAAGCGTTTTTAGAGATACGAATGTTTGCATTTTAGGCCTGGTCATTCTGGTATGATAACCAAGGGTTTTCCACTCTCAAGGTCAAGTAAAGTCCCCTTATGGGGAGCGAACGGATAGACGTAGTGTTAACCGAATAGTCTTATTCAATTTAAATATCGGCTATTAAAATCAGCTATAAAAACCACCCTTTTATCCAAAGGTTTTTGAGATAAAGATTTTTTCTTCTTTTAGCTTTCCATAATTGTATTTTACTCCTTTGGAATGATTATATTGATACCGAAATTGCATGCACATCCCCAGCCGATGTAGGTATATTTTTTTAGTAGTTGGACATGGTTGCAATGGTTTGATGTTTGAAGAGCATGACTATATCATCTTCCTACGTCAACATTACTTTTACGGAAGAACCTTGAGAACTCTTTGGTTGGTATATTTCCACAGTAACAGACATTCCTCATGAGTCATAGGCAATTTAGGCACTAATTTCAGTTTTTGATGATGCAAATTCTTCCGAATGCGATCTTAGTCGTACGAAGTCACGCCATCACCTTCCATTACCTTCTTTGTTGCCTGACGATATAGTTCCCAATAAACTATTGGCGATGTGTTTCCAGTCGGCTTTATTTGTGGGTGGCGTGCTCTAAAATTTCCTGAATGTGAACCCCTTTGGACATTGACAGAGCCCTACACAAAGTTACCTAATAGTTTGTATAAAAAGGAGGTACATACCTTATTCCCACCTTCTCGGCAGGCTATCTGTTTTACCACGAAAACCTAAGAATTTTCTAGCGTTCCTAAGGGTGGATCTCAAGTGAGCACTCGGAGCGCGCGCCGTAATTAACATGTTGATAGCGGCTATTGAGGCAGTTGACTGATGGAGGCCCATTAATTGAACTGATACGAAAGGGGGAGCTCCGACTCGACCTATACAAGGGCTTCGGTCCTTTTACGCCGTCTTCCCACTCAAAATATTGCCTTCATCCGTCGGTATCAGCTTCTGAAAGTCACGTCAACTTTCCGGACATTACGATAGACTATAAGGTTTATAACATTCTACAAACCAGGAAACTTAGAAAAGCGTGATGCTTATCCTCTACAGCTGATGTATTCCTGTGTGGTGTTTACGAAGTTGTTAGATTGAAGCAGGAATACAGTTAGAAAATGAATGAACGCAGAAATTCTTACCACCTACCTACCTATGTTTTTCAATTAAAATCCTTCCGACTCGAATTACTTATTCCTTTCCGCCGGTATTTTAGCTTTCCACCATCTTCTACAACATTACGTTTATAAGATTCTATAAACCTTCTAACTTGAAATTAAAACTTCTAGTTGCATAATGTGTATTTCTTCATATTGATGGTAGTGTTTTTAGATTGAAGCAGTTGTAAACATTTTTCATGTTTTTATAAAACCCTTCCGACTCATGATATTCCCTCCAGCCGTCGGTATCTTTTGAAAGTCACTCCAAACTTTTTAGATACTAAGCTTGTTTATAAGATTAAATAAACCAGGTAGCTTAAAGCTTCTTGATGCATACATAAATTTATTCCTACAAAACGTAGTTCTACTAAACTGAATGAAAGCGGGACTTTGCGTTGTGATTTTTCCGTTGAAACTCTTACCCAAACAGAAACTCATGTTTCTGAAAGTAACTCTTCTTTCTCACAAGAAATTTAGTTCACTTATTGAGGTGGACGAATAACTCCAAATGTTCCGTACGAAAGTTTATTGCAGATTGATTCACATGGCCCAAGTAAAGCCATGTCACTGGTTCCCTCGAATTACTCATTCGATCTAGCCGCCGGTATTTTATAGCTTCTGAAAGTCACACCAACTTCTACAACGTTACGGTAGTTTTCAGATTCTATAACCCTTCTAACTTAATCATATTGATGGTACTGTTGTGGGATAGAAGCAATTGTAAAATGAATGAAAGCAGACATTTTTTATGTTTTTATAAAACCCTTCTGACTCGACATATTCCCTCCAGCCGCGGTATCTTTTGAAAATCACTCCAACTTTTTAGACATTAAGCTTGTTCTTAAGATTAAATAAACCAGCAAACTTAAAACTTGTTGATGCATACATATATTCCTAGGAGATGTAGTTCTACACAAATGAATGAAAGCTTAGTGGTTTTTCCGTTGAATACTCAAACAGAAACTCATAACTAACAGATAACTCATTCTGAAAGTCAATCTTCCGTCTCTCAAGAAATTTAGTTCACTTATTGAGGTGGAGGAATAACTCCAAATTTTCAATACAAATGTTCATTGTATATTGATTCACACGGCCCAGATTTTTCTATTTTCATTTGGGGGCCGAGTGCCAAGCAAGGACTTTGAACCTGAGGACCACCAACAAACCATCTCTACGATGTCAGCTGTGCCCCTATTCAAATTCGATGACCTACGCTTGACCCGCCTGAACTATACTCGTTCTATATCTCTGCGCTTTAAAAAAAAAAAAAAAAAATACATATATATATAATATACATATATGTATATATAAATATATACCTATATAATATATATATATATATATATATATATATATATATATATATATATATATGTATAAATATATATATATATATATATTTCGGATTTTTAGCTTTTTTTACAGTTTTTATATATTTTTTCAGAAAATATTAAATGTCATTGATGGGGATAAACTGGATAATAACTGTTTTATAATAACAGTCTTGCTTATTTTCGTGAAGAATAGAATTTACAACTATCATTTACATAAGTATCGGAGGAGTCCATCGTCATTGGCAAGTCGAGTACCGAGGGCTAGCGCCTTTGATTTAGAATTTGGGCAATTTGGAATCAAGCTGGGTACATTTGGACCATAATAATACTTTAGAGTGGTTTGAGAATCGAATTAGTTACGAATTGGTATACCTACTAATTCGATTCTGCCTCATATATGTGGAATCTACCAGTTCACTGATTTAGATCGAATCTGCACGACTTATGAACAAATGGTTTTACCAATATTACAATAAGAATTTCTACATCACAAAAATTTCTTTTAAAATCAGTAATTAACTACTCCACCTTATTTGGACTGCAAATCGAATCTAACTCTGGTCGTTAAATTCATTCGAATTGTAATAAATTGAGAAATACATATTCAATGAAATTACTCCAACCTACATTGAGCAGTAGTGACGAGGTACTTGGTGTGTGGCATCACCCACCGAAAACCCCAACATAACCGCCCACCGCAACCGGACAAACTAAATCTTCCATCAATGACAACCCCGATTAATTTTGAGCAATAAAAACCCTTTCAGAATGTTTATTAATTGATTCCTATCTATAACCAACACGGGATCACATAAACTAACGCTGCGCCCCCGGCGCCTGGGCGGAGGCGTGTCTACATTTGCAAACCTAATGCTTTCATCCCCATGGCTCCGGAGTTTAAACCCATTGTTAACAGTCATTCTGAGATTTCCAATGACTGAATCAGTGATTGCTGGGATTATTTATAACTATATTGTGGAGTACCGTTTACCCTTTGGTTCCAGCCAGACCCCCTCGGGTCCTGCATTCAAATCATTTAATTACGTTGGTTTAATTGCAGGCCTCCGTCTTTGAGTTGGGATTTTTTTATTCTTCTCCAAGGTTTGATTTACAGTGGTGGCTTCCCGTTCAGTGTTACGATGTTCCGATCTGGATTTCCGCTTTCTAACTCCCCCTCGCTCTTTACCGATGACCGCGATAGAAAGCTTAGATCTGAATTTCAAAATCGTGATCCAGAGTTCCGTTGATTTCTTATCAGATTTTGAAAGTTTTCGTCACAATCTTTTTAAATTTTTATGACCTTTACATTAGTTAATGATACTACGATAAATCAATACATATAATTAGGAATTTTACGATAGGTATAAAGGGAGCAGATAGACACTGCCACCTCCTGCATCCTCTAACAAGCTGCAATCACAAATAGGTAACATCGAGGATAATACACACGAAGAATTACAAATTTGAAGTCACTCGCGTAATGGGGTTGTAGGTACTAGAGGTGTATGAGAGAGAGAGAGAGAGAGAGAGAACATGTTTCATTACAAATATAACAAGAGAAAAAATTTACATTCAATATATTTTAAATTATAAATATAGGTACTTATTAAGTATTAAATTGTATACTCATATATGAGCACATTACGAGTAGAGGCAGTGTGCCTCTAAAATGAAATTGGCTGATATGAGCTTTCTTAACACGGGGCAGCTAAAATGCACATCAATATAGCACAAACGGTTGAGAACGGATCAGTCGGGAGCAAGTTGCCATTGTACGTCGGTAAGCGCTGGCTGAGAAAGCTCAAAGCAGTAGCGCACTCACGGACAGCTCAATAATTTGATGTGTTTCAGACGGTCCAGCATGAGTAGAACAATACAATAGATTCGAAAGTGGGTTGCATTCAAGCAGGTGAATGATGTACAACACCAGCAACCACACCGTCCATGTCCTGTGTTATAAAAATCTAGAGACCCAACTCTGATGTGAAGGTACTGTCTGGTGTGCTAGTAGGTACAATAGGTTAAACAAGTCGACTGCTACCTTTATTCCCTCTTGATCACTCAGCTCTACACTGAATCCATACTTCTTCCAAATCATCCATACCACACATCATTAAAAACACTGAAATTGAGCATTGCAAATCTGGTGATCCAACTCTGTTGCGAAGGTGGTGTGTTTGTACATCTATGTTTAGTGGAGAAGTACAGGTTTGAAGTGTGAGTGGATAGTCACTGCTGCCTTATGTGCCCTCTTGCTCACCCAGTTCTACTTTAAGTAAATACCTGGTGGTCTAATTTTGACATGAAGGTTTGGTGTAGTGTGGTGTGTTTATAGGAAAGTGGAGTTCTCAGGTTAGGAGAGTGAGTGGGTAGTCACTGCCACCTTATGTGCCCTCCTGATCACCCAGATCCAAGCTGGGCCCGTAGCTCCTCTAGACTTCCCACACATTTATAGCAACATCATAAATAACACTCACATTGTGCTTTAAAAATAGGGTGACCCCACTCTGATAAAGGTGTGGTGTGGTGTGTTTGTAGGTAGTGGAGTACCCAGGTTAGGAGAGCGCGGGGGTAGTCACTGCCACCTTATGTGCCATCCTGATCACCAGCTCTACTCTGAGTCTATGCCTACCTCCTCTGGACTCCTCACACTTTTAGGGCAGCAGCATAAATAACACTCACATTGAGCTTTACAAATCTATAGATCCAACTCTGATGTGAAGGTGTGATCTGGTGTGTTAGTAGGTACGATATGTTCAACAAGTCGACTGCTACCTTTGTTTTCTCTTGATCACTCAGCGCTTTACTGAATCCATACTTCTTCCTCATCATTCATACCAAACATAATCAAAAACGCTGACATTAAGCTTTACAAATCTAGTGATCCAACTCTGATGTGAAGGTGTGGTGTGATGTGTTTGTATATTTTTAGTGTAGAAGAACAGGTTTGAAGTGTGAGTGGATCGTCACTGCTGCCTAACGTGCCCTCTTTATTACCCAGTTCTACTTTTAGTCCATTCGTTCTGAAGATCCCCCCTGTCGTGAGTATACAGTTAGTGGAGCACAACATGTTCGAGGATTCACTCGTCGCTGCCACCTTAAGTGCCAGCCTGATCACCCAGCTCCATTCCGAATCTTTACCTACCTCCTCTAGATTTTCCCACAATTAGGCAACGATATAACCCCAAAAGTAACCTGGTGGTCTAATTTTAATATGCAGGTTTGGTGTGGTGTGGTATGGTTATAGGAAGTGTAGTACTCAGGTAAATGAGTGAGGAGCCACTGCCACCTTATGTGCCTCATTCATAAGGCAAAGTCGGTAGATGTTGATTTTACGAAACTTTAAATCAGTTACTTGCCCGCTTACCTCAATAGCAAAGCATCCCTTACTCTGATGAAGCATAATATCTAGGGAAGACGTGAGATGCAAAGTTGCGATGGAAATGGCACGTAATGGAGAAAGAAAAAAAACAAAACTGACTCTCAATCTCAGAAAAATGTCCTGGTTAATGGGCAGACGATCAAAATTGTCTGTTCAAAATAAACTAACCCTGTCACAGCCCAGTCCCAAACCAAGTCCTAAAGCCAGCGAGAACTTACGGAGAGCAGCTGTGGAGCCGCACGGCTCAGAGCAATCGGAGGCTTATCCAGACTTTCTAAAATAGTGTGCCCAGGAACATATAATGCACCCTGGTACATTCAGAATGGTAGACCCCACCAGGATCTAAAGGTGGAAACTATAGATGAAACTATCAAGAAACTACCAAGAGCGACTAAGAGGTCATGCCAACATCGAAGCTGTCAATTTGTTTGATGTAAGCGACCTGCTGAGAGAACTGAAGAGAAGAAAACTACTCGAACTAGCACAGTGAAAATGAACTAATTAGGTCATCGATGATCTAACTTTGTTAAAATACATTCTGTATCTTTGTTTTGGATTCCTATGTAGTAAATAAGATCAAAATCAAATAGTTACTAAGTTGTGAACTTGGTGTAATAAAATATGTTAAAGAAAAAGCTTGTGCCCTCCTGATCACCCAAATCCAAGCTGGGCCCATACCTCCTCCAGACTCCCCACACATTTAGGGCAGCATCGTAAATAACATTGAGCTTTACAAATCTAGTGGCCCAACTCTGATAAAAGTGTGGTGTGGTGTGTTTGTAGGTAGTGGAGTACAACAGATTCGAGGAGTGGGCGGACGGACACTGCCGCCTCGTGTACCCTCCCGACAGCGACGAGGCAAAGCGACATTCAAGCGGGTGGGCGATGCGCAACACCAACAACCACAACGTCCACATCCTGAAGAAGAGCTGCCTCGGAGTCCTCGTCTGCTCCCGCCGCTGCGTCCTCCCCAACGGCGACTCCGTCCACCTCCGCCCCGCCATCTGTGACAAGGCGAGAAAAAAACAACAAGGTAGGTCACTAAGCTGCATATTAGCCTGTATATAAATCCCGTATATATATATAAGCCAACTAATTCTACCCATAACCAGCTGACAGCCTTTCCCACTTATCCACTCTTTAGAGCAGAGGCAATCTGAAACAGGAGAACAAGGTTCCCCAATCAGCCACTAGAGTAAGTTGAGGTTGAATAATCTCTTGTTCCCATGCCAGAAAAGTGACACAGGTTGGTCAGGAGGGTGCGGAACACACATAGCCAACAATCTACCCGCAACCAGCAGACAGGCTTCCCCACATATCCACTCTTTAGAGCGGAAGCAATCTGAAACAGCCACTAGAGTAGGTTGGAGTTGAATACTCTCTAGTTCCCCTGTCAGAAAAGTGAGCTGTTACAGGTTGGTCAGGTTTCACACACCAGGGTGGGAAGGTGGGGCACACACACACAGCCAACTAATCCTACGCATAACCAGCTGACTGCCCCCCCCCCCCCCCCCCCCAACACTTTCAGCTAATTTAGTCACGATGAGTCACATTACGAAAAACCGCGCTTGTCTCAAAACCATGTTTTTCAACCTATACGTACACACAAGGCGAGAAAAAACATCAAGGTAGGTCACTAAGCTGCATTTCAGCCTATACATATATATATTACGTACAGGGCGTCCCGCATAAGGTCATCAGTACTTCATGGCGTGATTCTAGAGCTCATTTCTGATCAAAAGTTCCTATTGAAGATTTTTTTAAACGCATAGTTTTCAAGTACCTAATCCAATTTTGAGATTTTTTTCGTATTTTCGACCAGCAGAACACAGAACAGAAAATAGCAATAACTATAATATCTAAAACAGTAAGTTTAAATTTGAGGATACAGTTGGAAAGAGCGTTAAATTTCCTTCCTATCTTATGCCAAATCAAAATTTTTTAATAGGATTCATTTGGTAAAAAAACTTATGAAAACTGTTGAAAAACTGATGAAATTTCCACGAGTATGAGAAATTCAAATTTTTTAAATCGGCTGTGAGTGTCCCATTTTAGCACTGTTTTTCGCGTACCTCATCTGTAAAAACTGGCCCAAGATGTCAGCTTTCTAGCGATATAATCAATTTTTTTTACTTCACTAATTGGAGGATAAAAGTATGTTGGTATGTTGAAAAACATGCTTTATTTCCTATGAAATCGAGGGTTTTCGTGAAAAACGACCCTAATTTGGTTGTTGTTCGACATACGAACATACTTTTCTCCTCTAATTAGTAAAGTAAAATAAAAATTGATTATACCGCTAGGAAGCTAAGATCTTGGGACAGTTTTTACAAATGAGTTACGCGGGAGGTACCTACATTACAGATTTGGGACACTCACAGCCGGTTTAAAAAATTGGAATTTCTCATACTCTTGGAAATTTCATGTTCAGGCAGTTTTTTCACCCAATTAATTCTATTAAATCTAATAATCTATTAAAAAAATCTTTAAAATCCATTAAATCTATTAATTTAAGTGACGTAAGCCCAAAAACTTTTTTTTTTTTTAATTGCACTACCTTTTTTTTTATTCCACTAGAAAGGATTTCAAGAAAATGTCGCGGTAGAACTTTTTGTGGAAATCAGTTGTAGAATTGAACCCTTCGCCATAGCCCTTGCTAGTTCATATATCCAACTACCGCCCCGAGGTTGAACGAAATCAAACAGATAGATGATGAGAAATCGACATTATAAAAAAAATACGTTTGCGCATACTATTGACCCGGCTGCAATGAAAGTTAAAGGGAATGTCCTAGTTGCCAACGCTCACAATCTCTGAAAATGTCATCAAAATCAGACTAAAACTTGGTATAGTTGTGCGCATTGCAAGAATTTGTCACAGACAGACTGAGACACGGAACCAGAATTGATAAGCAAAATCTGAAACGCAAAAAGTAAGTGAAAATTTTGTTTTTGGAAGATAACATTTTTTTTTTAATATTTCTCACACGAACTCGAGGAGGAAGCGATAGACAATCGTTGGGAGTAAAGAAAACGGTAAAACTGTAACACACTAAAATTTGATGACAAGGTGATGTTGAACGAGTCGGCCTTTTTTTAGTAGGTGACTGTGTCGAAAACCGCCGAGAAATCAATTAAAATCAAGAAATCAGTAGCGAGCAGCGTCCAAAATCATCAGATTCATCTTGGTCGAGAAATGTAAACCGTAGACGCAGAGCAGCTCGATAATGTTCCACGAGCTTATGCTAATCAGACGCGATTAGAGGACTTCAAAATTAAATGTTAGCAACCGGTTTTTTTTTTTTTTTCAACGGTCTCTCATTATGGAGAGCTTGTTTGTAAGCCTTCTGAGTTATCTGAGTTCGGAAACGTGTGGGACATCCCTTATCGGGCTTTGCGTGACCCAACATTTCGACAGAAAAACACCCTCCTAATCATACCCCTGATCCGAACATACGGTGTTTGATTTTTCCATATTAATTTACAACGATTACTGTCGTAGAGGTGATTTCCGTGGAAGGTGGTTCGGATTTGTCGTTTAATCGTTTAAAGGAGTGGCGTGTGTGGCGGCCGTTTAGCTGTCTACCATGTGACAATCATAGTGATTGTCATGTTTAAATTTCTTATTTCTCTACAATATATATATATATATATATATATATATATATATATATATATATACTTATGGTTGGTCTGAAACAGTTCTATAAGAACAGTATATATTTTAGCAAAGATGTGCAGTGAAAATTACAACACAAATAAAGAATGAAGGCTTACACAATTATTAATATTTCGGCGAAGAGTAGAGTCTCTACTAGGGCTCTCCAGTTCCGTATATACACTAAATTACTTTGCAATGGTTTGAAGCAATTTTGACGCTTTTGCCTTTGAAATTTGCAGGTTAGGCAGTGTATTATGGGTAGAATGTATTATGTTAATAATATCAAACCTTATGCCCTTAAAACTCCCCTTAGGTTCACCGTAAAATAAAAACACTTGGACGTACCTATTTGGTTTTTGTAGTCTTTATTACAAGATTCGCTTCCCTATTTAATGTTTAAAGTACCTACAATCAACTTTTACAAATCCGCTTGTGTACCTACAGTGCAGTTAAACATTTTCATGCCTTCATGGAAATGTCGTTCAGGAATGAAAAATTTTAACGCTTACACTGCACCTTTCGAATCTTGTAATTGTTTGTGTTTCAAACGAGGAGAATGCAGGGAATTTTCGCAGTTTTCCATCTGACTCGTTTTTCCAGTGCAAGCAAGCTAGTGAGTCGTTTTGTACCAATAGGAAATCGTCGTACGATTGAATGAAACTTTTCAAAAGTCACTCTATCGTAACTAGTGACTACACTACACTAAATCTTCGTATAAGCCCGAGTCATAGGTAACCTAACGTGGTGTGTATTCCTTCATATTGGAGGGAAGTATTAAATTATCAACAACTATTTATGTGGTTTAATGTTTTTACCAGAAATGAATGACGTAGAAGTGGAAGGGAACTTGGAAGGGTACTTACTTGTTAAGGCAGCATCGAAATTCGCCATGGATTAGGAGAATCCCATTCGGGGACTTCAACATGATCAACGATCAAGATGTATGTTACAAATATGTACATTCCTCTATCTATTACAAACGTTCAATATTTTGCACTCCTTTCCCTTGGCCAGTTACGTTTCATTATTGAAAATGAATGAAGCTACGATTTGGTTATATCAACCAAACGAACAATACGAAGTATATAACTACTTTTTTATGACATCGGTGTCCTTTCTGCAATGAGAAAGAATTGGTAGATTGACTGAACAAATAATTCGAAAAAATCAAAATCAATAACTTTGATATCTTTGACAGATTTTAGTTGAGCTCCTTGACTGATGTATTTAATTATGTATATATTAAGTACGATTTCTAAGTAAGTACAGGTAAAAGTACTTGTATTGCTGAACTTTCAAGTACAAGTAAGTGACTACTTGAACTGAGAGTTGAAAGTATGTCTGAGTATATACGATTTTGAATATTTGTGCTTGAACTTCTTCTTTGTTTCAAATGCATCACTGAATACAAGTAGATTTTTGTACATGTATTAATTTTTTAGTGCTTTTACTTTGTACTTGCAAGCACAGTTTGTTCAACGCTGGGTCTAGGCAGCTTAAACAAGATTTTCAAACACACTTACAATATCCCACAAAACCTACCATATTTTTCACAGATTTAGTATCAGGGATTTTTATTTTTTGGGGGTTTTCCAAACGGGTCACTTGGTATTTTTTCCCTCGGCTGAGTAATGATTTATCTCAACCAGATCAAATGTACACCGTCACTAATAAGGAACGCCCCAAAAACTTGGAAATACCAGGATCGGAAATAATAAGGTTACCGCGATCCAAGTCGTCGTTTTGAGAAGCTATTGCAGAATGCTTTTCGCCGTATTTAGGTATTGTAAATCCTCGAAAATGACGTAGAAATTCTATGAAATTATAACAAAGAAAAATGTTGCAACAGAACGTTGTGACAACTACCTATATCGAGTGTTTTTGACGACAGCTGATGTTTATGCAGGCAAGCCTTGCCCGAACAGACTGTGCAGCGGACGGCTGGAGATCCTCCCTTGCAGAGGCCACTGCGGCTACCCCGTCACCCACTTCTGGAGACACACTGAGCACGCCATCTTCTTCCAGGTGAGAAACATCGCTCAAGTTGACTTATTTATTTATTATATTTACATTGATTTATATTTATTTTTTGCTGAGTATGTTCGAGTTTGATGATCGGGACTTGAAAAATGGCATAATCGGTTCACCCCCCCTTACGTTGAACTAGTGCATGACCAGTTCTGGTCTATAGCAACGTACAGATTACAGTCGGCAACTCCGAAAATATGTTAGTTGGTAGTATGATTCTACTTGTACGATGAGGTATTCTACTTAATTTTGTTTACATTTTTAATTGAGAGATTTCATGTAGAGCTTTCCAAAAAGGAGCAACATGGTGGGTTCCCGGAGGTTAGTACAGGCAAAAATGGGTCTCCTAAAAACAGATTACCAAAGGAAACCACTACCTTATGTATACACCAATTCTCGGACGTGACTCACGTAACGTCTCAGTAAATCACCATGTGAACAATGAAATAACTTGTAATAGAACAATAGTGAAGTTCAACATGCCAATGGTCGACCATACTAACCACATTACAGAATTCTATGTGTATTCAGTTGTTTGGGTTAATCGCTTAGATACATGCGGCATCAGCTTTGCAGTGTCAGCAGAAACAATTGACGATTTGTTCGGTTTCAGGCCAAAGGCGTTCACGATCACCAAAGGCCGGAAGCCAAAAGCACTTCTGAGGCGCGGCGGAGTCTTGGAGCCGGTAGGAGGGTGCGCGGCCTCGCTGTGATGCTCACCAAAGAAACCAGCCTCAGTAATAAGGTAAATATAGATATAGAACAGAAATTGTCTACTTTCCAAACCACCCTAAAAAACTACAGTATAGTGTTAGAAAAAAAAAAAAAAAAAAAAAAAAAAAAAATATATATATATATATATATATTTATATATATATATATATATATATATATATATATATATATTTATATATGTCGCAGCCTTTTTGTAAAAAGCCTAGTATTTTTACAATACGCCGCCTTTTCGTAATAAAAACGTTGGAATGACAAACTATACACATCATTCTGACATGTATGTCCAACTAATCTGAATTTTACTGAGGGATTAAATACTTGATGTTATGCATTCTTGAGATGCGAGCTTCCGAGCATCCAGACCACCAAACTAAGGCGGATCATGCTCAGTTTTTTTGTAAAATAGAATAGGTTGGTTTTGCAAAAAGGCTGAGCTCTTCCAGCTTCTTTACAAAACGCTAAAAAATACCAGGCTGATTGTCATTCCAACATTTTTATTACGAAAAGGAATATTTACAATCTTAATTAACTTCGTCTCTTCCAACTCACTCGTGGCTTTAGAGCATGTGCTATCTTAACAGCTATCTAACAATATTGTCTCATTGCCTATTTGCCTGTTACCTATAGGTATAATAGACCACAAAAATGAGGGAACCCCCATTTTTAAGATTGTTTGGACATTTTAATGATCTAAATATAGGTACATTCATGTTACGGATACAAGGAAGCTAAGTGCTTCACTCTACTTAGCACACATTTTAGATTTATTCCAGATTACGAAATGGGCCGAAAAAGAATTAAGGAAATATCCTGGCTAGGACGCACAGTGTTTCGATCCTAGGGGTTTTTGTGGAATAAATTCCGAAACCACGAAAATCGATAGTGATGCATATTGCGGTTCTATTACCCTACGTAACAGTGGAAACTAATAGAAATGAGATAAATATCGAGAAAAAATACATTTTGAGACCTAATCGTTTCATTGATGAAGTTACCTATCTAAAAAGAACAATAAGGTGGTTTAGTCCAATGGATGGTAATTTTTCAAAAATGTTATTAAAACCCATGGAGTATTCAATTTTGAATTATATTTAGAAACTAGGAAAGTATAAATGACCGAATTTCACTTGGCTTTTATGTATCACCGTCATTTTTAAATAAAAACTGTTTCAAATTATGCAAATTTCTTTAGAAATTTGAAGAAAATCAATGTTTGCAGAGGTTCAAGTATATGCATAGAGTTACCCAGAGAGGGTTATCCCAAGTAAATATCATCGATTCGAAACCTCTACATACCACCCTGGATGCTGAAGAAGGTTTTTTCCGAAAACTTTTTCCCACCTGAAACACATTAGTCGAAACACTGTGCGACGTCCTCAGTAAATGTATGTTCGCTTTATGTTATTTAACATAAACCTTTTACCTAATGCGACAAGCTCGAAATTATTTGAATACCTATACAAAAATAAACTTAATTGCGACAATGAGTAGGACTTTACCTATCTGGATCTGTACACTTTGGTTCAAGCCTTGTCACACTTTCACAACGGTTTCTTCCCCACAGATCGAGAAAGTTGAACTCGCCTCAGGAAGATGTAGGTAATACATGAATAATTATCACAAGCTCATCTGTATGCTCGTGTTTGTGTGCGTCGAAAACGTCGGTTGTGCGAGACGGTGTGAGTAGTCTCGTCTCCTTGACGGCCACCAAGGAGATGCGGGACAGATGGGGAGCCGGCCCGGGTCGCAAGGGCAACACAACAACCTCCCAGGTGTCTCAGATTCGGCGATTCGATTAATCAAGATTGTCCTCAAATGCTCCACCACTCTCTCATAACGGATTTCACACTATTCCGCATAAATACTTTACAATAGAATACAATAGGTTAGATTATATTGTACAAAGTTATAGCAGTCAAGGAGGGAAATTTAAGGGTTCTATTCTACAACTAGTTTGCTACTAAAAATTCCTCGTGGTGCTTTGTCTTCAAACGCTTTGTTTTTGAGTTTTACCCAACTTTTCGAAGATTACACCTGTCGGCAAAGCGGCACTTGGGGGAGGGGATGCATTTTTTTGCGTTTCAGAGGATGTAGAACACGTTTACAATAGTCATTCATTTTCAGATTTCTGTACACACACACACACATATATATATATATATATATATATATATATATATATATATATATATATATATGGACACAATTTTGTGATCACTACTCCTCCGAAACAGCTGGTCTGATTTGGGCCAAATTTTGGTACGATGTATTACCATGTTGGAACTGTTGCCTCGCTGGCTTTGGTGAGTTTCAGCTGACCACAAGCCTTAATATCAATCATAATGACGGCAGAACCGTGCTCAAATCTCTCCTATTCACCGTTGGACGTAAAAATTTGATAATAAGCCTCGCTGAGACAACAAGAAGTCCATCCTGATCATCTGAGTGAGATTAAATCTCTCCTGTTCACCGTAGGACGTTGACAATTGTTAGGGAGCCTCTCTAGAGCGCTAAAAGTTATGTCGTCTGTCTGATTACTACCAAATTTGTTAGGGAGCCTCTCTAGGACATCAAGGGACGAATGAAATAACGGGCTCCTCTCAGAGCTCCAGCGGATCGATTCAAAGAGTTGGTTCTGCTTACGCAAATTGCGTTTTTTTTGTTTGTTTTTTTCATATTCAAGATTCTTTATTGAGTTAATTGGCTTATGACTCCAAAACGACCACATCTAAGCAATATTCTTTCAGATAACAATTGAATAATCTTTCCAAAAACGTACATAAAAATCAAAGTAATTCTTATTTATTAATTGATTTTAATTTATTTTTTCTTCTTCCTGTTACATTTCAGAACAAAATTTGTGGCCAAACAGTTGATAGAATTTTAGTTTATTGAATTTGCTCCAAATAGTGAGATATGGGTAAGCTGTAGAAGACGTAAAATATATCTGTTTTGATGTGCTGCAATCAAATCTGGGGAAATTGAAAATATTTTTATTGAAATTTACGAAGAAAAACACAATAAATAGCCCGCCCCCAAATGTCCTGATCTGTCACATTTGAAGGGTGGTGAAAATTCCACCAACAAAAACGCAAAAAACGCCTTAAAACAAAAAGAAAATACCCCCATTCACATTTCCGGAGCAGTTCACTGTATACCCTCTATGTAAGCTATGTAACCAATCAAATTTCCCATCCTATCCAATCTAGGTAAGGTGTTTTAGTATGAAAGGTTGCCTCTTTGAAACTGCTGTGTAATAACTACAATGTGTATATCAGCAAAGTGAGGTCTGGAGAAAAATGTACTATGTTATATAATTTTAGCCAACAGGGTTCAATTGGGTAGCATATATATGGGGGTCAGGGGTGCGGAGTCTGGTATTTTCAAATCTCAATAATAGATCTCACAATTATCTCTCCAAATAATTGGGAATTGGTTTTAGCATACAGGGATGAAATAGAAGGTGTGAGTGATGGCATCTAGTTTACTTGTATTGATTGTCATACTGCATCAAAAACAAGAGAATGAGTTCGGAGGGTAGCTTTTCATACTCACAAAAATTGAGGTCAAATTCCAGAAAATCGTTAAAAAGCCCAAATTAAAATCTTAGAACAAAGATGTAGTCGTTCAACGATATTTAGAGAAAAAAAAAAAAAAAAAAATCGTTCGTAATAAATGTGAATGTTGAAAGTTTGTCCACAAACATCTTCTCGAATTCCGAAAAAATGGACGTATAATTTTTTTTTCTCCATAAATTTGTTTGTTTTTAGTATGGTTAAAGACGTTTAAAATATCACAAAAATTTTTCCTCACGACTGGGACTTATGGAATGTTTTTCTCTCCGAGAAAATGTAATTTCAATTCAGGAAACGCCGCAGGGGTTTTGTCCAGTGGTGGCCAAAACCCCTATTTTCCAGTGCAAAAATTGTCAATTTATTATTTTATCCACTTTTAAAATAGTTGAATAGAACATTTCATGCTAAATAAGAGATAAAAATTCGCGGACATTGCTGTACCGCCTCTTTAAAAGTTGATATTTGTGAAAACTCAACATTTTTCGTAAAAATAGCAAGCTTCTTTCCTTATATAAATTCAATTGATGAAATTTTGAAAAAACAAAGTTTTTCCTGGTTATAAATATAGATCTGAAGTTTTAAAAACGTGTGCACAAAGGTTTTTGGCCTCTTTTTCAAGTGAAGTGCAATTTCGGTGGATCGTAGTGGAAAAAAAAACACGTTTTAAGAAGTTCAGAAGAGTGAAACTATGAACGCAAAGACGTGCGATGGGTTCTCGTTGTTACAGATAAATTCAGTGGGGTCTCACATGAAAAGCGAGATTAAATTCAGCTGCAACAATTTGCCCCCAGTCGTGTTCATTGGATTCTGATTGAAACATGTCTCTAGGTTAAAGTTGAGTTCTCCTTATATGCACATAACCATATTTTACATTAGAAACAGTCTAGAAACTCAAGTTTGGTCCAAATAGTACTAAAGAAAAGAATGAGTTCAAAAGCCAGCCATTTCGTACGTTTTCGAGGTCAAAAATTATTGTAACGATATTAAAATTGCCAGGAATGGTTTTACAATTTTTTTCTAAAAATTTGGATATCTAGCCACACTGTCTTTGTTTTTGCAAGATAAGTTTATTGAAAAATAGGTTTTGAGCTCAAAGTACTGCTGTTTCACAAACAATAACTTCAAATTTGAATTCAGCACCCAAAAATTGGGGGTATATAAACTTTTAGCCATTTTTTCTGATGGAAAGAGGTTTTGGCCGTTTTCAGAGGGTTCTGGTCCACTGTGCGCCGTTTTCTTATTTGCTTCACAAAGCTAAATTTTCGGGAACGTCCTCAATAAGGACGTGGACGTGCACCTGTGTACCCGTTAATTTTTTTCAAAACCGTATGTATTTTTTCTCTTTTCCTAACAGTCGTTTCAAGGGAATGAGGGTAGTTGTAGGCAGGTGTATAGCTGGATCGTAGAACAATGAGACAATCTCACCTTGTTCGGTCGAGGCCGCATATATGCGGGACAGATGATCTGGCACGCGCTAGGCAATCACCGCCACCTGAACCGCCTGATACATAAATTATCCAACCGTCGCGCGCCGCTTCCCTCACTACGTAGGTTCTATATACTCTATACTACTTAACTCGTTACATGAGTACATACTTCCACCTGTACGCGTTACGAACTTAAACTACCATTAAACAAACACCAGCTCTAGCTAGTTTAATGCCAATATTACCCGGGTTACTAGTTGAGAAGGGGAGAAAAACCGGACAGAGTTGGAAAGCATATTGAAAAACTCAGTAAAACTTATGCAGATAAATCCACGCTCAGTTATTGATAAGCAATAAGCATATAGAAATCAAAATGCTTTATTGCCACTATACAACAAAAGGTATCTAATAAACGTCAACAGAGGGTAAATAAAAAGCAAAAATTGCATAAAAACTGGCAATAAATATTCAATATATCTCAACACTTCACTGCAGAACACCAGCACACCCCACAAGAAACTTCCTTTGTGCTGTACGGTGCCAAGGCAATCAGCCTATCCTTTATTTCCTTCTGAAATACAGCAGGGCTCATCGACTTCAGAGCAGCCGGCAGATCATTAAACATCTTTATTTCTACAGAGTCTGGATTATATTTCTGAACCAGAGCCTGCCGACAACTTTGAGTAGTAAGCAGATCCCGGTTCCTTGATTCATATTGGTGACTGTTCCCCAGGCGTGTAAGATCTTCCAAGTTGTTCTTAACTCTGATTAAAATTGCCTGGATCCAGTAAACAATATTTTCTTCAATTTAAAGAGGTTTTTGTGATACATTTTTAAATAGTGTGTTTTTAATAGGTACATGTTTGAGCACCGATAATTTCAACCTAGTAGGTAGGTTACTTTATTATTTCACATACGATAATAGTGAACGTATCATATATAGCCAGAAGATAGAATAATTACTGACGACATAATTATAATTGCTATCCATCATCTGGAAACCACTAAAGGCGCACAACTTTGATGGATTAGAAATAGGCTTACCTAAATAGAGCTCAACGAACCTGAAGTTAAAATTTTAGCTAGAGATTGAAAGCATTTTTCATGATGTATCTAAAGTCCAAAAGCCTCAATAACACCAAAATATGATTTTGCCTTTTGATGTTTGGGGGTATGGGGAGAATGAGCACTTCAAGACATGTCGTTTAAGCAAGATCCCCTGCACTGCGTGATTTCATAAAATACTGGAAAACTTGGAAACTCAATAGAAAACTAAATAACCAACATGTGAAGATGAGAGGTTTGTCGCAAAAACTTATGATATAATCTACGATCACTTAATATTAATAATAATAAACAGTTTTTAAAACGCATGAGCAATATCTATTGCATTCTTGTGTAGTACCTACTTAACAACTTTCGCTTTTAAAGTTCTGTAGACTTCTCAGCGTCCCCGCAGCTTTTGGGACGGCGCGCAAGGTTTAGCTATCCCTCCTTCAAGACTTAGCTACCGTGCGGGTTTTTGCCTAACCGCATACGATTTTCGCTCAACTAGATAAATGAATCAAACAAGATGAGTCAATCACCATTTAATTGTGTTTTTATCCATTTAGAACTGCACAATTCGTTACGAAATATACAACAATACTTCTGAAAACATACACGTGAATATTCAAACAATGCCAGCCATACTACAAACGTTACCTACATACGACACCTAACTATTTTAGGTTTGGTCCATCTTTCTCCTAATCAATACCTATTTTTGAAATGTAAGAGTAAACGGGAAGACTTCCTGTTTGAACTGTGTTGAGCAGTAGACGGTAGGTAGTGCATAATTCAAGGAGAGGTGTTTCCAACATTTCTTAGAAAAGATTCCAGTCCGATGCGAATACATATACGTACAGCTTAACACTTATTCATATATATATATATATATATATATATATATATATATATATATATATATATATATATATATATATATATATATGTGTATATGTGTGTGTGTGTGTGTGTGTATTTATTTATATATGTGTCCTTCCAGACGATAACTCCCCTTTCTCCTCCTTCTGGGATAAAAATCCCGTTTTTGCGCCAAAAAATCAAGCATTCTGAACTAAAGGATGAGTTCGTTGACCAACATTTTTTGAGTTCATTAAATTGGTTAAATTTTGAATAATGTACTAAAAAATCACTAAAAATGGCTATAAACGGCCAACAATTGTTAAATTTATCATTTTTAGCAGAATTTTAGTCAAAACTAAATTGTAATGATTTTAAAAAAATGTGCTCAAAGTTATGCTGAAAAACGTACTTAAATTTAATTAACATTTGCTAAAAAATCTATAAAACTGCAAAAAATCGAAAAATTCTAAATCTCTTGAATTGCCGAACTTTATTTAGAATGAGTTTATTGCCATAAAATTGGCTTTTAACAATTTCTTTCTACTGAAATTGCTCTTATTTCAATACAATGTAACATATTATAATACGATGGATCGTTTAAGAAAATTCGCTCATACGATCATGCTGCATGACTGGCACTTTTATATCCTTAGGTTAGTAGGCATCCTATGGGCGAACCAATTATGTAATAATAAAAAAAAAAAAAACGGGAAACTTGACTTTTGTTCAGCGATACCATACCGAGTGATTTGCCTACTTAAAATGATTTAGGGCGACTCAATGGATAATAACGAAAAAGAAAATTGAGGGTTACCGGTTTGTCACGACGGTCAACGGCGTTCACGTGTTTAGCAAGGCGGGTTTCTAAATTGATATCAAACTCTTCGGAGCTTAAAAAACCAGATCGCTTCATCATTTTTTTCCAAACCTATCAACTTTTGATTCAATCTTGGTGGGACCTTGGTCATCCTTTTTTTCAGCGTCTTATATCGTATCATAACTTTTTATCGGCAGTCGCTGTCACCCGCAATTACACGGGATCCGTCTTGTTTGTTTATTGCACGTACGACTTTCCGACTGGTCTCACGGATGTTTTTGACCTGACATTTGTTGTAATTCCTAGAGGGTTGACTTGACAATTACGCGTTAATGATGAACTTTAGCTACTTTCGATAAGCCGAAAGATTTTCAAAAACGAGGCATCGTTTATCGAATATGCTTGATTATGGAGTACGAGCACTGTTTAGGATAAACTTCTACTTCATACTACATTTCTAACACGAATCATCCAGTATCGGTGCGCGTTAAGGCTACGTTTCTTCTCCCATTGGTAAATAGGAAGTATCGAATATCATTTAAATTTATTATTTTTAAATTTTACATATTTATTCGTTATAATTTGGAAGACTAATGGCACCCACGCTCGTTGAAAGGATATCAAATTGGGACAATAATGTGTGAAGCTTAATAATGTTTCTTTATTCGAACAGTTCGGCGTCGTTTTTCAAAACTTGAATTGGATCTACGACAAAAAAAAAAAAAAAAAAAAAAAAAAAAAAAAAAAAAGTGTAAACTTCCATGACGATTTGCTGCTAAATATAAAATATATTATGGAAATGATTTTGGTTGCCGAAAAAATCTTGTAAAGACCAATTTCAAAGTATACAAAATTTTTATTCAAACATTATTAAACTTTTCTTACACATAAACTAGTCACAACATTGTTTCTATATTTTCTGTTTACAATATTATTTTATTCTTTATTCATTAACCGTGAACTATAGTGTTATCATCATTACAATCATCTGACGACTCTAGAAAAGAAATTATTGGCTCATGCTAAAACATGGATCATGCTTTCTTCCCGCTAATTCGTAAATGTAAATAAATTTAAAACTACGACATAAATGTTTTAAAAATCGAAATTAGAACAGAGTACCTAGGTAAGTAGGTAATTTTCTGTTAAGGTGCGCGTCTACAATTACTATAAGCAAGATTAACTTCTCAACCAAGTGACAACAAATCAAGCGGCATTGTTTACTATATCCATTTATAACATAAATAAATTTAAAACTACGATATGAATAGAAGAACAAGTACGAAAGAAATGCGTGATAAACCGAGAGCTTTCCAACGAGTGGAGAACGACTTTTGTCCGGTGAAAAATAAAGAAGTTTCATTTCCCCAGCAACGGGTTGGTTGTACGTGAAAATCAAAAGAAACTCTAGAGAATAAATTTCGGCTTACCAACGAACTGCGATATTATGAACAAAATCCACAGGGTTTGAGACCCTGGGTTTGATCCCAGGGTTTGAAACCCAAGCTTGAAAACGTTTAAAGGATCGACCAAAGACGATAAGGTTGTATTCGATAATCATCAGAAACGCTTGTATACGAGTGTGCAACACATTGGGACATTTTATGTCTTTAGTTGCAGACTCGTATGTGTTGCAGACTCGTATGCAAGCTCTAAGAGCCACTCAGCTGATCCGGACCCTGGGCATCGTCAAGTAATGTCCTAAAGAGGCTACATACGAAATTACAGCTTCCTAGAGTGTAAAGTATAGAAATTACCTATTAAAATGATTCAACCATCGCTTCACAAATCAAACCGTTCTCGCAATATTCGGATCACCTGCTATGAATCAAATCATCGCAACACCAGCTCAATGAAATCATCAGAAATTAACAAGCGGTTGCAATCATGTTCACAGTATCAATTATTGAAAATGATCACCTGTGTGTAAACAATTATTCATATAACCATGGTCATAACTCAGCTTAATGGCCACGCACTTCGCTGTAGTTAACATGGTTGGATAAATCGAGAGCTTTCGAACGAATGGTCAACGGATTTTGTGGGATAAAAAACGACGAAGTACCATTTCCCTAGCAACGACTCGATTGTAAGCGGAAATCATCAGAAATTTTTCATTACGCTTTCTTCGTCACACTTTTTGAGTTATGTGCCATAGTAAAGACATGAAATGTCAAAAAACAGCGTGACGGAAAAATAAAACGTGACGGTAAAATCGTATTCACACCCCGCTGAATTTTTCGACGCCTATAGAAGTTTACACTTCAAAAAAAAAAAAAAAAACGCGTTGGTTGTCCGTTGCAGATCTTTAGGACATACCTACTATGGACTTCAAACATTTCAAAATTGCAGGAAGAGAATCAAATTTACAAAAAAGAATATTTCTAAAAGTGGTTAAGATAAAAAAATTCAAACTTAATAATTAACTTCCGAAAAGACAATTCAATTTATAATTACCGTCACCAGCGAACAAGGTAAAACATACGGAAAAACATCGTTACCTACATAAAAGAAAACAATTTTAAATTTGATTTTCATAAACTCAAAACTTTAAATTTGATTGTTATCAAAAAAGAAAACTGTAGGTAAGTAGATATTACGCATGACCCTGAAGAAGCCCCCAGTTTCTGGGGAGAAACGTTGGAGTTTAATTACCTAAAGAACCAATTTAAGGACAGAAGGCCTTTTTTAAATAAAGTCTTGTAATAATGTGAAGCCCCGCACCATATTCTTTTCAATCCAAAATTCTATCTTTACTTTGCCCTAGGAAATTGTGTTTATTTAGAATCATCATTTTATTATTATTTATTTTAATTGTGGATTTTCGATCTCAGCCACTATTTGAACTGATGCATCATGGTAGACTTGGCTAAACTGCATGCGAAATGTAAAACGAATTATAGAATTCGCATCGGACTGGAATCTTCTCTGAGAAATGTTGGTAACACCTTGCCTTGCGTTTTGCGACTTTAATTCCGTCTATTGCTCAACACAATCCAAATAGGAAGGTATTTCAACTGCCTCTTTAGCTTTGGCCTTTAAAATAAATTTTGTTGAGACTCGTGAGGTTCGGTTGAGATTGAAGACCACGCAACTTCCACGTAATGGGTTGTAATAGCGACGGTATTACTCAGGTAACTGGGTGAGTCTACTGGAACAGGGCGTGGAAGATGTCAGTTATTCAAGAATAAGATGCAGTTCCGTAACAACGATTAAGTTGTAAGCGATAATCATCAGAAAAAAAAAACAGTCCTAAGCACTAAATCTTAACAGAACATGGAACATGTTCCTTGGGAGAACAGGAAAGAATTTAGGTCACTCAGCTGATTAGGAAAGAGCTCATCATTTCAATCTTCTCTTAATGTCTCAGAGAGTCTCTCTATCAAATTTCAACTACCAAGTTTCTTTCGGGTCTCATAGTAGTTGTAATCATGTTTACTGAGAAGGATTACCTGTACGTAAACAATTATTCAGAAAACCACACTCATACCTCAGATTTTTTGCCACGCACTGCACAGTGATTAATATAATACGGTTAGGTAAATCGAGAGCTTTTCAACGACTGGCGAACGGTTTTTGTACGATGATAAATATCTTAAGATACAGGTCCGTAGCAACGATTTGGATGTAAGCGATAATCATCAGAAAATAGGAGCGTAACGCACTAAATGTCACGTAACTGTAATTTTGTATCATTTTCGGCCGGGTTATAATGGCAAAAACATGTTCCATGTTAATATAGGTACGTGGTCGAAGTAATCGTTGTGAAGGAGAGTCGGCGCCCAAATTTCACTTTCGGAAAGAAAATTTTTTTTTTTTGAGTTTTTACGTTTAACAACTTGGGTTGCGTGTCTGTCATGTGTCCGCAAATCATTGTAACAAGCTAATTGTCCACAGTTTTCATCCGATTTGGATGAAATTTTGAGGGAATGTGCGGGCTAGGGTGTAGTCGGTCCCCTATCAGTTTCATCGTTCTTGACTGAATAATTCACTCGGCGCATGCGCAAACGTAAATTCTACCAAGAATTATTTTCTCATGCCCTAGTCGATCTCGTCCAAATTTGGTCCCACAACAACTTCAACATTATTGTCTCATTAATAGCTACTGCGCATGCGCCAATGTGAAATCCTTGTATCGACCATAATTTTCACAGTTTTCATCCGATTTTGAATGATCAGGTAAGAATTTAGCCGGGCAGCGTCTTCAAAATTTGTCACACAAGCACATACCTACTCACACACCTAGAAACACGTCTATAGTTTTTTCAAGGATTCTGTCTTGGAATAATCTAAAACGGATTTGTATTCCGTTATTTTCGGCGAAATTTCGTAGAAAATAAAGTATTGCAATGGCTCGGAAGATTTTAAAATAAAAAATGTCGAAAAATTTCTTCATTGAAATCTTTTGAGACATTCTGAAACGAATCCTAGAGTTTAACTCCTTTTCATATATATATATATATACCTATATATGTCATTCCAGACGATAAATCTCCTTAGGATTGAGCTAATTTCGTTCATGCGCCAAAAAATCAAGCTTTCCAAACGAAAGGACGAGGTTGTTGGTTGATTTTTTGAGCGCATTGAATTGGTCAAATTTAAAAAAAGTGCTGACAAAAATTACTAAAAACAGCAAAAAACTGCTAAAAAATGTGAAATTTATATTTTTTTTAGCTGAATATTGCGCAAATAAAGTTTATTCACAATAAAATAGAACATTAAAAATTTTATGTGCAAAAATATACTGAAAAATGTACTTAAATTTCTTTAAAATGTGCTAAAAAATCGATAAAAACTCAACAAAAAAGTTAAAAGCATATTATTTAGAACGAGTTTTCTCGCCATAAAATTGCTAGTTAACAAATCTTTTCCCTCAAAATCCTCAATTTTCAAATCAAAGTAACATGTACGATAATTTACGAAAATTCGCTCATACGACCATGATGCATGAATGGAACTTTTCTCTCATGGTTGGGTTGTTCTCACACCCCGAGGATCAATTGTAATAGGGCGTCCCTGAGCCTATACCTATGATTTGGTTTAAGAAGGGCGTTCTAAAGAAAAACGGGGTCCTCAAGCACGAGCTATTTGACGTAAAAAGCCTCTTGGTCGCCTGAAATTTACTAGGTACGAGATTTCATACTATTAGCTCTCCAGAGCAGAAAATGATAAATTCAGCTTTGAATTCGAAAATTAGCAATCAAATGCAATTACGAATTTGAATTTTCGTCTTCTTTTTTACTGCTTTTCTTCTAATATTATGTTGATACATTTCATGCATAAATTGTATTCATTGTTGCAGATAATGTCCCTTAAGAACACGCCGTGTGAGCTCGAGGCTTCCTTACACCAAAGCCCGATAGTCTCTACACCTCAGTTGAATCCAGATGACAAAGGTACCTACTTAATTTATATGACTAATAATATAATAAGTATCATAACTATGTTTATTAAAATCCCACAAGATTGATCAGCAGCTGTACAAAAAGGGAAAATAATTATAATTTGCACGTCTTCGTGTACAAAATGTTATATTGTCATAACTAACCTATTTTAAACGTTTACTGATTTGAAAGCAGAATTATCTAAATTATCTATCTTCATATTTTGTCCAAATTCTGTTTGCTGTATTCAAATGTAATGGTTCCTTCTTGATAAATTTCGAGTTTTTAATTATAACAAGGACCTTACTATTTCCAATACAACTAGAATAATACTGTGGCCATTTTCCGTTAAGTATACCAAATATGCAAAAGGTCGAGCCTCAAAGAATGTAAAATACCTATCTCGTCCTCTCAGTGTCCTAATCCCCGAGCACATCGAGTAGGTAAGTACCTTTAGGACTGGAACCAAAGTTCAAGATGCCAAAATGCAAACGTTAATTGTAATCTGTAAACTTTATCTCGGGATGAGGGACCGCAAAGTTGACCAATGCAAGCAGTGGGGGTGATTCAACGACTCCCAAGACTAGCTTCTGCAAGTATGTCACATCCACCAAACGGCAACGAGTTATGTGGTTCAGCATACCACATGCATTATTCAAAGTATCAAAGTCCACCAAAACATGTGGAGATAGGTACCCAGTTTATTAGAGATAAAGTGCAGGAATCTACGATGTACTCTCTCAATAGGGTTAGGTTAATGAGGCACTATGGAATCCAAACAATCGAGGCATACTCCAAGATTGGGAGCACAAGTGACCTATACAGAGTAGCAATCGCTGGTACATGGTTGAACTCCCTCGTTCTTGAAAAAAAATCCAAAACTCTCATTGCTTTCGATGACATGGCAGAGATGTGTTCGGAGAATGTCAACTGTGGGTCAAGCACCACTCCCAAATCCCGCAATGCAGACACACGCACAGGGCGATCAGTTCCAATAGAATAGTCTTGAAGGTATTTGCAGGGTTCAGGGCCAGGCCATACATTGAGCACCACTGAAGCAGACCATCCTGCAGTCTCCAACAGTCTGATGGAGATTCGATTCTTGGGTACATTAATTTCAAGATCAATCAATTAAAAATCATTTTTATATCATGTTAAAATATAGGTATTATTTGTAATAGACATTAATATTTTCTGTATTTTTATTGGAATAAGTTTTCCACTGTAGCCTACACTCTTCGATTGTGCCCTTCGATCTGCTTTTCCTTTCGAACAAATAACAGGGGATTAGGAGTTCTTGATTGCCTAATTCGCGAGATTTGTATTTCGTAATAGAATAACCCAATCCTTTTTGAAAACTTACAAACTTGCGTTCCTGAAATGTGTTGATTGATAAATGATCTACGATTTCCCCCACACGAATCTTATTAGCCTCCTTTTATAGAAAAAAAAACCCAATGAGCAGTCGACAGGCTGGGAGGTCCTTCGATCCTCTAATTTCACGTTTTTCTAATCTGCTAATTAAGTCATTCATTTTTCTTCTTCGACCATAACCAGTTCGCAACCCTAATTCGATCTCGTTTGTGTTAATACCTAGCGAGATCCAGTTGGTTTAAGGATGTTAAATCGTGGAAACATTTAACGTAATAAAGATTAAAGGAAAAAAAAACGAGATTTTGGTGAATTTTTGGAGGCAGAATCCGTTGTCTGGTAGTCCGTGTCACGTTTCTCCGAGTTTCGAGTTTGTTTTTTTCTTTTTTTTTTCGGGAGCCTTCGATGTAATTTCTCGAGTTAATCACTTACTCGTTTGGATAATTGGCGCTTGTGATGGAGATTATACTCATCTAAATCAGAGCTCGTTTAGGGGAAAAATTCACCGCTCACTACTTTTTTTTTACATTCTAAATAAGGCAGGGCATTTTTAAATATATATATATACCTATATATATAATGAAATACCTATTGGTTAGCGGCACGGCACCGTTCCTAATAGGAGTGTTTGGTAACCTGTCAATAAAGGTAAACCGCTCGCGGCGGTAGCTTTTGAACCGCGATTTTGCATGATTTGGGAGGATCGCGAACCCCCTTAATTTGGACGTGATTTCGGTCGAATGTCGAAAATGCAAGGATTTAGCGAACCGTAAATGGTATGGTGCAGTTTTAATTTGACGTGTCGTGACTGAAACCAAGCCAAACTGGCTGAATTGATTTTTTCCTTTCGAAATAATCATTATTTAGTTATCAGCCGGCCTACATTTGCCACCTTTGGACAGGAGTGAAGAGTGATGAGAGTAAATTGATGCTATCTTAAAGGCAACCCGAAACAACTGCAAGGCATATATGTAGAGACTAGTTTAACTCATAATTTAATAGAGAATAGATTTTCAAGGATATTGGTCATACATCACTCTTATTAATTATATTGCTTCTTATTAAGATAATAATTGTGCCTTGTTAGCGAATTTTCGGAGAAAATGCAGCTAGGCACTGAAATGGCTCAGAAAATTTTAGAATCAAAATTTTTGAAAATGTTCTTCATTGAAATCCGGTTTGAGGCATTCTGAAACGATTCCTGAAGTCTTCGCGTTTCATATATGTATATCACTTATTGAAAATGACTCTAGGAGAGCTTGATTATAATCACACAATTAGAAAAGATAATAGAAAAAACGTCACAAAACTATTTTTATAATTCGGCTTTTTGGCCTTTTCAAACTAACAAAGAAATTGATTAATTGTAGGAAATTCGTTTTCAACGTTAAGGAATTTCGGTAACTTTGGATTTCGTTTTATCGTTTTATGTTGAGGCCTGGGGGATCGTAAGCACCCAAAACGTTGGTATATGCTTCTTCTGACTCATGAAGCAGTCTCTTGTTCTCGTGGTGTCTCATTTTTTTCAAGACTTTTATGCCGAAACAAAGATTACCTAATCCGTGTCCGTACTACTAATTTACTCTACTTTTACTCTTCGGATAGTTGGGAAAGCATTGGTAAACACATATTTTTTAATTTTGATAATATTAACATGAATCTTACAGGGAGGTTAATATTGTAGATAGATTATCACGTAGATACGGTAGACATGCTGACAAAAAAAGTTTCTGAAAATATTACCCCCACAGTAATCATTCTTATTTCATTCATGCACCAGTGACATATTTAGATTTGATATTTAATGATGTAATGAATTTGTGTTACAGGATATTGTTGCCATTGCGGTCCATTTGACTGCGTTTGTCCAACATCACCCCGGCAAGGGCAGGAGGTGCCGATCCAGTCAAGCCCAGTTGACATCTACCTCCCTCAAACCACCCAGTGGTATCAGCCACCCAATACCCGGTAAGGAATTAGATCATACTACCTACCTATGCAAAAGTGGGTTTGTACCTATTTAACTAATCAAACCAGACCTAAATAGTCTGCACTTTCAGGATGTATCTGCAATATCCAGACGCTAGGTAGAGGTTATTCAGACAGTTAATGCAACAAAATTTCAAAGTTCGTTAAGATCAGAATGCTCTTTGAAAACAGCAGCATGAACTACCCTGTGTGTGGGTTTGTTATCTATATCGTGATTATGATTTTTTCGCGGATTCGGTCTTAATTGTCTGAAACGGATTTGTATTCGATTATTATTTCCTCATGCTTGGATTGCCCTTCCCCGGATCGATAACAGATAATTAATGCATAATAGGTCGCCCCTCTACACGGCCTTGCCTATATGACCTAGCTTCAGAGGGACGTCCTAAAAAGGAACAACGACATCTAGTAAAGTGATATTTAAGCGTATTGTGTCCGCTAGTTGTAAGATTTTCCTTCTTTAGCTGAATGCATGCCCCAGAGTGTAAAATTACAGGAACGGGGTCTTGCTCCGAATCGCTAGTGCGTCTTTGAACCTGAAAACAGATCAATGTTAAGCCCTGCACTGTACACACTAATACGAGGCAGTGAACGAGACAGCCCAAGGCGCGGAATTAGTGCAACTTTAGGAGAACCCACAGCAGTGCTGAAGAAGAAAATGAATTCTCTCAGAGGGTCACGGGGGACCAAATCCATTTGAAAACTTGAGCACCCAATTAGAATTGAGCGATTGTTCGATTTGAGTGTCCTTTCGTTAGACGAAATTATTAGATGAATAACTTAGAAGGTGGTACAATATTCATTCTACGGTCTCCCATATAGGCTCATTATTGAAAATAATTTAAACCAAAATGAATTCCAATAGAATTTATCTTTCAAGTTTTGGAGATTTATGGGTAAAGGAAGTCCTTATCATAAAACACAAAGAGAACTTTTGTACCAAAAATCGAGTTTAGGCCCTGGATGCGAACAGACGGACTCCTAACCTGAAATTTCAACGCACAAGGCATCTCGTTCACCCTGCCTCGCTTCTTATTAGTCTGCACAGAGCTTTATGCTTTCGAAAATATGGTACCTACTGCATCTTGAAAACTTGTAGAGTTTTGTTGATTGAGCGCCTTGTTCTCTTTGTTTCTAATGAAATATTTCACACGTTGGATCGGTAATAAGTTGTGTTACATCTTCTGTAGTTGCAACAGCTTTTTGTAGCTTGTTAAAAGGAGAACTGAATGAAGGGAGGCAAAATTTGTAGTATGACGAATTTTAAAGCTTTGTGCTGATGAGAAACATGTTGATTATAAAGCGATGTATTAATGAAATCAGAACACGCCATGTCTTTTAACATAGGTAGGTACCTCTTATAGTTTTTTATAACCAAGAGCCGAGCGAATGAGTTGCAATCGTTCTATGACTATTTTGGTATTGATGAACTAGGAACCTATAAGATCCTTTTTAACCACAAAATAATTCAGAGGCACTTAACGTAAGACGAACTAATTCATTGGGGATTACCTACTTTTATGTTTCACAATATGACAATTTTCGTTTTTAGGGAGAGAGAAGAAGATTACTATGGGGCAACTTCAGAATACGGAGCAGCCCTAGGCGGCGTTTACCACCAGCAAGACTGCCCGCCAGAATTTCCTCCAATCGACCTCTTCCCTACGACGGACCACGATGCAAGTTCTGGTGTCGACGTATACACCATGCACCAACACCAAAGTCACCAATATCAGTCCTCTCCTCCTACATTGCTTGACCTAGGGTCGGGCACCATCAAGGAAGAAAGTCCATGGCAAACTCACCAGACTCAGGCAAGTATCTACATTAACTCTAGAAGTGGATCTGCACCTAAGTTATTGACAATAAATCTTCCACCCATTCCAGCTCTAATTAGGAGTTGCTACAGTGAAATCACCAGATATGAACCGTATAAGTCACACCTAACTATTTTGGAAAATTGGAGTTTATTGAACTTTGTGACTCCAAAATCAAATTTTTAGTTAGATAGGTAGGTACCTAAAGGTCCACTTTTGAATTGAAATGACCTATGGCTTTAATAAATTATGATGATGAAGAATAATGGTGAACGTTATGTATTCAACAGAGTGACGAACGGTGGAACGAAGCTTTGCTGGAACTAGACGCTCTAGCCGGAACAACGACTGATTCCTCCCTCACCGACTGTTCCTGGGCCTCCTCAGCCGACCTCAAGACCCCCTGGCCAAACCAATCGCAGTCTGACCCCGGTAAGTCCAATAAACCAGTAGAGAGTTCCTTAACGATAAGTTATTGGGGTAAGGTGCTTGGGGATTTTATCATACGGGGCAAGCCACACCGGATGCTAACCTGATAAAGTCAAGTTTGATTGCACTTTTTAGAGCAGAATTGCTTACTTTTGGAGCGGATTTGCGCCCGTTTGCGCGCAATCAAGAAATCGAGTGATGGGTCATTTCTTCGTGAAATTTCACGAAGAATTCAAATCTGCAATAAAAAAAATGGGTGTTCCTATTCAAAATAACGAAGTTGATGTCAATTGTGCACATACGCAATGCGCAATTTTGTCATTTTAGAGATCCTTACAAAAAAATCAAGATCGAAAAAAAAAAATAATTTTTTTTTGGACCAATTATTGACGATTTTAGCAGGGGGGTGGGACGTTATTGGTGACACCCGGTAAGGGATATGAGGTACCTATACGAACTCACTGTACTGCATGTTTTAAAACTTGTCTCATATTACTAAGCCATTAAAGTATTAATTCGAATTTTCAGGCTCGCATAAGCTGTGGATGGGCCACGAATTCCAGGGTCACGATCACAAAACCCTTCCACAACCAACGACACAGGCCTACCAACTCCAACCTCAGTACTACCAAGCCGTCGGTTTGAAGATAGAAAACTTCTGAAGAAAAAAGTTGTGACTCTGTCCAAATTCGTATGCCCAGTGCTTCTTCCTAAATCACTAGTGCTCCTCATCATATCACTAGTTCGTTACCTACTTCTAAGGTACTTTTCCCACAACCTGAACCTACGTAACAGAGACCCCACAAAAAAATCTCTAAATGAATCATAGAATGTATGACGAATGTCAAATGGAAATGAGATAATTGTGTATAACTTAATGTAAAAATCAACATATACTTAGCTGATATTGTACATTTACTGTGAACAAAGTATTATCTTGTTGTGGGTTTAAATTTTATTTTTTACAATCGTGATCTTTTTTTCTAGTGTAGACTATTTTTTTAAGAGCAAGTTTTATTTATTTTTATCAATACATACATCTCAATGTCGCTTCTGTAGCACATTTGTATATTATTCCGAGAGTGATCTCTGCTCATATACGTAGTTGGATATGTAGATAGTGAAACAACTCACTTATGTAAATATGTAAATACAACGATTACAATTTGAAAAAAGGAAAATTTGAGTTATTCATTCCCATGATTCGAGATGAAAATCTTCATGAAGGAAACTTGGTGCAAAGTAATTTGGTCAACAAAACATTAGGTATGCAGAATTTATCAAGACGATATAGTGAATATTGCTTCTTTCTCAACAGAAGGCAAAAGCTGTCAGAAAAAAGTTCCTGATAGCATAGGAACTTGGGACATTTTGATAAATATTCGGATTGAATTCTTTGTTTAAGGCAATAAGGGATTTATTGCGGTAAGGATTTGTCTAATTTACAAAATTTTATCATTAAAAATGATTATTCAACAGTACATATACCTACATATATATCTCCCTACTACAGAAGAACAATTACGTTGCACATCAAATGGACGTGTGGCATTTGCTATTGGTGTATTGAGATTCATAATTTCTTTTTCTTAGTTCTTAAGGGGAATTTCGAATAAACTTGAAAACCATCATTCGACTTATTGATATATTTAGAAGTTGGTTTCAAATAGCGATATATCCATTCAAATATAAAGAAGATACACAGTATCATATCATACTGTCTCGTTTTGATATTTCCAAATAGGCAGTTGTCTGAAAGTATTTACTTATCACAAATACATAACAACACACATAATATTGTCTGAAATCAGTTTTACTGGCGTGTTCTAAATCGTAAATATTAACATCGGGGAAGAACAGAAAAACTTACAGTTATTCTGAATCAGTAGATGGCAAGACACCTAGATTATGAGTGGGTACAACAAAGGTAATTGAAAACAATTATTAGTTGGAAGTTGGGAGGAAATGAGCTTTATAAAGATTATTTCTTATAAAGAACAAATTTGATGCTAAACACAAAAATGAAGTGTAAATTATGTAGGTATACGAATTTAATGATGATATTTGTAGAGTTTTGAGTGATTTTGAAACCTAGAAATTACATATTATCCCAAAGGACACTGTTGATGAAATAAACACGTTTCAGAAATATCATTTCATTTAAGAGGACTTAAATAAAAAGTAAATGGACAATAGGTAATATATATACGTAGTAATATTGCAGCTAAAATATATTGCGATCGAATTGGTTCGGATTTATTTTAATTACTATGTCTTTGGTTAAGTTGTAGTCAACAAATAATTACATCGCCTGAGTAAAGGTAAGTTTAAAGTGACATAGTGACTGTGTTACCTAATTTTAGTGTTCCAATATTACTTTAGGTAGGTTGGTTTCATATGTACACAGATGAATTTCTGAACGATTCCTCTTAACCTGCAACTAAATTACTTTAGTTTTGTCCTCAAACGAAAACACTGCCTTCGTCATATTAGAGAGCTCCTAGTAGATCCGTAAAACACAATACGCCGTGCGGTATCGACAATCCGGTGCCGAAACTCTCGACGCAATGAGTTACAGTGACGCATCTTTCTGTACAGATACGTTAACGGATTTAAATGTTTACTTAAATGTTTCTCGTTACAGCACACTGTATTGAGACCGACAGATCTACTAGGAACTCACTATTGGAGAGTTCCTAGAAGATCCGTCAGTCTCAATATGTCGTGCAGTAATGAGGACAGTTAGGGCGAGCAAACTGGATGTTAACCACAGCTAAGAAAAATTGACTGCACCTTAGTCATGTCAAGTCCTTTACGGATCTAGTTGTAACGCTAAATCCATGGAAGGAGGAAATTATCCTTTTTTATGCTTTCTACATCGTCATTTCAATAAGGTTTATAAACAACTGTAAAATGGAAACATACAAATTGAGCAGAAGCGGGAACACAAATGTCAACTGTCAAGTTGCAGGAGAACGAGCGGGAAAACGCAATGGAGGTTATCAGCGCAGAAGGTTATTTGAGATGAGTACGTTTTTTACGGATTGCGATCCGTTAATGTATCTGTACGGAAGGATGCGTCATCAAAACTCATTGTGTCAGAGCTTCGGCACCGCATTGTCGATATTGGGTTCGGTTCAGGTCAATTTCTGTCAGGCATTCAGTGGAATCTATTAAATAAAACATAGGTGAGTAGCAGTTTCTCTTAGGAACAAACAGAACAATTCGAACAAGAATTGAACTAGGCTTCAGTTTGTTTCAAGTACTTAGGTACTTAGTTTTAAATCAAACTTAATACAAGGGAGTCTCAATTTAATCACACGTGAAAGTGAGAAAAAATTGCTACCGTTAAAAGCATGAAAATAGTTTCAATTTGCAGGGAGGGGGTGGGGGGAGGAGACCTTATTCCCAATCATTGTTAGAAAAGTCTGTAAGTACTACATTATTACATAAGGCAAACAGTTCATTCTTCTCCAATATTTCACATTTAATTTGTCAAGTGAAGAAATTAAATATCCTCAACAAGAGACCAATGAAAACATTCACTAACATTTTTTTAGTTTTATATTTTTATATTGTACACTCACCAAACTCAAAGATACACATATACATATAGGTACCAATGTAACGGTAAAATTACTGCATTGGATGAATCATTTACTTAATACTAGTTTTAGAATAACTATAATCTTCTTGCAAGACAACAATATTATTTTCACAGTAGTGATCACATTGCATTATAATGACGTGCTTATTATATTCAAAACCACAACGTTACTGTGACATGAAAGTTCACAAAGTTGAAGTTCCATTCAAGCAGCATGAGCGTATGAGGGAACTTTGAGTGCAAAGAAATTGTAACTACAAATTTTGTGGCAAATAAACTCATTCTGAATCATATTCTGTTAGAATACGCCCCCCCCCCCCCCCCCATAAAATTAATAGTTAACGATTTCCTTGCACTCAAAAAGTTCAAATTTCATAACAATTCAACATTATACAATACGATAATTTACGAAAATTTGCTCATACGATCATGCTGCATGACTAGAACTTTTTTCTACAGCCTCGTGTGAAGATACTATAGTATATAAATCCAAACTGATTTTAATATAACCACATAATATCTTGTTAAGTACGTTTTATAATCACATAATTATGTAGAAATTACGAAGAGAATCCTTGGATGATCGATTAAACGTGCAAGCGCATTAATTTAAAAAGATGAATATAAATGTAATTGCCAAGATTTTAATAGGATATTAAAATAAATTAGAGCGTAACTCTTTGACTAAATTTGTTATTTCAATAAATGGTTGAGTTTTGGTAACATTTTGGATAACATTGTATTGGTATAAAATATGATCTTACCAATACTTTATATTTTATTACCTATAATAATTCATTTATTTTTATTTCATTTCATTTTCTTAAGTGTTCATTACAATTTAAACCAACTCATCGGATACACTTAGTTTCCATTTCTTATGAGAATCTTTACTTGGGACTTGTGATCATTGAATTGTTTTCTGATGAGACTAGCATTTGAGGTAAATATAATACTAGAGTTGCTATCAATCCAACAATTATGTAGTTCTATAATTTGAAAAATAGTGAAAGACGTTTAGATATTGCTTTTACTAATAGCATATTATGGTAAGTTTGCATAAAGTAGTTCTAAGGATGAGTTGATATAATTTTTTGATACCATACAATGTACTTGAATTAATGTGTGACTCCAAACAGTTACATTGAGTGGAAGATTCAATAACTAAATTTACTCGAGATGATTCAAATTAGAACTTAGTTGAATATATGGTAATTTGGAAATATGTATTTGAAAAAAGGCAGAGAACAAGGTCATGCTGTAGCAGTGCAAACGATGGTTGATTGGTCAGAAGTTTGCAGGCTAACCAACCTTGCCACCTAGTAATTTGTGTTGCCAACAGTAAAACATGAAAAGTTGCAGGCAGAACGAATTTTCTTACAAACCTAAGGCAGTAGTGGCTTACTAGGAAAGTGCAGTCAACGAACAAATGAGTTTATCAAATCGTTCAATCTTCTACTGGATTTATTTTCATCAAGAAACAGCTTCTTTCCTAAAAAACCAGTTTTTGCGCAAGTACAAGAGAAGGTGATTATAAGTAACGAACGAGGTCGTGATGTAGCAATGCAAACGAAGGTTGATTGGTCAGAAGTTTGCAGGCTAACCAACCTTGCCACCTAGTCACACGTGTTGCCAACAATAAAACGTGGAAAGATGCTGCAGACAGAACAAATTTTCTTACAATACTAGTGCGGTAGTGGCCCCTTTCTGAACTATTGCTGTGCAATGTTACTAGGAAAGTGTAGCCCACAAACACATGAGTTTATCAGAACATTCAATTCTTCTACTGGATTCATTTTCATCAAGAAACAACTTCTTTCCTAACAAACCAGTTTTTGCGCAAGTACAAGAGAAGGTGATTATGAAATCATAACCAATTTGCCACTACTGATATACACGAAAATCATCTATTGAAGGTATATTTTGGCTGCATCTATCCACCCAGTAGGCATTTTGGATTCGCTTCACACCTTACAGGATAACACAGTAATTCCTCGACTCTCAACCTAAATAATATTTATAGTTATAACCAAGTTAATTACATGTTTGCATGGCCAGTAAAAAACTTGAGAGACGATTTAATTATAATAAGAGAGGGGTAAATGTATCACACACAACCTTCAGCAGTGTCAGTGCTACCTCTAGATAGAAAACACATAACGCGCCTGACGCCTGGCACATACAGGACAGCTCAGACTCTGCTACGTGAAATTGGACTAAACACTCCTGTCATCATTTCTGAAACCTGAATGGAGCAGAACAGACCTTGAAAATCTCGATTTCTGTAGTGCCGCTTTCAGAAGAGAAATTGTGACAGTTGAGCGATAATAAATTGTTTGCTATCCAATTGGAAGTGGTAGTATGATACTCATATGTTTATTGTGCGTCTGAAACTTCTTCATTCAGAGAGCTTACATTGTTAGAACACTTTACAGAAAAGGCCATTCTGAACTTTGATTTTTTTAATCTTTCTTCGACGTTTCTCCCCAGCAACTAGGGCTTCTTCAGGAGGATGAGAAATTAAAAATATCAGATTTAAAATATTATGTAGGCAACAATGTTTATCCGTATGCTCTACCTAATTTGCTAGCGACGGAAATTATAAATGTCAATCAAATAAGACTAAATTTTGCTCAAGTTCTGAGAGTCTTTTCAGAAGTTAACTGAATTTGGATTTTTTATCTTAGCCATTTCTAAAAACGTTCTTTTTGCCAATTTAGATTCTCTGCCCACAATTTTAAAAATTTTGAAATTTGTCTTAAAGATCGGCAATGAGCAACCAACGCGTTTCTTGTATCTTCTTGTCATAGATTCGATTTAAGTTTTGAAAAACGACGCCTAATGGACTGAGATGTTTCTCCCAAAAACACTTTTCCACACCCACCACTACCACTACCACCTGGGCAGAAACGTTGGGGAAAAATAAAACACCCAAGGACAAACAGGTCTTATTTTGTAAATTTCTGACACTTTTTGTTCAATAAACAACTGAATTGTATGGCTGAGGCTTAAAAACTAATTTCCAAGAAGAACCTCCAATTCCCAATGTATTTATTATAGAATTTGCTAGGGATGTAAGCTCAACAAGAATGAGTAAATACCACCTGGTCTGTGGAACGTGGTTAGCGTGAGGACTATATCTCGCAGAAGCTTAAAAAGGGCAGTACCGTATTGATGAGTCTTGTGGCCAATAAAAATGAATTGATAATATGCTGCATAACACCCCATAAGATGCACTCCGCACACCCTAGGTGTGTTCATGCATGGAACATTCGTAACAGTTTACAATCATACTTATATTTCTTGCAAAATGAGGAACAAGTGTGTGATACATATCCCCCATACTGACAGTCTTTTTAATAAAGCCACCACCAAATTAGATATACTAAACGAATAAAAACAATAAATAAACAAATACGAATTTGACAATTCATACATATACGAAGATGATTGCACACACCACATTAATTACACCATTGTTTCCCACATTAATCAAATTGATAGCAGGAAGCGACCCAACAAACGTGGGAATACAGCTCAAGTCAGGTCAACATTCAGATTCGAGGCTACAGCTGGGATATAATTGATACATCTATGGCCCACTTCTAGGCTAGGGCTAAACTCATACCTCTGCTTTAATGCCAATTTTAAAGAAGAATTTATTTCTGTTGGTAAGACACAGTTAAACAGGAGTTTGAGCTACCCAAGTAGGCTAAGCGACTTGGCCGTGGGATTAGTTCCTTGGCCAAAGAGTATGCGAACCCCCATAAATATCCCCCAAAATCAAACACCCTAAAATTTTAAAGTTATGGCCAAGAAATTAATTTTGGTTGCCACTAAGCGTCTGTGGCTGAACCTGCAGAGCCACGATTCCCACACAGCGAGGGGACGTGTCTGAGAAATCTCACCTTTCATACAAAGCTTAAATGGGACTAGTGAATTTCTGTCATATAAATATACAATCCTTGAAATACATAATACGACTAGACAACATCTGGAATAAAATAATCTGCCTCGTGAATTGAGTTGATGGCATCGGGGCCTAATACTTGTATAAACACTAAACTACTAAGTATTATAATAAGTTTACTAGAATGGTACGTTGGGAAGACTTTTATGATGTAACTACTAATCTAACTACTAAATGACATAATAATACCAAGAAATACTCCAAGTTCGAAATAGGTGAGCACAAAACTACAATATTGACACCAAATGTCGCTCGCATTCATTTGGACAAATATCGTGTAAATAATGCGAGGAAATGGGAGTTTTGGGGTTTGAGTGAAAATTGACATTTCAACCTCCCCTTTATCAATATCGTTGTTAGAAACATAACTATTCGGTAATCAATGTCTTTCAGACTTCTTTTTATCATTGTATGATATATTGTTCAAAAATACTGCATATGGACGAAATTTATTTGTCATTTATTTATGTCAATTAGCAAAGTGTTTTGGGAGCAGTAATACATGCAAGTAATGCAAATCTGAAAAGTGAGATGAACCTAGTGGCTTTCATTAAAAAAGTGAGAGGGTATGTACCTATTTATTTATCATGTAATAATGGTGATGAAAATATTTTTATATAATTCAAAATACTCTTTGCCCTAATCCAGAAAAAGGGACAGAGGGATATCTCAATCAATAAGTTAAGGTTCCCTAACAAGTTTTCAATTGCAAGAGTTATTTTTATTAACACTAGAAAGTTCCTACATTACGAAACGAAAAAGTGATACTAGGGGAACAGTGGGAGCACCATTTCGTCACTAGGTGAAGTCAAAGAATTGTGCAAAGATTGAATAATTGGGAACTAAGCAGTTTTCATGTCACAATACATCTTTCAGATCTCAGTGACAAGGAGCTCCTCACACCCCTTTTCGGAAAAAGGGTTTCAACTACTCCAGTAGCACTGGTATTATTGAAAAACGTAGCAGTGACATTTAATCCAAACAAGAAGAGTAGGTGGTACAGGTACACCAGTAGAGTAACTCCACACTTCCAAAGCCAGATATTGCTCTCAAATACAAGTTGCTGCACTTTAAGTTAGTTTTTGATTCTGGTAAAATTCATCATCTACAAATAATGGGAGATATGGCATCAGTTGTCTACACAAAGAATCATATTAAACATCATGCAGATTAAAAAAGACCATGAAGCCTATCACTGAAAGATGAAACCACTGTCCCTTTCCCAAGATTAAGGAAAAGTTGTAATTTGATGTATTTACAAATATGTGTCAAAACCGAGGCTAAACTAAGGAGATGAAGTGCCATGTCTATACCGAGTGGTGTCATTGCAATTGCATTACATATATTAAGTTAGGATACAAAACAGCAACGCAACAAGTTCATAAACACACATGGACAGCAATAACTCCAACAGCTCTTCTAGCCTCTAGGAAACCAACGAGTATGCAATGAGGGGATAACCTGTTTATTAAAGATGGGAGTGTCTCGAGTTGTAGGTTGCTTCCCATGTAGATGGCAAATTGTGCGTGCAATGAGTCAGGAGTGGCTGGCAGCCAATCCTTACGATCAAACCTACGCTATGTAAAGGAAGTTTCCAGCATGGAATCATACGGTGGAGGATGCCAATCTCGCAATTTGCACAACCTCGTCACAGGCCGCATCACACGCACGAATTGACTGTCTATGTAGGGATTATCCTGAGTATTTTTGGATTTGTAAGACATTCGGGGAAAGGGCTTTTAGACGTAGCTTATCGAAATCTGTAGGCCTAAACTGCTCCCACCCACATTGACCACCTCCTAACCCACAAGCCTAACCTTC
The DNA here is from genome assembly GCA_030762985.1 of Adelphocoris suturalis. NCBI lineage: Eukaryota > Metazoa > Arthropoda > Insecta > Hemiptera > Miridae > Adelphocoris > Adelphocoris suturalis. Next base: position 60,297,856 of record CM061042.1, on the reverse strand, counting down.
CCCGGTAGGGCACAAGAGTACAGCCCCCTTCCCTCCACCCAAAATAATCAAATCCAACTGGAATTCGAACCCCAGAAAGTAAAATAAAAATCCAGCACAATAAACATTGCGCCGTGGAACTCATATCACGTGGCCTTGGAGCAAAAGCCCTTGTATTGCAAGAAGCTAAGCAGCCACAATGGGTGCAAGCTCGAGACACTCCTATCAAAGATCATAAATTATAAACTTCCATTCCAAACTTAATTTTAAAGCCACCACAGGAAGATATAGGCGTTCATACCGTGCATCTCAATATGTGGTGTTCCAAAGTTCAAAAATATTAAAATTAATGTATACGCAAATTTGATAGATTTGTATAGCATGGAATAAAATAAATGAGAAAATGGGAATCCGACTAAAAATGGTTGTTTCAAAATGGTACGGTTTCAGTTCATAGAAAATATTTAATGTAATATTGGTACGAAACCGAAGGAATATTCAAGGTACAAGAGTGAGAGTACAGGTAACTTGATGTGAAATATTATGTACTTGAAGAAGAAAAAGAATTACTTTCTTCTACGAAAGCCTGGATGAGATCACGCAGTTCCATTTTTGATATCAGTTAAGTGGATAGAGCCACGAAGTAATTTACTAGTATAAGGATTAAAAATGTGTACGAGAAAATCAATGAGCAGGTAGATTCGAGGAAAGTGTGCCTAAGGCACTGATATTATACAGCTTCCTGCTGTTTTTTTATAAAATGATTTTGAATAGCCAAGCCGGCAAAATGTCAAGGGGACGTAACTGCGATTTATCTGATTTTCGTTATACTGGGGTTTGAATGTTCTAATGTGTATGACGAATCACTCTACGGAAATTCGCAAGCAGCTTATCCAATTTCGGTTGCTTAGTTTCAAAACTAACTTGGTCATATACTTTATAAATAAAGTCTCTCTATCAATGCACCTTTCACTACATTTCTGGTTACGGCCTTCGCTGTTTCATTTTTCACCCATTTTACAGTACAGCCATCACCTCAAAATTTAGTGTCGAAGATTGAATTGAAAAGAAGCTAGCTTCAAGGTACACTTAGGTGATAGGGATTTATACATTATTATGTCATATTTATTATGCACACAAGAAAAGAAAACTTAGTTTCAATATATCTTTTAGCAAAGTTTTGAAATACAATGTGTTGACAATTGGTATGAAACGTTCATATTATTTACCTATGTTCTTCCAAAAAAACAGTTTTCCCGTGTTACGGCCCAAAAATATTTGATACCTCGGACGGAGTTCGAACTCGTGTCCCTGCTCCAAAGGAAAAACTTCCCTTTAGTTCCAACATTCCAACAGGCTGAGCTATTAGGCCGATTTATCAAACCTCTTCGATTGAGGGTTATTTTCCTGGAACATAACATTTCCCCGGAGTCAAATATTAGCCGTTTTGGCTGGTTTGGGGTTGGACAAACGATGAAGCGAAATTAAGGTCACTAGCTCAGCAGATGCTCGTTGGAAGATGTCCAGAAGTCGAGCAAGGTCGTTGTCACTGTGTGTTTCGACTCAAGTGAGTGATGAAGTCGAAATCAAGTAGAGTTAAACAGTGGCAAGTTTTCAAACGTTGTATGTTCGTATAATATTAGTGAAAATGAGGTTGATATTGAATATAATAATGAGTCTGCCAGTGAATCGTCCATGATTGAGATCTCGTTCAGCGATCGGCGGGGCGTTCACAGGAAGTGAGTCATCACCTGAACCTGCATTTCTATTTGTACCCAGTACCTGCGAGCAAATCTCCCGTGAGCTGCATCACCCTCCGTCACATCACCAACCTGCGTTTCTATTCACGCCTTGCCTAACACCCGGATGACATTTAAAAATTAAGTCTGAAAACATCATTTGAACCAAACAGAAGAGGCAGGTACCTTAAGGTAGCCATTCACGTGCAGGCCGATCCTTAAGGACTGGACTCAAGCCATGGCTCATTTTCGTCAATACCTCCAGATCTGACATAGACATTGAAATTACACTTTACACTGACCACCAGACCGATGCCGTACCTACTCGAAAACCTCGAAGTAGAGGAAATGGCACACACTTAAGGGAAGCAGTTGCCTGTACCGTCCAGACCCCAGAAGAATCAGGAACCGTTTTTCTCTTTTTCCTCCTTGGAATGGGCAGGACATTTATCGCCTCAAGGCCGCGAAGCTCAAGGGAAGGAAATCCTCAAGGCCTGGACTATACAGCCCAAATCTTGAGGAATTCCTGCGCGCGTGCGAGCACCTTTACAGCTATTTTTTTATTCATCCCATTGAAATTGTGGCTGATCCAACTGTTACTGAAACATCGTTTTGTAATTGTTTGTTTTCCGGATTTCCAATGTATTTGCTGTGAAAGCTACGATCCTAGCTAGAAGTGAAGCTAACTAAATATTTCAATTTTTGCAGAAACGTCCCTTTGTTATTTTGCCGACGATATATTCTTGGAGGTACTCTGAGGTTAAAGTAATTGTAAACCAATATTTTACTCGTACATACGACGGTAAAATTTATCACTACATTCGTCTGATGAAGGATAAAACTAAAATAACACACAATGAACTACAATCTACATAACAATGTTTTGTTTCACCTCGCCACATGTTTGAGGATAAGAATCCTGCTAATATGTAAACTAACAACATTTCAAGACAGTCGGAAGAAACGGAAAACAAATGTTTTAGCATTTTAATGAATATTAGAGTACAGACCGCTTATTTTTTCCAAACTTTAGACACTTCCTCTAGGCAGAGGGTAGCTTCCTGGATGCCGTCGGCGTTGTTGTGCCTAGTGGCGTTTAGCTTGCCTTCTTTGCAATGTCGTTTGGCCTCCTCGTACATTTTCTGTTGTAAGCACACATTTCCTGACACGGAAAGAAAATTTCATTTTTAAAATGATGCTGTGATTCTGTTTTTGAGAAACATCTCACATTCACATAATTATTTCGATATTCCCACCATGTTATTGACAATTGAGGGAAAACTGTGACCAGAGAAACAATATAGGAAAGAAGCAAACTAATCGGACTCCTGCTCGAGACATAAATTCGACATTGAAACTCATCAATTGATTCCTTTTTTCTTTATTGATTGATTCATTTGATTCCTTTCTTTCAATATTTGTTGTAGGTACTTCCAGTTCCAACTACAGCTTTCATATCCTCTTCAATTCAATAGTGGGAGCTTGATGCAGTCAAAAGGACTAACTACTAACACTAGTCATAGCCTAACATAACAAGGCCCAAGTTCTATCTCCCTTAAGGATTTATTATCGTATATGAAGATAAAACGTATTATATTTTATTATATCTATGGAGTGGTTGGAAAAACAAGATGTATCTGAACGACCTATTTCTTGATAACAACAAAATTACTACAGACTGAATTCCAGGTTATGAGAATCATGAAGTTGGGCAAGCTCAGGCCAACAATTCTTGGGCCCCGCCCCCATCATCTGTATCTTCAAAAAATCCTATAAACACACAGGGGGCCACACAGGATCTAAATATTCTTCGTAACAGATTAAGGGAGCTTGGTTCTGGGCGTCCAGGACCGAAAACCGCATATAAATAACAGAGGAGAGGTGAGACAGCCCCTTCCCCTACTAGCGTATATATGTGCTGCGTTCAGGAATATCCTTCCTAATCAAACCATCAAACGGGTGAGGCTATATCCCCAATCGCGGCAGCTCGAGAACGCGAGAAGAAGCGGCGTTCAACCCAAGGCTGAGTGAAAGGTAGATGCGCTCTCTCAGACATAATGGGTACTGTCACACTTCCCCCCTTAAAAACATACTTGTTTGAAGAACATCAACTAGTGTGTGTTATCTGTTTTAAAGGATAAAACTTGTTAGCTGAAGAGTAAAACTCAGTGGTAACGGAGTTGGATAGATCTTCAAGTGTTACCATTTGATTCAGCGTGGAAAAAAAAAAAAAAAAAAAAAAAAAAACGTAGAAACCGACCCCAAACTAGTCTTTTCTTAGGGGGTAATTTTTCACAAAACCCTCGATTTCATAGATAAAACCACGTTTTCCAACATACAAACACACTTTTCTCCCCGCAATTAGCAAAGTAAAATAAAAATTCATTACACCGTTGAAAAGCTAACGAATACTATACTGAAGGTCTAGAAAGGAAGTATTTGATCATCCTATCATTGAACGCACTTCTCTCCAAGATATCACGTGGAAGGGAATTAAAAATATTCAGTCATGCAGCATGGCTAATGAAACGAATTTTCAAAGAAAAGCTATTAATAAAACTGAGGGGGACAGCTGTGTGACGAGATCGTAAAGAAAAGTTTAGGACACGCAGCCAAACTCGGAAATGTGGTCAATTATGGGCATTTTTCATCTAAAATTAGATTTTTTTGCTTATTTATGAATCCCAGAGATTTGGGAGTGGTTGCAATTGACTCAGCGCTAAAAAATACTTTGTCTGTGACACCCACTTCTTCCACTTTTTAAATTATGAAGCCATCTAAATAGCTCATTTTTTCTTTGCTGATTTAAGCGTAACATTCACATATGATGACTTCAACTTAGGGTAACTGTTGGAATCCACTTTTAAAACGGTCTCGTTTAAAGCCATCGAGACGCTTTTCCTAAGCTAACCCCGAGAAGTGAAGTGAAGTAGGCTATCTTATCTTAGCTAGGATATCTTATTACTATATTGAATTGAACGAGGTGAACGATAGATTACTTAAGCATGTTTTACAAGAATACAAAATCATCGTCTCCTCTTGTTATTACTTAGTTTATGGGTTTCTAATTATTCCACATTACCATCTTCCAATGAATCCTCAACAACGTCCCAAATAATTCTATTATGGCTTTCTTCGATCAACGTAAGACACTTACCTAAATTCACATAAACTGAAGAAAAATCGTTCATATTCGGCAGATGTTTCCCAATTTCTACAGCTTTAGTTAAGTAATCCATGGCAGCTCCATGATCACCTTTCAAGAACGAAACAGAGCCCAAATCATTCAGTAAGACTACGGTCTGTTCGTGGACTTCTCCATTCACTCTGGAAACAAATTGAATATCGTATAGATTGAAGAAAATGGTGAAGAGCGGCAAGTGATAACTGAGAAACTAAGACAGTAGTAGTATCACATAGCGCAGTGACGCATATTTGCGTAGTTTTTGCAAATGTTTTGTACTTGACAGGTAATTATTTTATTCAAGATCTTAGTGAATTGAATTGAATTTGAGCGTAATTCAATTAGAAACCGTTTCAACATCACCCAGCAATCGAGTTAAATGAATTATATTTTCCAAGTACAAGTGGCATATCTCGATATTTCTTTCACTATTCCTGTCATTTGGAGAAGAGGAGGTGAAGTTGTACTCTAGCATTTTGGATCAACTCGGTTTAGATACGTATTAGTAGGTAGTCTGATTCGTACCAAAAGTTAATCTATATCTCTAAATTATAAACGAAAAAGGGTGGCGGGACCTATATGAAAAAGGACCCGTGGAAGGGAGGGTGTAAGGTGGGCCAAAGTTCTTGCTACCTGCAGTGGTTATCATAATTAGCTTTGTTCCAACAACGACAAAAGGGCGCCCTAGAGGAGCTCAGAACACGAAATTGCGTTCCAACAAGGTTATGGAGTTGAGAGCTCAGTGTTCCAACAGATCTTAGAGCGCCCCCAGAGCTGCTCCGGGGGTCCCCCAAGCAGCCCCACACTTTAGACGAGGTCTCATCGAGAGCTCCGAGCCCTACGCATGCGCATTTTGATATAACCTGCTACCCTTGGGTAAACTACATATCCGCGTAATCTTCTCTAAACTGTTTTCACCTTCTCTACTACGTTTGTTGTCATATTTCTCTCCGAAGTGTTCCAACAAACCCGAACGTGGGCGAACTTGGAGCTAACCCCACGGCAACTCTGAAGGAGCCCCGGGGGTTGCTCTCAAAGCGTTGTTGGAACAAAGCTATTAGGAGATAATATCATATGTAAACCGGGCCAACGTCTCGAGAAAGGTAACCAGTCACAAACTTGGTCAAGTAGTGCAGGAGCTAGAAGTACTAAGTAGTACAGCACTAAGTAGTACAGCGCCAGATGCAGGCGAAACTCCCAACCCCCTCCTGCCCTTAGACACCACTTTTCCGGGTGGTATGAAACATTTTTCTACTTCTGAGGATCCCCCCCCGCGATCCCGATCTAGTAGGTACCTAGTGAACGAGTTTTTATTTGGACTAATAATCCGAAGAGAAACTGAGATGATCATGACCATATTTTGCACACTCTACCCTTTCAACTGCTTATCAACAAGTTTGTCGAATATCTGCAACATGAATTATAAACCAGGTGTAAGGAAAAACCAGCACCGACCGCGGTCGACCCATGGTCGACCACGCTGCTATGATGGAACAGCGGTTCAACCCCTGTGTTGAGCTGATTGTCGGGAACAGCAGTTGACTAAAGACTCTTATATGCCAAGTAATATTGTACCGTGATAAATTTCAGAGCAATTGATAAGGATCATTTTTTAAATATTGGTTTATTATTTATTCCTGTTTTCCTGTTGGTCACAAAAACGTGGCTTCCTATTGGATGTAATGGTCCTTAGAACTAGTATAAATAGTACCTGCCTAAGTCATGAGAGATTTGATAGGGAGACTCCCTGGGACATTAGGAAACGATTGAAATTACTGGTTCATTCCTAATCAGCTGAGTAAGCTTCATTCTCTCCTGTACATCCTAGGAAGTTGAAATTAGACATGGAGACTGTCTGGGACACTAAGAGACAATTGAATTGATTGGGTGTTTTCTGATCAGCTGACTTAGTCAATTTAGTTGACACATTTTTAACTTGAGACACAAAACACATATTTCACAGGGGTTTTCTTTTGTACTTCTCGTTTCGTTGTTATCTCAGGCGTTGGACCTGAAGAGAATAAAATGAAACATGCACACCAACACTAAATGCACAATGTGTGTTCTGTTCTTATTGCGCCCACTAGGGGATGGCCTACATTACCCTGGCAGATGAGAAACAGAAGGTGGCCCATTTTACATACAAGGATAACTGGCAAGGGTCAGATTGGCCCACCTTACAATCCCCCCCGTGGAATATTTCATCAATTCCATAGTTCTATGCATCAGATAGTATTTCTATAATAGTAAATAGTCTATTATTACTTGAGACACATGTGGTAGGCTTTCTTGAAATAGTTGAAGGCTTCTGACAACCTGTTCTTGTCCAACAGGAACCTCGCGTACCAATCCAAAGACATTGCCCAAAGCGTCAACAAATCTTCGTCATTGGGATCGAGCTCGACCTTTTTCTCTAGTGTGTTCACACAAAATTCGTAACCCACTTCAGCTTCCCTGAAAGCAACAGAGATGCCTCGGTAACTTTCAAAAAACAGAAATTATGATTTGTGATGAATATGCGTAGTTCCTCCTTCTCGATTCTTGAAAACGCTACAACTGGGGATATTCCTGAGGTTATCAAACTTCAGCATATCCTCTGGGTGTAGCAGGTTAATCGCCTCTCCCCTTTGAAGGGGGAACCACTACATTTCCATCACCTCCCGTGTCATAGATTGGTAAGGTAGGTCCGAAAAGAGAATACCTAATTGGCCACCTTGCCAACGGAGACAGACTGGCGCCCGGAATGCCCCCTCCACTACCCCTCACCACCCATAGCCCCACCTTCACGCTCACCCGACTGTTCAGCCAAAATCAGCTGTTCTTTCCATGCTCTTGATAAATATTATTCTACTGCAGTTCTTCTACTAAATTCGCAAAGTTGGTCAGGTGAGTGGGAAAGCAGGGTAGTGGGTGGTGCAGGGGTAGTGGAGGGGGGCATTCCCAGCTCCAGTCTGACATCGACGAGCGTGGTGGTCAATTAGGCATCCTCTATTCGGACCAACTATAAAGCTCATTATCCCAAAGTACGCATGCATGTACTTATGCTTCCTTTAAAATTAAGTGACATTGGTGATTGTTAACAGTACACATCCAATATGCTTCCACCAAATGTGGAAACTATTAATCAGAAAGAAACGAGACAAATCTAGAAAGATTTTTTAAAATGATAAATAATTAAAAAAAAAAAAAAACTGGTAGACAAACATGGCTTTCAGTTTTGAAAAGTAATGAAGCACCTAGAAACTTGATAGAATTCAGAAATACATTGATCCTGTTTTTATATAAGATGGAAACTGCGATGGTGATCCACGATATGCACCGAACAAATACATCCCTACTTTCTAATACGAACTAGTTTCTACTCATAAGTATGTATTAAGCTGCGGCGACACTACGACTGCACTTGATCAGCCTTGTGTGCTGGTACGAACCCATCCTGTATATTTCAAGGGAGCTGAACACTGCAATGGGAACTGACTAAACTCTACTTGAGCCAGTGACCGGACTCCGTACCGAAACCATTCTCGTCCAACGGTAACGCCCCCAACCCCGCTCACTTACAAGTTTTCAGTCTATATGTAGTTTTTTCGCAAAATTTATTTCATTTATGAAGTGAACATCAGTGGACCAAGAAGGGAAGCTCAATGAGCTCATTCGAGAGAAGCGAATTGTAAATTAAAGGAACCTACCACACAGAAAGGCTGTAGCAATATCAATTTAAATGCAAAACGTTTGGCCAGCATAGCAGCAAAATGCAATTTACAGTCCTGTAATAAAATAAAATGATTTTTTTATTTAATACTTTGTGGTATTCACGAATGACAAGACTGTCATTGCTATTTAGAATGATTTTTATTTATTGTTTTTCGTTGTTTTGGTCTTTTTTAAAAAATCATAAATTGCGAGTCTATTTACGTGAAATAAATACCTACCTGCCAAAAAATTGGGATGATACGATGATCCCAAAGGGTATATATATGGACAAAAACTGATTAGAAATGGTTTGCATTAGCTGCCACTAAACTTCGGGGTAAAAAACAATTTGATTCATTTATCATCTTCTTGAGCACCTATCAGCCACACAGGGCGACATCCAAGCCTTTTGCACATACCAAACTAGATATAATTTCCATTGCATCATCAAATTCTGATTCTGAACCCAAATTGATGAAAATCTCCTCGTTAAATGACATTTTTCTGCTATAATCTGGACCGAATCGGTGTACCAAAGACGGAAATCATTGGCTCCATCAAATCGAGTCCGGTCGCAGTGTCGCACCCCCTCAGGTGTCCAGCGGGTCGAGGCAGGTCAAGTTACCTACGATTGCAGTGTCGCTGCACATTTAGGATTCTGAGATACTCACTCAAATTTGTGTTTCTCTTCACAAATTTTGGCTAACTTGAGAGACATGTGCAACACTTTTATGTCATCTTGCGGGGCTCCACCACCAATCACCCTCTGCATCGTCTGGAAAATAATGAAAAATATACGTTTCTATTGCACTTTCTAAACAGCTTAGAACAGTGAGACGCCGCAACTTCACTAAGTATAAGTTATCGTCACTTTACCTGCACAAATAATTTTTCTGCTTTAGTGAATTCCCCTTGAGCAAAAGCTAAATTGGCCATGAGATCATAGATGTAGGTTACGCCATCTTCATTTTGCTGTTCCTGAGCAAGCTTCAATGCAACGTGTAACAACTGCTCCGCTACTTTGAATTCGTCTCTCTAAAATAAACATGGGGTAACTTGAATAGAAAGAGGTGAAATACCCTTAATAGACTTGGAACATAGCAATGTGTGATGAAGCATGCGTTCATCGCTAAACCCCTGAGAGTAAGCAAACCAGCATGAAATAATGAGCGGAAGGAGTTGTTACGCTCCAGGAAAATAACTCTCACAGTCGAAGAGGTTTGGTCACCCTGGCCTCCTGGCTCTGATCGTTAGAGCGTTGCAACTCCGGGAAATTAATAATAATTTCTCGTAGTTGTGACGACGCGAGTTCGAACTCCTGTCGAGGTATCAAATATTTTTAGCCCGTTACAGTGGTGCAGTCGAAATAGGACCCGAAAATCATACGAAACAATAATTAATTAAATCCCTCTCGAGCCAAAAGACTGTACACATCACATTTCCTGTTGTTATGCCTTTCATTTCCTCACTCACTTGAGTCAAAACACACTGTGACAATGACCTCGCTCTTTTTTCAGAATTTGGTTTGCCGAATGACTTTCCCTCGTTGAATGCAGCACTTATGAAGACTCAGGCAGGGAACCTGTTGGAAATGCTTAGGGAACATAAAAAAGCCCTGTTTTGGCAAAGAGCTATGGCTTCCGAGAGATTCACTCTCTATAGAGAGCTCGATCCTCATGTTAAGTGTGCCAGTCTGGTGAAAGATTCCGATTTGGACCTTTATTCCAGTAGTTGGCTCTTCAAGCTCAGAGGTGAGATGCTTCATTTGAATGCAAAACCTTACACTACCGAACGATGTGAAGAGTGTTCGCTCTGCAATTCTCACGAGAAAGAAGACCTCTTCCACTTTTTATGCTCCTGCCGTGTTTTGATTGAATTCAGAGTTCATGCATTTGGCCAGCCAGTTCTGTCAAGGGATGAGGCGGTCAGACTTCTGAATGGTGGAGGTTGGCCGCAATTGGTGTCTTACTGCAAAGTAGCATGGCGCTATCGATCATCATTAGTGCGGGAGTTCAACTACTGATCGTAATTTTGTTCATTTCTCATGCCAAATATTCATGGCCTAATAGTCAATTTTAGTTTTAATCTTTTTAAAGAAATACTTTTTTCCATTAAATATTCGGTTTTCTATGATTTTGGCACACATTATAGTTTGCCCATATTATTGTACCTACCTACTCGCATTACCATTTTCATTTGCCGTCACTTCCGACAGACGGTTTAATTAACCATGTCGTATTGTTTATTTTTTATCTAAGTGGAATTACTAATTTTGTAAACATAATTTAATAAACGTTTTTTCTTCTTCTTCTTCAATGACCTCGCTCTACTGCTGACTTGTTACAGCAAGCATCTGCTGAGCCAGCTGCCTGCAGTTACACTTCGTCATTCGTCCGACCCCAAACCAGCCGAGACGGCTGGTATTTGACTCCGGGGAAATGTTACGCTCCAGGAAAATAACTCTCACAGTCGAAGAGGTTTGGTCACCCTGGCCTCTTAGCTCTGGTCGTTAGTGCGTTGCAACTCCGGGAAATTAATAATAATTTCTCGTAGTTGTGACGACGCGAGTTCGAACTCCTGTCGAGGTATCAAATATTTTTGGGCCGTTACAGAGTGCAACTACCCCAACGGTCATTCTGGACCGATGGGATCATATGAAAAAATTTCGGAATTCCTAGCGGCCCGATGGGGTCATATATGATTCCATTTCGGACTTCCTGGCGGATAAGGGTATCCCTACCTTAATTCTACTGATATTGGTAAAACCTAACCCACCGGTGAACGTGTTATCTTCAGTTAATCACTCTAGTCTAGAGGTGGTCCTAGGCCCCGTTTATTTGACGACACCCATTGGCAGCAAAAAGTTGCTCCATAATTTTATTGAATTGTATTACATATTTGATAGCGAAGTATCAAGAAGTACCAGTGTTGTGGACTTTCTGCTTCAGAATACAGCCTACGAGGAGAGAAATTTCGAATTGAGTTGTACTGCCAGAAAATTCAGCTCTCTAGCAGTATTGTTTTTCTAATTATTCGTAGTTATTTAACAACCTTTGTAATTTGATGTTTTGTTTTTAAAACCCCTTATTAATTTGTCATGTTCAGAAAATTCGTCGAAAGTTACAGACTACTCCTCGTCTCTAGTGGTGATGTGGGGTCATAGTTCTAGAGGGAGGGTGATAGTGGGGCTCACCCACACACTCCAACAAAGAAGGACCCTGTTTTATCTGTTTCAGCTTTACTTCTTTCTGCAATCAAATATTTTGGCCCTCGCTACTGAGTCGTGTCATGAGCTGGGCCTGTTTTTTCCTAACCGGATCCACACCACTGATTGGGTTGAACCTTTGTGAAACTGGAAATATTCCAACAGGGTGCCTACCATGATGCGTCAGTAGATTTAGCGTGGGGGTGGGAGTTACACGAAGTAGACAGAAAAAAACAGAAAATATTCCAGTTTGCGTTCAGTAGACAAATTAGGTAAAACAACAAGAAAAACCCAAATGCGCTAAAGAAAAAAATCAACTAAATGAAAAATTTAGAGGAAACCAGAAGTTAATTCCATCTTAAAAGATTCACACCTAAATAATATAAATCACATTGTTATGTAATGGAAGTACCTGAATCATAAGTACAGCTCTCTTGATCGTGGTTATGAGTTCTGACTCATCCTCTTCCTCTTTCTTCTGAAATAGATTCAGAAATCCAGCGATCGTTACGGGTAACGAAGCTACTGCTGGAGTGAAACTCCTATTCTGATGACTAGAATGAAAAGTTGGCAACCGGTGGTTGACAGCCAACCTTTGTCGCTGGCCCCGAACAACACTTGCTCCAAAAACCACACCATTTCTTCGACACCAATTCAATATTTTCCACATTGTCTCTTAGTACGTTTATTTTAAAACCCGATTCAAACGAACATTACTTCTATCGAGGAAAACGCCTCTGGATACGAACCGAATTCGATGTGAATCTTCATCGAGAATGGTGGCATAGTAAATACTTCACGAAAGGACAAACCAATTTGGAGAAAAGGAAATTACTATACTTAGGATTAACTAAAACCTGGACAACTAAAATGACATTTTCGAAATTCGAAAATCGGTCACTTCAGTTACATTTGAAGAGTGCAAGAAATTATAAATTGACTTTTATCAAAATTATCATTTTTTGATATCTTCTTCTATTTCCATCTCAGGGTTCCGACCGTACTGACTATGAAACCACTCTGTGTAGCCACAGGGGATGTAACCTTTTCAGTTGTCAGATGTTGTGGTGGTGATTATGTTCGACGTGGAGCAAGAGATTACATTATGAAATTAATAACAGTTGAAAAACTAAAACTTTTCCATAAAATTAATATTATAATACTCAATATCAAATGAAAAGTGTGTTGTTTACTATCTTATGTGAAATTTAGAAGGTTTGCGTGTACCCTTGCTTTGAATTTCCCGCTTTCACTGAGAAGGGATTGCTATGTAGCAAGTCTACCAACGTATGCATTCTAGAATTACTTATACCAGTTACACGTACACACACACCCACACGCACAACATACACATACATTATTCCAGTTTCAATTTACTCTAAAATTATTACCGAATGATTGAAATTCAAGTTGATTGAATAAATTAATCGTTTCACCAATTTCCTTTGATATTCCACGAAGACGGCTGGTGGACTAGTGAACGAAAATTACATGTCAGCTACATGTGAACCAAAAACCTGTAACTAACTTAAAACGTAAATCCTTCAGAATCTAATTAAATTATATAGACAAATAACCAACTAGAGGTAGACATGTAATGCATAAATGCTATTGTTAGTGCAACTGCGCAAAAACTGGAAGAATGATTGCTGTCTCGTAGAAATTTATCTAATCTACAACTATTGTTTCCCTGGTAATTTGGAGTATGGAATCGCAGACATAAATGTGAAATTGACTCAAAGAGCTCTGAGAGCCAATTTTTAAACTTTCACAAAATTGAGAAAAAAATGTTTTGAAAATTTTACTTTGGCGGGAGCAGAAAAAGGTGGTCAGTGAACAATCGATTGGCACATTAGATTTGCAGTCTGATCTAGAAGGCTTGGTCGAACCCAAAAGGGAGTCAGTTTTAAGTCTTGCTCGTTTGTTAAAAAGACTTTATTTACCAGTTTTCACGCGTTTTATTTAATCGTTTTTCACGTTTTTAATGTGTAAATGTCATATTTTAGAGTTTAAGTCAACTTCTTTACCGTAAGGAGTGGCCGCTCGGAACCGTGCCCCATTCACTCCATTGATAAGGACGAGCCACTATTATTCTGTCCATAACATCAATGATTTCTGGCGATGGTTTGTAAAAAAGATGTAGTGAATTGGTTTAAAAATTCGAAAAGCTATAAGCGTATCGATGTGATGTGCACGTTGTTAAATTTGTGCGTTCCGATCGAGCTCCGTTTTTTGGGCACATGTTTGGAACACTTGGGGAAAAGGGACTTCCACGAGTTGAGGAGTTCGGAAAATGAAGCCAACAATTCCTCGGAGCTAAGTTCATCTTTGGAGGGTCAATGCATCGCTAGTCAACATTTCAGAACCAAACTCGCCGTCTACATATCCGTTCTTCACTCGTGCAATTACGCTAGTTCTGGTGCCGTCTTCAAAATCCTAACCAAGACGGAGGACCTGAGCCCCATTCTAAAGAACAGTTCGGACGAAACTGCCCTCGACGATCTCCTATTGTTGTACACGTTAGCGCTAAATCACCCGGCGTTTTCCTTCGAACAGAAACTGACTTTAGAAAAGATCTCGTCCCAGTTAGTCGAAGAAGAACGAAGGTTATCCAGGAAGTCCAGTAGTCAGGGCCCCTACACCCAAGATGTCGAAAAGACTGTGCCTCCCCTGCAGGTAAATGTTCGGAGAAAATCCGATGAAAAATTCATTATGTTAGCTATTTGAAAGTTTTTCCGATCAAGTTTCATGACAGAGGGCTGAGAATGTTCAGAATCGGGGATGCGATTGCATCCTTGACACAGATACCGCTGTGACGTCCATTTCTTGAAGCCGTCTAGATATTTCCCTCTGCATGAGGCCCTTTTTTGCGTATTTGTGTGAATTTACGCCCTAAATTTGCACGTGTTGCTCTTTCATCCATGAACTAAGATTAGTCACCCCTTTTATTGCCTAGTAGGTATCCAATTCTAGTACCTTCCTATTTCATTTAATTTTATTAGAGTAATTAAATTTTTACAGAACCTAATCTCCGTTATCAACTTGCCACCCCTGTACCTACGTACAAAGTTTATCGCTAAAGGCTCCGTCAAATGATCATTCATACAGCTGCTGCTATTCACGAATCCAATAACCTTGGGGAGTATCTAATGCTCGTTTACTGTAAATCACATTTTTCTCAACGTGATATTTAGGTATACACTATACAGCTGCAGCATTACCCACCATTCGTATAAATATATTATTTTAATTTAATTTTTTATAATAGATCACTTTTTTCTATTTAATATTACATTGTCCAAAAAATAACCCCTTTCCCCCCTTATTTTTCTCAATTTCTGAGGTCGGATTTACATATTTTTTATATCCATGTGAAACGTCAAGGAATGATATTCTGATAACAAAATATGATAAAAGACCAGAATAGAATAAAACTCACAGACACGGGACATGAATTTTCTAGATAAGTTAGAAACGCTTGAAGCAAATTTTCACACTATTGTTTTGGAGTTTATTTTATTATTATCGTTTTTTAACAAAGCAAATTGATGTACTTACCTACCTTCAGTTGTAGATGAACCGAAAATCTCCGAAAAATTGTAAATCTGGGACTACTAAGTACTTGAGAAACCAGTTTCCACATTTTTCTTTACTGAACAATTTATAGCCGAGTTTTTAGCGTTGATTACGTGCGATGATGAAATCACGAGATGAAGCTGTATTATATCCCATCATCAAGAATGTATCCTATAAATTTCTCAGAAATCGCCGAAATAAATGTAAAATGCTGCCTATTATCACACTCTTGTCTATTAATTCGGTTAGATAGGCAATAATAGTTATTGAAATACCTACTGTTTTAAAAAAAAATTTAAACTCACTAGGGAAAATTAGAACATGTTCTTATTTTTATCTCGACGCAAGAAAAATGCTAAAATGTAACCCTTGGGAAGGTAATAATTCAATGGAAAACCCCTAGGGGCCATAAGCTGACAGATGTAATAAAACTGCATTCTGCCAGAATGCGCGTTTTTGCACTTATTCCTCTTCAACATTCACAGCTGACGTTGGAAAAAAGCACTTTGCTTTCTTCACGTTCAAGCATTAGAAATGCGAGAAAAAAACTGAAAAATGTAAGTGTGATACGCCCTTTAGACTTGAAACTATTGACAGAGGTTAAACTTAGTGGAAATAAGAAACAATAATTGCATGAAATGTAAGTAAAATGGGAAGAAGTATTCAGAAAACCAAAATAAAACTTGAGTGTTTCTTACTTACCGATACGTTATTGAACTTGGGGAATCATCTGTCATTGTGTGTGATTGTCATCCCTTGAAATTTAAGTGGACCATTTAGGGTACCACATGCACAACTCCTGAAAAATTTCTGCAATCGTTTTGCTTGCTGCAACGGATTTACGTTTGCGCAGGTGCAGGAGATGCGGCAATTTTAGTTATGTATGTGTGTGTGTGTGGAGGGGGGGGGGGGGGGTTTACAGTGTTGTCGGATGTCCTTTTTTGGGGGGACATGTCCCCCTTTTAACTCACTGATACCGCCAACCCTCAAGACCTGGGGGGGGGGGGGGGGGGGCTGAAAAATATCCCTCTTTGGTTTGGACCCCACACTCTTTTCCATCATTTCCTCATGTTGAACTACATGCTAAGATACAATTAGGTTAGTACACCAGGAGTTGAGATTTGAGAAAGGTTAAAACAAACATAGCCGAGGGCTCCATGCTCTATCCATACCTGTATTTGTGTCTGGAATTATTTTCGAGGGATGGTGAAAGGGAGAAAATAAATGAAACAGCAAATTAAATTTGCAATTTCCTGCCAGTAGTTCCATCTCTTTCACTTCAGGAACACTTTTCATACCGTTGAATGAATAATCTTCATCAATTGTCAAATCCTCCTTGTGAATCTTCATCATTACTACTACTAATAAAATTACTACTACTAATCAAATTTCAAAGAAAGTGAAATTCATTTCAAAATAAGGTAACAAATGTAATATAATAAATTATGAAAATTCGCTCAAACGATCATGATGCATGACTGGAACTTTTTTAAATCTACGATATAAACTTCTTCGGTTAGCTGTTCATATCATCACTCCATGCCATCAGCTAGCAGAGTTCTTGTACTAGAGAGTTTATGACCTCTCAATCTCTTCAGGGAGGGTGTTCTGTAACTTTTGGAGATATAACCAACAGTGGATTACTTTTCCAATGGACTAATATTCCACTAACAGGCAAAACACGGGCAAAACAACAGTAGTAAACTAACTAAGAGTATTTAGTTGCAGGTATTATCGCCAGAACTGCCATGGTTCAACTCTTTTGGCAGCAAAATGAATACAAATTGCTTCATTTTTTTCACTTCAACATTAGGGACCACAAAACTCATGGATTAAATTTATATTCAATACACGAATAATAAAAAATATAACTCAATGAATTATAGAGTGGTATAGGACGAGGAAATACCAAAATCTCAGTGTAAATACAACTCACATAAATCTCACTCACTGATACCCCTCAACCCTCTAGACATTGGGGGGGGGGGGGGGGGGGGGGGCACTGAACACTAAACCTTTATTTAAATTCTCTTTTTGTTCCCCTTTCCATGGCCCCTCACTCTTTTCCATAATTTTCACCCGTTCAGCTACATGCTTGGACAAATTTAGGTTGGTCGTTGGTACCTCAGGAATTGAGACTTGGTTGGTTGGGTCTATATTTTGTCTGCGGGCTTGTATGTCCCTTGTAGACACAGATGTAGAGTGGAGACTTGAGAAAACAGTAAAACGTAGAAACAAAAAGGTAAAATACAAACATGGGTGAGGGTTCCATGCTTTATCCATACCTTTATTTTTTGTCTTTAGGATTTTTTTTGAGGGTTGGTTAGTGGGAGGAATCAAGAATAAGCTATGAAAGAAAAGAAATGAAACAGTAATTAAATTCGCAATATAATTTCGTCTCTTTCACATCTTGAACACTTTTCATATCATTATAATCTTCATAGTGCGGCAGGTTCTCCTTGTGGAATATCTGAAGAGAGATTGTTTCTATTTTGGTTGATTCGCTAGTATATTCTGGTAATACAGATGATTTACTCTCAATCTCTTAACTTCCAAAAGTGTTGGTTGTAAAAGAATTCAGAAATCAGTGTAAAAATAGCTACTTTTTTTACTAAAATTTATTTTTTGTTAATATTTCAATATAATTATTGGTCTCATGTAGACCTTCGCAACTTTCAACTTCGTTATTCATGACTATAAAAAATAAAGTATTGAGGCCTGAATCAATGATTTCAGAAACTTAATATAATTTTCTTTCTTTGGTTCTCCCATACATCAAGTATAAACTAAAATCACTTATTCAAATTCAACTATAAATGTATACATGTGAGCATTGTGTAATTAGCCAAAAAACATGTACCCCTTTTGGAATCCTCAGGTCCCCCTTTATATCCCTTTTTAAGATCTACAATACCCCTTTTTGTTGGACGGGCTTCAGGCAACACTACTTATCTCTTTCTGCATCGGGTCGGTCCAATTTTGGTTTTTATTGTGTACGCAGTCCTCGCTAGTGTACCTGATCATGTGTACAGAAAGGGAAACGTGATCGTGAATGGGCTTATTTAAATTGTATAATATGTGTAGGTATAAATTTTTTGGTGAGCTTTACACATCGGTGCGTAAGGATACCATCCTAGGAAGTTTGACATTAGCCGCACTCTCCTACGATGCGTATTTTTCTGTATGATTTTTGAACGTTTCTCACACTGGTGACGTCAAATCCCCCCCCCCCCCCCCCCGGCCTGGGCGGGACCCCCCTGCCTACCGTGACGTCACCGGGGCAACAAACTGAAAAATCATAGAAAGACAACTAACTACTCATCGTTGTTGGATGGTGTCGAAATTCTTTGAATGAAAATTTATGTAAAATTAATACATGGGTAACACTCATTAAATAAAAGGGCCCTTGTGTATAAGTTCATGAAAATTAAATAAATTTATTAATATAACAATTAGTTTTTGTTGAAAAAAAATGAACTTGATACATTTATAGATAGATATTAGTTAATTGTAAAATAAACATCTCACACACACACACACACACACACACTAGTGTTGCTGAACTTATAAATATGTCACTACAATTTCACCGTTTGAGCTAATCAATAATTAGCGTTAACGAGGCATTATGTTTGAGCTTAATCAGACGTCAGAGCGATTTTTCTTTCACCAACACCCGTCGTTGGTAAACTCGTCCTTCAAAACATGACGTTCTGATTATCAAAGCTGATTAACTAACTAATTACCCAACCTTCGAGGAATTACGAGATTAACGGATAAGTATCATTAAATTGTCAAGTGTAAGGAGCCTTCAATTTCCACATTTTAATTACCAAAAATATAGTAATATTTATTGATTTTAATCATTCAAGTTCAACATTGTTTAAAAAACGGCCACAAGTCACCAGAGAAAAATAATGTTCACTCATATAACCTCTGCCCCCATTGACGAGTTTTAGGTGATGGGATCGTTTTCAATAAGACGCAACATTTCCAATTTCCCATACACAAGCTCGTTTCGCATTAATATCAAAGAGGTATGAAACGCCAGCAGTAACATTTGGTAGTTGAAAAAGTAGACAAGAAATCAGAGATCACTAAGCTCTTATGAGCGGCTCTACAACTTGTTTTGTTTGCTCATTTTGAATGTTATTCAAGTGACAACGACCACGAGTCATAAGGAATAGAATTATTCTCTAAAGCTAGATGAAAACCGACGTTGCCAAAGTGCTTCGACTCATGCAGCATAGATTAGTATTAGTAACTTACTACCATAGTAGGTTCCTAACCAAGTTTGATAACCCGATTTACACGTTTCCTATTGAGAAGTAGAGATTTTACTCTTATCCATGAGATTTCCAAAGTTTTCTGTCATCAACTAAGTATACTCCTACATACGAATTTCTTGGAATGTAGATATGATACCCTCCAGTACCGGAAGATCTACTGTTTAGGCCTCCAAAGAGTAGAAAGATATTTCAGATTTATTTCACTTCACAGGTTCCTCATTTAAAAAGATTTTCAAGCGTAGGTAGGTAGTGGTTCTCTCTTTCTCTCTCTCTCTATCTCTCATTTTGAGGTGTATTCAAAATTAATGTATTCTTTCAAATTTTGGTGTTTCAACTTAGAAAAAAATCAACTCCTAATCACAATAAGAATCCACTGTTGCTCCAGAGAGCCACTTTTTTGTCCAATATGGACACATTTCCCATGATTGATGTACAAAATGAAGCGTTTCGTCGTTAACTTAACCAAACCATAACCGGCCCCGGTTGTAATTACTTTGACGTCTGATTTATGTGGTGAAAGATAATTCCTTAACACCGCTCTTAATCTCCGGTCTCCCGTTACCGTTTGGTTAAGTTGACGGGACATTAGCTCAGATTGGTGAAACGGACCTTCAACCGGTCAGTCGTGCTAACAGAACAACAAATACCAACAAAATGGTCGGTAGGTTTCACTTTGCTTTTTCGGTAATGGAGCGAGAGTTTAAGTACACTCGTCAATTCTCTTCATTCTCCATTTCTCCAGGAGCTCATCATGGTCAGATTTTTCTATTTGTATAACATAGAAAGAGCTGACGTATCTTACCGCATGAGGTAATGGATAGTTGCCTGCCAAAACAGTTTGAATTTGAACATTTTCCACTTTTACTCCGGTAATTTCTAAACTGTGTGTCCCCTACAGAAATGTTCAAATTTATCAAACTGGTAGATGAGCGATAACCAACTTTGGGTGTGCGCGAGCCTTGTCGGGGTGCGTAAAAAAAAAGTCTAACATGGTAGAACATTCTAAATGCTTCGGAAAAGGAGATACTGATTGGAAATGGTTCCCATTTCTATTTGAATTTGGCTTCATACTAGAAAAACCTTATCTTGCCACATTCTGATCAGAATATGATGAGACAATTTTTACTAGGTTCTCCCTGGTTTTCATTCACACTCATATTGACGTTCTTTTTTCTGCCAGTTTCTGCCCTTAGGGGGAGTGAATGGATGAACATACAATGATCCAGGTTGGTTCATCCGATGCATTTAAGTGATGTCTATAAAAAACAAACAGAAATACGCTGTTCTTATAAGTTTTTGAGATATTTATTTTTCAATATTTTGGCTTTTCAATTCTACCCTTTAGGATTGTTCGAAAGTGGTGCTGATAACTCAGTCCCTACTAGATCACATAATTATGTGATTTTTTACGGTAGTTTAAAATTGATCCTGTAGCTGAAACGGATTTTGGCTTATTATTTAATAATTTTTGTAATCGACTAAGAAAAATAAATAAACCTCTTTAAAAAAATTTAAAAAATCTTCAATCGTCATCAGCTGGTAGCCATAGCCATCTCAAATATGGTTAGTTAAAGTGTCAAGACAAATACATAGAATTAAAAAAAAATCCGTCCATCCACCACCATTCGAAGCTTTTCTCTGAAAGTACTGGACTATTACTGTTGACATTTACAGATCCTCCCGACTCCGTTAGGTATTTATAACGTAGTTTTATACTTTATCAAGTTTTTGGTTAATTTGTACGCCTTTTTTTTAAATAGTACAACTGATCTAGCGCAGGTGGTCAGGTTCCTCGAACAGTGTGGGTAGAGGTGGAGACCTGTTCTTTGAACTTTATTTTCTGTCATCCTGTGAACTCTTCCCTTCTCCGTTTTCAATTGGGGTGGGAGGGGAGTAGGTACTCTAAGCCCAACTTGGGGGACCTCAACCAAGAAACTAAACCTCTATACGATCTCCCTTAGCATTTCATAAAATGTACAATATCTTTCCACGAAATAAATGTCTATGTACAATTTTAAGTTTTTAGGAAATTGGATAATGGTGTATGTCGGGATGTAGAGACCCATATGGGGGGGGGGGGGGATTATTAGTGCTTCAACCTCATCACAGCGTCCAACTATAACTCCCCCCACCTCCCCTCCCTTTTTTTCTCGAGGAAATCTTTAATAACCTAAGGTGGTAATCGGATCTTGTGAAAGCCCATTTAGACTGAGCGCTCACTCTTAGCAAACGTTTGCAATCAGGCCGCGCCATACAGAACGTTTGCAAACGCCAAAAAGGAGGGTGCGTTTACACTGCCCGCGCACGGCCAACTAAACAGTTGAAATCGCGCAAGGAACATGAGCATTTGTGGAAAAACCAAAGTCGACAGAGCGACCCTGCACACAAACAAACGCTGTTCACTAATATAGCTCGGCGCAGGTGGGTGTTTACACAAGACGCGCACCATGTTCTGACCTCATAAAAAGTATACCAATTGTGAAGTAGATCATTCTAAAATGTATGCTCAAAATTATTATGAAAAATATTCTTAAATTTCAATAAAATGGGCTAAAACAAATTATGCAAATTGTAAAAATTTGAAAAAATTTATTTGTAAAGCTGGATAATATTGGGAAAATTTTTTAATGATAAAATATATAATAAATTAACAATACCTTTGCTCTAACTCAATTTAGGCAATATCTAGAAATTATATCCAAATTGGAGTGTAATGATCGCATCAAAGAATTTATAATGGCATATTACGACAAATAATACAGATCCTCAATTTCGGTTCCACAAAGGTTCCTTCTGGAATGTTAAGTATTGGATGGCACTTCTCCACAGATCACTCCATGGCCGGAGCAGGGGCAGCTGGGGTTGTGGGTGTTAGTATAGTACAGAGGGCAGTGCTTGAGGGCACATTACAAGTATGGACACTTCAAATCTAAATAGTATCCACGAGGATAAGGTCACATGAGATATAAATATATTGAGTGATAAGAGGCTCGTTAGAGTGCCTGTGTTGGGCAAGCTATGTTCTTCCATCGAGACAGTCATTTCATGCTTGGTTACTTCTCTGGCCATTGGAAATATCTTGCCACTTGAACTGAACATGTATAGGGGCCAGGGGAAACAGCCTACATTTTATTGCTCATCTCTCACTGTACCGTGCACTTGTGGGATTACCTAAACAAGGAACCAGGGGGCAGTGGAAACAAAGCTAGTGCCGGTCCTGCCAGTTCCGAACAGTTCAGTGCAAATAAAGTTTCAATGTTAACAGTGATAGAACCTCCAGCGCTGGAATTTGAGTTTGGCGTTGGCAGAGCTTTGCAAACACAGTTCTGAACTGTTCGGACAGTTGTCGGAGGGTGGGGGGGTTGGAACCCAAACATGAAGATGTCATCCACGCTTGCTTGTTTTCCAAGTTCTGACAAATTTTGGAGTACTGAAATCGTTCCAAAAGTTCCGGAATTCGTCAGAACTACCTCAGGGAAGGAGAAACCTTTGTACTCCCATAAAAAATGTGAACCCCATCTCTGCACCGTATGCAGAACTCCCTTTAAAAACCTTGACCATGCTCCTAAGCAACTTGTAAATAAAGTAGGCTCTTCGTGGAGACGCAACCGTCTTGTTCCATTTTGTGGGGTGTGGGATCATGTTTTCACTCTTGGAAGATACTCATAAATACGGCGAGTTGAGACATGAGTCCATCATGTCATCATCCTAGTGACTTCAGTGAACCATATGAAGCATCTAGGTCAAAGTTTTTTAAATTTAAATGGCATCCGCATCTACCAAGATCAATATCAATACAATCTGCCTAGGGATTACTATTCGTAGCATTCAATTATTTTTTATTCAAACGTTGGAAAATGTACTAGATCGTAGTTCCTTGAATTTCATCAACAACAAACTTTTCCAACAACAATTATCGTCTTCCTGCCTGCTTTCATTTAAATTTCTTCCTCAACATGCCCTCTTTTAAATAAATGGTTACCTACTTTAAAAAAAACTGTCATTCTAATCCTACTTCATGTTTGTGGGATGTCACATTTGGGATGAAGCTACTTGCGAATTCGATGCTTAGAGTTTTCACAGCCGCATCCCAAGAAACACCCTACATCAACAGAGTTCAAATACCAATGCCTCCACTACCTAGATAGCTTCGAGAACAAATCATCACCAAAATGACTGCAATTGTAAAGCAGGAGTATACTGGCTTATATTGACTGACTTCGCTTTCTCCTGTGTGTAGACTGAAAGTTTAGTATGCCCACTTTTAGATCCTTCACTGAGGAAAGAAACATGACTGTGTGTGATGTAATCATGAGTTTCTTAATTAATTTCCAAAAAAAAGTATTGTTTGATTACAAAGATGGACATTGGAAAATAGGGGTATATAGAGAAGGTTGATTTACTTATAGAAAAATGTAGTTGTTTAATAATTTGCAGTGCTATTTCTGTTATTTTTTAAAGAAATACCTAAGCTCTATCCATAATTCACCTTGCATAAAGATATTTGTATCTTTCTATAGCTAACCCGTCACCTATAGCTTCTTTATGTGTAATGTAAATTCGTTCTGTTTCAACAGGCTTACCATCCGGCCTGCATCAGTTTGGAAGATGGTCACTTGATTTCTGTTGCTACTAGTCCACAAATTGGTTCGATGCCACCAGTTCCTCATCACCCTGGTAAGTTTCATTCTGTATCAAAGAGGAACGTATTGGCCTGACTTGTGTTTCTCAAATGTTGTGTAGATTCATTTAATAAAGCTCATAAACAAGGTATGCTTCTCCAGCCCCGCCCAGATGGCCGAATTCCACAACAGAGGATCTCTCCTCACCCCCACTTCACTACTCCATGAGTGGGGGCCTAACGTTAGGTATAAAAAGCTGGTGCAGCATACTTTTGGCGTCATTTCTAGTATATTCAAACAGACTTCTCTTTGCTCTCTAAGCACCTTCTGATTCTTCTATCATCAGCTTTCCGACCTACTGTTTCACTACCAGGCAATGCAAATTAACACCTATACTCCTATAAGCAACGATTTCAGTACCGGGTTCCTCCTCAGCTAACGGTTTAAGTACTGGGCTGAGAACCTATCTTTCTTTCCCCTACGGATAAGGTTTTTATTAGTCAGGAAAGTGAAAAAGTCTCATTTCTCTAGTTTTTATACATAGCCTGACTCACTTAACTCGTAGACTTTCCATTCTTACCAAGGAAGCTTTTTACTTGTTTTTGTAATTGAATAGCTCACTTTTTTTCCATCACTACCAAAGGTAGGGAAGCTTCGTATTCGTGATTAAAGTCGAAAAATTGTTGTCCTCCAAAATTAAAATTTCCACTTGCTTTTTGCGTTTCAGAGCTTGCTGATTTATTTTGGTTCCGTGTCCGTCTGGCTGTCTGTCTGTGGTAAATTCTTGTCACGTCCAAAACTATACCAAGTTTCAGTCCGATTCCGATGAAATGTCCAGGGATTGTGCAGGTTAGCTCGTAGATGGTCCCCTATAAATTTCAATGCCGTGGAATCATCAATAGCCTGTGCGCAAGCACGAATGTGAATTTCTCACAACGTCGATTTCTCATTATCTGTTGGTCCGATTGCGTACAAACTCGGTAGGTAAATGTGTATAAGTTGCAGGAAAATGCCCTATAAATTATATCGCGATTGGTAGAGCGATAACCATTGCGCATGCACTAAACTAATATTGATTGACACAGGCATAACTCCGATTCTAATGGAACGATCTTGATGAAATTTCCAGAGATTATGAGGGATAGCTTTTAGAGATTCCCCTATAACTTTCATTGCCGTCACAAGAAGAGTAGTCTGTGCACACGTGCAAACATTAATTTATTATAACGTCAATTTCTTATCATCTGTTAGTCCGATTTTGTTCAAACTCGGGGGAATAGATGGATACATTTTCCAGAAAAATTCCTTATGAATTATATCGCAATTGGTGGAGTAATAACTATAGCGAATTTGCAAAACTAAAGTTGATCGACATAGACAAAACTCCGAGACTAATGTGCCGATTTTTATGAATATCCAAGGATTGTGCGTTTAGCTCCTAGACGTTCCCTTATAAATTGCATTGCCGTGGGATTAAGGCCTGATCACACAGGACGCGTTATAACGCGACGTTATAGGAACGCGAGTTCCCCCCGACGTTCGGCGTTATAGCAACGTCACATACACCGCGTTATTATTGGGCGTTATCAGGGCGCGAGACCCAGTCTTGTCTGTGCTACTCAAGGGGTTTGCGGTTCCCAGCGTCTATAATTTATCTAATCTATAATGATTTCTGAAAATGACTATGATGAGGAGAAGCTCTACTTCTTCTAGTGCTAGTAGATCGCAGGAATAGGGTATTACTGGGGGGGGGGGGGGGGGGGGGGGGGGGGGGGTATTGGGTGCACCCAATCAATCAAAGGAGGGAAGAGCTTGGGGAATACCACCGTCTATGTCGGGGGTTGTGCTCACATGAAGATCGTTTTGTGAACTATTTCCGCATGTCGAGACAAAATTTCAAGGACCTACATGAACTACTAGTGGTGAATATCCAGAAGGTAACCAGAAGGACCGAGGAGAACGCCCTCAGCGCACGATATTTTGTAATATTGTACAACCCGCTTGGCTGACGTTGCGTTACTGAAAGTATCACTGAGAGGTACCGCCGTGTGTGTGACGGGGGTGATGCAATGTACCGTATCTCGGTAACGCGACGTTACTGGTTATCCTGTGAGATCGGGCCTTTAATAGTAGTCTGTGCGTGTGCGCAAACAACTTCTTATAACACCGACCTATCAATCATTTCTACTCGGAATTCTTTTCATCAACTAATTCTATATGTCCATGTTACAATATGTGAGGAAGCTATACTGCCCCCCCCCCCCCCCCCCCCCAACTTGGTAGGCGTTTATCATTGTTATTTATTATCATTGTTATTTTTTGTCTATTGTAATAAAAAGTCATAATTTACAACGATTCTCAATTATTTCCTTAAAATAATGCGTCAGAAACGTAATGTTGCTTTTTGTGATTGGAAAATGTTTTTGTGTGGTTGGTTACGTTGTTTGGTTAATCCTTTTTCTTAGCAAATTAACATTTATTGTTCATATTTATCTTGAGTACTATTGTTGGTGTAGTATAGGTCTATTTCATTGGTTTCATTAACTTGAGTTAGGTACTAGTATGTGTAATGAGATCTAACTACTCTGCCATGAAAATAGTCATCGTACCGCAAAAAACCTGATGAAATGACGATATTTCCACCCACAACAGTTGATCTTATCAGTATTAAAAGAAAGGGAATGGATTCATATAGCGCAATATCTTATCTCAAGCCTAGACCTCCACACAGTGATAATTTATCTATATATACCTTTTATACAGATTGTTAGTGATTGATTTTGTTGTATTCTGTGTGTAGGCGATCCCGGTGTTGCTGTTCATGATGGTGGAGGTGCGTTGCGTTTGACATATCCTCCTCCTCCAGCTCAACTAATACTAAATGCCGGTAAGGAGTGGATAGTTTCCTGTGGAAAATCAAAAAAGAAAACTTATGTTTAAAGATATGTTGTAACAGTCTTGATAAATTGGTGAAAAATGCTTTTTCCAAATGATTGTGTCAGTAGTTTCTATTTACTTATAAAATCACAGCATCAATTCGGAAAGCGTTGCCGAGGGGTTTGTCAGTAAAATGTATTCTCATTCACTCCTCCCTGCTTTAATTTTTTGTTTAGGCTTGATCAAGACTGATCAATTTTGTGCCGCTACAACTCTCTTTTGAATTTTCAGGGACCTGGACTATGGTAGGACCTCCTGGAGGTGGAAATGGAGGTGGAGGTACAACTCAGACTGATTCGCCATTGGCCTCACGTACCAGTTCCCCCTGCTCGCGCCCAGGTTCTCCCCAGCCAGTACCATCATCCGCATCCCGGTCTAAGTTTCCCCCTCCACGAGTCCCTCCCCCTCCATTATCTGCTGGTGCTCTCGCATCTGACGCCGCCCTTCGTGAGACCATCGGTAAGGAGCTGCCAAAATTCGTAACGTCTCTCCAAGCGTACTCCAGTGAACAGGTGAGTACCTCCCTCTAGTTCTAGTTTGAATAACACAGTAGTGTTTTTCTGTTCTTTGTCTCATTGGAAGATCTCCAATGATTTGAATCACTTTCAGTTGATTCGAATGACTGACGAGGAATTGAGGGACATCGGGCTGACCCCTCCGGCCATAGGGCAGCTTCGCAGCATTCTCGCTCCTAAACAGCATGCTATGACAAACGGAATTGGTCCACAGCCGCAACACATAATCGAGGTGATTTCTCCTCAGGGCCCCGTCCCTAAGAAGAAAGACCAGGAACCCGAGGTAACACTCCCATGTGTCATCACATCCGCCATTGATAGTCCTTGGGTATCTATCATCTCTAATCATCATGCTGTTATTTCAACTTTTAATTTACTTTAACATTAATTTTTAGTTATTCCACTTGAGAGCTTCTCGTAATGTCCCACAACTAGACCTCAGATCAGCGGTACCTAACTGTTGGATTTTTCATGGCTACACATATATAATTGAAGTAGGCTTACAAATATTTGTGAAACTTCAATGAGGTTTACATCCCCCCCCCCCCCCTATTTTTCAAGCATGGAACCTGCATTAGTAATCAAAATCCGAACCTATGTGTTTATGTAAAAACATATCCACATAATGGTACGTCACGAAATATCGACACCAAAGAAGTCAAATATCTTTCATTTACACATAAAGGTCGGGCCACTCTATAGCAATACGCCAACGAACCTACACTGACTGGACAAATCAATGTCTTGTTATGAAGGAAGTTCATATCAAGCTGACAACCTATTGACACCCCAGCGAAGATGTAATTTATATAGATCAGTCAGTATTGTTTCGGTAGCTTTAGATTCGTGAATCCACTGTAATTGCACCTTCTCCATTACTGTTAATTATCAATTCAGTTCACCAGCGAAATGGCGGTCATTTAATTATGCTATGAGACCGCCGTTAATAAGTTGATCTGTATTGCGTTACGTTCATTTCGGTTGAGTTTTCGTTCTCGCTAAACTATGGGATAGTCAAAACTAGATCAAACATTTCCATCTACGTTTCCAGATGGAGTGCCGCAGTCCCCTTTGGGACTAAAAATTTAATCTCGGGTGTACATTTCCTTAAATCGTTGCTGTACTGTAGTAGGCACCTATTAAATTTCCTCAGTATGTATAGGACACGCTCTGTAATCAAAGCCGGTTTCTCTTAGTAGTTTCAATGGAGAAATCGACAAGGTTACAGCGCACCACTTACCCCTATTCATCAGAAGTCAATGAAGTTTTCTAGACTCTTTCAGGTGAAACCTTCTATGGTAGGATATGGATTTAATAAAACCATAACTGAATAGAACGAACAATTCCATACAGCTTGACTATGTGAACAAAATCTCATAATTGTTCCCTTTATATTTATTTCAAAATGTTCTCAATTGTTAGCACTTTGTCTGCACACAATTAGTTAACTGACAAATTGAAGGTGAAAAAAAACTATTATAAATATTAGTTCATTCCGCTGGACAAACCTGTTTTGGGATTTTAAAATTATTATTCGATTTATTTTTTGTTGCAGTTTTTATTAATTTTCTCATTCTAATGGAATAGAAGCACATTTTATAGGCAAATGTGCGTGCATAAGTGAATTTACTGAAACACCTATATCTCTCTATTTAATGGTCCTTACATTTCTTAATATTGTTCCTAATTTATTGATCCTCAATCGCCTATTATATTATATTCATGGAAAAATATTTAAGAAATATAGTTTTTTTTTTTTTTCAATTTCCCCAGCTGAACCAGTAACCCTGGGCTGGGGCCGTTTATTTGCATGCTCCATGTAAATTTATTACATACGGAAACATCACTATCAACAAAAACAAATAAAATTAAAACAAACAAATTAATACAATCAATTACGATAACAGTATACTGGGGTATGTGAACCGACAAGTCCAACGAATACCTGATGAAAGTAGACTGAACTACTCGGTGCCCCATCCCATCCGGTGTTGTGTAGGTAGATGTTTTCACTGCAGGGGGGGGTGTTCTGTCACTTTTCGAGAAATAACCCACAATGGACTAGTTTTCCACTGAAATAATTTTCCACCAACAGGCAAAACAACAGTAGTAAACTAACCAGAGTACTTAGTTTCAGGCATTATCGCCAGAACCGCCAAGGTTCAGCTCTTTTGAAGACAAAATGAGTACGAATTTCTTATTTTTTCACTTCAACATTAAGGACACTTTCATAGATTAGATTTATATTCAATACATAAATAATAAAAAATATAAATCAATGAATTACAGAGTGACATAGGACGAGGAAACACCAAAATTTCAGCGTAAATGTACTTAACCTCATCTTGTAAATCTTATTATGACCACCTATGGAGGGGGTGAAAACTTTTCCAGAGTGGAGAAGGATAACTACTGTCTTACAGAACACCTGGAGAAGTTTTCCACGGCAAAACATGGCGGCCTTTTTCGAGTTAGAGGATTGCAGAACACCTGGGGAAGTTCTCCTAGGCAAAGATCGTGGTGTATCCCCACTGTGGAAAAGTTTTCCCGTCGAAATAAAGTTACGGACCCCCCCCCCCCCCCCCCCCCCAAGGTTGGTTTCATGCAGGTTTGGTGTGCACTTGGTGGTTCAAACTCAAACTTTTACTTTAGTGACGCCAGGTCTGTGTGAGGTTGGCAGTGTGGCCCGAGCTTAATCCATTTATGAAATACATTTTTCTCACTTTAAGCTTCTTAACCGTTCTCAACTCATTAAAAAGCTCCAAATGTCCCCCGACATGCCATGCTTCCCTTCAACATTAATTATTGAATAAATTTTTTAACCCAACATATGGATGTATTACCCTTCGGTTGGTAGGTAACTAAGTCAAGGAGATCCACCCTAATAAACTTAGCATGTCTCCTGTTTTATAATTTTAACTTCTTGGGAGACAGCACCTGTGTGTTTTATCTTTCAACTGGTTATATATGTTTCTTCGGCCAAATTGACTCTCTCTGGATCAAATGGCTCAATCATCTGTGGGCATTAGGTATTTGATAGGTAGACTCCTTACCTAAATCAATGGCCTTAGACTTCTTAAACTAACCATACTAATAGGTTATAGTAGTTAAGGTAAGTATTTCTTCGTTAAGTAATTTTCAATGTTGCTTCTCTTTTATTGGCTAAACTTTTGGTTGATGGAAATATTAGTGGAGTTGGGAAAATTTGGTTGGTTGTTAGCATGATGTCATTCAGCTCAGAACTTGCTATTATGTGTGCTCTTCGACACCAATCAATACGTATCTGTTTCAACCTAGGTCTATTGAATGAGAAACTTGTACAAATTTTTTCTGTTCATTTCCCAAAATCGTAGACTTCCCTAATGCGTGTGGCCCTTTTTGTTGTGTGTGAAGAAGCTGAATGAAACACACAGAAAATAAACGAAGTACGAATTTTATTGTGATGTGGCAGATTGATATTAAGAAGTATGTCACTTAATCACGGAGTGTTTTGCACAGCTCCACATCTCTCAATTATAGATTTAATTCAATATTGACAAATTTTGGGGGTCGTGGTACAAATATTTTCACCCATCATGTCTGATTTGTGTAAGTTTCTCGTTCAAAGTTGTGAATCTAATGAAGGTGTTCACTTGATATGTATCTTGCACACTTGAAAGATTTCCGTAGTAAAGTGTGAGCCGCCCTATCCATATCAAGAGAGTTATAAATTGACACTATTGATTGTGAAAGCTTTCATCGTTGAGCGTGTATGACTTGGATGCATTTCAAAGATGTTAAATATTACTATTTTAGTTGTTTATTTTATTTAAGCTAAGCTAATGCTCTTTTTTGTCTTAGAATTTAAGCTCCATCACTGCAAGGTTTTCAGTTATTCAATCTTGAGCAGATGAATCATCTCAAATGAACTAAACTAAGCTCATGAATCTGTTGTTCTTTTGTGGAATCATTGTTGATTCGTATGGTTGGCTTTTGGCAGGTTATGCGTCGTTACCCTATGGAAGGACTAGCTGTCTATCCAGCCCCGCCATTCATGTGCCATCAGCCCCCCCACCATACTACTTGTTACTCGTGCTACCCCATACCAGGACGTAAGGCTTTGCCGCTTCACTACATGGCCACTGGGCCACCACCTTCAATGCCTCCCCACTATCCTCCAGTCAACAACGTCATGTTGGCTGAAGGCCTTCGCTCCCTTAGAATAGCCTCTTCCATGCCTCCCGAAGACCATACGTCATCCGATACGGGATCTGACCATTCACCACCAGACACACCAGCTCCTCCTGCTCAAGGTCCGTGTTTTCACCCGTATCTGGATTGTAACACAAGAAAAATAATTACACTTAGCCTATTATTCACTAACTTGGAGTAGGTATCCATGATTTACCATGTGTATGATGTGCAGTCTTCTGTTGCTATTCACTATCAGCCTCTTTTATATAGCAGACTTCTGCAGTCTTTCCAAATTCTTAATTATATTTTCCACATTATTTCAAGTTTAGGAGTACAGTACGAATTGCAATGTTGAAAATAATTTCTATCTATTCAGGTTCCAAAACATTATGTACATGATAACAGGCATAATCTCAATAAAATCTATTATAACATTTGAAAAAATATTTTAAACTGCAATTGAATGTAATATTCAACCCATCAGTCAGTCTTATAAATGTAATAAACATATACCTAATATGACTAGTATTTTCACTTCTCACGATATAAATTTTGGCTTTATGCCATCAACCCTTGATATATTTCATGCATATTAAGAAGTATTGTATCAATTTATAGGAGCCGGTGGGATCCCCGTTAGTGCAGGGGAGGTGCAGAATGATGAGCGACTCGACGAGCGCCGAGGAACTTCTCGAAGAGGTGGAATGTCTCGGAGTAGAGCGAACCCGCCAGGCGTTCAGAGCGCTCCTCGAGGGAGGGGTGTAAATTCTGTTCATCACAGGTTACCTCATTTTTATTTTAGAGTATCGTAGTATCAAAATATAAACACTTCTTTACTTTCAACATTGGATGATCCTTTTACATTGAAGTCTATAATATCTGATATGAGACATGAAATTGTGTAGCCCTTGTTATCATGGTACGATAAGTGTGGATATAGAAGATGAAGACTCATGAAATGTAATGGTGTTAGTTCAGTGTGCATTCTACCATTGCGTTTCTGGTAGGGTTTGCATTCTATCGCCCCGCTTTAAGTTCGGTGTGTGTTCTATGTATGGAATGTGGTTTGATGTGCGTTCTAACCCTACGAATTCAATGTATATGACAAAAAATCTTTACATGTGATCTTACCTTATGTGCAGATGCTTCTTATGTCTTCCAACAGGGATAGAAAAGGTCAGGACTATCTGCACAATACACTTTCCAGCAGTAGTGATCGAGGTGTAACTGCAAATGGTACTGAGGAACCCCTCTCATTTTCATTAATATTTCAACTTTGGCGTCTAACCACGCCTTCTCTATGCTTTGGATGTGAGCCCCAGTTCTGGATCCTCGTATCCTTCCTGGTGATTCACTGTCTTGTGCACAAACATAGAGTCTAGTTGCTGTGGCAACACCCGTTCAAATCAGTGTAATTGAAAAAACGATTTCCCGTCCAAACTGATCTCGTTCAGCCCGTTTTTGGACAGCAAAAAGTAGGAACCCATCCCCCACTACGATTTTCCGTCTTTCCACCATCATTGTAGTACCGTATTTATGTTATCATCCTCATTTAACAACAATCCTTGGTCTACTAAATATTTATGACACAATATTTCACTTGACACTATATCACAGTAAAAATCATGAAACAACATCACAGGCATTATCACAGTTTTTGTCACGTACCATTAAAAAATCAAACGAAGTATTAAATATTACACGAAATATCGCAGAGGAAAATTAAAATGGAAGAGGCTGGCACGGATGCCACCGAACAACTG
Source organism: Adelphocoris suturalis (assembly GCA_030762985.1). Classification (NCBI taxonomy): domain Eukaryota; kingdom Metazoa; phylum Arthropoda; class Insecta; order Hemiptera; family Miridae; genus Adelphocoris; species Adelphocoris suturalis. The sequence goes on along the minus strand of CM061042.1, from coordinate 60,264,181 downwards.
AAGAACACAGATAGGGGGACCGGAATAGGAGATAAGATTTCAAGTGATAAGACTGCACTGTCAGCTTTGACTTCTGCACCCAACACATACATTGCAGGCTGGCATAAGTCAGAGCGCGAAGGGAACCTTAGACCACTGCAGCTGGTTTGTAGAACACACACCAAACTAGCACCAATTGTTATCTAATCGTAAAGAAGTGAAACATATCCATTCAATCACTCGAGAAGATTAATAAGTTCAGTACGCTGAGATTTACCGGACATTTTTGAAACTGCGCTAGCCATTTCATAAATATATTATATTCAGTTGATCCGTGGGTGGGAGGAGGGGGTTGTATTGATCCACTAGCACAATAAAAATTGACTTATCATTTAGTACATTATCTGATGATTAACATGTTTATTCAATTTCCAGGCGAAGGGATATGGGAGGTAATATATCGAATGGAAACTCATCTACCAGTTCCAATGCCAGTGGGTCAAACGGTGGAGGGAATAACGGAGGAGGAGGGGCAGAGCCCCCAGGACCAGTTCCTCCCGGCAGTTACTTTGGTTACATGACAGCCCCCTACATCAGGCCGCCTTATCCCGCGTACCACCATCACCCTGCAGCCTACGTTCGGCATGGTCCTTATCCTACGGCATACCACAACGGTAATTCAACTTGATATGATACTCTTAGGTTGGCTACTGGGTTTTCTCTATCCAAAAGTTCTGTTACAGTCCGGTTTTTGGATGAACTAGATGGTCGTACGATTGACAGATAGCTTGAAGTATTCTTAGGGCTGGTTTCACAAAAGTTTTTAATCAACGTTTACTCATTAAATCGAAGATCTCAGCTGTTAAACAATGATGTTCGGTTTTACCAACTCCGGTACAGGTAAATCAATGATCTTATGCCTATACCACAGATTTAACGATTCTCTGAATAATGACAGAGGATCTGCATATTTTCTAGAAATTTTGGGGTCTTTTGCATATATTCCCACTTCTTGTTGCGTATTTGGGGTGATTATTTTGCATATAATTCCGGGCTCTAATTATGAGAAAATTGTCACCCTTTTCTGCCCTTTTTGATTTGAAATAACTTTGAAATCTCGGATTCTGCAGTGGTTACAGTTATATAATCCATCGATTACCTACCTACCACTGCTTTTTGGAGACGGACTCCCGAAATTCCCAACGGAGGCGAATCAAAATTGTGTTTGAATGGAGTATTTCAGCAGTTCAAAATTTCGCATTTTTTCCTTCGAATTCAAATCCAAAATTCTTGAAAAAAAAAAAAAAACTATATATTACGAGAATTATACAGGGTGCGCCAGAATAACTTCTTTATTTGAAAGGTCAATAAAAAAAAGTATTGCAGTTATCGTTGCAATTCTTTTTTTATTGTCAAGTACACCAAAAAAATTTTTTTTTTTTTTTTTTTCAAAGGGTTTAGAAAATGACATTCAGCAAATGATGCCCCCCATTGTTAATGCATTCGTGTAGTCGATTTTTGAAGTTTCGCTCCACTCTTTGCAGCATATCAAAGGTTATAAGGATTATCCTAAAAAATGTTGGTACCTATGAAAGGAGTAACGTGAGTAAAATTCATCAAAATCCCTCCATCCGTTTGGGAGAAAATAAATGTTGAAAACCCTAACAAATTAGAAGCATATTATGAAGATATTCCTTGTAACCGTCTAATACTGACTTCTTACAAATAAATTAATTTGTTGATTGATATTATGAAGGTATTCAGAGAAACAGGTGCTATAAGGAAGTGTTCAATTAGTACTGACTCATGGACCACGTGTGTATTGAGTTATGAAAAGTCGTCATTAAGAAAAGGGATACATGCAGGTCTGGGTTAAACTTCAGACTGGATAACAAATTTAAGGTATGATTTCATGAATTTTATCTCAGGAACGGAGTTGGTGTACCACCAGTATCCGCCGCCAGGAACACCAGGAGCTGGGCCACCGCCTCCGCCACCTCCCGGCACCTTCCTTCCAGGACCTCCTCCCCCAGCCGTCCCCCAGTTCCCCCAACCGCCCATCATGAAACAGCTTTCCTGCTACAACTGCGGCAGCCAATCACATTCAGCTGGTGACTGCCCGGATCCAACCATTGAAGAGGTTACCAAACAAGGTACGTAACAAGATCAATTCATACAAACCTCTATTATAAAAATGAACACTATAAACATAATTTTTTGAGTAGCGCTCACGCAGAAGCAATAATGTCTAGTGGATACAAACTTTCATTGGAGTTCAAAAACTGTACCTGACACTATACACTGTGATTCCGACTTATCAACTTTACAACTCTTCAGAATTTATTTCAAGCTGCCATTGTCCTGACAGGGAATGTTGTCTTTTAGTCAGCCTGTTCAACATTCAATTAAATTGAATTGATACAGTTCTGTACACCTCTACCTTACTTTTGAAAAAATGGACTTACATTTGCTTTTCTGTGGTGGCTCCTCAATACTTTCTCACAGTATCTGTTCTACATATAAAAAAAGTGACTGAGCACAGTTAGTCTGAGCAAATTTAACCAGATGATTATATTTTGTGATTATGGTAGTTCTGTGAATCTGAAATTTCAAGTGGCTTTGACTACAGGTTTAGTGTCCTCTCCATATAGAATATTTTGAGCCTCAGGGACCATTGGTTAGCTGAAGTCCTAACACATCCATCTCACTGTTGAAGCGATCAAAGGATGGGAATGTCAGCTCCCTAAACAGCCATACAGGCTGTTTCGTTAGGTTAGGCCTTTGAGTATGAATAATATGGAGAGCTATGAGTGTCAAACCATAGGTGCCACTTTTGTCACACAGTGTTGCCAGACATTTCTTTTTGGGAGTACATGTACCACTTTTTAGATACCAAAACCCCAAACAACTTGGGGGGTACGCACAAATATGTATGCCCCTTTTGCTTAGGATCCCCTTTTTTTACCTCTTTTCATTAATATTCACTCACTTCCTTTTTTACTTACTTCGTGAACCAAAAAATTAATAACTCGGTACGTGAAAGGTAAAAAGTGTGGATCTAGGTAGGGGATGCATTGCTTCATGATGTATCCATGATACATTAATTGAAACAATAACAAGGCATTGTTTTTGCAGTTAGTTTAACAGGTGAAAAGTGTAAAATCTTGCTGGTTCACAGACACCCTAAAACCTTGTTTATACAGAATTAAAGTACCTATAGGAAAACTCATGCTAAATTTAAATCAAAAACCGACAGGCTCCGTTTCAAATTTCAGTATCGTGGGATGCATAGGAAAGAAATTTACCTCAGTGCTTTCACTCTGCTGATCAGAATGGCTCCAAACCCTGCCATTACTACCCGGCAGTCCTAAAGAGGATCTGTTTCAAATTTCAGCTTCATTGGATGCATAGGAAAGAAATTAGCCTCAGGGCTCACTCTGCTGATCAGGGTGGCTCCGTACCCTGTCATTGTGACCCAACAGCCCTAAAGAGGCTCCGTTCCAAATTTCGGCATCGTGGGATGAATATGAAAGAAATTAGCCTCAGGGCTCACTCTGCTGATCAGGCTCATGACTTTCAAGCAGTTACTTCCCAGTACCTAAAGAACATTTTTACCAAATTCGGTCAAAATCCGTCAAACGGCGTGGATTTTTATAAAGAACATACACACAAACTTTTCATATTTATATAGATAGATAGATAGTATACCTATTTAAATACTTATGGATTTACTCCCCACAGGAGTAGAGTCTGAAGTTGCTTCTCCCTCCACCACCTTCTTTATCCTTTTTGGTATCAAGATTAAGGGTCTTTCAAGTATCAACCGAATTGAACATATTTTCATTCTGAACATTTTGAGTTAACCATGATGATGTGTAGGTTGAAATTATGTAATACGCCTGAAAATATGTACCCTCGAAAATACCTCTTTTAGAAACACCATGTTCCTCTTTGTACCTCTTTTTATGATCGGCTGTCCCCTTTTCTGTCGGGAAGAGTCTGGCAACACTGTTGTCACGATGGACCACCTAAAATACGTGACTTTCAAGATGGCTGTGCACCAATCAGCTGATGTCGTAAGAGATGTTAATAGTTACTATATTATGTGGTACCTATTATATTTTTCTAAGAATCGTATACGTTACTCAAATTGTTCGATACAGGATGTTTTGAGATTTAATTTTTAAATAATATCTACTACACGTTATTGTGTACTACAAGCAGGTGCGTGGCGGGAAGTGTAATTTTCGTGGTCCACTGCGACACCAGCGGCACATATCAACTGACAGGAAAACAGCGTTAAAATAAGATCAGTAGTCCTCCATATTATTCATATTCAAAGGGTTAGACTTCAGAGTATGATGACACCCGTATAGGTTATGCACATTAAGCTCACGTTTTTGCTGTTAATGTTCAGCTGTTTTATGCTGTTGTGGCCTATGAAAACCTACTACCGACTATTGCCACATCTCCTTCAACGACCTTTTCGTCATTTTTCAGGTCAGTACCGCATTGACTTCGCCTCAACGCCATACCCGAAACAATCTGAGGCCGATAAGTGACCTTACCATAACTTTTGTAATATATGTATATAGCAACCATTTGTAATTTATATAACCTATTAATAGATTTCGACGTTATACGTAAAACAAAAAATTCAAAAATCTAGTTCAACAATCGGCCTTTAGCGTTTAAATTCTATATTTATTTTTTTCCCTTTAATTTATTTTATTTGGATGTTATTTCATTTATTCGAGTTTTGTTTCTTGAAAGTTTCTACCGGTTTGGTTTAGATCTGTTGTGTTTATATTCAGTTTACTGTTCGTTTTCTGTTTATTCCTATTTTGTCGAAACATCTTTCCCATTTTTCGTTTTTGTATCTTGTTTATCGGTTGAGAGATGACAATTTTGAATTTATAATATTACCATATTACTTCATAGCAATTATAAAAAACATCAAAATACTCAAAATATAAACGGTTGTGTGATAATTTCGGCCCGTTTACAGCAAACCAAAGTTTGTAACCTACAGATTAGCTTGCGGTTTCGGCTTCGTTAATTTCGTTTCCCTCGCAGAAGTGTCATACATTTATTATTAAGATACCTGCAGTGACTAGTATCTAACGTTAAGTGTGGCATAACGTCCCATTTGTTGTATCGCATCCTATGACGGATCGTATAATATGTTTATTGGAAAGATGCCGTTGAATTCTGTGTCGTATATTTGTATCAGAAATTACTGGGGTCGAATGATGAACAAACTTTCGGGGGGATTTTAAAGATGAGGTAAAATAAAAACAAGAGTCGTATAATTACTACTGGAAACAAAAAAAAAATTGTTAACGTATATTTATAAATCAATTTAAGAAAAAAAGTGAGTTTTTTCTAAAAACTATAAAAAGTATGAAAATTAAAAAAAAAACTATTTTAAGATGCTGATAATTTACATTATTAAAGAGGGAAGAATATCAGTACATACCAAAGGCCACACAACTCCCCACTGACGATCATATTTGTTTTGTATATGATGACAAACTTAGTTCTAACATTAATGTAAACGTACTGGCTGGGTTACCTTTGCTTTGTTCTAATCATCGACGATGTTTTTCACTAGTCCTCAGTGGGCCTTTTCAGTGGCCTTAGGTTTGAATGGGATTCCACCTTTATACCGATCTCCGTATTTAAAAAAAAAATTAAAAAAAAAAACAAAAAAAATTATAAAAAATGGAAAAATCGTTGTGCATTTTATATAAAATACATTTTAAAGGTTTATAAAGTTAAGTAATCAATTTGAAGAAAGAAAAAAATTATTAATATGACCTAGGTAGATATGTTACGCCCTTGAGGCCTAGGAATACGTTTGTTGCGAACGTATCACAAATTTACTGTGCTAAACTTTTTTCGATCACCATATCAAAAGTTTTGTTTTCTTAATTTCTGTGTACTTATTATTGATATAGACCTTTATTATTATGTTTTTACTTGAACAAACTTCGATCCTTCAATATAACGCTCCGTTTTCCAAAGAAGAACATATGGGTTCTTTAAGCTTTATGACGTATGGCACCCCTTTATAATAGCATTATTGATTATAGGTACCCTCTTCTTTTTTTCCATTTTGAATATTTGTATTGAGAAACAGATGTACAGCCTTAACTTTCTTTTTTTAATTTCATGAACGCTGTTTTTTTCCTTTTTGAGTTTCAAAATGATGAATAAATGTATATAAAGCACCTGCTTGTTTTCTTGAAGAAAAAAAAAAAACCTCTCCCTGTTGAATTCAAAAAAATTGTGTTTAGTCAAAAGATGAAGCTTGACGGTTTTAGGTGTGCATTGGAATAGAAGCCAGCCGTTTCATGTCATTTTCATGTAGATTCGTCCATTTGTAGGCATCTTCCGTAGGCATGAAAAGAAAAGCTCCATCCTCCGACCAAATCCAGTTAAGTTTGTTTGGCATGATTTTTAATGTGGAACTTGTTTTAGTCGTGACCTAACGGCAAGAAAATGTTACCAAATAGAGATACGAAATTGCTGTAAGCACAAGAAAAGTGTTGAGGATTATTTCCAATGTTTCCACCCAGAAAAAGATGAACCTCCGAGAGTAGTAATACACTTGTGCGTCCCATATACTAAATCAAGATTTGAGGAGATCAAGACCCGATCATGAAACAGCTGCAATCTTGCAAAATCAAAGGTGGCGTAAACTGATTAAATCTGTACCAATGAATTAATACGCTACTTTAGTTTCAGGTAGGAATTAGTTGTTTACGAAAATATTATTATGAAAGGCAGCCAGATAGTTATCACAGAAAAAATGGTTCCACGGATGTGTTAAGAAGTGCATAGAGACCATAAAGGAGTGGGAGGATGTCTCAAGATGACAAGAGATATTTTGCCCAAGTACGTATGTCCAACACCTACCTGCCACTCTCGGAAAAAAGATAAACCAATGAAAGAATTAAGCTTAGTAGCAGTGCCCAATAGACCATGGGAAATAATTGGTTCAGACCTATTCCACTGGAACAACAATGAATATTTAATATATTCTGGGTACTTTGATTTCCGAAATGATTGACTTGAACTTTGATTGATGATTGAAACACTCAAAAACTGGTTTTCTGTTCTTGGGATACCAGACACTTTGAAGACTGATGGTGGACCTCAATATTCTAGTCTACAATTCAAGGATTTTACCAAAACGTGGAAGTTCAATCATCAATGTCTAGCCCTAATTTTCCGAGAGCCAATGGTCAGACAGACAGATACTTCGAGGAGGCAAAATTAATATTAAATAAATGTTTGGCTGAGAACTCAGATATCCATCTGGCATTGGATCCATCCATGGGGATATTGGATCAGCGGTCCAACGCTTGAACAAAAACCTTGATTCCCTGTGTTCCCGAACTTCTAGAGCCAAGGATTGTAAATCCTGTGAGAGTAGAGACTAAAGAAATTACAGGAGGTCCAAAAGAGCTACTCAGATGTTGGTAAGACTCCTCATCAGTTGTTCAACAAGGGTGACCCCATCCACGGTCGCTAAGGGACTGGATGCTGGCAGAGCTAATGCATCAATATTATGGATCTAATTCATATACCTATTTACCCGAACACCGGATGGAGCTACTTGTTGTAGAAACTCATGGTTTCTCCTACCAAGGAAGTCTGCAGCCTTCGGAAGTTCAGGTGAGACTACAGAACCTCCTATATCACCAAAACCAAAGCTCTCACACACAAATTTGGGTTCAACTTCGCCACAAGGGAATGTACCCAATAGTTAGTTGTTAAGCCAGTCCAAACTCGACAGCATACGTTGCAGCGCTGCCAAAGAGATCTTCACAATGCGCTGAAACTCCCATAATTTTGATGGTGAAAGGGTTTGAGCTCGACTCTAGCACGAAGGTGAGATAACAGTGGGTTTTTGATCTACTTGGTAACCACCCGCCGTTTCCCCATCCTCCGCACCATCTTCCATTCCCCCAAACTGAACGTTTCCTACAAATTTTGAAATCCGTGGCGATGTCTTGTCTCTTCCACTATATTAAGTTTCGAAAACGTTTGAAAGTAGCCTATTTGTGAGAATTATTCAAGAATACAAATTTCCCGACTGATATTTTCAAGATTGGGACTACTTTCCTCTTCTGCCACCATCTTCCACTCCCCAAACTGAATGTTTCCTACAAATTTTGGAATCCTTGGCGAAATCTTGTGTTTTCAACTATACTGGGTTTTTTAAAATATTTGAAAGTAGCCTTTTTGTGAGACTTATTCAATAATACTTTTTCCCCGACTGATATTTTGAAGATTGGGTGGACTACCTACTTTCCTCTTCTGTTACTGGATGTCTTTTCATTCAGCTGCCATTATCGAACCAACAAACACCTCGACTGTTGAGCTGGTTTCACATGGAGTGGAACGAGCATGGAAAGCGGGAAGACTGTGGACAAATGTTCTAGTGGAGGGGCGGTGGAGTCGGAAAGATTGTTCACATGCAGTGGTCTAGTTGGTGAACGGAATCATAACCTTCCTACTGAAAGCATCTCTGATTTGAAACCTCTACTTGCGGTTATCAACATTCCTGTCCAATGAGCTTGCGCGGAGCTCGACAGAACGCAGAAACGGTATAAAAATTTCTACCGCTGTCCGCCCATTCCAACAACATGGCCGTCGCCTTCCTCAACTGATGTCCCAACAGTCAATTAGATTGCGTTCCGTCTTTCCGCGCTCGTTCCGCTCAATGTGAAATCAGCTTCACTGCACCTTCGATTTGTTTTGTTAGTACAAATATTATCTACCAAATTCATCATCTATTTCAAAAGCCATTTTCATTGCTACTACAACCCTGCACCATGGGTCTTCAACAACGGTAAGTTGTGTTCTTAATTTGTCTACCATTTGATTATGAAATGAAGCGAACCACCATCAGCATCTTGTCAATTATTCCTTGTGATTATTTCGATGTTTCAAGCAGTTATTTTCGTTTGTTGCGTTGTCTAAAGAGTTAAATACTTCAAGACAATACATTTTATCTGTTCCATAGGTCTGTTATACAGGGTGTTTCAGAAGTACCTAATGGTCCCGCATTTCCATTTAATTGCGTAAAAAATAGGCCTAACGCCGCTCTTATATATATATTAATTGCTATGCAATTCTTAGGCCGACCCCCAATAATTTTTTTAAAATGTCCACTTTTTTTGTGTAACGTTTTTTGTCCCGAGATGGGAAGCGAGAGGTCGTGGGTTCAAATCCCGGCCAGGCCTGAAATTTTTTTTTTTTTTCCCTCGTGAGACGAAGGTTGTGGGTTCGAATCCCGGCCAGGCCTGAAAATTTTTTTTTTTTTTTCTCGTGAGACGAAGGTTGTGGGTTCGAATCCCGGCCAGGCCTGAAAATTTTTTTTTTTTTTTTTTCTCGTGAGACGAATTGCATAGCAAATTATCCTCGTTTTCTACACAGTAGAAAAGAGAAAAGATCCGGCGAGGCGCGAAACGCCGAGTATAGATTAGGGAGGTCCAGGGGGGCGAAGCCCCCCTGGCGGGGCCCGAAGGGCCGAGTATATATATTTTTTTTTGTGTGAGGAATTCAGGAAAAATACTATTGCGCCAACTGCTTGCGCGAAATTGACACTAACTTCATTTTTTCAAATGGGAACCTCCCTTTTATATTGCAGACTCGGATTCTACGTCGAATTTCATGACGACCCCTCACACTATTTTCTTGACCGCGCGCAACCTGTTCCGTGAGCTCGCATAGTTGCCTTACTACCAAAATTGCACAAAACATGGATGCTGGTAAACCCCAAGAGTGTTACATGAATTTTCATTGTTTTTCAACGCTGATTCATATGTAGTCCAGTCAAAAAACCTAAAAAAATGACCCAACCTCCTAAAAAATCCGAAAGTTTTGAAACTTCGCACACTTATTTAAAGGTACCTAGGGATGAATATACCAAAAGTCCTCATGAATATGAGGCGAGCTCTAGCGGCAATTAGCGAAAACAGGTCACTTTTTTTGGTTTTTTGTTAATATCTCGAGAACCTTTGGTCGGAGGTAAAAGTGTACCGTATACATAATTGAAGCTTATTAAATTTGCAACAAAAATAATTATATACATTTTTATTGTATTCCTAATGGTTACCGAGTTATAGGGCGCTAAATGATAGCGTTTTTCGAAAAATCGCGCTAGCGCGGTACAATAATATAGCATTTCTTATAATAGTTTTAAAATTACAGTACTCAATCGATGCAAAAGCGAAAGTAAAGTTTTATTGTTTTAACATAATTAACATGCTGCGTCTTGGATACTAGGATCCTTGATAATCACGTAAAGACACGTCAGATCCTCCCCTCTAGTTTGCAGCAACCTGTTCATCGAGGTTGTCTCCAACTTTCCTCATCTGGTTTACATGCCGTCGGTGATACTCGTATCCCACTTTGATCCGATAGTGTAGTTCTCCAAACTTCTGACACACCCGACCGAATTTCCATTTTTCATGCTGACCATAAAAACGCACAGCCACTTGTTCCCCTGGTTCAAAACTTCTCACCCCGTCTTGTCTCCTCTCCACACTACTTGGCTGCCTTGTGTCCTCCCTTACCAGATCTACTCTGGTTCGTATCTTTCGACCCAGGAACAGCTCTGCGGGAGACACGCCAGTAGTTGCATGTGGGATCCTTCTGTATGCCATGAGGAAACTTGCCAAGCCTCTTGCCATACTGTCTCCAGCCATCACCGTCCGTCGTATACCGTTTTTTAGGGATTGTACTCCCCTCTCAGCCTGTCCGTTTGTCGCAGGATGATAGGGAGCCGAAAACTTGTGCTTGATCCCATGAGCCTCACGGAAGTTCTTGAATTCGGAACTCGTGAATTGAGTTCCATTGTCTGAGACAATAATTTGTGGAAGCTCGAACGACGAAAAGAATTTTATCAAACAATCAATCGTGACCTTGGTGCTAATCGTGGTCACAGGGAAAACCTCTACCCACTTGCTGAACGCATCCACTATAACTAAAAGGTGCTTATTCTGGTAGGGTTACACGTAGTCCACGTGTAACCTCTCCATGGCCTTGATGCTATACAAATGTCATCAGAAAATATAATTATTCCTTCGATTCCTTGCAAGATACTTTCAATGGTCCTCTGCCATATTGCAGGGGCACTGGAAATCCCAAAAGGAAGTCTGTTGTAGTGAGTCGTGTGAGTGTTGTGAGTCGTGATAGTAATAAAGTGTCGGTCATCGGGGTGCACTTCTAAATGGGTGTAAGCCTGTCTTATGTCAATTTTCGAGAGAATACTATATCCACTTAGGTTTGAAAACAAGAAGTCGATGTTAGGTATGGGGTGCTCATCCACTACTAGCTGGGGGTTAACTGTTACACTATAGTCTGCACAAAGACGGACTTACCCATCATTCTTTATAATTGGTACTACTGGGGTTGCATAATCTGAACGAGTTACCTTGGTAATAACCCCCTCTCCTTCTAATATTTCTATTTCTCTTGTAATCTTCGGAATTAAACTAAATGGCAGAGGCCTTGCCTTCTTATATACAGGTTTTGACCCAGCTTTCATTTGAATTCTGGCGTCAAAACCCTTCATTTTCCCTAACCCTTCCTGGAAAACAGACGGATATTAGTTAATCAATTTATTCAATTCAGTTTCCAGTTGCGTTTTGTTCACTACTGCCAAACTACATACCTTCAAACTTGTCGTATCCATTTTAGAAAATATCTCACGCCAGTCCAACTTGAACTCCTTCAGCCAGCTTAATCCCAGCAAGCTGTCATTGTTGCCCTCCACTGTATACAACTTCACTTTCCTCATTTGATCGTGAATTGTAACTGGAATCTCGAGCATCCCTACCACCTTGATTATCTCCTTAGTGTATTTTCGGAGCCTGATGTCTGCAGGAGATAGTTTCACATGAGGAAACAACCCTCGAAGCTTCTTCACACTCATCAGGGATACTGATGCCCCAGTGTCGATTTGGATCAATTCCTCTTCCCAACTTAATAGGCACGCAAAGCTTTACCTTGGATGGGTTTGGTGCGTGCAGCGCCCACACATGTTCCTCCCCCAACAGAAGTTGAATCTGGGCAGTATCCTCCGCCAGCTTCGTTGCATTTGTGGCACGTTGCATGCTTGAATCAGCAGTGCTTGGCATTATGGTTCTTTCGGTCACACCGCCAACACCATTCCTTGGCCCTGACAGCTGGCTGGTCACGTTTCCTCCCAGTCTTTATGATAGCTACATCTGTTACCTGTACTGGGAATACGGGCTTCTCCATACTCTTTTGTGCCTTCTCATTTACCTCAAAGTTCATGGCAAACTCCAGAGCGTCTTTTGAATGTTTTGGATTAAGGTTCAACAAGTCGTTCCTCAGCTTTTTGTTATTTCCCCCGATAATGAACTGGGTGCAGATGGCACTGTCTAACCATGCTGTGGGGAACTCAAATCTCTTGCTAAGAATTCTCAGCGCCGCGTAGAACTCCTGCACAGATTCCCCCTCTTCTTGTCTTCTCGCCTGGAAGCTTACTCTTTCCGCATACATATTAGGCTTGGGTTCCAGCAATCCCGACAGAATATCGAAGAGTTCCTAAATCGACTTGTCCTCAGGGAGTGCTGGCGAACATAAATCATTTACCCTGGCATACGTCTGTTCCCCTATTGTGTCGAGAAGAGCTAAAGTCTGTTTCTTTTTCGGGATCTCGTACAGTTTAAAATTATTTTTGATCCTACGGTATAAATTTCCCAAGACACAATCGAGCTGTCAAATGGGGGAATATTGAGTTTCACCGGCTTCCATTTCTGCTCCATTTCTTCTTTGTCTTCGCTTTTTAGTGAGTATTGCCTCGATTTCACCATTGGTTTAACCATTGGTGCGAAATAGACCAAATCCCGTCGCCACTAAAATGACAGTACTCAATCGATGCAAAAGCGAAAGTAAAATTTTATTGTTTTAACATAATTAACTTGCTGCGTCTTGGATACTAGGATCCTTGATAATCACGTAGAGACACGTCACGTTTACAATGGTTTACCACATTTTTTTTTTATACCAAGGATGATTGATGAGATACACATAACAGCTTTGTATAAAAAGAAAGACATGATGTATATTAAACAATGAAATACATGAACAAAAAATGCTGGGCATTCCAAGAAAAATTGTGTGCAGAAAAATCAACCAACTCTTGATTGTTTTTTGGTAGAATGCTCTGCAATCTGCTTATCTTGGTCCGCTTCTGAACTTGCAACCTGAAACACAGTAAGAAGAGGTAAATATGCATGAGATGATGATGTGAGAGAACTATTATACGGATAAGAACATGTAGGTAAGAGAAAGTAGGTAAGCGAGCAGAAAAACAACGTATGAACATGACAACCGATTCATGTATACTATTGCAAGGTATCAATAAAAACGTATTAAAAAAAAATACAAAAGTGCAATCTCACCTGACTTTTGGCTGTCTCTGTTTCTTCAAGGTTTATGACATCGGGATCACCAGGGTCATCAAAGTCTTCTTCGAGGGTGGAAGTAACACCATTCAAGCATTCGCCATGGCAGTGTGACAAACGCTTGTACACATTATTCCTGACTTTCGACAACCACATCTGTTCCCACATCCCCCTGTACATTTGCAACAAATGAGGTTGAGGACAGTTTCAGGTGCTGCTGGATCCTTTGTTGTCACAGTGATCAGCCGATCGCTTTCCAACTTCCAACCCCACTGTACAGGAGGAAGTTCATTCCCAAGCCAAAATTGAAAACGGCTGATCACTGTGACAACAGAGGATCCAGCAGCACCTGAAACTGTCCTCAACCTCATTTGTTGCAAATGTACAGGGGGATGTGGGAACAGATGTGGTGGTCGAAAGTCAGGAATAATGTGTACAAGCGTTTGTCACAACTGCCATGGCGAATGCTTGAATGGTGTTACTTCCACCCTCGAAGAAGACTTTGATGACCCTGATGATCCCGATGTCATAAACCTTGAAGAAACAGAGACAGCCAGAAGTCAGGTGAGATTGCACTTTTGTATTTTTTTTTTAATATGTTCTTATTGACACCATGCGATAGTATACATGAATTGGTTGTCATGTTCATACGTTGTTTTTCTGCTCGCTTACCTTCTTTCTCTTACCTACATGTTATTATCCGTATAATGGTTCTCTCACATCATCATCTCATGCACATTTACCTCTTCTTACTTTGTTTCAGGTTGCAAATTCAGAAGCAGACCAAGATGAGCAGATTGCAGAGCCTTCCACCAAAAAACAATCAAGAGTTGGTTGATTTTTCTGCACACAATTTTTCTTGGAATGTCCTCAGCATTTTTTGTTCGTGTATTTCATTGTTTAATATACATCATGTCTTTCTTTTTATACAAAGCTGTAAAGTTTATCTCATAAATCATCCTTGGTATACAAAAAAAAAGTGGTAAAACATTGTAAACTATCATAAGAAATGCCATATATTGTACCGCGCTAGCGCGATTTTTCGAAAACGCTATCATTTAGCGCCCTATAACTCGGTAACCATTAGGAATACAAGAAAAATGTATATAATCATTTTTGTTGCAAATTTAATAAGCTTCAATTATGTATACGGTACACTTTTACCTCCGACCAAAGGTTCTCGAGATATTAACAAAAAACCAAAAAAAGTGACCTGTTTTCGCTAATTGCCGCTAGAGCTCGCCTCATATTCATGAGGACTTTTGGTATATTCATCCCTAGGTATCTTTAAATAAGTGTGCGAAGTTTCAAAACTTTCGGATTTTTCCGGAGGTTATACCTTGTTTTGACTGGACTAATGGGGCTATGCGTTTCTTGATTTGATTCGATTTCAGCTGAATGATGGCCGACATTCGGTTATTTTGCGTGAAAAAATCGTCTTTTTAGGCGTGTGATTGCACATGAAATTTCATAATTTTCCATTCCCTTTCCCTCCTCCTTCCTCAACCGGGCTGGGGACCGGGTATAGAGTTGAAAGAAAATAAAAAGTTCCAGTCATGCAGCATGATCGTATGAGCGAATTTTCTTAAATTATCTATCGTATTATAACATGTTGAAATGTAATGAAGTTTGAGCAATTTCAGTAGAAAGCATTTGTTAATCTTATGGCAAAAAACTTGTACTAAATAAAATTCGGTGATTCAAAAAATGTTTTTGGAGGTTTAGGTTTTTTGCAGTTTTTATAGATTTTTCAGCAAATATTAATGGAATTTAAGTACGTTTTTTCGGCATAAATTTGTGCAAACATTTTTTAATGTCCTGGTTAATCGTTGATAATTTTGTTTTGAAAAAACTCGGCTAAAATTTTTGAATTTAACGGTTTTTGGCAGTTTTTTGCCATTTTTATTGATTGTTTTAAGTACAATGTTTGAAATTTGACCAATTTAAGTAATGTGCTCAAAAATTGATGGCCAACGAACTCATCCTTTCTTATGGAATGCTTGATTTTTTGGCGTAAAAACGGGATTTTTATCTCAATCCTACGGAGAGTTTCGTCTGGAATGACATATATATATAACTCGGGCCTCGCAAGGGGCTCCGCCCCTTGACCCCGCCAGGGGGGCTTCGCCCCCCTGGACCCCCCTAATCTATACTCGGCGCTTCGCGCCTCGCCGGATCTTTTCTCTTTTCTACTGCGTAGAAAACGAGTATAATTTGCTATGCAATTCGTCTCACGAGAAAAAAAAAAAAAAAAAAAAATGTTCAAGCCTGGCTGGATTCGAACCCACAACCTTCGTCTCACGGAAAAAAAAAAAAAAAAAAAATCAAGCCTGGCTGGGATTTGAACCCACAACCTTCGTCTCACGGAAAAAAAAAAAAAAAAATCAAGCCTGGCTGGGATTTGAACCCACAACCTTCGTCTCACGAGAAAAAAGAAAAAAAAAAATTTCAAGCCTGGCCGGGATTCGAACCCACGACCTCTCGCTTCCCATCTCGGGACAAAAAACGTTACACAAAAAAAGTGGACATTTAAAAAAAATTATTGGGGGTCGGCCTAAGAATTGCATAGCAATTAATATATATATGAAAAAGCGCAAACTTCAGGAATTGTTTCAGAGTGCCTCAAAACGGATCTCAGTGAAGAAATTTTTCAAAACTTTTTATTCAAAAATTTTCTGAGCCATTGCAATAGCTTCATTTTCTACGAAAATTCGCTTAAATGATCATTTCTAATAAAAAAAAAAAATAAAAAAAAATTAAAAATACCATCTGGTGGAGGGAGAACATAAAAGAAACTTAAAACGGTCATTTTGAGCAACTGCTTTGAAGTCTTTATTTTTATTTTTTTTTTTTTTGTTTTTCCCCCACCAGATGGCATTTTTAAAGGAAATGTTCATTTTTATTTTCTTTTAACTCCATATTCGGTCCCCAGCCCGGTTGAGGAGGGAAAATTATGAAATTTCAAGAGCAAACACGCTCCTAAAAAGATGATTTTTTTCATGCGAAATAACCAAATTTTGGCCATCATTCTGCTAAAATCGAATCAAGAAACGCATAACGCCATATGAATCAGCGTTGACAAAACAATGAAAATTCATGTACTGCACTTGGGTTTGTGCAATATTGGTAGTTGGGCTACTTGGCGCGGTCGCGGAACGGGTTGCGCGTGGTTTAGAAAATCGTGTGAGGGGTCGTGAATTCATGAAATTTGACGTATAATCCGAATTCGCAATAAAAAAGGGGGGTTCCCATTTGAAAAAATTAAGTTAGTGTCGACTGCACGCAAGTGGTCGGCGTGAAAGTATTTTTCCTGATTCCTCACAAAAAAATATAAGAAATGACGTTGGGTCGATTTTTTACGCAATTAAATTAGGAAATGCCACCATAACTAACGAATGGACCATAACTCCTGAAACACACTACATATGGAGTAGGTAACGGTGTTTGGAGAATTAATGACCCTCTAGCATCTCGGGAAACACGAACTTCTTTTGGTGCCATTCTGTAGAGGCACCAATGGCTGATCAGGCTGCCACGTTTTCAGTTCAGTTTACATGCCAGTTCTCGCCAAATGGTGATCGAGTGCAGTTCATTAAGGCATAGTTTTATACAGGTCAGTACCATGCTTTAAAGTTTCTGTGATTGTGATTTTTCAATAAAATTTTTGTATTGCCTTGTAAGCTGGAGCCACCACCCTCGCCAAGTCATCACCCTGATCCAAAATGGACGTCATACCTTGCGCCCTATTGACGTCACAGCAGTAGTGATTTGGCATTGTAGCTGGGAAAAAACTATATTGCTAAACAGAACTCCGCTCAGAATCGAGAAAATAATTTCTGGGTTCTAAAGTGGGGCATCAATGGCTTGAAAATTTGGCAGCACCGGATAATCTGTTCAAAGAGCTTCAAAAGCGGCCGGATCCAAACCGTGTCGAACGTGGTGCTCCCAGCACACCATCAAACTCGGGTGCAGAGCAGGCAGGGCGGGGATAGGGGGACGCTCATTCGGGCTGTCCCCTAAGGCTGTTGAAAAAGCCGGGTCCATGGATCTGTCAGGATCAACAGGCTCAGTTTCAAACCCCAGAAAACTCCTGGACTCGCCCGAAAACATCGGCCGCTGTGTCAAGGACTGGGGAAAAGTCTCCCCACCATCTCCATTCCCTTCGGGAGAGTCCATGGGGTCGAAAAATTCCTCACCATCTGTCTCATACTCAGAAAAAAAAATAAAAAATAATAATGTGCTGATACGGAAATTACTCCTGATTTTAGTCCCCTTGAGCAATACGGCAGTGATGTGACGCCATAGAACTTACTTTACCTTCTGGCTAAACCCCGGAAGCGTAATTCTGATCTTGATTGGACAAAAAATCTCTCTCCCGACCATATAAAAAACTTGGAAAACGCCTCTCCAGGTTCTGTGTGCGCAAAAAGCTAATTTCTTGTGACTCTTTTTCTACAAATTTCCGTCGCATTCCCGAAGAGACGCGACCAGGGGAAGCATCGTGCGGGTGAAACAGTTTTACGCACAATTCACTGAACTCACGATTGCGGAGTGAAAAAACTAGCCACGAAACAAGATGCTATTATACGGAAAACACCGGCTCTAGGTTCACCAGAAGAATTTGTTTGAAAAAGATTATTAGATGGGAAAGCACAAATCTCCGTCCATCAGACGCGCAGCTGAAGGAACAATTAAGCGTTCGGAACCGTGGACTGAATATCGGTTGGCACGACCTCCTGTAAGGCGCCCGAACCGCTAAATTTTGAATTTTCTCTTTACAATGGCTCTGTCCCACGCCATGGCTGGGGGCCACTACATTGTTAAACCACCCTCCAGTTCCCCTAGATATAATTACCCATTGTAATGAACATTTGAGGCCAAAGAGTGCTGCTTCATTGTTGCTGTATAGTTACTAAATTTGTTTATTGGTATCGCGTTACACTTTTTTGGGCTGAAAAAGAAAAAGACAGACGTTCTAGAACAATCAAGTCGAGTGACGAGACTCTAGACCCAACTTGCTCTTTTGTTCGACAACAACCAGCCGTGTGGTATTCCCAGCACTCAAGTCGCCATGTTATCGTTATTATCTTCCACCAGGCCCCCTACGGTCAATCATTACTACGCTCCTACCCGAGACGTTGATAAATTTATTTTCTTCCGGTGAGAGACCATACAAGGTTAATGAGAACTAATCACCATTTTGAGAACTGATTACTTGGATCGAATTAAACTGATCCGGTGCCATACCCCAAGACAGGTTGGCGTTCAGAAGCACATGCGGAAAATTTCTTGTAATCTTCAAACGGATTCTTTTTTTTTCAAGGTTCTGAACGTTTTTCAAGTTTCTGAACGATGGTTGGTTTAAAAAAAATTATGTTCTGCTCTAATCACTTGAAACAAGAGTTTTCCTGCACATTGAAGTTGTATTGCTGCAAACAAGTTTCATAAGTTGCATTGCTTGGAATAAACCTAGGGAGAATAAAGATTGATGATGGAATGGTGACAACCCGTCCAGGTGATAAAAATATACCGTTATATAACAGTATTGTATTTTAAAAAATCATCGTACAATAGTATTAATACTCTTTCTGCCTTTCGACAATATTTGACAATAAAAGTATCACCATGATATATTTCAACTATATCACCATTGAACACACCTTGCACAGAAGTCTAAAACGAAATTATTTTCAAGATGATTGATGAAGTAAATCTGACTACACAATAAGGAACACAAAAAACACTTCCAAAACCTACACAATTAAATGCATCAAAACTCAAGTATTCTGGAACGTAATGAAATTATCAAGTCTATGTTGTTTTACAAAGAGTAGGTAGTCTAATTGAAAAATAAGTAAAACCAACATTTCTTCGAATGGTTTTGTTTATACTGCTTTTATACAATAATATAATTGATTTAGGCACACATGTATGTAGTGTAAATCATTGGAATAGTACGTATATATAACATGATAATGTACCCATTTAGAGTAGAATTCATCGTTCTAGAAAATCTAAAAGAAGCAATGTATGAAATAACCGAAGTAGAAGGAGGTATTTTACTGAGTATGAAGAAGAGTATAATGAACTGGACACGAAATTGAGTAAACCTCTAGACAAGTATGCGAACTGCGTCAAATTAACTAACGGCTACAGACTTATTGGAATTGCCGCCCTTCTTAGTGGCATACTCTACGGGATAGAAGAAATAGAAGAAAAAACAAACTCGCATTTTTTTTAACTAACTGTTTCGAATAAAATCAAAGTCTCTTCTCTGAATGTTTGGGTAGTTTTTGAAATTCAAGTTCAAATTCATCCTGGAGGCCTCATTTCACTCCACAGAACTCACAAACTTGAGAAGCTACACGTGGGGGAAAGTCCTTTCTCATTCACTCAACTTTCCAGTGACATATTTACCAAATGCAAATACCCAATATCCACCGCGCCTCACTTATTCAAGAGCGCCTTTCACATATAAATCCTGTCACTAATCTATTGGCACATCTTTCGAGAAAAAGAGCTGATTCGCTGGAAAGGTTAGGTTCTTTCATCTGTTCTGATCTGTTTGCTTTGAAATTTAAGGGAATTATTGAAGTAAAAATCATAGTCTAATCACCGGTGATTTCAAGCATGCATAAAGTAAGTAGGTTTATGCATATTTTTTGTTGGAATAATGCAATGTTGACCTTATAGCCAATTTCTGTAGCATATAAGCAAATAATTTTGATACGTCTCGTCTTCCTTCCTGGCGTCAGTTGAATTGTTCTGTCTAGCTTCCTGTATCACCATAGTTACAACTCGCTCACACAAAAGCCCCAAGTATCCACTTTCAGAACAATTTATTTATTTGAAAACTGTTAACTAGGTAAATCTCCTGGCTGTATACTGAAGGAAATGAAGCGGTTTTTTTAAAGGCACTTATGCTTGCTGCACCCATAGGTAATGAAGTCCCCTGATGGGCTCCACCAACGAAATTCAATGTCGTCTCAGTAAATTTTATGGCTACTAGACCTGGTTTTTGCAGCTGCTACAACCAAACACAAACTCCAGGTGTTTGTGAACTGCTTCTTTTCCCAGAATACTTAGTGCCAGATGACCAGAGGTAATATTCCTTGAACTAAAAAGCAGAAGGTTGCCCTGCAGAAAAAAAAGTGGTACTGGCTTGGGAATAACCTGTTTATCCTCGTGATAGTATCTGCAGCTGCAGAATGTTGTGAAGGGGAAATGGGCTTCACTGCAACATGGACCCAGTAGTGATAAACTGCATTCACAAAATTACCTAACACCAGAATTAAGAAGGAATGATGTTCATAAAATTAACCATAGCAGATAAACTAGTATATTGCTTTTTAAACTAAAAATGTAGACACTGCAGCACTTGGTAGACTTACATCTTGCTGCCACTGGCATTAGGGGTTTCCATGCGGTCTTTATGAATTTTGGATGTCGTAAGACCATATGGTTTGAACCGCTGCCGTTTGCATAAAAGGGTTACAACAGTTCCCATTTCAACTGCATGTATTTGGGGAGCAAGCTAGATCGACAGTGTCAGTTACCACTGTCAAACCATTACCACGAGGATAAACATAGCTTTGGATATGAAAACTCTGTAGCCAAATCTACAGAGTCTCTGAGGTGCTCTGAGGCTCAGGATAGAAGGCAGGGTAGACCTAGGATCATGTGCTTTGCACAGTGCAGCTTGAGGCCAATCACTATGTGCTGACATGGAACCGTCTCAAGACAATGGGTTCAGAGGGTAATGTGGAGACGACTTGTTACAGCCCTATGCTCCCCCGAAGGATTACAAATATTTTCGCTAAAATAAAAAGTAAAAAGCCTTACTAATTTTGGAAGTGGCAGTTACAAGAATTGTGAATAGAGAAAATATCCATTTTCATCTTGCAATCCATGTTATTAACGTTTCGAGACTTGACCCCAGCTGGATCCTGTCACCCAAAGCTGTCATCACAAGTCAAGATTTGGATAAAACAAATCCACCCCAATACGAAAAAGTCTAGTTTGAACCAGTTTTGGAACAGAGTGACCATGCTGAAAATGAAAAAATGCGCAGAAGGTCCCTTTCGCAGTACCTACTTCATTCTCCGGCGTGCGCAAAGGTGAACAAAACCGCAAAGTTTTTAATTTCAGAGGGTAGGCGTAGAGGAGAAATCTCAGGAGGGTAAGGTATTCCTAGTTCACAATCTGCCCAATAAGTTTGTGGGGTCTGAACCTGGAGAAACAAATAGGTCTTTTCGAATACGTCCCCGCATTTTCAGTTTTTGTTCTTTTTCTACCACCGCCAAGTGTTAATTTGTATTCATTATTACTAAAAATGAGTCAAATGAAATAATTTGTGAAAGTATTAATTTTAGAAAGTAAAAGTATTTGTGGCCAGTTTTAAAATTGCACCACCCGGCGTTCCAACAGGAGGGGATCTGATATGTCCAGGTGCCACGACACACGAAACAAAAAAGAACTCAACCTGCAAGAACATGGCATGTCTTATCGCTTAATTTTCATTTCCGAAAACGGTTAGTCAATAAACACCTGGTGTATTAACTTTTTTATGGCGTTATTACCGAAAACCTAGCGTTACCTAACTTACAGTACCTCTAGAAAATACCTTTGTAATTCTACTAACACTTGGTGGATATAGAAATGAAAAATTGAAAATTCGGGGACGTATTAGAAAAGACCCAAACAAATTCTATCAACCGTAATCTTTTCGATGAAGCTGATGAGCCCAAGAGGTCCACCACCTTTATATAGTGTCTACAGGATTCTTTGGGTTTCGAATTTTCACTTTGTGGTTTACTTCGTTCTTGTTCTTGCTGGATTTATTGTAAAAGTAAACGTAAACTAATTGTAAACTGTAAAGGTAAGCTCAGAATTGAAGCGAATTTGAGAATTATTTAGTGGAGGGGGGGGGGGGGGGGACCTTCAGAATTCACTCATGGGTTCCAATTTTGCAGTGCTAGATTTTAAACGGATGAGCGTATCAGACAGACTCACAAGGAACTTTCAGAAGAAAACCAGAAACCTCCCAGAAACTTTTGACGATTTCATCAAATTTTTGGATTTTATAATTTATTTATTCAACTACCACCAACGAAAAGTAGTATTGCCGTTATGAAAAGTGTGTGTTACTTTACATTGAATTATTTTTTCCAACTTTTTTTTTCGTAATACCTATTCTTTCAAAAGTATTTTCTAGTTGATAATGGCCGATCAGAATTTGACGGTAAATTTTGAGTAGGTAGTTACAGGTAGATACGAATATTGTGACGAAGTTAAAATGAGTTCCTTAATTCTATTCAAATAAATAGCCAATTTTACTAATGAAAATAAGTGATTATTTTTGTAAGTAGTGATTTTGCTACGATGCTGAATTTCAATTTTTCCCAAATATACCAGAGTTTACTCAGAATACTCTTTTTTCTTTTAAACAACATTTAGACACGTTAAAAAACGAGTCTTAAGTGTCAGAAATACAAGATTGTGTATGATCGGCCGCACTGAGAGCAGTATGCGCCTGCTCGTGTGACATGTCTAGCCAGACCGTGACAGCCGGAAAGTTAATTTCAACCAATACAAGACATTGGTACCTCCCACAAATTATTTCATTTCTCGGTGTACATTAAATGAAATTTGTCGTGTAGTTAATATTTGGTTACCAGAAAATATTATTTGATCCTACAAAATAAAACGCTTTTTGTAACTTTGGCTCAGTTAAAATTTAATGTTTTAAAAAACCAACTAGTGGCAGCAAGTCCTACTCAAGTAAATCTTCGTAAGTAAAGTAAAAAACACTGGTACCTCCTAGAGATTATATCATTTCTCAGTGTACATTCAATGAAATTCCTTGTGTTACTAATATTTGGTTACCAGAAAATATTATTTGATCCTACAAAATAAAACGCTTTTTGTAAACTTTGGCTCAGTTAAAATTTAATGTTTTAAAGTGGCAGCAAGTCCTTCTCAAGTAAATCTTTGTAAGTTTTATTTATTTCATACGGTTACGTTTAAATTTATGGCAAACACATTTTTAAAATTGATTTTTGAGCAAATAAAAAAAGTGGTGCCATTTGAGTTTATTCTTCCAATGATAAACGTTTATAGCTTAATCTTGTTTCCCCAACTCAATCTCATCAACAACGAATGTGAATCATGCGTCTCTGGGAAATCAAGACGCCCGTTAAATTCAATTTCCTCAGAAGTTAGGAAAGTAGATGCTAGTTTTTATGAAAAGGGAGAAATACGATTCGAAAGATGGCAAATTGTGTTGATACACAAATATGCTTTTTGAAACCAAAATTTCAGATAGTCGAAATGCAGTTTCTCAAATTGATTACTTTCGTAGGGTGAAAAGAGGTAGGGTAGAATGCAACAACTGATCTGGTGTGAAATTCCACAATACAAAAATGTATTAGTTGGGGTGAAAATGGTAAAACTGTAATTTTCGAAACCAGAAAAAACTTGCACCATCCATCTGACTTTGGTCTAATTCAAGCATGTTTTCCTCCACCACACACTCTTCCTAATCAAGGCCATTCTAGAGAATACACTGGCGAGACATGCGACCACGTGTTTCAACTTAAGACATAAGATTTGGCAAACGTCTCAAGATTTAGCTTCCGTTGCCAAACAAAAATTGACAAAATCCAAGGCACAACGATATGACAATGGTGAAGACGTTTTCCAATCTTTGTTCAAAAATCATTTAGTGGTATACGATAAACAAAAACATCACGTCGTCGTCTTCAGACATTGCAACTGTACTGCTAAACATTGGAAAATTTGTTGAAATGTTACTTTTAATAATAAACAAGCCCATTTTTATGTACTAGATCTTATTTCATCCTAGAGTTCAGTTATAGCGATGAGATTTCGTTTTTTTCAAGGGAAGGTGGACATAACTTGAAAAAATAAAAATCCAAGAGTTTTCCTCGAATATTTTTAGCCATTTCGATAGTTGGTGAGCGTTGTAATAACGAGCAAATAGACCTTGAATTATGTCATCATTCAAATTTACAAGGACTGAGGTATGCATCGAATGATTTGCCAACATAGGTAGGTACTTTATATGTGATGAGGTTGGAATTTAGTCTTTCTTTATGTGAACTAGAAATAAAATCTCACTTCAAGTTCACTTTTACATTAGAGGCAAAAGTGAGGGGAAAAGCCCAGGAGAATCTGATTCTAAGAACAAGGTTATCTGACTATGAAGAGATTGACGATTTATTTATTGAGGTAACTAATACAAGATCTTGGTTTCCAAAGTGACCTCCAACACTAAATTAAAAAAATAAAATAAAAACATAGTAATGTTTGTTTAGGTACCAAAGGTGAAATCAAAATCAATGCGCTTCTGCTTATCACAATTTGAAGGAGAAAATAAGAAATTTAGCGTAGGGATAGAACAATTTAAAGTTTCCGCTAAAATGTTGAAGATAGGTGTTTTTTTTAATATGAATGCCATAAGAAATGAGGGGAGAATTGTTTTAATTTTGGTAGGTATCTAGAAAAGAAACTGTGAGTTATAGTATGACCCTATATGCGATAAATTGAACTTGTATGCAAACTATGACACAAACACAAAATTCGAAATCTTGTGTATATTTCATCGTTTGAAAGCCTCATCAGTTAAAAATTAAAATTTTCCTAATTATACATACCTATTTATCTAAAAACAAAACAAACAAAAGTGACGATACCCTGAAAATGGCAAAAAGCGATTCTTTAAATAAATTCTTATTTACAACTCCGCGAACAATTTTTTAAAAAATAAACAGATTATTGTTTTTTGGAGAGATCTGAATACGCGTTTAACTAAGATTTGATGTCGAATGTACAGTTATTTTTTTATTCTAAGACGTCCCTCGCCAAAAATGAGTAAACATAGTCTGTCGACTAAAAACGAGAAGAAGAAGTCAGCGCAGAGGACACCCACAAGCATCAGGCGGAACTGAAACAAAGAATAACTGCTTAAGAGAAATTGAAAAAAATAATTGGGAAGGTCTCTAAAACATAGGAGGTACTTTTACAGAGCTACAAAGTACCACAACTTAGCTATATTGTAAGGGGTGTTCTGTGGCCATTGACTCATCACTCAGCTCTTAGGTACCAAAAGCTTCATTGGCAGCGCAAATGATATGATCAGGAGAAACTCCTGTAATTGAAGTGGTTTGATTGAAATTGACATCGGTAGCGCTGTTGGAAAAGGTGCTGTCTCTAAAGAGCTTTTCTCTCAATGAAGATAGAGGCATAAGTTCAAACACTTTTGAGGTATAAAATATTTTCGGGCCGTAACATTTGGCGCAGTCAGAGTCAGTAGGACCCAGACTTTAATAAACAATTCCACTCAAGCCTGACAGTTAATTTACGTGGACATCCCCAATTTTAAAGTTTACCTCTTTCTTTTAAAACTCCTGTCGACAATACAATCACCTTGATGGCAATCACAAAAAGGCTGGGGTGTGAGTACTACTGCACACTTTTGCATGAATGTGGCTATGAGTTGAAAAGAGGGTGCAAGGTCTACTTCTCAGTTTTCATTGCGGCTGGGTGTGAGTTCCATTTGAACAGGTGCTAGTTTGCTGCACTAATCCCCCCATGGTGCGAGTTCATGAAACCCGGACAAAATAGTGGCATAATAATTGAAAAATAATCCTAATGGCAATATTCAAAACATAACGAAAAACGGGAAACAATAACGGATCATTAAGAAGCGCAAAGATTGGTCGATAGCAACTTCGACATAGGAACCGACTAAACGTAAGGAGTTCTTGAGCAACAGAATGCCTAAAGCCGTGTCCATACCAGCGCTCCAAACATGCTCTGCTCCATGAGCGATTAGAGCGGATCATGTACGCCGAAATTTTCCATCAAGATGCTCTTGCTCCATCAAGGTGCCTTTTTTTAACCCTACGCCATTTTAGGTCTGTGGCTCTTTTGCCATATTCAAATTGTGTTTCTGCTAAGGAGGAGGGAAATGGAAACTGTGGCGTTGGTGGACGATAGATATTTATACCAAAGTTCCAGTAATGCAGCATGATTGTATGAGCGAATTTTCCTAAATTACCTAAGGTATAATATTTTGCTAAATTGTAATGCAATTTGAGAACAAAGAACTTG
This sequence comes from Adelphocoris suturalis, assembly GCA_030762985.1. NCBI lineage: Eukaryota > Metazoa > Arthropoda > Insecta > Hemiptera > Miridae > Adelphocoris > Adelphocoris suturalis. The sequence continues at coordinate 60,237,614 of CM061042.1, read as the reverse complement.
TTAAAAACCATTATTATGGCAAAAAAACTCATACTAAATAAAATGAGGCTATTCAAAAAAGATTTTGGAGACTTAGATTTTTTTCCGACAAAGTACGACAAAAAACCAACAAAGTCTGGACTGCTGTGCACACGCTCCGCTCCAAGCGGAGCGCGTTTGGGGAGACGTCTACACTGGCGCTCTCCCTTGCTGCTCCCTGATTCGCGCTCAGAGCTAGAGCGTGTTCGGAGCACTGGTGAGGACGCAGCTTAAAGTGTAGAAGGCCCTTAAAGAAATGGCCTTCTGTGTACCACGAATTTTTCATGATGTTGACCAACATTGAGGCTTTTGACCCATCGCTTTTTCCTTCACACTCCCATAGTTGAGATTGTCAAATCTGGAATTATCTCGAGTTTTAACGACATCAGGAAGCTGAGAGAACTATCAATATTGGCATAACGTGACGTTTCTGCATGAGTAAAAACAACTATTGGTCATGATGCGATGAAGCTCTTAATGGATCACATAATAATATACATGGCTGCGGAATTCAGAATATTTCATCGAAATCAGATGAAAATGGATTCGTCTTTTAAAGATTTTTGGAAACAGAAATCGTTCATTACGCACTAAACCGTAAGAAAGAAGTAGATATTTTGAAATTGCAGGACACAATTTTTATCGTTTTCTAAAGTGAGCAAAAAAATCTGCAGTATTGAATTGGAAGCAAAACAAGTAACTTAGCGCCACCACACAACTAATACACAGGTATGGAAATATTTAACATTGCAGTACTCACATCAGGGTCGAAATTGACGATTTCGAATTGGTAGGCAATGTCCGGGAAGACACCTAGAGCCAAAGCGAAGATCGATGCAGTTGAACACAATATTATGTACATGAAGGGTTTGTTTTCGAACAGGCTCTCCATGAAGGGGTGACCCTGGAATGAAAAATCAAAATTAAACAAGTCAAAACTTGCAAGTTCTTGAAAGGGTTAGCAAGATCCAAGAAGTTCTCTCTTCTCTCAGTTTTTTGCGTGCATTGTTTTTTATATTTGGAAAAAAAGTGCTAAAACTGGAACTGGTACCTCAAGAAGATGCTAAGCGAGAATTCGGTAGTATGAGATACCATTTGTAAAGCGAAATAATATACTATTGAGTGTAATCGAATGAGGGATTTTTGTTAGATGAAAGTTGGGTGGTTTGTAAGATCATTTGCAAGTAGAAAATGAGCAGAAATCTGCCTGCACATGTGGTCAAAGGATTTCCAGAGGGCACATTCGGTGTTCAAAACAATGAAGTTGTTTCCGTTACGTCTTTGAAAAGAACAAAAAAATCAGAAAGATTTAGTTTTGTTCCAAGGGACGACAACTGTTATTAGAAGGGCACAGGCGTCTAGGCTCCAAGTCCAACAATTGTTCAACTGCCGCAATCTACAGCTGTTCTAGAAGGAATATTTGGTTGATGGCTATGAAATACTTGATTGTCGGACAGGTTCCCTTCTCGTACTGTTACCAGCTTTGATCCAGATTTTACTACTCGCTGTTTCTCAGCAGTTTTTTCTAAGTAATTTATTTTTTTATTTTTACCACAGTCGACAGTTTTCAACAGTTGAAACAACCCCTGCAACTAACCTGTTATGGGTAGTGGCAATTTCAAAACTCCATTTGTTTTTAGTAACTTTAGCTAAATTGATTACAAAGTAAGGCTCGTGGTTGGCATGGAAGGAGTAGAGGTTCTTGGTCCTATTTTGTAACCATTCCACTATCCTAACGTGTAATGTCTTATCTTTGGTATTATTTTCTTTCTCAGTCTTGATAATGAGTTCAATGGGAAACAGAGATAAACAACCGTCGAAGAAGCAAGGAACAACCACTGCTGACAGAGAGTAGGAACCTGTTCTATATTAAAAGTACAAGAAAACAAATTTCCATGTTGTAAAGATACGCATTTTTGTGATTAGAAAAAGTTACCTAATCTTTCAAAATAAAAAATGTTGGGTTTGTTCCTCGGTCTTCATTTGTGAGTTATTTTTTGTGACACTGCTCTAAGGCCCCACATATGAACGGCAAAAGCTGGCAAGAGATGCGGCTGACGAAGAACATTGCATGATTTGCGTGGTGCCCAGAAGGGTGTACTATGTAGACTGGGACAACACTACTACACACATATTGACGTTCATTTTTCGTGAATGTCTATGGCTTCTCAACTATTTGCGAGGCGAAATGCTTACCGAATAGCTAATTATACTGCTCGAGGCGCTTGAGTCAAAAAAGTTCCATCTTCCGCCAAGGGAACGATAAACGTGAGGTTTCCATATCTCCCAATAGAGCACTCCCCGTGCTTGGCCGACCCAAAAACCGTGATTCACAAGTCTGCTAGATGGTGAATGTCGTGCTCCTCCAATACATTGTTCATGTATATCGATTTCTACCAATAAAACTCGACACCAGCACCTGCCAGCACAGCCGGAACTACCCCCTTTGTAGAGGGGCAGATCTCCCTTCCCGTCCTACGATGGGAAAGTAGGGGCAACTCTCACGTATATAAGCGGCTGCACTGGCAGACAGATGCGAGTCATTACCAACAGTTCAATTTTCTCTTCTATACTCTCACAATCTTACAACACCTCACCTGCATTTTGGTTCACGGGTTATCCAGTCCGGGCTAAAATATCATCTTCTCAAAACTCTTGCAACACCTTTCCTACCTTTTGGTTCAGTGGTTATATAGTCCGGGCCAAAATACCTATCCTTTGCTCGTCACGGGTTATGTAGTCTGGCTTGCACAATTCCTTCTATATTCTCGGCCTTCACCGCTCCAAAATCTTAAAGTTAGTCAGATAGCTAATTGTTAGGTATCGTAACAGTGAAAAACAAACTCGACTAAACAAGCACGTGGGGATAGTGTGGCATAGGGTGGACAAGTCCATGCAGATTCACTTGCCTGCATTGCTGGCCACATCACTCACACGCATATGAGTTCACAAAGGACATCGCTTAAATACTCAGAAAAAAAATAAAAATAAATAAATGAACTGTTGAGATAAACAGCCCTATTTTAACACAGCAGTTAACTATGTCTAGCTACGAACGATTAAGATATGAAACATCAACAACAATGTAAGCAAAAGCATTACCCTGTAGTTGATGGCGAATGTTGACACTTGCAGAGCCATTGATATCATGTAAACTGTGCTATTCAATAAACTCGGCTCAAATTCAGATTCTTCCTCGTCATCTGATGGTTTAGGGGGTCTGCAAAAGAACGAAAACTGATGATTTAGAATCTTCATTTAATTATCACTGATTGACTTAGTAGGTAGTATAATGTACGATGACTTCCTAGTTAGCGGTAGTCAATACATAATGGCCATAAACTAAATCTTGTAATATGTTTTACTTATAAATATTTTTTAATTAATTTAGAGAAAAATATTTATGCGTGGCGAGAATAATGCTTTACGAATAGATTAGGCTGTGCAAGCTTTTAAATAAGATTAACAAGTCTTTCACGAAAGGATACTTATATTTTCTGTCTATGTAGAACTAAAATGAAGCTATTTGATTTTGTTTACTTGTTGGGCGATCTTTCGTTGGCTTGCTGGACTAGATACACGAGACATACGAAATGTACTGCAAACTGAAGCAGGACAGTGAGAACTGTGTACACGTTGAAGATGTTAGGAAGAGGCCTCTGCTTGGATAAAACTTTCAATGGCTGAAAAAACGCACGTTAAACAGTTAGTTACTCCTCATTTTGCTTCCCACGAATAAAACAACACAGTAAAACTTGATTAAACTTACAGTACATCAAGGCATATTGAGACGTAAAAAAATTAGAAGTTGAGTGGGAAGATTTATTGAATTTATCTCATTCATGGAATATAACACGTAGATCAACGATCAGGCAAAATACCAGCGTTACAGCAACTTCTACATCTAGGTCAGTGTTGTTTATTCGATTCTACTTTCTCAAATAAAATATCTAAAAATAGATGATAGACCCTCAGAAAAAAGGAAAGGGACTTGCAGTGAACACATTTTTAACTGGCTGACCGGTTGGTTGTCTGTATGCTGCTTCCGTAGAAAGGCCTATCAGATCCAGAAGTTTATAATTCCCCAATTAGGGCCATTTGAATTACATTAATCTCAACATACCTTTGAATTAGTTTCTCAAGTCAACAAATTTCTTCATCTTTATTCATTCTAGGTTTCTAAGAGAGGCTCTCTTTCAAAGGTATTATGGCCACTCGCCTCTAGCCTTGCTCTTTGATCGCAAACTCCATTATCACAATTACACAAGAGGTGTTCAGATGGGTTCTCTTGTTAGCAAGGATGTCATTTGTACCCTTGGTTGTGCTACTACCCATTCTGATCATGATTCATCATACCCAAGCCACATCCTAGCCTGTTTGTATCTTGCTTTCTCCACAAATTCATTAGATCTAGTATGTCCTATGTTTGGGCTTTCGCCTTGGATACATGTGCTTTTTCTGTGTACTTCATGACGGAAGTTGGTGAAAAACGTTGTCTATTTTCACAAAAAATAAAGAGTTACAATGTTAAATCGATTTCGACGGTTACACCATCAACAGTAACAAACAATAACTTCGTCCTGAGTGATTTAGTTCGTACCTCATGACCTGATACCCAATTAATATTATCTACTCTGTTATTATATTGGACCCGTACTGGGGGTGTCTAACGACACTACACGTACGGCATGCGTGCGGACCCAGGCTCAGGGGCAACCGTGGCCTCCCTACATGTGCTGCAATCATGCAGGATGGGGTGGGGTTAAGCGGTAGGTACAGAGTCCTCTTCTCTGTGCCGGGCCAGAGACCATTCTTGGCCTTTAAGGGCTGTGCCCATACTGGTACCGTGGGCGGGTGGGGCCCCAGACTTTCAGCGTGCCTCACAGGGCTGGGTAGCTGGTCCAGCCTGCCATCCATTTGAGGATGGTTTCGGGGGGGTAGTAGGTTTCACGCCCCTGTAGTCTCCCCTGCCCCTATCCAGGGGGGCGGCGGCTAGAAAGTAGGCCTTGCTGGGGTGTGTGCCCCCTTCAAGGTTCCGGAGTTCCACCGGCCTCAACCAGGGGAACGCGCTAACAGGCCCTAAGGTCTATGCAATTTCCGATGACGAACTGTTGTTTTATTCCCTGTTATTAACGTTGTAGCTGGGCACTGCTTGAGTGGTATTTGTTTTGGGTTAAATTGTGTGTTATAGTAGTCATGACTAATCGCGGTTACCCACGTTCCTGTGTAACAGGCCCTAAGGTCTATGAGATATCCGATGGCAAACTTTTATTTTATTGGGATGTGCCTAATTTCGTTTGTTTATCTTTAGCTTCTTTAACTAGTTCTAAGGTTGTTCCAGGTAACACACAATCTCTGTACCTTAATAACATTGCTGCAAGAGTTATTAATTTTGATTGTTCAGTTCTTTCTAGGGTTGAAAGCACCATTCAACCATTGATACAATCTTGTGTGATTCCTCTTATGAAACATTTTCCTCATAACTAAAAAACTACTCAATTTTTCCTTACATGATATTCAATTTTGAGGTAAGAAATACAATGTGACCACTAATCTATTATTATATTAACAGTTCTTACCTTGGATCTAGAAATAAAAAGAAAACAGGCAGCTAAGAGTAGCCCTTGGAGTGTGGCCTGCATATCGCTGAACCTAATACCGTCCAGGTATAAAACTGACTGACTGTACGCCAGTATGAGAGCGTTAAGTGCTAGGATTTTAAACATTTGGAGAGTAGTGACTAGCGTGCATCGGCCTTGTTTTATCACGTGACAAACTGAAAAGTAAAACGTTATGACAACATATTAACCAATGGGTCTCAAAAAACTACAACATATTAACCAATGGGTCTCAAAAAACAAAGTGGCAAAAATTTGCAATGCTATAAATGTGCTCCATTTCTTACATATGAATGATATTCCTGTGTAGCTACACATTCGACCCAAGGAAATACATCAATCCAATCTGGCAGTCTTTAGCTGTCCAGGAACGAATACTTCGCATTTTACCTTATTGATGAACTAAGTTCTCTCTACTTTGACTCCACCTGCGTGTATGTCTGGGTGTATGTATGTCTGTCTATCTGTTCAGCTCTCCAGGCCGCAAATTTGGAGATAGCTTGAAATTTGGTTGTACGCACAGTATACTCCTTAGACACCCAGAATATGCTGTGCAGGTTTCGGTACTGATCTGGTAGGAAAAGGCATTGTTATCTTCGACAACGTCGAACGATACACTTGAGACATGCGAATTTGGTGTGGATTTAGTTTTTGACGTATTTAACAGAATTAAACTACTTTAAGAAAGAACCAAGTCGATGAAACAATTATAACGTCAACAATAGCGGACGATAAATCTTATTAATACGAGTTTATTGGTTACAGAAACAGATGTTTGAAGCTGATCCTACTTTTCAAACTTTCTTAGGAACCTGGCCACTGGACCACTAGTATGTACCTTATAGCTGTCTATAGTTTTTAAATGCATTTTAGGAGCAGATTTGTGTACTGTGCTTTACTCTGGGAGGAGAAACCACCAAATAGGAATTTCTTTCAAGTCACTGCAAGGTCGGGCTGCACTTCCTAACTACAGAGTAAGTATGACAGAAAAGGGGACACATAATATACATACATTTCTCTGAATCGTATAATCTTTAGATTTTCATAATCATAAGCTTTTCATTTTGGACCAAGAATCTTGTTTTAGGGAAGTTAATGAAAACAATCTTCAGGCCAAGTACATAACATCCTAGAACCACCTGTGCCAGGCAAAAATCGTGGTTACCTCAGCAAAATTTTAACTCATAATTTTTTCAAGTAAATTCTTGAGGCCAAACGCCTGATTGAACATTTGCCAGTTTATAATCATGGGAGTTACCAGGGACATTCTCCTTAGCTCTCCAGGCGTTGGGAAAGTTTAGTGTTGATCATAATTCTGACAGATCATTACTCAACGCTGGTATAAAATAAACAAAATAGTAGAAGCTAACAGAGGGAATATTTTTTCAATTTTTCAGTGAAACTTTCTTTAATCATACATAATATATTTTATGTTTTGATTAAACGAAGACTAATAATTGCTTCTTGAAAAAAAGTCTCCCAGTTAGAGCGACAAGAACTTATTGCAACACGGAGGTATGGAATTAGAAAGACGATCAAAGCACAAGAAAAAAATTGAACAGCAATATATGTGTATACATGTTAATCTGCAAAATAAGGCTATTATTCACGTTTGTGCAAGCACACAGACTCTCTAAAACCAATCCAGCAGCATTCCCAATATAAGGGGATGTTCAAAGAGCTAACCGGCACAATGAGAGTTACTTCTGGCTGCGAAAAAGATGCCTTGTCTAATTTTAAAAGGGTCCATCCTAAGAAGTTTAATATCAACCACAGCCTCCTACGGTGAGTGGTTTTCTTTGTATGATTTTTCAAAGTTGCGCACAATGGTGTTGTGAAAGCACTCCTCCCGAATGAGCGGGACCCCCTCTGCCCATAGTGACGTCACCAGTGCAGGATCATCGAAAGAAAACTACCCATCAGGAGTATGTGTATGGTGTCCAATTTCTTAAAAAGGAATCTATTTTTATTTTAAAACATAAAATGAAAACGTGGGTAGCACTCATTCCAGACAATTTCATCGAAATTGGCCGATTACTCCAAGGGTTTCGTCTGTAACAACCATTTTTAGGTTTGTGCATGCGCAACGGTCACTACAGTCAATCCGAATGTAATTCATAGGAAACCATCTTGATTCTTGTACCAAATTACCCACAAAATTTCAACGAAATCACATTGTGAGAAATATATGTTTTGGGAAATTAATGTTTCTACATGCGTTCATCTGACAGTGATAGAATTATCTAGAGCTTAACCCGCACAATGCCTGAAACTTTAATCAAAATCAGTCCACCAGTCTCGGAGTTTCATTTGTGTCAACTCTGTTTCAGGAATGTTTGCGCATTAGCACATGCTACTACTGATCCGATGGGAAGAGAATTTATAAGGGGCCATCTAGGAGCTAACCTGCACTATCTCTGAAAATTTCACCAAAATTGGACTAAAACATAGTATTTGTAGTTTTGAGGAATTGACACAGAAACACAATTGATCAGAAGTTCTGAAACTCAAAAAGCTAGTAGAAATTTTGATTTTGGAGGGCAACAATTTTTTTGACATGCATATGTCTTTGCTCTGGGGGGTCAATCAAAAATTTTGATTTTGGAGGGCAACAATTTTTTTGACATGCATATGTCTTTGCTCTGGGGGTCAATCAAAAATTTCCGTGACGCAAAATTTGTGTCACAATTTCAGTGTTTTTCACGTACAACCCAGCCGTTGCTAGGGGAATGGAACTTCCGCAGTTTTCATCGCACAGAAATCGTTCGCCACTCGTTGGAAAGCGCTTGATTTATGTGATAAATGTTCACATCTCAAGCTACCAATTTCCCCCTCCTTACGTACCTGGCTACATTCCTAAACTAAGTTGATTGGACTATAAACAATTTTAATAAGCCGGTTACAATATTCTTAACGTAAAGCAGTAGCATCATTTACTCCACTCCATAGGAAACTTCATCCTCTTGACAACAGTTGACTGTTAACAACAACTCATTGTAGTGGCTTCTCTCCACAGTTATTTCCAACTTTTCTATTAGTAAACCGTTGTTTTGTTGGAATTAGTCGGGATGCGGCCCAGGGATTTGTTTAAAGTTAAAGGATTTGTTTACAACTCTCGAGGACAACCGTTATGAAATCCGTTATGTAACATGGTATCTGCTTGTAAAGCAGATAGTGGAACTCGTTTACGAGTTTGGTTTGAACACTGCTCTCGGTTTAATTTTCGTTTTTTTTTTTTTTTTTTTTTTTTAACTTCTCGTTTATCTCGTTTTTTAACAAGAAAACGTTTATCGATACAAACGAAAGAGTTCTAAATTCTAACGGAACAGAAACTACCCACTACTGATGAACTTACTGCATTGGATAGATGAACGTTTGCTAGTGAATGGAGCAGCTATACTAGCGTCTCCTAATTTGACTATTTGAGCCTGTTCGCTCTCTTCTATCTCTTTGAGTAACCTCTGAATTTTTTCTTGAGTAGCATTAATTGAGTTCTGGAAAAAGTTATGATACATTACTCGACATCTTGTAAAAAACCACTAACATTCATCTTAAAAGTAGGTCTGGTACAACAAGAGACATGTTATTTCATTAACAACTCTTATTAACTCTTAACTCGAAACGGGGATTTCTGTGACATGCGTGAAACAAGGGATTGATGCTACTTTGGTGGCACGTGGTCTCATGCGGCCTAGAGACACCTGACAATCATAATGTTAACCTTGTGACATTATGTTCTCAGGCCAAGTGGCTTGGCATAATGTTCCTAGTGACACATGTTCTCAGCCCAAGTGGCACCTTGCATAATGTTAACCTTGTGACCCTTGTTCTCAGGCCAAGTGGCACTTGGCATACTGTTAACGTTGTGAGCCATGTACTCAACTCAAGTGGCACCTGGCATAACGGCAACCTAGTGACACATGAGCCTCTAAGGCCCAGTGGTTACTAGCATAATGGTAACCTTTGCCACGTGGGCCTCTCCAGCCCAGCAACACACGGTGTGCTGTCAAAAGCCGTGTATGCATTTAACAACTTCCGTAATGTTCCTCCGAACCAAAGAAATCCGATCTGTGGCCCGGATGCTGTCATCGCTATATCTCAATAATAAAAAAACTGCTCACGGACCTTCATCTTCAAACCCATCACATCTGTAATATGTTGGGCACTTCCTACTTCACTTCTTCACAGATTTCGGAATTTTGTAGTACCTACAGGCTGATGTATTTAAAAACGAATCTAATTTCAACATTGTACCGAAATTAACAATAACAAGAAGTAGACACTAGGTAGGTACCTACCTAGTGAACAATTTATTGGAGAAGCAAGAAAGCAACACACATCTTTGATCAACAACCTTCTTCCACTTGGTTTTGTATTTTTCTGTCTTGAACACAGGCGTAATAGACACAAACAACTTTACTTCGGATTAATAATGTAAATCGAAGTGATGAATGATCAGTTTTCCCTTCAAAGGCCCTCATCAAATGATTTAAATCAATCCCGCTAGTTGCTGCCATTTCGGGAGCGATCGCAGTGCCACCAACGGTAATTGAAATCTCCAATAGTTGTTTTTAAACTTATTGAATGATACGGAACGTATTGAGTGGAGAACATTTAACCTGGAAGTTTACCTAGGACAGTTCTTACGTTAATAAATATTGTATTATCATTACTTTAAACAAAAATACATTAAATATACTTGTAGTTCTAGAATGTTGAATTGAATAAATGAAAACAATAGTCACCATGAGCCATTTCAGAGTTTTAAGCACAACCCCCTCCTCCTATTTTCAATGCATGCAGAATTTTGTTTTCCCAAATACCAAAAATCAAAATGTTCGATTGATGATCATTGAAATATTTGTTATGATGTCCAAAATAAATTAAAAGGTAACAGCTGTTTTTAAACTTAAGAGTAATATAGAACGTATTGAGTGAAGAACAGTAAAGCTGTAAGTTTAGCCAACTCCAAGAGCTGTTCTTACGTTATCAATAAGTATTAAATTGATGTGGTTAAGGTGAGTTTTCACTGTTCCTTCACTGTTTTCACTTCCAGAGTTCCTCTGTGTACAACTCTCTGCAGTTTAAGCATGACTAGGCCCTCACCAACGTTGGAGGCAGAAACGTTGCAATAAAACCAATCAAAAAACTGGGTGTCTATCGTCATTCCTAACAAGAAAAACACCTCACTATATCAATAAGTATATTTTCGTGCGTTATTAATAAGAATTTTTATTTATTGTTACTTTCAACGAGAGTGTATTAAATACATATTTTAGAATGTTGAATTGAATAAACGAAACAAAACTCATCCATTAGCCGATTCAGAATTTTAAACACAACCCCATCCTCCTATTTTCCCAAAATGTTGATAATATTCACTTCTATTTGTATATACAAAGAAAATAGGAATCTAATAGTAATGAAGTAGCTTTAGGCTACTGCTATGATAGATAACAATGTTGTTGGAACCATCACTGTTTAATGATCTATGTTGACATTGATGTAATAATTAATGTTTCATCAATCATTAACGTAATCATAACGTTTTTTGATAGATTTCACATCGAACACTACACACCACATCGAAAATTATTTTTTTTTTGCAATGACTCTTCACGCACAAATCGAAATATTTTTTTGTCGAGTCGGAATTGAAATTAAGGTGATAAGCTAGATCGGTAACAACAACGTATTGGATAGAGAGAATAACTTACAGCTCTCGCCTCATTGCTGCCTCTTGGTGCAGGGGAATTAAGTTTTTGAGATAACGATTTCACCTTTTCTTTCTCCTGCTCTATTCTTTTCCTATCCATTTTGGACTCTGGCGCACTGGCCAATATTGCAACCCCTGTAATGATAAAATACAACAAAATATTAAAAACGTAGCAACAAATATTACACAACGGTTTACTATTCTTTGAATATACTCGTATCGGAAATTCATAAAACTCATCGTTCAGGTCTCAGGCCTCAAGTAATTCACTATCAGAAAAAATTAATTAAACAATGTTGAGCTGTTCTTTCAGTACATATCTTGAAATTCGAGCATTTCATTGTGCTCAAAGAATTGTTTTAGAATGCTTAAAAACAGATCCCCACGAAGAAAATTATGGGGCAATTGCAATAGCTTCCGTTTCCGGATACTGAGTAAAACTATGTGGTAAACTGTTACTGACAAACGAAGTGAATCTTTGTCTCTGCTAGCATTTGTCAGCGTGCATGTATATTTGCTCCAAAATATAGACTGTAATTTTGGAGCTATCAACTAGATAGCTATAGCTAGCTGTATAGGTATTGGTGATGATCCCACAACAGGAACTTGTCTTCGGTGACGGCAATCGTAGTCAAATCAAGGGAAAATTGAGTTTGGTATAGTTTTCAACAGTTTTCACCACACAGAATCAATTGAAACTCCTACAATAGCTTGAAAAGTTGTCCTTGACGAAAATAATGACGTCAATTATTGTCAAATCATCAAAAATCGAGTTTGGTAGCAAAACGTTCTACATTAGGTACAGCAGACCCACTAGTTATATAAATTTTCCCGGAGAAGTTAGAGATAAACCTAGACTACTGATAAAATTAGTAACTTTGCTGAAAGTCAGATTTGCAAGAACATTGACCAACTTGAAATATTGTTCAGAGCTGCACTTCAAAGATGAACTTAGGAGAAATTCACACTCCATTTAGGGCCTAAATAGAGCCCCTCACTTGACCCAGGTGCCTGCCATACCAATAGCATTACAAAAGTGAACTGTACTCACCACAATCAGCATGTTTAAGAGCACCAACGTCATTGGTTCCATCGCCACACATGAGAGTGGTGTATCCCAGGGCTTTAAGGTTAGTAATGACGTACTCCTTCTGTTTGGGGGCCACTCTGGCAAATACTGACACGTGGGGAAGGATCTTCATTAGGAATTTCTTATGGTTGATAGTGAGGTATGAAAGAGACTGAAAATCACATGGGATATTAACTCAAGAAGAAAACACCAAAAGATAAAATTCTACGAAACATCACAACAAAAGAAAACAAACTTACCTCCCCTGTTATGCAAAGATCGTATTTGTCTATTAACTGTTTGTGATCATCCGAGAGCTCGATCCTGGTGGTTTGCTCTATGTCTTCCCAGAACCAAGAATTCTCTTCACCACGGAGAATCAAGATGCTTTTGGACTTTTTTATAAATCTCAATTCTTTGGCAACGTGACAGGCCGTGAGGGGATTGTCTCCTGTGATCATCATGACCTGAAGAGAATGAGTCTTTAGCTACAGCTGTCATCACACACAAAACGGAATTTCCAAATAAAATATTTACTTTAGAAGCCACGACCCTATGTCAATATATTGCAGGTAAGTATTGTGAAAGGTGTATATACAATTTTACAAGAGGAAGATATACAGATCCAATATATAGGAAATCAGAATTTGTCCTGCAAAATAACATGTAGAAACCCCAAATAAAAGCCAAATTGCACACATGTCATTCCTCCCACCTTTCCTCGTTTATCAGTTTGTTGACTCTGGCACGCCGAAATAGCAAAAACGAAAAAAGAGAAATGGGTATCTATTTACGAAGAGTTAGTGTCTAAGCATAGTACCTTCTTTGTCGTTGAAGTCGTATAAGAAATATAAACCGAATAGGTGAGTGGCACTCGTACATACATATTTTTGATTTTTTTTTTTTTTTTAAATCCTTCTCTGCAGCAACTATTACTTTGTTGCTCCCTCGTATCCGTAACAAGAAATTATGGATCGTTCAAATGTTTAAAATAATCTTTAAAGATGCCAAGTTTGTGAAAAATCGGTCAAGTAACTAGAAAATGATGTTGATCGATGTTACGTTAGCGGTATTAATTTTTGAGTGTTGAAATTGATAGGGGACCATCTTCAATCAAAGGTGCACATTTCCAGAAAATTTCATCAAAATCAAATGAAAGCTGTAGAAGCAATGCTTCTTACAATTATTTCACATGCATGCACAGCAGCTATTATGATACGATAGTATAAAATTGATGCTAGATGGATTCTACGTTTCCGCATGCGCAGAGTGAAGTACAATGTATTGATTTACGAGCGATGAAACTGATTGGAGGCTGTCTACAGCCTAACCCGCACATCATCATCAAAATCTGACGGAAACAGTAGAAATGGAGTCAGTTACAAGGCTTTGTAGACATGCATAAAGATGGACAAACCAAACCAAATCGTTCAGAATGGTTCAAAACGTAAAATGTGAGTGGAAATTTTGATTCTGGAAAAAATAGCTGCCGCGGATGCGTGAATAGGAAACTCTTGTAATAAGCATAACTTCTACAGTTGCCATTTGATTTTGATGAAATTTTCTGAGCATGTGCATTTAGCCTAAGAATGGACCCCTACCAAATGAGCAAACATAAAATCCATCAAATTACATTTTCTCATGGTCCACTCGTCCAATTTAACTCAAACCGGAAGGATAATTGGGAAATGACGATATGATTACCCCTTATGAGTTTCATTACGATCATACCGTTAGTAGCTGCTACACAAGCAAACCTCAAATCCTTTAAGTATGACTTCTATAGTTTCCATCACTATTGAGAAAAATCTTCATTAACTGTTAAGATTATTTAAAAGATTTCAATGATTTATATAACATTTCCGAGTCAAATTAGTACTTTTCCCAACCAAGTTAATACTTTTCTCACTCAAATTAATACTTTCCCCAACCAAATTAATACTTTTCTCACTCAAATTAATACTTTCCCCAACCAAATTAGTACTTTTCTCACTCAAATTAATATTTTTTCGAGCAAATTAGTACTTTCCCTAACCAAATTAATACATTTTCCACTCAAATGAACACTTTTCCCATTCAAAAAAGAAAGTGAAAACCAACAAAATTTTGGTGGAAAGTTCAATGAAGCGGTTGCCTATTGGCTTCAGTTGGTAGCAGTAGGTACTATACATGTCTGCTACCTCAATTTGAATGGGAAAAGGCCCCCAAAATGGGGGAGGGGTTTTTTGGGGTTGGGTTGTACTTCTTGGAAAAGTACTAATTTGGTTGGGAATAGCACTAATTTGACTGGGAAATGCTATACATTCATGTAAAGGATACGAGGAAGCTAAGTGCTTCACTCAACTTGGCAGACTTTTTTGTTTCAAATCAAGTTTACATGGTCACAATATCTCTTTCATTGAATAAACTATCATTACCACGTGTGAAGCAGCAATAATCTCTTTGATGACAGCTTTGGAATCAGGCTTCAACGGGCAGGATATGATTATGAACCCAACGAATTTCAGTTTGCTCTCGATGTCCTCCCTCGTGAGTTCTCTCAATTCAGCATGAGAAAGGTGTCCATAGGATTTCCACCCGAGTGCCAGCACCCTAGCACCTCTCCTTGAGTAGTTCAAGTACACTTTATCGTAGTTATCCGGCACACTATCAAACTGAAACAATAATATAAATATCTCAAAGTCTTAATCATAACATTATTATTGGTTATTTTAATTCATTTCTTATACTCCAATTAAGTACAAAATGAGCAAGGTAAGAACAAAGACAACAATGAACATAAAATACAATGTCACGTTTGAGCCTGCACCTGACAACAAAGTCCAAGATGGCATATAAGATACCATTGATGGGATATCTGAAATTCAAAAGAAATGCATCCCAATAGATGTAAAGATCTAATTTACAAGATTAACGAAATCACATCTGCAATAATTTGCGTAGTGATGAAGCCACCTAGTAGCCACAGGTAGTAGATAAAATAGGTGAAGTTGTCCAGTGTCTAGATAGCTGGCAGTTGTTGTTTCCATTTTTTGCTGTCAAAACGGAGTGTTTTGGGGGTGAACAGCTAAGTGTGTGATAGACAGAAGCAATATCCCCTGATCGTGGCCTTCAAACCTTCGGTACATGTTCTACCCAATCCTGATTTAGGTGACCACTGCTGGATGGAGCCCCCAGAATGAGCTTGCCATCAAGTCAGTCTCACTTGTTCTCCTGACCTAACCACTAAAATCGAATTTCGGTCGAGTGTTAGTGCCACGTGGTTTCTGCCACGCAATTGCTCACCGAGTTTTGGCAGCGAGATCTCTACATGTAGTCGAATCTCCAAATTTAGCAGCTGAAAGACCTTCTGAAGGTTTGAATTTTAATCACCACAGGTCAGTTGATAATAAATTTAATATATTCGTTGGAGGACTACCTGGAATTGGAGGCCATTGCCGAGGAACCACGTTTCTTCTGATACATTTTCACCAACTTCCTCTGAACTCATCACACGATCACATCTTTATTGAACATTCATTGGGTCCAATCTAATAGAAACTTATTAAATCCCTATTTATCATGTAGTAGGTACGTACTCGTATCCTAAATTTCTCTGGAGCATGCCATAGGTAGGATAACCCTTTGTACAACGCAAAACCATTATTATTTTCATTAGAACTTTTCTTTATTACAGTAGGGTCTTCGTTCGTAGAAGACTGTTTACAGACACAGCTATCATGTGTACACGGATATTGCGGTTCATCACTCACCATGAACCATCACCACCACACCATGATGATGTGATGATTGTCATTATTGACAATCCATGTCGTTGTATTTCCAAGTGATTTTTTACCTCTAAAGCAGCAATTTATCAAGGACCAGAGATTCTCTACTCCTAAAAATAATTGCAGTAGTACATTCACGAACGAAGTTCATGGAAAATTTTCAGGTTTCCTATGGTTCATTGGTTTTAAACAAGTCATATGGCTTGTAGTGATGTTATGGTTGACTTTGTAAATGAAAAGGTAATCCACTTCATTAATAACCATGCCCTTGTTCATAAGGTTAAATCAAGATACCTAATCAGCTTTGGTTTTTGCCACACATTGCTTTTGTTATGCGCACGACATTGCCTATTCTGATAAGGTGGGTCAAGAGAAAACCTTTCATTATCCTCTACCAATTGATGCAGCAATGATCAGAGGACGAAATTTGGTCTGACTGCTGGCAGAAGAATTTAGTGGTCACATAACATAATCAAACTAACATGGAATGTCCAAAAGGCCAAAGGCAAGACCAGACAAGGCTCCAAGGCTGCCAAAAGCTTCACTATGCAAGATCAGAAATGAAAAGAAAAAGATGGTCAAGTGAGAGTCTTACCATAGGTTTGAGAGTTTCCGGCGCCCCTTTTACAGTAGCTATATAGTTTGTTTCAGAGGTTCCAGGAACGGTATAACCAGCAACTACAGACATCCGCTTTAGAGCAGAGGAGAAATGGTGGCGTTGGAAAATTTTCAAACCTGGGCTTTTACCGCGTTTAGGAATCACTGCATCGCCTGAAAAATGATAATTAAGAACAGGTAAAAGTCTAATAGAGAGACAAAATAAAATCAAACATAAAAAATGCTAAATACCTACATATACATTTTTCTTTTACCTTTTGTGAGGTTCCAATCAATAGCCGTTAACGTTGCTTTTTCCAAAGGATCTCCAACTGTGCCATCGTCCAATTGAGCGAGAGCGTGACAAGTTGCTATAACTTGAACGGTGTCTAGCGGCAAATCAGACACAACTGTGACTTCTTCAGGCTTTTCTCTATGGAAGAATAAAATCAAAACGTTCAAGATTTCACGTTGAAATTAGATTTCTGGAACTCAAGTATTTTCATCAGATGCCGGCTTTAAACTAGTGTGGCTTAATTATGAAGCATACCTTTTTAAATCTAAACCTGCAAATTTGATTTCTAGTAGTAATTTCCGTTTCAGTGCCATCTTAAAATATTTTGCATTTTCGTCTTAGCGAAGAAAATTTTGTGTAGAATTTTCAGGTATTATGCAGGCACTATTATGCAGAAAATTGTCTATTTCAAATGATATCGTATTTAATTTCTTTAGCTGAAATATGTTGACCAGAGCTTTCCTAAAAAGGAGCAGTATGTAGGGTATTATATGATCTGAAGTGAGCGAACCACCATGAAGAAGAAAGTGAAATGATGTCATAAATTAAAGATCAAGTGCTGTCCTTCTAATCTCTACTTTTTAGGTACTTATTGAATGGCATCTAGGTAGGTACAAGGTAATGCTCCATTGCTGTAGCATAATTTGTGTATCCTCCACATCTTGATTCTTCAATGCTTTGTACCATTTCATTCTTATAAATATAATTCAATAAGTTTAGCTAAATCTTTGAGCGTCATCACACCAGATGTTCCATCACGAGCATCAGTTTCAGGATACCACAAGACATCATGCACGTTATATATGAGAACTGTGAGCCTACAGATAGGTCCCTATCCCTTGCAGGACAGGTGATTTCCTCCCAACGAGAGACACCAGAAGACTGATCCACGACCGAAAATTATACCTGCACCCCACCAATTCCAAGGCGGACTCTGTGCTTGGAGCCCCCAAGTACCAACGGGGACAATAGCTACCACCAAAATTCCACCAAAAGGCGCCCTCCAGCACAAACTGGAGAGAGGGGCTAGATGAAGTAGCACTTGCAAGGATTGGGGGAAGACCCACCTCAGTGAAGAGCCAACGCTCTCCCAGTCAGTCCTGTTCCAGCTTGTGTTCAAGCAAGTGCCCTCCTGTTGTTGTAACCGTTGTGAAGTCTGGCTGTGAGACTCAGTGTGTATTTGGCGTCCCCGTGTCTTCGTACCAAGCAACGTTGCTTGAAAAGTGATTTCTCCTAAAGTCCCCCGTGTGTTTGACAGCAACACACGTGACTAGTGTCTCACTCTCTCTGATATTGCAGATTCGTCCCGAAATGTACCGTTGGTAATAGTTTCCCTAGTAATCTGCCCCTCAAACACCAGCTTCATTCAGGTGGAAACGTTCAGCAGAGATCTTGGGATTACAGGAAACTATTTTTCAGCGAATCATTTCCCCATTTCCCCCCTTATAATTATCAAGGCCTAGTCCCGGTAATCCATTTCTTCTTCCCAATTCAGTTTCCCCCATCACTATCAGCCTACGAAACCATGGTTGTCTGGATATTTCTTGAGACTAGCATGACATCATGTTTTTTGTCTCCAGGTTCATGTAATGAATATCATTATTGAATGCACTTATATTTTAAAATTCAGCCTTTTTTGTTTTCTAATGTATATTCATGTCCAAAAAACGCAAAAAAAGAAAACTTTAAAACGTAAAATACAGGAACATTTTGACGTTGTAAGAAACAAATATAGCTATTGTTGAAACTAATCACAAGACTTCAGCAACCTTGGTTGACTAGGAAGCAAAATACACTCAAATCAAAGAAGTAAATGAATTGAAATTTGCAGTGAAGGTGCAAAACATCTTAAAATATTTGAATGGGCACCGGTAACTCTTAAAATATCTACAGGTACTGGTTTATTTTAGAATAACCAAGCAAATACATTTACAGTTTTTAAAATACATTAAAATAAACGTACCCAACTCCAGCCACACCTTCGACAACCAAGTCATCACTTGTTAACGTCCCAGTTTTATCAAAACAGCAAATCTCAACTTTTCCAGCAAATGGGATTCTGAAAGGCTCCGTACAAAATACAGCTGAAACAAAATCAATAACAGGTACAATATTTCTAACCCCAGGACTACGGTCAAATTGATTAAGAATTGCATAAAAAATTATTAACGTTTGAAACTTATCAAGGATTTAGGTAGCCCCCCAGAGGTGCAATGGGGTCCTAAATCCTCGATAAAGAGGTAGAGGAGGATGACAGTATCCCGTCAGAGAGATACCACTCCTACTAATAGCATTAATGAGCTATGTTCGGAGTAGATTGGATATCCAGGACCTGGATCACCCATCCAACGCCAAACTCAGCCTCTCAAGAACACGAGAAGAGGCGAGCGACGCCCACTGTTTTCCAACGGAGCGACGGCAGCGCTTTCTCTGGGATTCTGACGGGAACTCTGTCACAAACTACATCTTTGATGTTTTTGAAACATAAAATTATGAAAACAATTTTGATGAACACAGAGAAATGATCCATTGGGTTGATGGGAACACGAGACAATTAAGATACAATACAAACGACAATGCACGCTCATTCAGAATATAAACATTCATGGATTTTGAGAATGGCTGAGAATAGCAATTTTAATCAAAATCGCTTACCAAGTTTGAACAAAGATATCAATGACGTGTTGACAGCCAATGACAATTCGATTGGCAACTCCGGTGGAACTACCGATGTCAAAATGAGTGTGCACTCCAGGAACAGCTTATACTTATTTCTTGTTGGATCTTCAGAACCTTGATTGCAAAATAAATTGAATATAATGATTATAGTTTTAGCAAAATGAGTAATAACAATGACATATCAATATAAAACGTTACAAATTATTACACGATGGTTTATTATTATGATGTTGAATATCCTTTCGACGCCAATTGGGCTTCCAGCTTCATTAAACGTAGGTCTTACCACATTCACGAGATTTTACGCTTGAGTGCACTTAGATATTACTAATTCTTCAAATGTAATGAGAACCTTATAAGGAAATTTCATCAACCTCATTACATTAAATTACAATAGCATATTACTATTGAGGGATAGGTATGCATTTTAGAAGAATTTTTTGTTTGGACGGTGCGAAAGTTCTTTGTTTCGTATTTAATAACTGACATTGGAGTTATTGTGGACCTAATCCACTCAATTTCCTAAAACTTCTCCAGAATCCACTCATTTACTGCACAACTAACCAGTTTGCACTCCAACTCTACTAAAAATCGATCAAAAGTATGTAGGTAGGTACATTAACATTTAGAGGAAAGGATAGAAGGGTGCCTGGCAGCTGCTAGGTAAGAGTAGCAAACGAACTGAAAAAAGTAACGATGAGAAAATGAAGTTACTACCTCATTTACTCCCAGTCACAACCAAGAAGTCCCAGTCTACTTTCAAACCCCCCTATTTTTCAAAAGTTAATTAGTGTTCCAGATAACTCAAGTTTATAATCGGAAAAAAGAATTTGTTCTTCACTCATTATTAGTTAATGAAAAGGTAGGTTAAAAAATGTGAGTGCCAATACGAAACTCTTTCCCTAAGGAGAAGTTCCATATGGGTCCCCATGCTATTTTTCAGTTCTGTTGTATTTTAATAAACTTTAGTTAATGAACTTTATTTGAGCAATATTCTACGAAAAATATAAATTTAATGATTTTTAGCAGTTTTTAGTGATTTTTAAGAACATTTCTTGAAATTTGACCGAATTAATGTGCTTAAAAAGTGCTGGCCAGGCCAACGAACTGATCCTTTTGTTTGGAAAGGTCAATGTGTTGGCGCAAGAACGGAATTTTTATCTCAATCCTAAGGAGAGTTATCGTCTGGAAGGTCACATAAATAAATAAAAAAATAAATAAATATATATATATATTTTTTTTTTCAATGATATGTTGTTATTTTGATTTTCCACAATCGTTACCTTTCCCATCCCCTTTTCCGCTCCCTCTTCCTTGTGAAATTTTCCGAGCCATTGCAATAGCTTCATTTTCTACGAAAATTCGCTAACAAAAAGAATAGGGGGCATCCCATCTCCATTAGGTACCTAATCATGAGATATAATATGAACTTTGTCCAATTGATCTGGGGTCTTTGGTGTCTACAAGAAAAAGTGATCCCTTAATTCTTTTTAGGTATATATATATATATATATATATATATATATATATATAATTTATTTCATAACTTACCTTTTATCCAAACGTAGACGGCAGCCGCAATTGCGAAAATGAGAAGAAACAGGATGAACCCAAACGTTTCAAGATTGTTCGCAGTGACTCTCTTCACACCAAATAGAATTGTCCTGAGTAGTTTTCCTTGTGACGTATTGAATCCAGTTCTGAGAACGTACCCAACACATCCGTTGTCTGGAGCTAAAACGGCATTGTACAGTAAAAATTTTACTATTCCCCTAAATGTCTATTGCGGGAGAGAGTGAGAGGGGTGGAGGAGAGAGTAAAAAAAGAGAGTAATAACTTAGTTTTGAGGAAACAATGAGCGACTATTGCCACTCCATGCAGGACACTAGGTATGGAGAAAGGAAGGAGGTTGAATTAGCAGATGATGACAAGTTAAGGTATCACTTCTTGGCGGGGTGACGTCACTGGTAAAGGTATACGTACAAATAATGCGATGGTTCCCACTGATTATAATGAGAGGACAATTATTTAAGTGTATCAAAATATGGAAGGAGACATTCCTATTCAAATTCCAAAATGTTAACACACAGATCCCACGATTTAAGCTTTGAAACTTGTAGTTGGTCTGTGTAAACCCTTTTCCACATACCAACGTTTTTGTTTATGCTGTTGACGTTCTGGCATTACACATCACAATATCGTTGTGCTTCATACGTGTGTTACACTCCAAGAAAATAACTCTCAAAGTCGAAGAGCTTTGATGACACCAGCCTCATAGCTAAGCCCGTTGGAGTGTTGCAACTGAGGGGTAATTTCCCCCGTAGTTGTAAGGACACCAGTTCAAACTCCTGTCGAGGTATCAAATATTTTTGGGCCGTAACACGTGCAACTACGACTATATGAGGCTAGACAGCTTTATCTTTATTAATGTTCATTTACACACACCTATGTATGATTAGTGTGCAGAACTAGAAAGATGCAATGACAAATCAAAAGATCAGCTGGACACAGAAGGCGCATGAGAAAATGTGCTCTCTTAACAATCGGTAGGAATGCCTAACTTTGAGGACTATTAATCTATACTAACGGTGCCAAATCTTCAACAATTTCGTATAAAATAATTCAGCAAGGCATATCGAATTTTTAGAGCTAATAAACAAAATCAAGAGTTTTCCTTTTTGTTTTGTGACTAAAGCAGTTGAAACTGAAACTAACCAAATATTTTTTTCATTCTGATTTCGGTACAGTCAAGAGTCATTGCTTACATGCAACAATTCTTCAAAGGTTGAAATAGAAATGAATAATAAAAATAGAATCTTCGAGTTTATCGACATAACTATAATGCAACGAACCTGACGTAACAGTACTTTATTATTTTCACAGTTTATTCATTATGAGACTTATTGTTACAGTTAGATTTTAAAAAATTTACCATTAACCCATTACTAAAAACTATATTTTTTGTATCATTTGACAATGAAAAAATTCAAACCTCTTAGGCCAGACGAAGTTTTGTTGGGTGGTGTGTGCTGCACAACTTTGGTGCCTCCAAACAGAACATGGAGTTTTCCAGCTCCATCGATGTCGAGCTCATTGGTGAGGTCCAGGTTTTCAATAGCCTCTTTCATTTGAGGTACAGACTCACCTATGAGGCATTTCAAACACTTCATCAATATGAATAAACAACAAAACAAGTACAGTATATTAACTACTGAAGGAAAAATCCACTTTCGCTATCGCAGTTAGGTAGGAATATGATAGTTCAACATGCAATGGTAACTGATTATTTAATTTTATCCTCAATGTTGCCAACATCTCTAACTTAAGCCAGTTAATTCGGAACCAGTACGTAGACGTTGCCATTCTTTAAGAGGACAGTTTTGAATGTTCAGACTAGCATCAGGTATACATTTCCCCCTATAATATGATTCGTTAATGGATTAAATTTTGTCAACGTCTAAGTTGAGTATTATTACTGAACGAAGGAAAGCACCAGTTCGGGTTCAGACAAACCTTGGTGCTCAGAAATCTGGGTAGGTTTTGTTTGTGTGAGGAACAACATATTTCCATGGTAAGTGATGACACCAACACACCAGTATAGTGACTGATACAGCCTACTGATGTATGTTCTCAGAGTTTTAATCAACATGTGTACACAATACTTTTAGTTGCCAAGTAAGCCTACAAATATATTAGACAACATCCATCGTTAAATTTCATAATCAACTCCTAGATTCAAAACATAACAAAGATTTTTTTATTAACCTTTTTAGCTGTAAGGTAATACCAACCTGTAAGCATACTTTCATCGACAATGCAAGGTCCACGAAGAAGCAGCATATCACAGGGGACGAGATTATCATTTTGGGATCGTGTAATTGAAACAATGTCACCTGGCATTAGCTGATCAGACATTATAGACCGCCATCTTCTATTTCGATACACCTGTGAATCATGGTAGAAATTCGATTCAAAACCAATGAATGAAAAGAGACACCATTTTAATTTACAGGAATGTAAAATGACTTTCGACATGAAATGACATTATAAGTCTTTCAAAACCTACCAAGCGGTATTGCGACCTTTATCAACCAGAAAGACACACTAAGAACATATATGTAAGTTCAAATTGGAGTCTAAGTTAGGCTTTTCAAAAGAGAGGCAATTATAATGTATAATTGATGAATAAACGAACTTCCTAAGTGAAGTTCATTCATGATTGTGTCAGGGGCACTAGAGGGTGGTTTAACAACGTAGTGGCCCCAGCCATGGCGTCGGACAGAGCCA
Organism: Adelphocoris suturalis; assembly: GCA_030762985.1. Lineage (NCBI taxonomy): Eukaryota > Metazoa > Arthropoda > Insecta > Hemiptera > Miridae > Adelphocoris > Adelphocoris suturalis. Next base: position 60,213,565 of record CM061042.1, on the reverse strand, counting down.
GTTTAAAGAGAAAACTCAGCCATTAGCAGGACAGGCGCCTTGCAGGAGGTTGTGCCAACCGACCATTCAGCCCGGTCACGTTGGCTGCACTGTCTGTGGCCCCCAAATCTTCATTTTTCCTTTGGCCGCGCATCGCGACAGATGGGAAATTGTTTGCCGTACCTATATTTCATTTTTTCAAACAATTTCTAGAGCAAAAAAGGTGCCTAATTTTTGAATTTTCTCTTTAAACTGGCTCTGTCCGATGCCGTGGCTGGGGGCCACTACATTGTTAAACCACCTCTAGTACCCCTAGATATAATTGGTCCAGTTTTAAGTACAGAAAGGCCAAGTGATTATGCAATGATATTCACAAGAGTAATCTCCATACCTGGATCATGTAGGGTTTGTTTCCCATTTTCCTGATTTCTGCCATGTTCCTTAGCTGCTGTTGAACCAAAGTGCACTCGAAAAGGATGAGCATAACCAGGGTGAAAATGGAGTAGTACCAGTATTTGTCCAGACACCACAGGGCGACGCAGAAGACTTGGAATACGAAAAATGGAGCAGTCGCTCGCTCTTTGAACAGCTCCATGAACTCCGGGACTGCCATATCCAAACTAGAAAAAGTCATGTTGACTTCAAGGAACTGAGTAGTGTACAAATCCAATAGAAGTTGTAAACATGTACTGAAATGAAACTTAGTCGTACTTAATATACTTACCATCTTCTTTAATTCACATGGAAGCTCCTACTTCAGGTTTACAATGGAAGTTCATGACAAGATATTGAATAGATTTTAATTGTTGAATGAGCATTGGTGAGAAAAAGATACTTTTACAATTTTCTAATGAAAATAGATCCAACCTTAAGAAGTTAGGCGTCAACCACACTCTCCCACAATAATAATTTTTTCTAATAATTATTATCAAAGTTTTTTGTGGCAGTGTCTTCCAGCACTCCTCCCACCTGGGTCAGCCCAGTGTGGTATCACTGCAATACGATATCTAAATTACCAATGAAAGAAAACTACTCATCGTAGGAGAGTGTAGTTGAAGTCAAACTTCTTAGGGTTGGATCTATTTTAATTAAAAAAAAAAAAAATAATAATGAGGGTAACGCTCATTAGGTAAGTACCTTTACACATTTTTCTGTAAAATGACACTTCATTTTAGGAAGATACGAGTACTTTTTGTATGTGTGCCAAGGAGGTGATGGAATGGAGTAGTTACCCCTTCCAAGGGTCGAAGTGACTAGCCTGCAACACTCACATGATGACCTGGAAGCTAAAAGCTCCAGGTATTATCTCAGGGGCGGCAGTTACAAGAAACGGGGAGGGGAACTCTTTATTCGTATCCATCATACTCCCGGGGCTGTTTAAACCAGGGGGGTCTGAGTGTTGGAAAAGTCTCACAATAGGCAGGCTCAGTATAAAATTGGCCAGGGACATAAAAAGAATAATGCAAGAGGAAAATTCAATTATTGAGCAACAAATTTTCACCCCACAAAGTGAGGGCAAAGCTTGCAACCTTCATTGACACGCTGCAAATATAATAAAGTTTACCCACACATTTTAGCGAGAAAAATTAATATTTTATTTCCATTTACTTAGGAACTAGGAACACATTTTAACCCTAAGACCGGGAGGTCTGTCTATATCCTCATATTCAACTATCTCCACCTATCCTCCTTCCTTTCTTCATTCTTCCATGATGAGAAATTTGAGTGTAAGAACTGTAAGTACCTACCAATAGTTTAACTCGACTAGGGGAAAACAAAACAAAAAACTTACGAATTCTTTCCATATTTTGTTTCAGCTTTGCTAAGCTCAGTTTCATCCTGATAACCTTTCCAGTTGAGGTAGTCACTGTAGCGAAGATTTGTAGGGAATTCCAGACCTCTAAATCTCTTCTTCTCATCGCTCCAAACGTACTTGGTTTTTTGAAACAAAAACCATTCTGAAGTATCCCCCAGAGCCTAAAGAAAAGAAGCATAAGCTGTTTATTCAGGTAGAATTATTTTTCGATTACAAGTTCATAATAAGATGCAGTATTGGCACGAGGAGTACAAGGATTATATGCTTTTTAAGGATGAACATGGAGATATTTGAGATTCGCTGAAGCTAGATGGATCGTTGGAAGAGGAGGAATAACAAACATCCAGTATTGGTGACATGAATGATCCATAATACTATAACAGTTACAGGTAGACATGATATTAGTGAGTGTTATACTTACGACAGGATGATGTAAGGTAACAAGCTCGGATGAACCATTGTGCTCTGTAGGTACGACCTTCACAAGTTCAGCATCTTTAGGGGTTTTGGCCTAAAATCAAAGGTTTCTTCATGAAAGACGGTTAGATTCAATGTTCCAATTAATAGCATGAACGAGAAGAGTTGAACAATATTAGCATGAAATTATTTAAGTCCATTCTTTTTCGATTCATAGTACTTACGAGTTTTAATGTGTGTTTTTACAACCCAATCTTATTTATATTGCTGAGAAGCAAGGAGAAAGAGCGATCACGTCTCATCAGTGCCCACTCATGGTGGGTAACATAAGGAAACCACATTGACGGACATGGGGAAGAAGATTGTTGCCTAAGACCAATGAGAAGAAAGCTAAAAAGGCCTACGGCCTGAACCAATTCCACTCATCCATAACCATCTCTGGACGTCCCTAATCATCTTTTCCAAATGTCTTAACAAATCCATTGACCAAATTCAAGACGTTGACCACCCTTGAACCCACAGACCCAACACCTAACCCGGTACATATAGGTGCGAGTGTATAAATGTGAATTACCTAATGGAAAAAAGGGATTTACTAGGAATTTAATCCACAAAAACAAAATTAAATGTTTCGAGAGTCCAACGACTGAGCAATGGTGATCATGCCTTATGTTGATGGATTGTAGAACTCAAGTCGCAAGTGGTCCAGATGATGAACAAACGTTGCTGATGACCTTTCTCAGGCTAGCACTTTGAGTATAAATAATATGGAGAGATATTGGTGACTGCTGAGACATCAAACCAAATCCGTCAAAGGAAATTACGCTACATTTAAGATGGCTCCAATCAGCTGATGTTTCATAGTTCCAGTAATAGGTATCTGTAAGTCGACCAGAGATGGGGGGAGGAGGGCGTTCTGCAGGTAAAGGTCTCCTTGAAATTAGGGCTGTTCTCCAATCAAGTTTGACTCATGACTACACTCACCATCTACCTACTTGACATTATACAGGACTCGAGACACTTATGTGATACATATGTTTTGTCGATTCTTTTTAAGCCATGGGTTCGTGAACTAAGAAATTTCACTCATCCTCTCCTTACTCTTCAGATATATACATGAACTCATTTGAGATGCCCGGAACAAAACTTGATTTTAGACAAAGTGGAATATAAGCATGAGTTGCACGGAGCAAAATCCAACAACCATTCCATTTTAGCCTACCTATTTGTTAGGAATAATACCTAATTGTATCATGTGCACAGGTACAAATCAGGTAATTTAAGGGCAATATTGCACGTCATCTTGAATAAACAAACCGATTTGAGGTTACGTGGTAGGTATGTCATAACCTGCCGCATCCTGGCCCACGTCAATAAAACTAGCGGATCATAATTTCCCAGGTTTTGTTGCTTGTATCACTCCAAGATAAGCAGTGCTTGTTTATTCGAGCAATTCAATGTGAATTCATTAGGAAATACCATTTCACAGTCTAAGTAGATAGTGAATTCCAGTATGAGACAAGGGATCAGTCAAAGGAGCTGACATATGAGGCTTAAATAAAGTTAAAATCCGTGAATTTAGAGATTTTCTGGGTTATTAGCAAAGTTGGTACAGAGAAGCATATTAGCAAGGTGACGGGATAAAAATGTAGGTACCTACCTTGTAGCAGGTAAGAAAGCTCTGTACATGGACGGACCAGTAGCAGCAAAGACAGCTGAGGATCTGAACAACAGCGATGGCAGCCGTCCCGATAAAACCGGCCTCTGTGAACTCTTCCAGGCCATAGACATACAACCAGACGTAGAACCAGCCGATGTAGGGGAAGATGAAAGGAAAAATCGTCCCCTGGAAAACTATGGGACGGAGCCTGTGGAGGGTCACGCTGTCGATGAGATCGTCCACCTTCGTCATCCTCGTTAGTCGCTGCGACTTGGCGTAAGCAAATTTTCTATTTTTTTACATTTGAGATTGAAAAATGTCACAGAAAACTTAGAAGAAGACGGGCGGTAGGCGGATGACAACACGCGGAACACAAGCTGGAAAGCTACAGATGACGTATTCAGTGATATGAGAGCTTCACACAACGGACACTACGCTTCGCATGCTGTTTCTTCTTCTTCTTTTATCTACCTTCATAGTCGAACCTTCAAAAATCATCAACGTACTAGCATGGGGCTAAACACAATTGCTCAAGTGATGATCGGGAGAGCTCCGATCTTGAGCTGTTTTCGATGAATCCCATAGTAGCGCTGGCATATTCCGTTAAACAGGGTGCGGCAGGGCCGATTGAAGAGTTTCAAAGGGCTATAAAAAATAAATGGTAAAATTTGGAGAAAAATGGTTTTATTTATTCGAATCAGAAAGAAATATAGTTCTTGTACTCAAGTTTTGAAAACGATATCGCTAAGCTGACGTGAACTGCATAAATCGTTGTGAGGAAATGACTCAGCAAATCTCCCCAAGAGCAAGTTGTTTCAGTGGAGATGAGGCACATTTTCACCTTTGTGGAACAGTGAATAAGCAAAATTTCCGGTATTGGGCTGCAGTTAATCTCGTCAACTCTATGAAATACCACTCCACACACCTAAAGTCAGATTGTTGTGCTGTGTCTCAATTCAGAGTGGTAGGGCCTTCCTTTTTCGAGGAGGAAAATGTCACTATCACAGTAACTTCCGAGCGTTGCTTTTCGATATTGAAATCTTCCTACAGCCTGAATTGGAAGAACTCGATGAAGATTACGATCTGGGTGACCTGGTTCCAACAGGATTCGGGTACAGCCCACACAGCTCGAATTTCATTAGCTGTTTTGAGATAGATGTTCCCAGGGTGTCTGATAGGGGACGTGGGGTGGCCAGTGCGTTCACCTGATTTGAGCATCACTGACTTCCTTCTTTTGGGCTACCTTAAAGATAAGGTCTTTAAACATCGTCCACACAACCTGCCACAACTCCGTACCACTTGCTATTCACCAAAAAGCGGCCGAAAACGTCCGAAATCGACTACAACAGTGTATTGCTGCTGACAGCCACCGTCTTAGCGATATCGTTTTCAAAACTTGAGTACAAAAACTGTATTTCCTACTGATTTGAATCAATAAAACCATTTTGCTCCTATTTTTTCCCTTTTTTTTATAGCCCTTTTTTAAACTTGTCAATCGGCGCTGCCGCACCCTGCATTTTTTGTTGAACGACTTTTTTTTTGTCGTTGTCACCTTGTCACGTTCGGTTTATGTTAGAAACAATCTATTTACAAAGTAAGTTTGTATGTACCTACCTATTTTACTGTAGGTACATGATATAAAATGTATAGGTACTCCAAGAGAATCAGTAGGTAGGTAGCTGTGACGCTGTGTGCTCCGTCTGCCTCGCTCTCTTGGCATCATGTGGTAATTCATCCTCTTCATTACTATTCATCTTAGGTTAAGTAGGTAGGTACTAGGCAACAGTGAAACGATACTCTACGATCTGTGAATAGAGAAATTACAAAAAGTGCATAGAGTTAACAAGTTATGAGCAATAACCCAAAAAAATACTGAAGCAACCCCTTCACATTTCATTAACTTTGTAATAACACCATTTTTTGACCTCAATACTGGACCAAATATGAAATAAATACATGAGCGAATCCCTCAATGGATATTTAAAAATCAACATGATATGAAACATCTATGCCATCAATGGGGATATCAATGCTCGATAATAGGTAGGTACCTATCAGACCTCTCAACATGTAGGTACACAGTGTCTCGTTTTTGGGCGCACCATCGGCTAGGTTTTGATTCAACTACCCACTGATTTGTGACTTTTTTGTCTTTTAGCATGTTTTTCAATTCACGCTAAAGACCAATTTTTTAACTTTTAAGATTTTTTCGCGTTTTCCATCCTGTGTCACTGTGTGACAGTTATCGTCAGATCCAAGCGAATAAGCGTCTATCCGTTGCTCTCGCGTTGGGTTGAACGCGTCATTCTCGAGTTCTTGGAATGCTTTGGTTGGTATGAGGATCCGAGAACCGGAAAACCATCTTCTCCGAACATTGCACATCACGCTATTAGTACGCGTTGTATCTATTATGGTACTGTCACACTCCACTCGCTCTATGCAGCGCGGATTTAGGCCCCATTGCACCTCCTGGGGTGACCTAAGTTCGTGACAACTGATACTTCCATAACTCCCTTAATTATCAGAAAAACTCAAATCGGATTATACCGTTGAAAAGAGTGTTAGATTTCCTATCTCTTTAATGTATTTTCAACAAATTTTAAATGGAACGGACGGGTGAAAAATAAGGCGTAAGAGAAATATTGTTCCGAAAATGTTCACTTTCTTCTAAGTTTGTCTCTCGAAACGTCCTGAATGGAAATTTTCATGCTGTAAGCCTTAAGTTGCATCACAATCCCAGATTTCCAACGGTATACTCAATTTATTTTTAACGTCACTAATTAAGTAGGGTCGAAAATGACGTTTTCACGGCAAAAAATGTTAATTTTTGGGTAAAAATCGGCGTTTTTTTTTACCAGAAATGATTTCCAACTTACTTAATAAATTACTTTGTCATGCTATTTTACGTAGGTACCAACTTTTGACACTGAATAAAATGGTAGGTAGGTAACACTTTCAGATTTCCTCGACAAACAAATAAGGGCTTTTCAAGTCCTTTCCTTATGGCAAAAGGCCCCATCTCGATGTTTGTTTTCTCCAAAATTCATGTGAGGATTCCATTATGGAAGGTATGGGTTGACTCGCTCACGTCTCCCGATTTTTATTTATTAATTTTTACTTTATTTGTTTTATTTTACATAATTTTGTGATTATTTTATGTTACTCTTTGTTTGTTTTCCTTTTTATTTGTTTACAGTTTATTTTACTCACTTTTGATTATTCAAGTTTTGTTATTTCTAGGATTCTGTCTAGTTTTTGTTTTCAGTCATGCTCATTGATTTTTTTTTATTTATATTTTTATCAATTTTGTTTCTTATTCCTTCTCTCGGCTTATTGTAAAATTCGGAAAGTGGAAAGAGTGTAGTTCGCCAAGAGGAGCACTCTGAAAAAAATAAATTTGACATTAAAAAAAAAAAAAAAAAAAAAAAAAAAAAAAAAAAAAAAAAAAAAAAAATACACCTCTCGATTTGTTTACATATCTACCCAAGTTTTGCCCGCTGTCTTGAAAATATCGTCCCGATTATTCTCCAGAAGCTTTCTGCTTACGATTACATAGGTACACGTAGGTAATGGTCCCAGAGCCAAGGCCGAAAATAGGTAGTAATTTGAGAAGAAAGTTTTAGATTAGATTTTGTAAATTTAGACCGTTCTAAGTGAGAAAATCTTTGACTGCCATCTCAAAATTGGTGGAATACAAAATAGCGGCCTCAAAAAGATGGCTTAATTTGCCCAATTAAAAGTTTTTCTCAAATGATTCCTAAACCGTACATCCTACAGAAATTTGAATACGAAGCAAAGTTGTAGAGCATGAAAAAACAAAACGATTCGATCCCAAAACTCCGAATTATCTTTCAAAATTAACGAATTATAAACAATTGAAAACCGGGCTAATTTTGGACCAGTCCTCTCCTCCCCCCGTCTAGACTTTTGTCCTTCAAAATCACCTAGAGGCGTAATGTCGGTCTGATTTCAGTCTGCCAAAGCTCATTCTACTCAAGATTAGATACTACTTTTCAAAGTTCGTATCGAGCATATTTTAGCTGAGACCTTTCCCCATTGACTTACAGCCGAACTTATGAATTTTATGTCATTTTACACATAAAGTTCGCAATAACGGTACCTAATTTACTTTGTACTTTAATGGGAAACGGTGTGAGCAAAAACTTGCTCGATACGAACTTTGGAGAGTATCTAATCGAGAAGAATGAGCTTTGGCAGACTGATATCAGAGGACTGGACAACAATTAGCCCGAAGCTGATTTGAAAGCTAATTCAGAATTTAGGGATCGAATTGTTTTGTTTTTTTATGCTCTACAATTTTGCTACGTATAAAAATTTCTGTAGGATGTACGGTTCAGGAATTATTAGAGAAAAACTTGAAAATGGGCAAATGAAGCCATCTTTATGAGGCCGCCAATTTGTATTCCACCAATATTGAGATGGCAGACGAAGATTTTCTCACTCAGAACGGACTAAATTTTCAAAATCTAATCTCAAACCTTCTTCTCAAATTACTACCTACCTATTCTTGGCCTTGGCTCCAAGACTAATAGGTACAATGGTTCATCTGTGATTGTTGGAACAGTCAACCTTTGACGTAGGGTAGGCATGTTGGCATCTTTTTCAAATCAGGATTACCTACGCGGATACCTATTCTGTTGGTATACAGGTTCAGCTGTATTCAAGTCTAAAATCTTTACTTACTGAAGTCTAAAATCTTTTTTTTTTTTTTGAATCGCAGAATATTATTTAGAATGATTTTTTTTGCCATAAAATTTGTAGGTAGTTAACAATTTCTTTACACTTAATCGCCCTTAATTTTCAAAACATTGTAAACATAATATAGTAGATAGGACTTTTACGAAAATTCGCTCATATGCTTATGCTGCATGACTGGAACTTTCTATTTAATTTATATAGTACGTAGGTAATAAAGCCTTTAAAAATGATCTTAAAGTCCAGTACCTACTATAAAGGCATAATTATTACTTCCTCTGCCCTAGTGTACTATAATTATTGAAATGAGAATAAATATTTGCTTATTACCTGGTTTTTCTCTTGAGACTTCATCATCACTAATATTGGGTTAAAAAAGTCTATTTTGGAGTTTGCGACAGGACATTGCTTTCTTTCTTCTATTTTTAGCGAATTTTCGTGGAAAATGAAGCAATTGCAATGGCTTCAAAAATTTTTAAATTAAAAATTTCGAAAAATTTCTTCATTTAATTCCGTTTTGAGACATTCAGAAACGAATCCTAGAATTTAACGCTTTTTCATACGTATATATTTATGTATGTATATATATATCTATGACATGTATATTATGTGACCTTCCAGACGATAACTCTCCTTAGGATTGGGATAAAAATTCCGTTCTTGCGCCAAAAAATCAAGCTTTCCAAACGAAAGGATGTATTCGTTGGTCAGCATTTTTTAAGCACATAAAATTGGATAAATTTCAAAAAAGGTGTCGAAAAAATCACTAAAAATAGCAACAAACGATCTAAAAATCATTAAATGAATATTTGTTAGCAACATTATTTCAAATGAAGTTTATTAACTATAAAATTGAACATTCAAAAATGTTTGCACATAATTATGCTGAAAAATTTACTTAAATTTCATTAAAATGTCCTAAAAAATCGATAAAAACTGCAAAAAAGTTTAAAATCTAAAATCTCTTCTAGAATAGCAGATCATTATTTAGAACGAGTTTTTTGCCGTAATATTGGTACCTAGTTGAAAATTTCTTTTCACTCAAAGTCCTCAATTTTCAGAACAATTTAACATAGTATAGAACGATAATTTACGAAAATTCTCTCATACGATCATGCTGAGTGACTGAAACTTTTTCTTTTGCAAGTTTTTTATACTCCGCTCCACTGAGCCGTTTTCGGCCATCCATATTCGGAGACAGAAAATTCCGTTTTCCAAACACTAATACTAACTAACTAGGTATCTAGTAACTGCAAACATTTAAATAAAAAGGAACAATAATTGTTTATTATTGTCATTTTTAATTATTTTATTTTATTATTTATATGGACAATTATTGTCGATCTGTCGTAACACCCACAGACAACACAACTGTAACTGTAACGATAACTGCAGGTGCTTGTTTATAGTTTGTTGGAAGCATAGAGCTTAAGATCACTTTAAGGAAGAAAAGGGGTGAGGTAGATGCTCGCGCATCGCGTCAAGGCCATCATATTATTATTGCGCCCCCGACCAGAGAGAATAGAAAGAAAGATATACTCACTACCCCGCCCGCTTCTGCCATTAAAGTCTCCATCACCTGTCTCTTAATTTTGAATAAACGATTTGTGTTCATTTCCATTCGTACGGCCATTTTGTGCTGGTAGTTTCCTATGGGTGATATTCTCGAGACTTGGACACTAGCGCATCCTTACATCTAGGCAAGGAAAATTCGAAGTTATTTCACCTTGTTGTCATGGTGACGAGTAAACTATACGAAAATGCGCCATTAGTTGACGGTACCGACGCAAGTTGACGTACTGAATAACCTAGTGTTACCCTTCCTAGTCAATATTTCCGATCAAAATTTTTAAATATTATTTTTAGTATGGAACGTGGTAAGTTTTATGAGAACTACGTTAAGTTATTGTCAGGTGACGTCCTAAAATGGTACGAACGTAAGATAAACATGTGCGGTTCTGATCCGTTTGAAATGTGTGTTAGGGAGTTCACGTTCAAGGAAGAAGAAGTTCCAGACATCAGTCGGGAAGATATAGTGGACTACCTATCTAGTATTCAGAACTGACTATTATTCTTTAAAGCAACTAAAAAATTTCAAATCTCTTGAATCCCACAATTACGAGTACATTACAAGCGGTCATGTGAAAGGAGTCGCAACAAGATCTCTGCCAGATGGGAAGCTTCTTGCCTTCGGAAAGGTAAGTGTGTGCATACCTACTTTCCATTTATTATTAATTATGATGTTCATGTACCTACTGCAGTTTCATTCGTCTGAACAGCAATACATGTATTCTGCAGTTTCATTCGTCTGAATAGCAGAGAACAACCTACCTACTTTGTTTACTTTTGATAAACTAGAGCATTGTAGGTAGGTACGGACGTACCTAAGCAGTTTTGTTTCTTGGTGTATCAACCTACCTTGTTTACACCAATCAACTGCAAATCTATCCTTTAATTCATCAATAAAACATGTACAAACTACAAAAACCTTCCTCAATAATTGTAACTTGAACGTATAAAAGTAGGTAGGTAAGTAGTTGATGAAACTGCCTGAACAGTGTCTAAGATCTACACCGCAGTACAGACATTTGAGGAATCTTCGTTTTATTTATTCATTTTTTTTTTTTTTTTTTTTTTCCACAGGTTATTCATTCACAAAGTTTGAACCAGACCCCACTGAAGTGCTGGATTTTGTTGAAGAAAAATGGGGAGGTGATTTCCGGACATTGCAGTTGTATGGCAGGTGCTGGTGAAGTTTGTTCACACATTGGCGCGATTCTTTTTTATTTGGAGTACGTTGCGGCAAAAAAAAAGATCAACTACGTCTACATCCACAACCAATACTTGGTTACTACCTGCGCAAACCTCATCCAAAATGTGCAAAATCAAAGACTCGGATTTAAGATCTGCTGGGGCGAAGTGGAATGAGCTGATTAATGACGCCAGTATTTCACCTAAAAACCTCGCTTTGAAACGTCGTCAATTGCCAACAACCACTGATGAGGAAATTGAAGGGCTACTGCAGAAAGTAAAACGGAAGGGGCTTGACACTGCTGTGCTACAGGTCTGGGAAGGCCTTCAACAGATAGAAGGTATGCTCCCTCCCCTCCCTTTTGTGTGAGGACTTCTAAAAATTTAGCTCACTGTGATAGATAGGCACCTATTCAACTGTTTACCTGTTCAAACCCATCGTGAGTCTGTACAAATCTAGACGTGTAGGTACTTCTTATACATCTGAAGGAGCTGGTTAAACTACTGCCCAAGGACAATTTAAATGATTCGTAGATTTCTCAAGAAATGTTTTAGAAAAAAATTCTGTCAGTTTAGGCTAACTACCATAGAATTTGCCATTTAATTCCATGGTTGAAGTTTTGAAATAGGGTAAGAAGTAAAAGTTAGGACTAATTGAACCTATTAAAGTGGCAATGGTTAAAACAAAAAAAAAAAAAAAAAAAATATATATATATATATATATATATATATATATATATATATATATATATATATATATATATATATATACGAGTATATTTAGGCCTGGCCGGGATTCGAACCCACAACCTTCGTCTCACGAGAAAAAAAAAAAAATTTCAGGCCTGGCCGGGATTCGAACCCACATTCGTCTCACGAGAAAAAAAAAGAATTTTCAGGCCTGGCCGGGATTCGAACCCACGACCTCTCGCTTCCCATCTCGGGACAAAAAACGTTACACAAAAAAAGTGGACATTTAAAAAAAATTATTGGGGGTCGGCCTAAGAATTGCATAGCAATTAATATATAATAAACATAAAATAAAATAGAAAAAGAATGAGAAAGAGGGGTCTATTATAATAATACCTAGTTAACTAAGGTACCTACCTACCAGCCACTAGTTCCACCATTGAACGCAGAACTTAACCGCTGATTAGACACCGCTGCACTGAACATTTCGTATTATGCAACAACCGAACATGGCTCAGAAAATATCGCGTTTCGATTCTTCCAGAAACTGGTTGCTTCTTTTGCATTGTGGAACCTTAAATGAGTCGAATAACACCAAAACCATACACTCATACCTTAATTTCATGAGGAGTAGAAGAAAAAAGTCTGTTCAAATCTTTTTTCTCGGTTTTCTCAAAACGCTATTTCGGCACTTGAATGGTTGTTGAAAAACACCGTTCAGTTGATTATTTTGTTTGAAATAAAATTTAACCCTGGAATGACATCATGGAGTATGCACTAGCCCTAAAACGCTATTTCGGCACTTGAATGGTTGTTGAAAAACACCGTTCAGTTGATTATTTTGTTTGAAATAAAATTTAACCCTGGAATGACATCATGGAGTGTGCATTAGCCCTAGGCCGACGTTTTCTGCTATAACCTTTTTTTTTTTCTTTTTTTTTTTTCAGGAGTCACTGTTGCTCTTTGACCCCAAGTAAATAGCACTACAATCCTTTTCTCTCCACTATGCTGTAATGTGGGTTTGGGTTCAGTTTCTGCCAAGCATCGCGCAAAACACCCTTAAAATGTTCTCGGGTAGGGTTTCACCCTATGGTCATATCAGCGTATGATTCAGACAGAGTTTTTCCCAAGAAAAAAATTGAAATAAAAATAATTTCGAGTTTACACAATTGAGTTTTTTTCGTACAAGGCGTGCATTGATGTGTTGATGTTTGGACCAACAATGGTACAGGGACACATGAAGCTCAGGTGGAGTTTTGCATTGTGATTGGTATATTTTCTGCCATCTTAGTTCATTTCCACTCCGAAAAATCTTCAATGGATAAAGAAAATTCACTGCAAACTATATATCTACAGTGAAAACAGACAAATGAACTAAATAGTATATTCCTACATATTCAAAGCCATTTTAGAAAGTTTGAGTAAGCATAATGAATAAGAATACGTTGTTAAAGTAGATGTAGTTAGAGGCGTAACGTGCAGTTTTTCGGTGTCTAAGTCTGACAGTTGTCAGGTATTGACGATTTTCCGATTTCATCTTGTTTTCGGCTGGAGAAGAAGTCTTTTCTTCTCAGGGAAAACTGTTTGGGGTTCAGTGTTGGCTCATTGACGTTCCCCTTTTCCGAAGCATCTGTCCAGAAAGAGGAGTTGAATGTTTTCGTGGCTTTCAGGTACTTGGGAACGTTGTAAAAGTTGAATGTGCACTGAAACAATAAACCATTTTGAAATACCTGTTTGGCGAAAATTTGGAAAATAAATTAAGGCAATTCAAGGTAAAACTGGTTACGGCTAATTTACTAAATGTTACTAGACAAATTTATTACCCAATAACTGTACTTGAATAAATGGTTAATTGTATATTTGTCGTTATTAGACTCCAGTACACGCCATGGAACTATTATGGCGTGTACATACTCGATTCCATCGCCTATCTATCCAGGGAATCTTTTGAGAAATCAGTTATGTTGCTTCGCTTTTGCCGTAGAAGTAAAACACACTGGTAAGAGTTATTGTGATCTATGTTAACTATGCAGTGCTCATTTATAAGATATGAATTATGTAGACCTATATAAGTAGTTATTTGATCCATCATACGTAAAAGTCTAACATTGTTTGTTGAGGCAGAAATGAAAGCACGATATCATGTGCTATTTTTAATATGTACCTATTTATGGAATTCCTTGAAATACCTACGGGTAATACAACAAAATTCAATTGAATTGAACCAATTGCTAACCGGCATGACTGGACCGAATCTTTATAGTTTAGGTACTTTGCAAAATCTGTCATAGTCCAGGAGCCAAGACCGAAAATAGGTAGTAATTTTTGGAGAAGGTTTGAGATTCGATTTTGAAAATTTAGTCCGTTCTGAGTGAGAAAATCTTTGTCTGCCATCTCAAAATTGGTGAAATACAAATTGGCGGCCTCATAAATATGGCTTAATTTGCCCATTTTAAAGTTTTTCCCTAATAATTCCTATACCGTACATCCTACAAAATTTTTTATACTAAGCAAAGTTGTAGAGAATAAACAAACCATACGATTCAAACACAAAAATCTGAATTATCTCTCAAAATAAACAAATTACAAACAATTGAAAATCGGGATAATTTTGGGGCAGTCCTCTCCTCCCCCGTCTAGACTTTAGCCCTTCAAAGACACCTAGTGGCGTTAATATTGGTCTGATTTCAGTCTGCCAAAGCTCATTCTATTCAAGAATAAGTACTTTCCAAAGTTTGTATCGAGCATATTTTAGCTGAGACCTTTCTTCATTGATATACAGCCGAACTCGTGAATTTTATGTCATTTTGCACATTAAGTTCGCAAAAACAGCCTTTTACTTTGCACTTTAGTGGGAAGCGTTCTGACAGAAAACTTGCTCGATATGAACTTAGGAAAGTATTTAACCCTGAATCGAATGAGGTTTGACAGACCTGAATCAGACCAATATTGAGGCCGCAAAGTGATTTAAAAGGGAAAAAGTCTTGACAGGGGGAGGAGAGGACCCTCCTAAAATTAGCCCCATTTTCGATTGTCCTTAATTCCCTTATTTCGGGAGACAATTCATAGTTTGTGTCAAATGGCTTCGGTTTTTTATACTCTACATCTTTGCTGCGCATAAAAATTTCTGTAAGAAGTACGGTTTAGGAATTATTAGGTAGTGGAAAACAAAAAGTATTTAATCTTGAGTAGAATGAGCTTTGGAAGGCTGAAATCAGATCAATATTAACGCCATTAGGTGATTTTGAAGGGCTAAAGTCTAGACTGGGGAGAGGGAAGGACTCGCCCAAAATTTGCCCGAATTTCAACTGTTGTAATTCGCGTATTTTAAGAGCTAAATTAGAGTTTTGGGATCAAATCGTTTCGTTTGTTTATAGCCCACAACTTCGCATCGTATACAAATTTATATAGGATGTACGGTCTAGGAATTATTAGAGAAAAACTTTTAAATGGGCAAATTAAGCCATCTTTATGAGGCCGCCATTTTGTATTCCACAAATTTCGAGATGGCAGACAAAGATTTTCTCACTCAGAACGGACTGAATTTTCAATATTTAATCTCAATCCTTCTCCTGAAATTACTAATTATTTGCGGCCTTGGCTTCTGGACTATCAACTCCTATGACGTACAGCTTGCCGCTTCTGTTGGTAGCGAAATATTCCACTCCTAATGACTCCTTGTAAGAGCTGAGATTTGATTTCTGGAGGGAGCCTTATGCGACCCGGACGTTTCCACTTGCCCTTCATATCAGGGGTGCGGTAGTTATCAGGCTGAGCTCGTAAGTCTGCCATCTTCCATAAGAACGTGAACAGTGTCATCATCGCTCCTGTTTTCGTGGGTTTAATTGGTTGATAATTTCACCGAGAAGTGATGTGATTTTCGGTACACGAGCGAACATAACGTCAAGGTAAATTTTATGATTTGTTTCATTACAAGTAGATGTATATTTGTAATGTCATACCAAGTATATTCATATTTCGTCAATTTTCGGATGGAGGTCCCGAGAACGGAGGGTCCTAGGAAACCGGGGGTCCCACCCCTCCAAGGCCACCCTTCCTCTTTTCTATGCGCCCCTTCCTTTTGCATCTCCATCCAGTGTTGCCAATCGTTTTTGCCATTTTTCCTTGGATCAGTTATTCAAAAAATCCGTACAACAGGACTAAAATCCGTAGATCGTACTACGAAATTCCGTAGAAAAATACGTGATTTTCTCAAAGAGATTTAAAATTGGTCAGAAGAAGGCTGAAATGTGCCAGCCGGGCACCATGACCATATGTACCTACAAATTTTCCTAATTTGCGCACTGTGATAGCAGAAATTGATAACTAGGCGTAGTAGTACCTATCAAAATTTATGGCTTAACACTTTTTGTAAATAATATTCTGCTACAAGTGCATATAAATTGTAAGATTATAAAAATGATTATAACAATTTGCAGTTTTAGGACGTCCCTCAGAAGTTAGGCTTTGCAGCTGAGAGAGGGCCTATTGGAATTGATCCAGGGGCATGGGGGGGGGGGGGGATGGTGCAACTGAAATCGGTCGAGATTTGTAGCTTGGAAAAAACGGTAATTACCCCCTCCACCTAACCCCCCGGCAGAAATTGACTAAAATTGGAATCGAACAAAATAAGAATCCCGAAAACCGGCTGAGAATTATTGTGGCTAATGTAAATAATAATAATTATTATTAGTTCTAGTTAATGAAAAAAATGGCCAAAGTTCAAAATTTGAAGAAAAAAAATGTAAAAATTGTCGATTTGTCTTCGTTTTTCTGCTTTCAGTATGGAAGTTTTTCGGCGGGCGCTCTTCGGGAAAAACTTCCTCAAACAGTCAGCTTTCCAACAGTCTACTAAAAAAATTGTTATAGGAAGTTTTGGGAGAAAATTGCGTTTGAATGACAAAAAACGTGATTTTGTCGGTCAAAATCGACGTTTCATCTGTTTTGCAATTTGCAATTTGCCTTCCTCAAATTTCTCTTAGACTTTTTTTTTCAGAGGCTTCGTTTCCGAGTTATTTCTTTTTCAAGATTTTTTTCGTGTTTTCGACCTAACGTCACAAAAACGGCACTAACTCCCCGATTTTTGGAGTTTTCTCAAATCTGAGGATACCATAGGAAAGAGTGTTAGTTAAATTTTACATCTTTCTGATGTAAATCCTTTGTTATTATTATTATAATTATTATTAATATTAATTTTAGTTAATGAAAAAAATAGGCAACGTTCAAAATTTGAAGAAAAAAAAAAAAAAAAAAAAATGTGAAAATTGTTGATTTTTATTCGTTTTTCTGCTTTTAGTATGAAATGGTTTCGGCGGGTGCTCGTCGGGAAAACTTTCCTCAAACTGTCATCTTTCCAACGGTCTACTCAAAAAAATTTTTTTTATAGGTTGTTTTGGGAGAAAATAGCGTTTGAATGACAAAAAACGTGATTTTGTAGGTCAAAATCGACGTTTTATCTGTTTTTATTTTTTTTTTATTTTTTTATTTTTTATTTTTTTATTTTTAATTTCATTATGCACAGCTGTATTTGATGAGAAAAATAATAGTGTCTCTACCTAACTCTTTTTCCACCTGCCTCATCTACTTGAGCAGAATAATTTTGCTCATTATCGGATATCATCGGAGGGGCAGGCGGAAAAATACAATAATACCTCAGTCAATTGTGCTTCAAAATTATTCCTCGGATACTTATCTTTCATTTGAGAATCTTTAATTTCTGTTGTGTATCAGAGATCGCTCGTGTTATAAAAAAATAATAATTACTTCTTAAAAAAAAATCAAGGCAGGTTCTCTAAGTGCCTCCGTTCTTCCTGTATGCAGAATGCACATACTCGTGCCTTACGTAATGTCACACAATCCGTGAGGAAGAGATGCCGCCTATGCATACAGGAAAAAGGGAGGCACTTTGAGAACCTGCTTTGATTTTTATTTTTTTATTTATTCATTTTTTTTTTTTTTTTTTTTTTTTTAAAGAAGTAATTAGGTATTATTTTTTATAACACGAGCGATCTTTGATACACAACAGAATTTTCATTGCCAACCCACCCCATATTATTAGGTCCCTCCTCAAATGAATGGTAAGTATCAGAGGAATAATTGGGAAGTTTTGGGAGAAAATAGAAAAACGTGATTTTGTCGGTCAAAATCGACGTTTCATCTGTTTCATGAAATATTTCATTTGGTTTATTCGATGAAAAAATTATTGTGTCCCTACCTAACTCATCTTCTACCTGCCTCTTCTACTTGAGCAAAATTAGATAATTATCGAAGGGGCAGGCGGAAAAATACGTCAATACCTCACTCGATTGTGCTTTAAAATAATTCCTCGGATACTTATCATTCATTTGAGGAGGGAGGGACCTAATAATATGGGATGGGTTGGCAATGAAAATTCTGTTGTGTATCAGAGATCGCTCGTGTTATAAAAAAAAAAATAATACCCAATTACTTCTTAAAAAAAAAAAAAAAAAAAAAAGAATAAATAAAAAAATAAAAATCAAAGCAGGTTCTCAAAGTGCCTCCCTTTTTCCTGTATGCATAGGCTCTTCCTCACGGATTGTGTGACATTACGTAAGGCACGAGTATGTGCATTCTGCATACAGGAAGAAGGGAGGCACTTAGGGAACCTGCCTTGATTTTTTTTTTAAAGAAGTAATTATTATTTTTTTATAACACGAGCGATCTCTGATGCACAACAGAAATGAAAGATTCTCAAATGAAAGATAAGTATCCGAGGAATAATTTTGAAGCACAATTGACTAAGGTATTATCGCATTTTTCCGCCTGCCCCTCCGATAATATCCGATAATGAGCAAAATTATTTTGCTCAAGTAGATGAGGCAGGTGGAAAAAGAGTTAGGTAGAGACACTATTATTTATCTCATCGAATACAACTGTGCATAATGAAATAGGTACTTTAAAAAAAAAAAAAAAAAAAAAAAAAAAAAAAAAACAGATAAAACGTCGATTTTGATCTACAAAATCACGTTTTTTGTCATTCAAACGCTATTTTCTCCCAAAACAACCTATAAAAAAAATTTTTTTGAGTAGACCGTTGGAAAGATGACAGTTTGAGGAAAGTTTTCCCGACGAGCACCCGCCGAAAACATTTCATACTAAAAGCAGAAAAACGAATAAAAATCAACAATTTTCACATTTTTTTTTCTTCAAATTTTGAACTTTGGCTATTTTTTTCATTAACTAGAACTAATAATAATAATAATTTTTATAATAATAATAATAATAAAGGATTTACATCAGAAAGATGGGAAATTTAACTAACACTCTTTCCTATGGTATCCTCAGATTTGAGAAAACTCCAAAAATCGGGGAGTTAGTGCCGTTTTTGTGACGTTAGGTCGAAAACACGAAAAAAATCTTGAAAAAGAAATAACTCGGAAACGAAGCCTCTGAAAAAAAAAAGTCTAAGAGGTTTATTTTTTTTTTTTATTGCAAATTACTTGAAGAATCGACCCCTGAATTTATGCACCGCTGAAATGTAGACACCCTGTTTAACCTACCTATGAATAAATATATTATTTTGATTCATGTTTGATTCGTGTCTATTATTTGACTAAGGCAATAGCCGATATATCAATGTGAGTTTTTCCTTGTAATTTATATATATATATATATATACTCGGCGCTTCGCGCCTCGCCGGGGGCTTCGCCCCCCTGGACCCCCCTAATCTATACTTGGCGCTTCGCGCCTCTCCGGATCTTTTCTCTTTTCTACTGCGTAGAAAACGAGGATAATTTGCTATGCAATTCTTAGCCTGAATCAACTTAGATTTGGAATGTAGCCAGGTACGTAAGGAGAGGGATATTGGTAGCTTGAAATGTGAACATTTATCACATAAATCAAGCGCTTTCAAACGAGTGGCGAACGATTTTTGTGCGATGAAAACTGCGGAAGTTTCATTCCCCTAACAACGGCTGGGTTGTACGTGAAAAACACTGAAATTGTGACGCAATCTATAGCAACTACTCAACTACTCGGTTGTACGTGAAAATCATCTTTAATTTCGTCACGGACGTTACAAAAAAAAATTATTGGGGGTCGGCCTGAGAATTGTTTAGCAATTAATATAAATATAATATATATATTAATTGCTATGCAATTCTTAGGCCGACCCCCAATAATTTTTTATGTAACTTCCCCATTTAAAATGTAACGTCCCAATTTTTTGTGTAACGTCCGTGATGCGAAGCTTGTAACGTCCGAGACGCGAAGTGCGAGGTCGTGGGTTCGAATCCCAGCCAGGCTTGAAAATGATTTTTTTTACAAATTTTTTATATCAATTTTTTTCGCATCGTGAATTCAAATCCCAGCCAGGCTTGAAAAAAATTTTTTTCCCAAATTTTTTTATGTCAATTTTTTTCACATCGTGGGTTCGAATCCCAGCCAGGATTGAACATTTTTTTATATACAAATTTTTTCAGGCTAAGAATTGCATAGCAAATTATCCTCGTTTTCTACGCAGTAGAAAAGAGAAAAGATCCGGCAAGGCGCGAAGCGCCGAGTATAGATTAGGGAGGTCCAGGGGGGCGAAGCCCCCTTGGCGAGGTCAAGGGGCGGAGCCCCTTGCGAGGCCCGAAGGGCCGAGTATATATATCTGTATCATGCTACAGTGTTTGTGGTCACACTCCTCCAATACGGCTCAACCAATTTTTATAAAAATGTTGAATGAATATTTGGTCTGGCTATCCTGATCAGCTGGGTGAGCCCTTTCTTTCCTAATCAACCTGCGATGCTGAAATTTGAAACGGAGCCTTTCTGGGTCTTGCAGATATCCATGGGTACGAAGAAGGTATTTTAGCTATTTTTAAATGAAAGAAGATTCCATTGTAAGAAGTTTGGTTTCAATCCCATCCTCCTACGATGAATAGCTTTGTTTCTGTGATTTTTCTAAGTTGTGCACACTGGTGACGTCAAAGCACCCCTCCCGCCTGGGCGGGACCTAATACCACCAGTGTGACGTCACCAGTGCGACGTCACCAGTGCAAACTTTGAAAAATCATAAAAATAAAACTAATACGTAAGAGAGTGCGGATGGTATCAAATTTCTTAGAATTTCTACTTTCATTTAAAAATATAAAATGAATAAGTGGATAACGCTCATTACAACGTGCGGAACTACCCTGATCAGCTGAGTGACCCGAGGGTAATTTCTTTCTAATCGGCTTACGATGCTGAAATTTGAAACGGAGCCTCTCAAGGCATGCGGAATATTATTACATTTTAAATGAAGTTGGTAAAATAATGACTTTTTCTTTGTAATATTTTTTTTGGGTCCCAACACTATCTCTCTTTCCCCAATAATCATCAAAACTTGAATTTTCTACATTTTTCATTGTATTTATAATCGCAAAAAACTGCAGTTTTGCAAGTCTGCTGAAACCTGATAAAAATTTGCATATTCCGAAACCGCCTTTTTCAAACTTTGAAAAATCATAAATTTTGGAATTGGAAAATTATAAAAAACAAAAGAAGCTTTTGTATAGCATCATGTGGAGGGGGGAAAATATATATATATATAAATATATATACTCGGTCCTTCGGGCCTCCGCGATACTGCATAGAGAATTCCACGGAATTCTCGTGACTGGTGCTGGAAAAACTTTCGCAAACCGTCAGCTTTTGAACGGTCTAGTCAATTTTACTTTAACATTGCAAATGGGGGAGAAAAATATTTTGTTTGTTGAAATACACGGTTTTTTCCTAGGAAATCGGGGTTTTGTGAAATATTACCCCCTCAGAAAAGACGAGTTTGGGACAGGTTTCTACGTATCTTATCAAGCTGAATCGAATGGTCATACTTGTAGATCTCCCCCAACTCCGTTATAACCGAGTTTTACACTTTACCCAACAAGTTTTACCCTTTAAAAAAAAAAAAAAAAAAAAAAAAAAAAAAAAAAAAAACATAAAATCGAGCACAACGAATAAACTAAAAACTTTGAGTTTATATTTTTTTTAGCTGAATATTGGGCAAAATAAGTTCATTAACAATGAACTAGAACATAAAAAAATGTATGCGGAAATTTATGCTGAAAAATGTACATAAATTACATTATCATTTGCCGAAAAATAGATAAAAACTAAGCAAATAAGCTAAAAATCCAAAATCTTTTTTGAATTGTTGAATATTATTTAGAACGAGTTTTTTTGCCATAAAATTGGTAGTCAACAATTCCTCTTTACTTGAAGTTTCGAATTTTCAAAACAATTTAACATAATTTAGTGGGTACGATGATTCACGAAAATCACGCTGTATGACTGGAACTTTGAGAATTAAATTGCTGTTCACAGAAGACGTTTTGATTTTTAGGACGTCCCTCTGAAGCTATTTCTTATAGGCCAGGCTTCGTTAATGAGAGGGACGCCTATTGGAATTGATCCGGGGGGGGGGGGGGGGGGGGGGGGGGGGGGGGGGGGGGGGGGATGGGGGGGGGGGACCCAAGCATGAAAAAATAAATAAATAAATAACTGCATACAAATCCGTTCCAGACCATTTTAAGACGGAATCCTTGAAAAAAAGTGTTTTTGTGTGTGTGTGTGTGTGACAAATTTTGTCAACGCTGCCCTGGCCACAATTTTTGACCAATTTTCATGATTCTTCCTTTGTTCGATTCTCATTTCAGTCTGGTTGTGCAAAAAACCTTAGAAATTATGAATTTTAAAATGAAAGAAGCGGAATGGAGGGGGTAAAGCCGAAAAAACTTGTTATTTTTGTGACAAATTTTGTCGACGTCACCTAGGCTACAATTCTTAACCGATTTTCGTGATTCTTATTTTGTTCCATCAAGAATTTGATATAGGTTTGGAATGCATGTCAGGAGTTTTAAATTTCATCATGTGAGGAGGTGAATGGAGGGGGTAATACTGATGAATTTGTCAGTATTAACAACGCTCTGTGCGCTGTGTGCTGTGGTCTAACAATTCTCGTCCAATTTTTGTGATCCTTTTTTTGTTTGACTATGAATTCGGCCAAGTTTCAAAATCAGGAATTTCAAAATTTACTACGAAAGGAGGTAAACGGAGGTGGTAATAGTAATAAATCATGATGTTTTAACTATTCCCGTCAGAGTTTCGTGATCATTTTCAATTCAATTATGAATTTGGAATATTTGTCAGGAGTTTCAAATTTCATACTGGACATTTTATTATGGGAATTAACTGTCGGGGGAGGAAGTTAATGGGGAGACGGGGGTGATTCCGAGAAGTCATGATATTTTTGTGTTTCCCTCATTCTAACTTTAACCAAAATTATATAAAATCCATTCAATATAACCCTTTATTGCATGCATTACTTACCAATTTGTTTTTCAGATCCCGTTCTTTCTGTTCAGTGCCCTAAGGATGGACCCCCTTACAATATTACCGCCTGAGGTGGTCAGTGAAATATGGACTTGTCTGCGGACGGAAGACCTTCTGTCCTGCCGAGCTGTCGCTACACACTGGATGGCATCTGTGAACTCCTGTGACGAAGCCTGGGCCACAGAGACCTTCTCCGGCTGGCAAGATTTTTTGGACATGAGAAGAACTCTAACACGGATTAGCTCTGGGAATGTTCGTCGCAAAAATTTCAACAATGTCCAGGCAAGTGCTTTAATAAATTTTTTTGCTTCCGTGCCAACTTTTAGGTAGCGGAGAAACCTACATTTTTTCTTTAGGGAGAACAATTTTTTGGTCTCCAAAATAAAATTTTCCACTTGCATTTTACGTTTTAGACCATTCTGTACAACTTTGGTTCCGTGTCTGTGTGAGTGTGTCTGTCGTGTGTCCGACAATCCTTGTAACAAGCTTATTTTTCACAGTTTTAATCTGATTTGGATGAAACTTTCAGGGAATGTGCGGGCTAGGGTGTAGACGGTCCCGTATCAGGTTCAGCGTTCCCGACTCAATACTTCACTCAGAGCATGAGCAAATGTAAATTCTACCAAGCATCGTTTTCTCACGCCGTAGTCGTCCAATCTCGCTCAAAGTTAGATGATGGTTGGGGATGTCAATTTGATCATCCCATATGAATTGAAAAATGATTGTATCGTTAATAGTAACTGCGCATGCGCAAACGAAATCCTGCGAAATCCTTGTAACGACGCAAAGTTGTTGAGTAACTATATAGTATAAACAATTCTCGAGGTATGAGTGTATAAATTGATTCGGTAAGTAACCAGCGAAGGCGAATGTTCTTGATTTTGTGCTAGACTTGATACTTAGTGGAGAAAGTTTCGTACAACACGAAAAACAAAGTTAAATAAAATAAAATCAAATTCACCGAAAAAAAAGAAAGAAAAACCAGCAATCAATCAACTTTCAAGTGGTCAGTCTGAAATGGTAAACTATCAAAACATAAACATGGCCGCCAGAGAAAATTTCTTGATTGAAATCTGTATTGAGGCATTCTGAAACGATTCGAAGTTTGCGCTTTTTCAAATGTGTATATATATATATATATATATATATATATATATATATATATATATATATATATATATATATAAATTGCTATGTAATTCTTGGCCGACCCCCAATAATTTTTTTTGTAACGTCCGTGACGAAATTAAAGATGATTTTCACGTACAACCGAGTAGTTGAGTAGTTGCGGGGCGAAGCCCCCCGGCGAGGCGCGAAGCGCCGAGTATATATATATGTATGTATGTGCCATTCCAGACGATACCGATTGAGATAAAAATCCCGTTATTGCGCCAAAAATCAAGCTTTCCAATAGAAAGGATAAGTTCGTTGGCCAACAATTTTTGAGCACATTAAATTTGTCAAATTTCAAAAAAGTACTCAAAAGATTACTAAAAAAACGGCTAACAATTAAATCGTTCAATTTAAACTTTTTAGCAGAATTATCGTCAAAACAAAATTATCAACGATTAACTAGGACATTACAAAATGTTTGCACAAAATTATGCCGAAAAACATACTTGAATTCCATTAATAATATTTGCTGAAAAATCTGTAAAAACTGCAAAAAAAAAAACCTAAAACTCTAAATCTTTTTTGAATCACCAAATTTTATTTACTTAGTACAAGTTTTTTTGCCATAAAACTAACAAATACTTTTTATTGAAATTGCTCAAATTGCATTACATTTTATCATATTATAATACGATAGATAATTTCAGAAAATTCGCTCATACGATCATCCTGCATGACTGGAACTTTTGATTTCGGAATGGCGATGTGTGGCGGACAAAAAATACTGTAGCTTCACTTTTATCAGCTGTTGTACACTGATTCATGGTCTGAGGACAGTAACTCGGATGCTAACTAATTGATCCGCGGATCGGCTAATCTAGGATTAAAATTCCTTGGTGGAGCCGTGAAAACACTGACTCGCTGTTGTTATCTAGATCCTGTGTTACTGGACTCGGGAGTTAACTCTCGTTGGAGGAACTGGTCCATAGGGGACCATTCTTACCATAACCCGCACGTTCCCTGAAAATGTAACCAAAATCGGTCAAAAATTTTGGAAATGAGTTTATTCCGAGGATTTGCGGCCACACGACAGATATACAAACCGGCAGACACATAACGAAAGTTGTTAAGAATGTTTTGCAGTTAAGTGAAAACGATGATTCCACTACCTATAGGTAGAACTCGAAAAATGTGAACAGCTGGTTGGCGGGCGAGTAAATAAGAACTAATTAAACATCTTAAAACGGATTAGACAATGTTGATTGCGTACAACATGCATAATGATATACAAAATTTTAGGTTCCTGATTGCGTACAACATGCATAATGATATACATAATTTTATGAAAAATGTGATCAAAATTCGCTAAGGTCTGGTTAAAAAAAAAAAAAAAAAAAAAAAAAAAAAAAAAAAAAAAAAAAAAAAAAAAAAAAAAAAACCAGCAGCGTGCATGGCTGATCATCCATTTTGCTGAGAATTTTCTAAACGTGGTTTGAATACCAGATTATTATTTAAAAAATGTAAACTTTGTAGGGGTATTCAAATAGTAATTAGCCTATGTATTTTAGGCATTGTATATAGATCTGTCAGTGGAATCTCAAAGTTATATTTTTTTTGTGGTTGCAGGAATGGGTTTTCTGTGAAGACGCCTTTTATCTGTTATTCCATGATGGACATCTGGAAATGCTGAGTTCGAGTGGACGCCTGGTGAGAGAATACAAAAATAAGGTTTCTCACTTCTACAAAGGCGACAATTGCTTGATGATAGTAGTGGATCGGAATCGAAAATCGGAACTGAGTCCGGCATACGACACAATCATAACGGATTTCGTTCTCAATGAAATCGAAACATGGACTGACATAAGAGTGACTGCTGCATCTTCAAAAGGATTTGCATTTGTTAGAAATGGAAACTGGCTTGTTCAATTTGATGGCTGCAAGAGAGAGGTTCCTGTTTGTTCAAATAGTGACGTGATATTCCTTGATACATGTATTTTATCTTCGAGAAATATCTCAGATATGACTAATGCTGTAGAAATTTCGTACTATGACATTGAAGAACCAAACCCCTCTCCCATACTATTAAACGAAGAGTTAAGAGATTTGAGTCGTGATGATAAATTTGACGTTATAATTGGTCCAAGGAACTACTTCATTATGCGAGCGTTATCGTATGGCTCAAGTGTACTGTTCTTGAAAAGCAAAAGGCTGTGCGTGATTACCGCGTCTGATATGTTCTTCACTGACGATTTCATTGTTCGACCAGTAAGTGAGGATGCTGCCAGAATTTTTGAATTGAATATCGATGAGTTGATTTGCGATATGGATGAAGAGAAAGATGATGATGATATCTTTCCGATTTGGAAAAAATATACACGGATCAAGTACTACGGCATTTGGGGTCATAAATTACTGCGCAGTAGTGCGAGTGGAACATCGAATTTCAAAAGTTCGAAGCCATCGTTCAAAAATGTCGTGGTTCACTATGATCCCGATCGCCTCTACAACTCTGTCGAGACTCGCCCCTATAAACTGACGCTTTCTCAACTTCAAGATTTTTCTGAACGTTTTTTTGGAGGTCGGGCTCCAACCTTGGAATTATGTAATTTTCGAAGCACCCCGCCGTGTCCATATGAGGCTTTTTTCGAGCCCGGATGCGTTTTTTCCCCCGGCTACGCTTATTCCTTAAATCCAGAAGAGAAGGAAACCACAACCGGCAAAACTGTACAACTCTTACATTTTGATTTATAATTAATTCACAATGTTTCGAAATATAACAAACGAATTAATATTCAAAACTTCTCTGTTAAACATGGATATACTGTTGTGGATATAAAATAAAATATTTGTAATTTTTGTATGAATGATTATGTTATTTACCAAACTGATAGTACAATTAAGAGAAAAGTGTACGGAGTACAGTAGTACAGATTATAGTAGTACAGACTATCAGAATATAGTAGTGCAGATAGTACAATTGAGAGAAAAGTGCACGGAGTATAGTAGTACAGATTATAGTAGTACAGAATATAGTAGTACAGATAGTACAACTAAGAGAAAAGTGCACGGAGTAAAGTAGTTAGAAATGAACGTATGTACAGAGTTTGATACCGAATGACTTGAGTAGGATCACAACTAAGAGGCCCTAACTTTATTCGAATAGTGATACTCCTAAAATACTGGCGTTTTTAGTAAAGGGAGAGAAATTAGTTGAAACACTAAATTTGTCAAGGCCCCCAGTCATCTGCACATTCAAACCTCTACATTGAGAGTAAAAACAAAACCTAATTGACTCGTACTGATTTTGTTCCAGCTTTCTAAACCTGAGTAAAAACTAACTACGAGTATATGTATGACTAATTTATGCTTCTTAGAAAATTGGTTTATGTGCCAAAATATTCCTACACATAGTGTACTGGGTTATTAACCTTTGTTTCTGTACCTATATACTACATAGTTATATACTGCTGTACCTATATAGATCTATCTGTGGATTCTCAAAGGCACCTACCTTTTTTTTCGTGGTTGAAGTACTGTTTTCTGTGAAGAAGTCTTCACAGAAAAATAGATGGTGTGTGTGTGTTTCATTCCACAAAATAACTCTCCTTAGGATTGAGATAAAAATCCCGCTTTCCGAATGAAAGGATGAGTTCGTTGTCCAACACTTTTTGATCACATTAAATTGATTGGTAAAATTTCAAAAAACGAGCTCGAAAAATCACTAAAAATGGCTAAAAACTTCCAAAAGTTAGATTTATAGTTTTTAGCGAATTTTAGTCGAAACAAAATTATGAAAGATTAAAAAGGACATTAAAATAATTTTGCACAAAGTTATGCCGGAAAACGTTTTTAAATTTCATAAATATTTAATGAAAAATCTATAAAAGCTACTAAAAAAACCTAAAAATCAAAAATCTTTTTTCACTAAATTCTCAGCTTATCAATTTCTAGTCTCAGCTTATTATGCGTGTGTGTGGATAAATACCAATTTTTATGGAGCAGGTAAGAAGTAGGTTCCTATCGATTTTTATTTATTGGTAAATATATTAGACTTACGTGGCGACACGCGGCACCACAGCACAAGCCAGTGAGGAAATGTTTGTAGCGGGTCTCAATTGTGCCGCCTCCCAATGGATCTTCATAGGTGAAGTGCCCCAGTCTCACTGCTTCTTTGTGCGCTTCGTGCACTGCCTTTTCCTACCAGACCAACAATGACCATTATGAGTGAGTTTACATCACATTCTTAAAGGTACGGTATAGGTCGATGTGCCCTCTGGCAAGATCAGCACTCTCTTGAGAAAAAACCACAGCCTCTGGTAAAAAACGTCTGCCAAGTTGGGTGTGGCACATAGCTTCCTCGTTTACCTATCATGAATATATAGATCATTGAAACGTTTTAAATGATCTTGGAACAATTCCATAGCGGAAAATAGTAAATCAAGAAGTAGCGTGAAATGTCGTGTCAGTAGTAATAATAAAATGACATAAAAGACGACCTTTGAACTACTCTTGAAATTGTAAGTCGATTTTATGTCATTTTATTCATAATACTACTAAGAAAAATTACAATAGTAGCTATGCCCTAAGAATATATATTTTATGGGTTTTGCAACCATGTCTTTGATCAACAGGCCCTGAAGATCAGAAAATACATTCTCGAAACGTTGGCGAATTAAGAAGTTTTCTTTGACCGACCCCCAGCGTTATCCAATAATAAATTTTATATGTATGCCTAAAGCGCAAACTTCATGGATCATTTCTGAATGCCTCAAAACGGATTTACATGAAAAACATTTTCAAAATTTTGATTTTTAAATTTGCAATAGATTCATTTTCTACAAAAATTTGCTAGAAGGGTAACATTAATCTAATTATTTTGCTGAGACCCTTAACGTTTTTGTTCATGAAAAAACCTTATTCATACTCTTATAGTTATTTACCTGTTCTGAAAGGTTGTCGTATTCCAAAACGCTATCCCGCAGACGTTCGAGCTCCCAAAATCGGCGCCGTTGTTCGATTTCTTGCTCCACGTCTGTTGCTGGCCAGTCGCTCCAGCTGAGATGCCGCGCTGCTAGAAATTGTGCCTTTATCCCACACCTCGGCCAGAGGTTCAGGGATCGCAACATAGCTTCAGTGATTAACTTCGGCTGGATACCAACTACGCCAGATTCTACTCGAAGGTAATATTTCTAGAAAATATAAAAACTTGTTCAATTTATTCCAAGGATCACTCAAGCTTGCTTCATCATAAGTAACCTATCAACCAACCCAGGCAACAAAAATACATCAGAATTATATGAAAAATGATAATGTTCAATTGGATAAATGTCACACATTTTTCCATTTCACGTCACAATGTGACGTAACGTCAATCAAATCCTGCATATCATAAATCGTGCATGGCGAAGTACTGGTAGGTACACAGCTAGTAAGCACGTATTTGTACACACGTACAAATTATATGCCACGCTTAAATAAATGACAAAACCTGTATAAAAAAAAAAAGAAAAAAAAAGCACCTACAGTCCCCTGACCTAATTATAACGACATTCTAGTAGGAAGGTTCCTGCCAACTGAAAATTTATGAGATAAAATTTATACCAATTAAATATAATAATATTAATATTGAAAAGCAAGATCTCGAAATTTTCTAGGTAACAGTACCTAATTCAGGGGGGGGGGGGGGGGGGCTCATTTATCGACATCTTCCCAAAGAATCGGATGAAACCGCCCGGGCCGCTGTAAGTTCGTCTATTTGCTCTTCCTAACTGTGGCAGCAAAAAAAAAAGAAAAAAGTTCCAGTCATGCAGCATGATGGTATGAGTGAATTTTCGTAAATTCTATCTACTATACAGGGTGTCTCAACTTAAGTTCCCGTAACTTCAGGGATTGATTCTACAGGTCAAGGGCTACAAAACGTGTCTCCTAGAAATTTTTTTAGAGGCATCGTTTCCGAGTTTTCGTCCTTACACCACTAAAATAAACATAACTCCCTCAAATGACAGTGAAAATTAAAAAATGAGTACACCTTCGAAAAGAACGTTAAATTTCCTGCCATCCTGATATCACTTAAAAATTTTGTTGCAAGTTGAATGTGAGAAAAATCCGGCTGAATGTTGAAATTTGACAAATCTCAAGAAATCTGTCAAAATTCGAAGCGCTGTAGCTCGAAAGTCTTACATTAATGTTATACTACCCCCGGAGACGGGGAAAACTGCCCATAGATCTCACCTGTCCAACGGTGTTGTCTTACTTTTACTTTGCTAATTAGGGGAGACAACTGTTTTTAATGTTGAAAAACATTGTTTTTTCAATGAAATCGAGGGTTTTCTTGAAAAATGACCTTCTATGAAAATACGATTTTGGGATCGGTTTCTACGTATTGTTTTCACGCTCAATCGAATGGTAACATTTGCATATCTCCCAAATCCCGTTATACCTAACCCAGTTTAGCACTTTAACTCACAAATTTGAGTTCATTTGGTAGGATAAATTTTATGTGTTTTCAGGGGTGAAAAATTAGTTAGCAAAAATGTAAAATTAGATTATAACGGGGTGTGGGAGATATGCAAGTGTTACCATTCGATTTAGCATCCGGGTGTCTGAAGCAGAAAAGTATAACTTTAGTAAGTAGGCAATATTTATGCTTTAAAACGTAATCTACTTTCATTTTGCTCTCTCTCTCTCGGAGGGATGAAAAAAAATCTGATATCGTGGGTGGTATCGGTGAGGCGTGGGGGATGCTACTTTCCCTCCTGCCGACTACCGCTAGCGCTACCTGTTGAGCTACCCTTGAACTTGGTCGGCACCCGCGATCAGCAACGCGTTCCCTGGGGACGGGCGAGCGCCTCTCGTTCGAATAGCTTATTGTTATATAGTTCGTTGCAGCCTACTAAGCAGCAATGTGGTTTTTCTAAATTTTTTTCCGATTATTTTGTTTTTCTCAACTATTATAATTAATTGTAATTCTCATGAGAGGTATTTACCTATCAAAATTGTAAAAATATGAAACATGGTAATAATTACAATTTGTTGCTACAATTGAAAAAATACCTTTTATGTAAACTATACCTACGCATGTTTTAGAAATCGTGACGTAATTTATATTGTTCTACGCAACGTCCTCATATTACCTTCCATGTATGCCTTCATATTACCCCACTCGGAGGCTAATATGGTTTTCATAAAAGTTATATTGCACTTCGAAAAAAATGAAATAACGTAAAAATGAAAGCAGATCCAGAAACATGAGATATGAAAGAAAACATCCCACCAAATATTTTGAGAAAAACACGTTTCTGGCCTAAGTTACGTCACATATGACGACTTTCCACTACCTCAATTATTATAAATGAAGGATTACAACATGTAAACAAAACCAGGGTGATCAAGAATAGCACCGAGGAGCAAAGCGCCGAGTTATGAAATCACCCTATGATGCCATTGCTGGTTCATATGTAAATAATACGGATCATCCTATGTAATGGTTCAGGGAAATGGTAAATTGAGATGGAGTATGTTTTAAAACGACTAGGGCGTGAGAAAATTATGCTTGATGGAATTTACCGCTAATGCGCTTAGTGAAATATTTTTATTGTTGAAACAGTGAAACTGATCGGAGGCCATCTGCACTTTAATACTCACATTCCGAGAATTTCATTATAATCGGACAAAAAACTGTGGTTATTAAGCTTGTTACAAGGATTTTACATTTGCGCATGCGCAGGAGCTACTATTGTTTTCTACTTGAAATCATAATCGGAACTGACACATAGGATACTATGTTGAAACATTATCGTGGAGTTAATATTTAAGAAGAACCTACATAATTTATAAGTAAACGTTCACTTCTTGACGTTTAGCATCCTGATAAAATCCAAACTATAAATCTATATATACTACAGTGTTTTACAATGTAGAGGACAACGTTTTTGCTAATATTTTAGAAAAACTACTTTCAACGATTAAATTTCCAAAAATTTACTTCATTGCATGCCGTTTTGAGCATTTTAAACCGATTTCCGAATTTAAAATTTTTTCATTATATGAAAGTTATGAAAACTATTGACAGGTAATATACTCACTGACCGTCAAGATCTTGGCCTTCAAAATAGTTATTGGGGTGTCCGCCTCTTTGGATGAAGGCTACTCATGTCGACGTTGAGTTGTGTCGAATTCCGTCTAACCTCCGCTCTTACACAGCTGATTTGTTGTCTTATGCTTGCCATTCAAGGACCAGAAATGTTCACAGAGATTTCTCTGCGATGGAGGACTACATCGGGCGTATTATAAAGATTCGGACTAAGTACGGGTTACTGGTTGAGGGCATATTGGAAAATATGGGCGAGGACGGGAATGCGCTAATCGCCGAAGCGATTGTAACCTACATTGCCGTAGGAATACAAAAATATTACAGGTGTATCTATATAAGAAGATTTCGAGCCATTTGGTCCCCTGAAGAAAAGTAAGCAGAAAAAATATCAATACCTAATATGTGATTTATTATTGCTATCGTCATTTTAATTGATCCAACCAAGCTAATCTGCTCACCAGAGGATTGATCAACCTTTTACCATATTGAACATTAAATATACCACTTTCTTCAATGTGAAGATTCCTCAGATTCCATATGTAACCGATTCCGAAATCGTTTAAAAGAAATGACACTGTAGTTAAGCTCTCCGAAATTCATTGTCGATGACAGAATACCAACTCTACTTCGCCAAATCAAGTCAGAAGTGGTACCTAATCCTTCACTGACGCCATAGCAATAGATTCAAAGCTCCCATTGTATCAGTCGCCCTGGATCGTACACAGCGTGGGTACTTGAACCATTACCAACCAAGCGTAATTCTTAAGACCTACCACTTTCCCTACGTCGGTCGCCAATGGACGTTCTCCATTCGTCTATATAGGCCTTCACCGTGGGCATTAAAATCTTCCAATTACTCAAAATTTTGAGGGAGTACTTAATCATCATCAACAAACCCACGCAAAACAATCAGCATCAACAAGACCACCACCTTTGCGAATGCCGGACATACTAGAATGTAGAATCTTCGTAGATTGGATAAAACTAAGAAACTGGAGAACAGATTACCTACTCAACTCCATCCATCATGCTAATGAAGACACAAGTGGTACCAACTTCTTCACCAATGCCACCAACAGGTTCATCGCTCCTATTGAAATCTTGTTCATCAGTCGCTCTGCATTGCTAACAGTGCGCTGTGGGTATAGCTGGTAAGATTTTGTATTAATCTTCTCCTTTTCCAACGTCGCCAATGGAATTTCCCCTTTTGCCTGACGCCCCTTCACCGTACTCAGCAAAACTCTTAAATAACTAACAATGTCGAGAGCGTACTTCATCATTGCCAACCACCCACCCAAGCCAATAAATTTACCAGGAAGACCATAACTGACCTTACACCAGATGTTAGAGTATCACATCAGTTCACTGCAAAATCTTTTAATCATTTACAATTTTTATAATAACAACTTATTATGGTTTATTTCAGTATATATCAAACTTCAATGCTCATTAAATATCTTATTTTTGTATAATGATGAAAATAAAAGAATTTTACAGCACCTACGTCAGTATTACTAATTCAAACCTTGATACGAGTTGTGCCACCTGTACGGGTTTTATAACAAATTTCATGTGGTTGGAGTAATTTAATCTCTCAAAGCAACTTGTATGAAATTAGTAGACCTGTCAGCTTGACATAGGTATCTTCATATCTTCTTAGTTAGGAGAATTAATGAACGATATGAAAAGACAGATTTGCCATTATAGTAATCCTTTGATAATAGGTGTCCAACCCTGTATCATAATGAATAATATACCTATATCCATTGGGGTGGCAAAAAAAGTCTTGCTCTTCATTGTTTTTCCGGTTTCTTTTGATCCCAAATGAAAAACTACGAAGTCCTCAGCAGGTAGGAGGGCGGGAAAGTTTGACGCCAGAAGTTCAAAGTGTCAAAATGTAATAAGTCCACTTATAGTTTTTTGGTGTTTAAATATGATAATTCAAGAGTTGTAAATCTATTTGGATGGCAAGGAGCTCATTCAGTTATTAAAAAAAAAAAAAATAAAAAATAAAAAAATAAAAAATCGTAAGTAGTTTGCATCTCTTAAAAGTGCAGACTGTTGAAAAATTAAGAAAAAACAAGAAATTCTTCAACCAGGCATATTCTACTTTAAAATCACGTAAAATATATAGCAACTTGTCAAATCGAAAACTGACAGTTTACAATTGACAATGGAGAACAGCCGAAAAAGGAATCAGCCGAGGTTTCAGCTTGCAGTTGCGACCCCATTCCCAGAGGGAACGCAGACACGTGCAAAGGCGATTGTCAGCAAATTAAATGGAATGGCGTGATGTCAAAAATGAGGTTAAATTCCCCCACTATATTTCGCAACCAGTGAGGAGGGAAGGAGAAAAATTAAACCCCTGATGCATACGTCACAACTCGTAGCCAATGGACATTCGAAGCGAATCACCGAGGACTAACTGGAGGGAGAATCGAATACAACGATTGGATTTAGAAATTTAGGGGATTCGTGCACGCCCACAAGAAAAATACAAAACCGTTTGACGACCGGAGCTCGGGGTCGTGCCGTAATAGCTGTTGCCCAGTACACAAGGCCTAAGTGAGGAGCAGTCTAGGAAGCCGATCAACTGCAGCCCCTTGTTCTTCGACGCCCGCAGTTTACCATTCCCCGAGGAAGGGAGATCGAAGACCAGCCCGGACCAAATAGCCCTGGACCACGCCGCTGGAGGGAAATTCCCAGATCTGAAAGAAAAGCCGTTCACCTGGCCAGCACGGTAAGCCTTCAACCTCTAAACACACCAAGTAGTTTCTCTGACTCCCATTTCAAGCCCGCCTAATACTCCGGGAGAGCGCTCCGCAACATTCCTCGGTCGCGTCGCGTTCCGAAAAGTCACCCGCGAAGCGTTAGGGTAACTTTGGAGGCATTAGGTAGGGACCTAGATTGTAGGGGTTAGAGTATAAAGAATTACAGTTGTGTTAAGTACAAGTTAAACAGTTTTTTGAACATTAAGCTCATAAGTATACGCAAGATTGAGAATGTTTACAATAATAAATATTGATTAACTTTTCCCGAAACTGCCCAATGCTTCAATAATCATTTCACCACCTTTATCACTCTTCCTTTAAAAGCAGTGCAGGAATAGGGAAAAACAGAGGGGCTGATATTTTTCTGAACAGATCACACGTCCGGAGGCTGACAACCCCTCGTGACGGTAAAGAGGTTTAAATAGAAGGGACAGGGGCTCATGCTCATCCCCCCTAGTAAATAAAAACCTCACAAGTGGTGGAGGCGCGGTTTCGACCGAGTTAGGCCCCAAACATAATTAATTTATTGAAAAATCTAAACGAAATATTAAAGTTGAAACCCAACAATAGTAATTGTAGGTTAAAAAACAGCCTAATTACAATCAACCATATTTCTTATCCCCAAAATAAAAATTAGGAAGTTAATCAACAAGTAACGCGAGAGAGGATAAACTTAATAATATAGATGTATGTTAATAATATAAGACGTATGTAAGCAACTAATATAAGGTATATCTACAATAAGATATTTTTGCATGAACATTAACCGAAATATTACCTATATATGTATATTGTATTTTGTCAGTAACATATATTTTTGTTGTCATAAACATACCAAACATTAGGGTTGCCACATTATATAACCACCAAAACGAAACACCCGAGAAAACTTTTACAAATCAAAAGCCTGGGAAAACGCTGGTATTGAGAAAAATAAAATAAAACTAATCTAACACATAAATTGGAAACGGTAATTGAATTATACGTACATAAGAGGACTGGGACAATAATATAACGACAAATTAACAATGAAACATGCAAAATAACTTACCGACGGCATCCGTAGACAAAGGTCAAAATTCACTCACAGCGAAATCGTCAGAAGGGAAAGAAAAAACATCAATTCTCATCCAACTAATTTGGAAACTCATAAAACGACATAGCGACCCAACAACAAAACTAGGCAGAATAGGCCACGAACGAGTAAGTGACCTTACCAAATTTGCATTATTCGCCGGAATTTTAACACCAGAAGACACACAAAAAACCAGGGACTACGTACGTGCCACAATAAAAAGCTGGTGGAACCACCCAAAGTTCGATACATTACAACAAATCAACCGCACATTAAATATTGCAAGGTACGACTGTGAGCTAGCGGAAGCAAAATTACTAGTGGAAAGACACACAGACTTAGTTATCTCCAATCTACCCCAAACACAATTGGACGAGTGGGGTCAGCCACCAAACAAGCTTACGTCAATTGCTTAATAGACCAACATAAATACACCCCAACTGGATCAGAAAATAGTACGGATAACGAGATAAGCTCCGAAGAGGAAGAGGAAAGCCTGGAAGAGGAAGAACACATAAAGTCGGACACAGAAGAAATGGCCCAGGAAATTCGACCGAAACTCACCCCGAGATACTATTCGGGAGAGGGAGAAGACCCGGAAAGCTATTTCTGCCACTACGACCGCATAGCAAATTCACTCAGATGGACCGATAGGACAAAACTGGACATGTTACCGTGCTACTTACTGAACACAGCACAGAAACACTACGAAATGCTAGCGGCAAGCACAACTCCGCCCACAACCTTCCAGGCATGGAAAGAAGCATTCATAAATAGATTCAGAGACCCAATGTACAGGGAGAAATTAAGAACTATGCTATACTCACGACGTCAGAAACCGAATGAATCCCCACGTACATTCATTGCGGAAACAAGACAACTAGCATATGAGGTAGACCCAGCCATGTCGGCCGAAGAAATAACGCGCATAATCCAAATGGGGCTTACAGAACAATACACGGCACTAATAGCAGGACATGACAAGTCAACTATTGATGCAATAGAACAGGCAACTCAGCGAGCGGAAATGTCATTACAGTACCTTGGCATGAGAAATAAGAATGACCCTACTGATCTCGAACAACAAGTGAACAAATTACAGAGACAAATAAACCAACTAACCCTAGAAAACAACACACGAGGGAAGATACACCAGAGAGGACAAAATTTCAGCCATCGAGGAATATATAGAGGAACAGGCAACAATTATCATAGAGACGGAAACATGCCATACAATGGACCACAGAACAACACATACAGAAGCACCTCCTACAGAAGAGGACCATTACAACCAAGAGGAAACTATATAGGAAGAAAATATAACTACTCGTATCCACGAGGAGGATACACAACCGGATACCACGGGAATGGACACCAAAATCAGGGAAACACCTACCACAGAGGGAGTGACAGAGGAAGATTCCCTTTCAGGGGAACCAACACTGACCGCGGGCAGCACAGAAATTATCGTGACAACCACGACAGACAAAATCGTCAATTATACCACCAAAATACATCAAATCACAACAAGACATTCTTGTCAAACCCCCCAAAAAACGCGTAGAGGGCGATCTTGATGTAAAAACCACTGAAACAGGACCGCCCGTGCAGACACAACCAGAGAACATTGAATCATCGTCACAAAAACGAATATATATCCCTCTCTATAACATAAAGCCTACAAAGAACATAGATATAACAATGAACCAACCGAAAATAGAGGTGAGAATAAATAAAGGTCGAATACTTGCTTTAATCGACACCGGAGCCGGAGGTTCCATAATCTCAGAAGAGTTATGTAACAAGGATTTAATTATTACGCCAGACCACACGACCACTTTATGGACAGTCACCAACGAACCAATTAGCGTCCTAGGTACAGTACAACACCCATTCACAGTAATGGAAAATAATCGGACAATTGAACACACGTTTTATGTAGTAAAAAAAACGACTGACCAAGAAAGACCACAGCTAATCTTGGGATCGGATTACCTCATACTACAAGAAGCACTAATTAACTACAAAAACCGAACACTAACAATCTTTAATCCCATAATGGAACTTACATTCACATTTCAAGAGGATATGGGACACCTCATGGCAAACCAAATAGGCCAACCCAATATAAAGAAACCGGAGATAATTTATGTACCAAATTACGACCAGGAGATAATCAAACAGCCGGGACAAAGTGGAATTTCAGCACTGAAAAAAGCCTTAAATAAACAGAGCATCAAACCAAATTATAGACAGATCATGGATGAACTACAAATCGTAAATGAACTACATAAAGAATATTGGACACCGCTAGAAATAGCTCAAATAGCCCGGAAAACGGGAGTTAACCTAGCCATCATCATAACACAGCCAAAAACGGCATATTATTATAAATTCAAGAATAGGAAAAATAGACCAACAATCTACTTGCTACATGACCTAGCAAAAAAAGATCATAACTACTGGGCAATTACAACAACTTCAGAAAGGGACCTGGTGGTCAGAGCCGTAAAATTCAAACACACGGATTTAGAAAGACCGACGAAAAATGGACAGGGACGAGAAATTACGCAAAAAATCGCCAAGGAAATTTCAAAAAGGCAAGAAAAGAGAATCAATGCAAAAATACCAGAAAATACGTATAAGGAATCCGCGAACGAGGAAGAAGACCCAAATTCCAGAAAACTACAATTTACGCTAAAAAACGGAAATGCACCGAACATCAACAAAGATCTATCAGTTGAAGACCACAACGCCATAGTTAAGCTATTAAGAAAATACGAACATGTATTCTTGACCGAACCTGAAGATTTCACGATCGCGAAGGTAAAACCCATCAAAATCAGGTTAACAAATGAAAATCCAGTACAAGTTAAACCATTTAGAAGATCGCCGGCGGAGGAAAAAATTTTGGAACAGGAACTCACCAAATTACAAAATATGGGAATAATTGAAGAATCAGAATCAGAATGGGCATCACCATGTTTTTTGATAAAAAAACCATCACCCGAAAACAAACCTGAATACCGATTACTGATAGATTACAGGAAATTAAATCAGCAAATATATGTCCCAACAATAAACCTACCGTCCATGGATCAGGTACACGCATTACTAACAAATCAACCTTATATAAGCCGCATGGACGCAGTATCAGCTTATTTCTCGATACCTTTAGAGGAAGAATCAAGGCCGTATACCGCATTTTTTGGACCAACAGGAGTAAAATATCAGTTCCGAAGCCTCCCAATGGGAATAGCCATAGCAAACTACGAATTTTACAAGGCAACACAACAGATTTTTGGAGATATGATAAAAAACCAGGAATTAATCACGTATGCAGATGACTACCTTATGAGTGCCAAAAATATATCACAAATGATGGACCGATTAGAAAAGGTATTGAAAAAAGCGGAACAATTCAACTTCAAAATGAAAATTACCAAAACAGAAATTGCTATGTACGAGACACTAATATTGGGGAAACAATGCGGAAGAAACGGACTACACCCAGATCAGGCAGCAATAAATACGATACAGGCATTGCAAGTACCGAAAACACTAACAGCACTACGTTCGCTAATAGGAACATTTTCATTTTGGAGAGCACACATACATGGATTTGCAAAGATAGTACAGCCACTCATAGATGCCACTAGAGGATTAAAAGAGAAAACAGCACCAATCAAGTGGACGACCGTACAGCAGGAAAGCTTCGAAAATTTGAAAAAAGCAATCATACACAGCCCTGCATTACAGCGATGGAGACCAGATAGGCAGGACATCATCCTTGTGGACGGTTGTAAATACAATGTAGCCGCAATCCTAGCACAAAAGGACCCAGACAGTTCAAAATTATACGTCATACAATTCATATCTCAAAAACTAGATCAGACAACGGGACCTAAAACTGCAACGGAAATAGAGCTAATAGCACTAGCAAATAGCTTGAAGAAATGCCACCATTACCTATTCGAACGCAAGGTCATTGTATACACAGATCATCTTTCTTTAACATACCTAAAAAATTTCAACGAAAAAAGTCCAAAATTACTGAGATTAATACTGGCTATAAAAAATCACGGTAATGTAGAAATTCGACACCTAAAAGGGAGCTCCAACGGACTAGCAGATTATTTGTCTAGAAACCCAATAAGTGACCAAATTTTAGATGAAAGGGAATTGGAACCGCCGTATCTATTACCAGAAATTTATAAAGAGACAAAAACAATAACTACAAGTATGAACGCCGTACTGACTAGATCAAGAACTAGAAATTTCCAACAAAACGAACCCAACGTTGAACAAAATATAGAGGTCCCCGAATGGGAGACTGAATTCCTGAATTCACTAGAAAACGACCCATTCTATCAAGAAATAAAGGCAATAAAAGAAATGGGCAAAAGATCGGCAAAATCAATAATGAAACAATCTAAAAACTACCAATTCGAGGGAAATTACCTATATTACCATCCAAAAAAACGGAACTCCACGCCGAAAATATACGTTCCTCATGCTTATAGAGAAAAGGTATTAAAACAGAACCACGACGACTTAGCACATATTTCTCGAATTTATACCAGAAACAAAATTCAAACGGATTACCATTGGCCAACCTTAACAAAAGACACGGAGGCATACGTAAAAAGTTGCCAAATTTGCATGGAAAATAAAAACAGAGGAGGCAAACCGCCGGGATTACTACAGGAAATAAAACCAGGTGAAAGAGCTTTTGACAGAGTGGAAATGGACCATTTCGGACCAATTCAGAAACCTTCGGGAGGAAAATTTTGGATTCTCTCGATTATTGACACACTAACGCGTTTCATATCGTTACATTATCAAAAAACCGTATCGTCCAAAGAAACAATAAGGGCGGTAGAACAGTTCGCAACTACGTATGACTATCCAGGAATAATACAAACAGACAACGGATCTGCATTCACTAGCAAAGAATTCATAGAATATTTAAACACAAACGCAATCAAACATGTGCGATCAAACGCATATCGGCCATCGGTTCAAGGCATCGTGGAGAGATCAAATCAACGAATAGCACAATACCTACGAATTCACATGAACCATGGGCATACAGATTATGAAATTTTATTAAAACAAGCACAAAAGGAACTTAACACAACGCCCACGAAAGCCCTACGTATGAAAACACCGTTTTATTGTATATTCGGGATGAACGAACATAAGCGCAGCGGTCTCCCAGACAATATGTCACCAGCAAATGAAGTAGAACGACGTAAAAACCAGAATTCTATCCAACTGGAATTACCCAAAACGCATCACGAAAATTTCAGGCGTTTAAAATCAGTGCACGATAGAAACAGGACCGACACAAATTATGAAAACGGGGCGTTAGTCCTTATAAAAAAAACATGTTTCGATCCGAAAACAAGTAAAGTAGCACAAAAATACGAAGGCCCATTCGAAATACATCGAAAAACGGGACCATGTAATTACCAAATCATAGTGCCATATCGTGGAGATACAAAAATCAAAAATTATCATACCTCTCAGCTAAAACGATACTATGAACGTCCAATGATACCAAAAGACAGAATAATGGAGCGCTAAGAATGAAAGGAAAATATGCATGTATCAGAGAATGAATCAGTCTTGAGGCAAATGAGAATGACAGGATTAGAATAAATGAAAGGCTGA
This sequence comes from Adelphocoris suturalis, assembly GCA_030762985.1. NCBI lineage: Eukaryota > Metazoa > Arthropoda > Insecta > Hemiptera > Miridae > Adelphocoris > Adelphocoris suturalis. The sequence continues at coordinate 60,171,492 of CM061042.1, read as the reverse complement.
CGAGCCACGAATGGAAGAAATTGTATGAAAGGAGAGAGCGAATCATTGAAGATACGAATGGAAGAAATTGTATGAAAAGAGAGAGCGAATCATTGAAGATACGAATGGATGAATAAAAGCATTTGATACATGGATACATGAAATCAAGAGATCGTAATGTAAAATGCGCGAAGAATGCGCGGACAGAGAATAAATAATAATAATTGACAAAGAATAATGAATAATTAATTAATGCGCGGAAGAGAAAAGATAACAAAAAGGAAGTGAGAACAGATAAAGAAAAATACAAAAATGGAGTAATAAAAAGAAGATTAAGAATTAATGCGCGAAAAATGCGCGAATATTGCGCTGGAATACGAGTAATGAACGTCTAAAGAAACTTGAGAATCTGAGAAAATGAGTGGAGCAAAGGAATCAGTGAAGAGGAAGGAATGATGGACGGGGTATCACGCGCGAAGAATGCGCGGAAACAAGGAGATAACCGATTTTTGTGACAATGAGGAAAATATACGAGAGTAAATTAGGTATATAAAGAGGTCGTAATGCATGAAAATATCAGATAGAGGACATTATGTCGAGGGCCACGAATTGTGTGGAATAAAAAAAGGACTACATATAATAATTATATAAGACAACTGAGGGCAATTAGAAATAGCAATCGGGATTAGAAATAACCTTAAGATAAAGAGATATATAACGCAGGAATGGGCTTCCGACTATCAAAAACAGCGCAACCGAAACACAAGAAAATAACCCAGGATCTAAGACGACTACCAAAATAAAACTATTCAATGAATATCAAAAACGCCATAAAGAGCTTCTATTAGGAACAAACCTCACATGGTACACACACGACACCCACACTCACGAGTACACATTAACTACAACGCGCCCGGATCACAACTGAAGTACCAACACTGTAACTCGCCAGCTCCACGAGGAGCCGAACCGCAAAGATCAGCGAAACAGCTTCTCAGAATCCCCCCTCATAGATGCAACTAGGAGGCGACAATATAAAAAAAAAAAAGGAGACAAGCAACAGTAACGAACAAAGAAAAAAAAAATGAGTAAGCGCTGAGGCGTTAACATCTCACGAATTCGAATTACGGCGTCACAAGACTGGGAGGATCAAATTCTTGTAAACTAGCAAAACGAACAATAGAGATAGGTAACAGAAAATGGATTTCTGTTACAGAGGACAGAAATAATACAAGGACGGACAGAGAGAAAGAATCACGAAATGAGGCACCTCTCAACATACGTGATCCTTGCATGCATGAACTTCAGGACGATTCAGGCAGACTTCACATGTGAAAAGGTATCAACAACAAATTTAGCTCACGAACAAACGCTAGGGGAAGTGAATCAACAAAAAGGCACAGCGCGTTTCTTAACCTTCCTAAACGTCACAGCCTTAATAAAAGCGGCCGATGATATCGTCCAACAGACAGAAGACTTCCGAAAAATATGTTCAACAATACATGATCAAATCCGGCCAAAACATCAGTTCAACCAAAGACAATGCACGGAAAACATAAGACAGTTTGCTAACCATCAAAATTTGAACACAGCAGTGACAAAAGTCACAGATCAATTAATTATACTAAACAGCTTCACGGCACCTACAAAGAATAGACAAAAACGTGGATTAATAGACATGGTGGGAGAAGCAGACAAATTCTTGTTCGGAACGATGGCACAGTCGGATTACGAATTTATAAATGGAACTCTAATAAAACTAACAGCACAACAAAATCAGATTTTAAAACATGAACACGACATAATAGGATACGTAAATTCAACGATGCACGTGATGCTTAAAGACGCGAGAGCGGCTTACGCCCAGCTCAACTCAAATCAAGAAACATTAATTAAACAATTACAACAAGACACGACGTACATTGAAACAAAAACATTGATCAGCACAATTTACTATCAATTAATTATTGCACTACAAAACATCAGGGAAAACAATGACGAATTTCTTGATTTTTTCACATTCGCAAAATTAAACACACTAGGAGAGAAATTAATTCAACCTAGCAACATAAAATCGCAGATAGGAAACATTATGACCCAAATTCATAAAAATTTAACACTACCGTACATAATATTAAACACAGACCACGAGATAATGCAGTTATTACGAATAGCGAAAGTATCGTATGCACACACCACCGACGGAATTTATGTAGAAGCCCAAATGCCGATCATCGTCAAAGAATCAACATTAAAATTAGTACAATACACCCCAATTGCTCACACAACTACGAAGTACCAAAACAACACGGAGATCTTTGAATATAAAGTCACTAAACACGAATTATATATCCATAATCTAGGACAAAAAGATAACACCTACATGGGAATTTCAGAACAACATGTAGAGCGCTACTGTACACGCACACACGAGCAAAATTATATATGTAATCTACACACCGATTTCAACTATTTTCAAAGAGGGGACCCAATGACAAATGACACGGAAATAAAGTTTTTCCAACTAGAAAAACCATACCTGCATTCCATAATCAATGAAGGAACACACTTTTTCCTATACGCCCCACTAGGCTCAAGAATAACAGTCTACACGGAGCAGACAATAAAATCAATTGACGTCCAAGGAACATATAGGATAACATGCTTTGCAACCTGCCAAATGAACATTAATGGGGAAGTTTTCCAACCATACGAGCAATTAATTCGAGCGAATTTCATCAAAAGCTTCACGTACATAAAAGGAAACATATCAGAATTACCTTTAAATTTCACCAAAATTAGGTTCCAACAACCAAAATACTCAATCAATCACCCGGAAAATCACGACCCATTTGAACACTTTGCAAAATCAATTAATGAAATACCAACGTTACAAAACCCAGTAGACATAACGTGGGATACCTTAGTCAGCCAGCATTTACCCAAAACAAACACGGGAATACTGGTTATTACACTAATCGCAGTTGCGGCAATAGTTATTTACTTAAAACGCAACAAATCTCAGACCAATCAGACACAGCCAATCGTGGTCCAGCAACCACAGATCATACAAGTAACCAGACGGATAGAGGCGATAGAAACCTAGAAAAATTAAAATGATTAAGTCATAGCTACCCACATTTAATTTTACAGACCATGACATACAGACACGCACGACCACAGACAGGAAGTCCACTGCTGGTAACAATAAATAAACCAGATTTAAATAGAATAAGCTATAAAAAAGGAATTAATAATAGGGTAATGTATGGTAGTAAATAAGCATTTATTAGGATTTATATGCTGGTAACAATAGATAAACCAGATTTAAATAGAATAAACTATAAAAAGGGAATTAATAATAGGGTAATATATGGCAGTAAATATGCATTTATTAGGATTTATATCCATTGTGGGTAACAAGAAATAAACTAGATTTAAATAGAGTAAATAAAAAGGGAATTAATATTAGGTTAATTTATGGCAGAAAATAAGAACTCACTATGATACCTATGTTGAAATATATGTAAAGGAAAAGTTTATATTAAGAAAAAAAAAAAAAAAAAAAAGTCAAAATTTAATACTGTAAAGTAACATTCTAAAACTTTGTATCTTTGTATCAAGATAAACAGCTAACAGAAAAGACCTCCTAGTGTAAAGTCCTCCCATTTTTCCAGTGCCGACAACCCGGAACCAAACGTGCGATTGCTAACGGTCCAAATTTTGCTCCGAACGCAAAATTTCAAAAAGGAGGGGGAAATTGTCAAATCGAAAACTGACAGTTTACAATTGACAATGGAGAACAGCCGAAAAAGGAATCAGCCGAGGTTTCAGCTTGCAGTTGCGACCCCATTCCCAGAGGGAACGCAGACACGTGCAAAGGCGATTGTCAGCAAATTAAATGGAATGGCGTGATGTCAAAAATGAGGTTAAATTCCCCCACTATATTTCGCAACCAGTGAGGAGGGAAGGAGAAAAATTAAACCCCTGATGCATACGTCACAACTCGTAGCCAATGGACATTCGAAGCGAATCACCGAGGACTAACTGGAGGGAGAATCGAATACAACGATTGGATTTAGAAATTTAGGGGATTCGTGCACGCCCACAAGAAAAATACAAAACCGTTTGACGACCGGAGCTCGGGGTCGTGCCGTAATAGCTGTTGCCCAGTACACAAGGCCTAAGTGAGGAGCAGTCTAGGAAGCCGATCAACTGCAGCCCCTTGTTCTTCGACGCCCGCAGTTTACCATTCCCCAAGGGAGGGAGATCGAAGACCAGCCCGGACCAAATAGCCCTGGACCACGCCGCTGGAGGGAAATTCCCAGATCTGAAAGAAAAGCCGTTCACCTGGCCAGCACGGTAAGCCTTCAACCTCTAAACACACCAAGTAGTTTCTCTGACTCCCATTTCAAGCCCGCCTAATACTCCGGGAGAGCGCTCCGCAACATTCCTCGGTCGCGTCGCGTTCCGAAAAGTCACCCGCGAAGCGTTAGGGTAACTTTGGAGGCATTAGGTAGGGACCTAGATTGTAGGGGTTAGAGTATAAAGAATTACAGTTGTGTTAAGTACAAGTTAAACAGTTTTTTGAACATTAAGCTCATAAGTATACGCAAGATTGAGAATGTTTACAATAATAAATATTGATTAACTTTTCCCGAAACTGCCCAATGCTTCAATAATCATTTCACCACCTTTATCACTCTTCCTTTAAAAGCAGTGCAGGAATAGGGAAAAACAGAGGGGCTGATATTTTTCTGAACAGATCACACGTCCGGAGGCTGACAACCCCTCGTGACGGTAAAGAGGTTTAAATAGAAGGGACAGGGGCTCATGCTCATCCCCCCTAGTAAATAAAAACCTCACACAACTACACCACAAATACATTAAAAGGAACTTTCCCCTTTTGGGAAACGCACTAGATCATAAATAGGTCGATTAAAGCTAGAAAGTACCAATAATGGTTGGAATCATGTTTAAAAATCGATCGAGGAGGCTCATATTTCAGATTGTTGGCCGCGGACTGCGCAGTGATTAACAAAATGCGGTTAGGTATAATTCGAGACCTTTCCAACCAATAGAGAACGATTCATGTGTGATGAAAACGGCAGGAGTTACATTTTCCTAGACACTCGTTGGTTGTAAGAGAAATTCTTGAAAAAAGTGATACTTAATGTTTTGGATAACAACATTTTTAGAACAACCCACAGCAATAAGACATATTTATGTCAAAATAAAAATAGACAACGTTTTCAGAGAGAAACCAGAGAGACACAAAATTATGTAACGAAAAAAATACATGCGATACCGATAAACTTTGTAGCAAACCTCCGATGATAATTAACAGCAGTTGCTATGCGTAGGATTAATAGACCCTAAGTTATTTCTTACACTTTATTATTATGCTGTATTATTATAAAATGAGGTAGAATTAGCATTAAAAACGCAAAAACACATTCTGTCTATTTGTAATGTCATACGGAGTATGGAAGAAGAATCAACCAGGTGGTGTAAGGGGCAGTGGCGACTTGTCAGGGTAGGCAAGGTAGGCACCGGCTGACCAGCAATCTAGACTCGCAAAAATGGAAAAAATATGAATTGCTTGATTTTTTCTTTAAAAATAAATTATTTTTATTAAATCAAACATTGTTCAAAGTGCGCTAATAATATATTCAAAACTCAAAATTACACTGCTATTTGGTAATTAGTTTATGGTGAGTTGAGAGAGGAATGAACTAAGTAGTATATTGCGAGCTGTTCCTTTGAAGAGAAGACCAGGAAAAAGTAACAATGAATCCAAAAACAGTGACAATGGAACAGAAGCAGATATAAATTACCGAGCTGTTGAACGCTCACTTTGCTCGTCTGTTGTTGTCCCCTATCAAATTTCGACGTCGTACGGTGAATAGCAGAGATTTGATTAGGATTTTACCATCATTATGATTGATATTACGGCTCGTGGCCAGCTGATCCTCACCAAAGTCAGAGAGGCACAAGTTCCGACATGGTAATACTCACAACATGTCAAAATTTGGTCCAAGGACCTGCGGTTTTGGAGGAGTAGTGAGCACAAAATGTCGTCCATATATATATATATATATATATATATATATATATATATATATATATATATATATATAGGTATATATATATATATGTAAAACATGAAAATGAATGACTATTGGAAATGTGTTCTACATCCTCTGAAACGCGAAGAAAATGCATCCCCACCCCCATGTGCCACTGTGCCAACGGATGTGGTACACCCCTTTCTACAAAAGTTGGGTAAAAACAGAACTATGGGGCAACATTTGAAAAATGTGGCCACTAGTTATGAGAACTGGTGGGTAGAAAAAAATCGGGGTTGATTTTGTTGGTGCAACCTCTTTAACAGGATTTTTCAAGTTTGAAAAACGTCAAACCTCCGAAGAAGGAATTAGGTACTATGATCAACCTAAAACCGCCTTTAGTATTACCCTACCAGTTAATTTATTCAGAATGTCAATGTTTGAACGAACCAAGCCTTGATTTCTCCAATATCAAAGGTTGTTAATGTTTTCTCCGTCTGTTTCCAATCAATCGGAACGTCTCTTAATTAGATTTTCGAAGTCTAAAACGCGGTGTCGCTCAAAGGGAGGGATTTATTTGCCGGTGGAGGGGAGTTTGGATTGTTTGTCAAGCTCGCGCCTACAAACGTATCTTTGCCCCGCAGTCGGCTCCCACTAATCCATTTCTCACTGTGTCATTCATCCACCTGCTAGCGAAGCAAGGCTGGTATCCAGTATTGGTACCTCCTGCTCGTGTAACGAAGTCAATGGCCCAACGAGCTCCTATACAGGGGTGCTATATACTTTGTGCCTGTCGTTCGATGCGGAAAACTAATCAGGAGAGCTCTGTAGGAGAATATGGAAGTTTTTTCCCCTCCCATCAGGCAGTTTGATTGGATAAATCAACGAATCAATATTGGAATATTGAGCGGTAGGTTCGGAGACAAAGATATTTTGAGTTGAGAGGATATTGGGTCCTCCACCTCGCGTGTCAATCTCGAAACGCAGGAGAGCGTTTTGAATGGAAGCTTCAAAATCTATCATAACGACAAACGTTTCTCCTTTACAATTGTGTTATAACATGAGAGGGAACAGACTGCAACTGTGGTTACTATAAACACTTCGTAGACTTAACGTAGGAACTATTGCAATGGCTCGGAAAATTTTGAACTGATAAATTTTGAAAACTTCTTCATCGAAATCCGTTTTTAGGCATTCTGAAACGAATCCTATTGTTTAATGCTTTCTTAAATATGTCATTCCAGACGGTAACTCTCCTTAGGATTGAGATAAAAATTACGTTCTTGCGCCAAAAATCAAGCTTTCCAAATGAAAGGATCAGTTCGTCGGTCAGAACTCTTGAGCACATTAAATTGGTCAAATTTCAAAAAATGTACTAAAAAATGGCTAAAAACAGCTAAAAATCGTTAAATTGATATTTTTAGTCTGAATATTGCTCAAATAAAGTTGATTAACTATAAAATAGAACATTCAAAAATTTATGTACAGGTTTTAAAATTCATTAAAATTTGCTAAAAAATCAATAAAAACTGCAAAAAAGCTAAAAATTTATAATTTGAGTTGGACATAATTTAGAGAAGAGTTTTTGCCATAAAATTGATAGTAAACAATTTCCTTGCACTCAAAAAGCTCAAATTTCAAAACAATTCAACATTATACAATACGATAATTTACGGAAATTTGCTCATACGATTATGCTGCATGGGATACTTTCTCCCTGAAATTTGCGCTGTGAGACGACAACTGGTGAGTATTTGGTATAAATAAATAAGTACAAGATGCGTTGTATCAAAAAATCGAAATGAACAAAAATCCGTCAGACCGCCGTTCGAAGCTTTTCTCCGAAACTACTGGATTAAACTTTATGAAATTTGGTTCAAAATCATACATCTGCCGGAGATGGGCCTGCAACAAAGGTACCTATCATTTTCGATCAAACACCTAACCTAAGGTAGAATTTAAGGGCTGAAGTATCCATATCAATTCAACTTCCTATAGTGAACGGGAATTTTCCTCACTCAGCTGATTCCGAAAGAGCCCATAATTTTAATCGTCTCTTGATGTCCCAAAGAGTCGCCCTATGAAATTTCAACTTCCTAGGGGGAAGAGGAGAGAATTACGTCACTCAGCTGATCAAAAATTTCAAACCAAACACGCGCGAACAAAGGCCCCGAACTGCGTGTTGGCAACCACAATTAAAATTTCAGTAGCCAAACAAATCGGTTTTTCGTCCTGTGCTTCGCACGAAATATCAAATTCCCGTCCATCACCTATCAATAATGTAACCCATGCTTCACTCGGAACACCCGTAGCAACCCGTCAAGACATCTCCACTTGTCACGGATTTCCGCCGCTAACAAACTGATTGTTAGCAGCCTTAATAACAAAAGTTCGGGAACCAAACAAATTGGTTACGGAGGGTAGCGCCGTTTATGAGATGTAGAAGGATGTTTTGGAGGTTCAGACCTACCATATGTTTTGCACCGGAACTCGCTGATAATTTTACGACCGTTCCCGGCCGAGTGAATGAGGGAAAAAAAAAAAAAAAAAAAAAAAAAAAAAAAAAAAAAAAAAAAAAAAAATCGCAGAGTAATATGCCCCCGAAAACCCCCAAATTACTGGGAAGTGTTGAATCCCCTTTTCTAAGACATTTTACCTCACATTTTGGTGCATTATTAGAATTCTCCATGCAGTGTGGCCACATAAATAATATGAGAAATATATCGACGAAAAATAAATTAAGGAATATGAGTTAAAATGTGAATTTTGTAGGTACGTAAAAATGAAAACAGTTAATTTATTCCGACCTTTTGCCATTAGGAAATGTACGTGACTAAAATAAAACATCGGGAAACGTATATCAGAGATCTAAACCATTCAAAACTGATTTATCTTCTGTGAGGTCGATGGTATCGAAGATGTTTTTTCGATCATGTGTCATCTGAATCTTCGTTTTCAAACAGTTGGCTGTTAGTGGTGGCAAAATCTTCTGGTTTTGGCATCTGGGTTTGAGAAGATTTCAACTTTATCCTGTACCGTACTTTTCTTTTGACAGCGATTTCAGTTGGCAGCGAGGTTTTGGCTCGAGCTCTCTTCAGTAATTCGAACTTTGTTCTCCGTTGAAGGAGCCTGCTGAGTTTATTTATACCTGAAGTCTTCAAAGGTGAGGTTGCCTGATGATCATCAGTTGATGCTTCCCAATCATTTCCAAACGATAATTTGGGCTGAGAAAGGGAAGATTGGATGTTTACAACGTCGTGGAACTCGGATGGGACTTGTTTTGCGGCCCCTTCTCTTAACCCCACACCGGAGCAGTAGCAATACAACTTTAACATTGGGTCATCAACGCAGAAACTGTCATTTTTGTACATGTTGAGTCTACTTATGACTCCAATAACTCGAGTCAGGGACTTGGGGCTCATGGTCTCGTCATAAGAGCCACGTACTCTCAACCTTGCTTCGAACCGTCCGTTGCCAGGACTTGTTTCGAAATTGATGACGTAGTCACTGAAGAGATAGTCTCGATCCACGTCTAGAGTGGCTGGGACGTCTTCCCACAAGGCGTTTATCTTCTCTACCGATAACAGCTCGCACTGCGTGGAGTTCCTGACTCGTTTGTTTATGTTTTGGACAGCTATCTTAGCCAGCCGTCGAGCAAAAGCCGCTTTTGGTGGAATCACCCGGAGTGTGCTGCAGGCGCACCATTCGATTGGGACACCTGCGGAAGAGCAACTCCTGTTCAACGGTATATTGGTAAACAAGCTAAATCCTAATCCCTTCTTCAGAAAAGAAGGATTGGTGTATTGAGGATCAGAGAAATTGGTTGATGCTGGAAGGTTTTGTCTGTATAGAATATCCAACATAGTCTTGTAGATGTCGAACGGCGTAGTGAGCCTTTGAGAGTTCACTCTCAATGAGTTGGCTGTTCCAGGGAACCTAGTTTTGAATTTTTCTGGCAGCACGATGGTCGCTAGAGGGAGACGTTCCTCCAGGAACCCCTGAAATGTTTGTCTGAAGTCTCCCCACCGGATGCCATGATCGCTAAGACCTATGACCACAGTGGTCTCCAACGCTCCGTCTGCTTTCAATTTGTCCAGCATCGTTCGAAACACTTCATCTTCTACCCTCGGTAAGTTAAGATAATCGTGAGAAAATCCATTAAACCAAAACACGCCGAACGTCGGTCGGTTTTTCATGTTACTCACGAAACCTCTGACTGCGTTTTCAAACCTGATGATGTTCGGTTTGTTCCCCACACAGACTATGGACGTGTGTGGTTCGAGCTTTGTGACACGTAGATTGACTTCGCTTTCGACAAAGAACGGTTTCAAATAGTAGTCAACAGGGTTTCTCCTGAATCCTCTCGCTTGGTATGAAAAGGTCGACACAAAAGTGTTGTCTTCACCGTAAGCCGTGAAGTAGCCGTTCTCTTTGAATGTCTTCCAAATGAATGGACAGTCATCATACACAGACCTTCTGTTAGGCCAGCATTCTTTTTTCAGCTCTTTAGTGTTCATTCCCGTCAGTACGGCTGCCAGGTTTGGGAAGGTATTGTACCTGAAAATCGAAGCACCGAATTAATTCAATTTAATGTTTGTACAATTAGTAAACTGATTAGCATCTACAAAATGTGTGTTACATCATTTTATTGTATACATATTATTGTATTGAATGTCAGTGTATTTAAATGATTCATATGACGTATTTGCACGCTACGTCGCAAATTTAATGTATACACTAATGGCCCGTCATGCCTCTGAGGATCACGAATTAATCCAGGATTAATCCAGTTGTCTCCCTGCTGTTTTTGGGAGATAATGCTCCCTTTTAGACCTCTGTTGTGGAACGTACCTACCCTTAAAAATAGGAATCACCTACTACTCGATCACCCCAAAAAAGTGAATAAATGTGCATTACAAACCGACTGGGTACCTATAATATGGATGTTGAATTTGCCCACCCCCCAAAAAAGAAGCTCCGTGTACAAAACATGCAAGATATCAAAGCTCCTAAATGCATGATATCATCCAATTTGTGCCAAGCACACGCCTGGGGATAACAGCATACTACTTGCGTACAGTACAACCACTCCCGAACGGTTTGCCCGATTTTCGTTATTATTCAAATCGCAAAAATTTGTTTGGGATTGTAATGATAAACTGATAAACTTCCTTCAACGGATGGGAGTGATCAGACGATATTGAGGGCTGAGAGATTTGTGTATTTGTGTGTGTGTGTGTTTTATGTAGGTCCGTTAGGAAAGACATTTCAGCAATGTGGTGTGAATCGGGAGTTGTGATTTGAATAATAATGAAAATCAGCTAAGCCTTTCGGGAGTGGTTGTACTGTAAAGGTGGTGAATAGGTGGACCGCAAGTGGTATGCTGTTATCCCCAAATGGTATAACGGCGATCTAATTTCTCTCACTAAGCAAAAACTGGCTGCGCATGCACGTTTTAAGATTACTGGAGAGGCAGAGGATTATGATCTATTTTCTGATTTGAGACGTCAATGTAAACTTAAATCCGGTGAGCTTTACTCCAAATACCTCGAATCTGTGAAAGATTCTATTACGGACGACGATATTAAGCCATTTTGGAATTACTTTAACTACAAGTTTGGTGGAAATGCCTTTCCTACAAACATGTTTCTGGATAATTTGACGGGCACTAAACCGCTCGAGATAGCCAACCTATTTGCTCGGCACTTTTCCTCAGTCTTTGACCAGCCGGTCTCCTTCATCCCCGAGTACCCTTTACAAGATGTGGTTTCGCTGGGCGTTTTGTCGGTCTCCGAGAGGGATGTTCTACGAGAGCTTGAGGGGTTAGACACTGGAAAGGGTATGGGCCCAGACGGAGTACCTCCGGCGCTGCTCAAACTCTGCTCATCTTCTCTATCTTGTCCCCTCATGCATCTCTCCAATTTATCTCTTTCCAGTGGCATTTTTCCCGATCAATGGAAGACCTCGTTCGTGACACCTATATTTAAAACTGGGGATAGGAGTTGCATCAAGCAGTACCGGCCGGTGTGTTCACTATCAACAACACCTAAAATCTTGGAGAAGTTGGTGGTTGCCCAGCTCATCGCTGAGTTCTCGTCATTCTTGGTGAATGAGCAGCACGGCTTTATTCGGAGGAAATCGACGGTCAGTAACTTACTGGAGTTTCAGGACTTCGTAATGGCGGGTTTTCAGCGGGGCCAACAAACTGATACCATCTCGACGGACTTCGCCAAGGCTTTCGATAAACTCTCACATCGGCACCTATTGTCCCTTTTGGGTTCGCTGGGAGTGCATGGGTCGTTCCTGAATTGGATTTCCAGTTATCTAACTGGGCGACATCTTTCCGTGAGAGTCAAAGGGGCACTTTCAGCTCCCTTCTGTGCCACCTCTGGTATTCCCCAGGGAAGTCACCTCGGCCCTCTATGCTTCCTCTTGGGAATAAATAGTGTCGTCCAGGTTCTCCGCCCAGGGGTCAGGTGCCTGTTGTTCGCCAACGACATGAAACTTTTCTGTCACGTGAATTCGTTGGATGATTGCAATGCCTTGCAGGAGTCTGTCCTTCTTCTGGAAGCGTGGTGTACTAATAACCACCTGTTTCTGAACCCTTCCAAGTGCTCGGTAATTTCGTTCCATAGAACAGATGATCATCTGACTCATGACTACAGCCTCTGTGGTGCTCCTCTTATGAGAGTCAAGGAGATTAGGGATCTGGAAATTATCTGCGATGAGCAGCTCAACTTCAATAAACATGTAGAGGTTGCGGCAGCAGGTACAATGAAAACCTTGGGTTTCCTTAAAAGAAATACCAGAGAATTCACCAAAGTTGAGCCAATCATACTTTTGTACAAGGCCCTGGTGCTACCAAAATTGGAGTACGGTTCCCAAGTGTGGTCTCCCTTTTATGCCTCCCACAAGCATACTCTAGAAAGAGTTCAGCGGAGATTTCTCCGCTATGTAGCCTACAAGCTTGGTGTCCCGTCTCCTGAGATAGACTACGATTCTCTGCTAAGCAGATGCCGCATTCAAACCTTGGAAAAGCGCCGACTATTATCGGATGTATCCTTCCTTCATAAGTTGCTCCATAACCAGATTTCTTCACCGGACCTGCTCTCCAAGTTGAACCTCAAAGTACCTCAAGTCTCCACTCGCCTCTCTCACCCTTTTTTCGTCTCATTTTCCCCTTACAATTATCTTCAAAACCGTCCTTTGTACAGAACACCACGATCCGTTAATCACATTGTAAGCATTTTTCAAGACCTCGATATTTTCTCTAGCCCGTTTTATGAATTCAAAGCCTGTATTCTCTCACCCCTTTTCTAATTTACTTTCCTGTAAAAGTGACCTGCCAATTTACCTTCCTGCCAACTTAAGATGATATACTTTCTTTTTTTGTTCTCTTCTTATTTTGTATTATTGCTTCCGATCAAATACTTATTCTTTTTTACATTGTAATTGGGCTCGCCCGTTTGTAAAATAAATAAATAAATAAATAAATCCCTAGGCGTGTGCTTGGCACAAATTGAATGATATCATGCATTTTGGGGCTTGGCATGCTTTGTACGGGAGCGCCTGTTTTGGGGGGATATCACACATTTTTGGCGGTCTTGGAGTAAAGGAGAGGAGTGCATACCGGCTGATTTCGTCAACAGTGAACCAAATAGGTAATTGGCTGTTGTCCGAAAATATATAACACTTGCTCAGTTGATCAATTTCGAAAAATATCCTTCAAGACCCTGGTGAAGAGCGTCCACCGCCAACCCTAGGTCCCCCTCCACCACCCACCGCCTCTGAAAATGCTCGGGATACCTCCCTCAGTGTACCCAGGGAGGTGTGGTGTCGATAGGGGTTGATCCCATCGAAATACAACCACTTTTAGTTTTCCACCCTCCCCACCCACCTCTGATCTGAACATTTTCTGGATACCTCCCACAGTGTACCAAGGGAGGTGTGGTGTCGATAGGAGTCGATCCCGTCGAAATCCGAACACTTTTAGTTTTTCCCCCTCCCCCACCTACCACCTCTGATCTGAAAATTGTCTGGATATCTCCCACAGTGTACCCAGGGTAGTGTGGTGTCGATAGGAGTTGATCCTGTTGAAATCCAACCACATTTAGTATCCCCCCTCCACCCATCCCCTCTGAAAATGTTCGGGATACCTCCCACTGTGTACCCCGGGTATCGCAATGTACACTCGATTTGAAAATCCACCCACTGGGGGTCCCTGAACAAATCTACCCACTCGACCTAACGAAATGCCCAGGTTGAACCATCCCTCTCCACCCCACCATCAATCGATAGGGTGGGGGTTGAAAAATTTCAAATCCCGGTGGCCACCCTCTGGGGGTCTCCAAACAAATCCCCCCACTCACTGGGACTATCACCTTCCCTCATAAATCCCCTTCTCTTGAGGGTAGAAGGGAGAAACCTACAAAAGGCACTTCCTCATGATAAATGTGGCCTACATACAAAATTCCATCAGAATCGGTTGAGGGGAACTCGTAGATACGGTGGAATAAATAATCAGGTGAAAGAAAAAAAGTCCAGTCATGCAGCATGACCCCATGAGCGAATTTTTGAAGAAATCTTCGACATTTCAGTCGCTATTGATCGTGTAGAGAAATTTTAGTTTATGATTTGTTTTTTTTTAAACTAGCACCTACCTAGGTTTTAAACAGCATGGTTCTAGGATTGGTTATACAGGGATACTTCCATAAGAGTAGTTCAATCTGAATTCGGACAATGTTTCATGCAAATATTACCGATTTTTACAACTAGCGAACGGCATTATTTCGATTTTTGAATGATTTTTTAACTTTGAAATTTTTGAAAACTTGATACATATTCTTATTGGAAATTTTACGCTGATTCCGAATATACCACATGTTAGTATGCTGAAAAAATGTTTTCGCACAACAAATCGCAAAAAACAGGCTATTTTGAAAATTTCAACCCGAAGATGTAATCCGATCATGCTGGCCAACGAACTTGAACTTTCGTTTTGTGTCCTTAAGATTTTAAAATTTGTTTGAAGTTTCTAGCACAATTCTACGGACAGTTATCGTCTGGAATGACACATACATACATACATACATACATACATATACATACATACATTAAAAAATGCGTTAAACTTCAGAATATGATTCAGAATAGCCTGAAACGGATTTCTGCATAAAATTTTTTAAAAAATTCACATTCAACAAATTTTGAGGCGAGAGCAATAGCTTAATTTTCTTCAAAAATTCGCTAAAAGTAATAAATGAAAGTCCCAAAACGATCGTTTTGACGCATTGTTTTAGGTAACGTAGAATCATCCTATCATTACAAATTTGGCATCGGGTTACACAGACCAGGTGCCCCTCCAAAGAAAATCGGTGTTTAACCAACAGGGTGGGGTGGGGAGGGGGCTAAAGTTGGGCCGAAATTCCTCTTTGTTATACATACACGATGCTTGTCTGCATTGCTGTGCATTGTCTGGCTTGGCAATATTATCAAGTATACCAACGTACATGCTAGCAGTTGTTTGTAAGTGTACAGCAACTTAATACTGAGAGATTAAGAGACTAAGGTAGGTGAAAGCTTTGCATGACGACTTAAAATATTTCAGTACTATGAGATATCATTAGGTTTTCGACGTGGGTCGGAGAGTTCTCAATCTTTAAGATAAAATGTCCACAAATCAGTATGTTTCAAGCCACATTGAATTCACTATGATAGTAGTACGTACAAATCTAATCTGTTTTGATATCTTTTATACTAATATAGATCGAAGTTTATGTAAATTATGTGTAAGGATGAGGCATATACGTCCTAAACTAGAGAAAGCCAAACAATGTTGTCGAGTAAACTTTGGGAAGCTGTAAAGCTACATTCTCTCAGTTTCTACACCGCTCCACAACCGTAATGAACCGCGAATAAGTAGGATAGGTAAGTCCCGGTACCATTCAACTCACGGGTAATCTGCTTGTATGTACGAACTTAAAATTTGCCATGCATATCACAGAAAATGCAATTGCTTTCTCACAAAAATCACAGAAAAAATTGTAATTGCTACCACAATCACTCTATGGCGCTGTCAATTGGATCAGAGTCTCTTTACTTTTTGGAATTGATAGGGTAACAATCACAAGTTGTAGAACTACCAGGTCAGCTGGCTGCGCTCTAATTTCGTTCTTAAACACCTTATGGCGTTAAAGTTATGGCTATGAGACGAGAGTCTTTATAACTGCTGGAAACTCTGAAACACATTTCTTTTCTTTCCAACACATTATGATATCGAAATATTTTCTGAAAATTCAGAAATGGAGGCTGTTTGGATCTACGTGGTATAATTAATTTGAGCTCTGCGTTTAAATTTCGAAAACTATTCTTCTATCAACGACAAAACGATTAGAACAGGGTTTTATTTTTAATAACGATAATAACACATTACTGATAGTAGTAATAATCTAAACAGGGTGTCAATAGCAATTATAGAACAAACTCAAGTAAATTCTAAGATTTTTTTCGTGTTATGTACCTTATGATATTAAAACGGCCACAACTCCTTTTGGAATAAATCCTATTAATTATTTCCTTTAAACTTGATATAAATTAAAGTTGTTTTAGTTAGTTTTAATTGGTCAAAAAAAAGAAAAAGAACAAAAAATATATGTATATATATATATATATATATATATATATATATATATATATATATATATAAAGGTATATATTTTAATTCGCTAATTGGGGGTGAAGCGTATGTACGAATGTTGAAAAACATGGTTTTTTCTTCGAAATCAAGGATTTTAGTGCAAAATGACCCTCTATGAAAATACGAGTTTGGGGCCGGTTTCTATATATATATTCAAAATCGAGTGATAACACATGCAGATCTCCCCGGCTACGTTATAACCGAGTTCTATACTTTAACTAACTACATTTTCCCTTAAAACACATGAAATTGAGCTAAAATGCATTAGTTAAATGTAAAACTCGGTTATAACGGAGTTGGGGAGAGCTGCAAGTGTTATCACCACTCGATTCAGCGTTAAAAATTACGTTGAAACCAGCCCCAAACTCGTATTTTCATAGAGAGGCATTTTGCACTAAAACCCTCGATTTCGTAGAAAAACGTTCCAGTCATGCAGCATGATCGTATGAGCGAAATTTCCTAAATTATCGTAGTGTATAACGTTATAGTGTTTTGAAATTTGAGGTTTTTGAGTGCAAGAAATTGTTAACTATTAATTTTAAGGCAAACAATGCAATGTATTCTAAATAATAATCTCCTATTGGAAATTTTAGCTTTATTTTGCAGTTTTTATCGATTTTTAGCAAACTTTAAAGCATTTTGAGTACGTTTTTCAGCATAATTTTTGACACAAATTTTGAATGTTCTATTTTATAGCTAATAAACTTTATTTGAGCAATTTTCTACAAAAAAAAAAAATATATAAATTCATGATTTATAGCCGTTTTTAGCAATTTTTAGTGATTTTTTTAGTACATTTTTGAAATTTGACCAATTTAATGTGCTCAAAAAGTGCTGGCCAACGAATTCATCCTTTCGTTTAGAAAGCTTGATTTTTTGGCGCAAGAACGGAATTTTCATCCTAATCCTAAGGAGAGTTATCATCTGGAATGACACACAACCACACAACCACACAAACGTTGATTTCAAATATTCTGTCTAATTTTGTACTTTGGCCTTTTTTGACCAATTAAAACTAACTAAAACAACTTTACTTTATATCAGGGTTATAGGAAATTTAACGGTCTTTCCAAAGGCGTTCTTATTTTTGAGTTGACAGTGATTCCTAAGGGAGTTATGACAGTTTTAATGTCATGAGTTACAAAACACGAAAAAATAGTAAACATTTAATAACTTGAAAACAAAGCGTTTAAAAATAAATCTCTTGGAGTAACTGTAAGATATGAGCTCTTGAATCGATTCCTTGAGTTTGTCCCATTATTACTGTAGACACCCTGTATAACTGGAATATGAGTAATGTACTTATCTACATGATTGGCTAGTTATATAGGTACATATTTGGTTCCCTAAATGGCAGATTGACGTACCCGATTTTATTGAACCCGAAAAGAGTGGTGCCACCATTCTTTTCGAAAAATTCCATAGTGCGCGGCATCTGACGGATGAAGTTGAGCCTGGACATACCGTCAAAACCGAGTAGCAGGACGCTGAATTCTGGCGAAGTTTCTTTATCGACGGCATTCAGCGGCGGCTCCTTCTCCGATTTCAGTCCATCCGGAGGGAAATTTGTTGTGATTTTTTTAGTTTCTTTTTGTTCCTGAATGCGAAACAAGAGATTGCACGACATGAATACCTGCCCTAAGATTACCTCTGTAGGGGGTCCTAGCAAATTTTAGATGTGTTGATCCAGGAAAACAAGGCATATACTTACAGAAAGTACAAAAAAATAGTCAATTCTCAGAAATTTTTTTCATAAATCAAATGAAATCAATATTTTGGAACTAAATCGAAGAAACTGAGGGCAATGCTAATATCAACCCTAATCTATTATAATATTATAATACTAGGTCAATTGGATTACGAGGGTCAAGGGGAGGGGGGGATCAAGATTCACTAACAGATGGACCCAAGGGAGCGGTGCAGAAAACGATGCACGATAGTAAATATATTGAAAATTCAATACATTTCAAAACGATTCAGAAGAGAAAAGGATAATTTTTTCATATTCAACATATTTATAGTTATTATACATGAGAAATTTTACATGGGCTACCTCTCTCAATCACTGAAATGTTTTAAAAAATTTGCCAAAAGTACTGGAGGAGTTTTAAATCGGGCATAAAATTTATCATTGCCGCTTGCATATAGCACTGCTATACAGATAAAGCCGACGTATATATGAAACACAAAATTCAATACATTTCAAAACAATTCAGAAGAGAAAAGGATATTTTTTTCATATTCAACATATTTATAGTTATTATACATGAGAAATTTTACATGGGCTACCTCTCTCAATCACTGAAATGTTTTAAAAAATTTGCCAAAAGTACTGGAGGAGTTGTAAATCAGGCATAAAATTTATCATTGCCGTTTGCATATAGTTACTGCTAACTGATAAAGAACGAAATTGGAATAGGGTGAAGTGGGGTAATTGTGCAAACAGGGCAAATGCGTAATCCTTTCAAAAAACGGCGCCAAATGATGACTGCATTATCGAATGTCTTCTCCTTAGTTGGGTTGACAATTGATACGTCTTATCACAAAAGTTGGATGAACTATGATCGCACCATCATGAGAGGCTGCCATGTTATTCAGGGCAGTTCCTTTTTAGTCTCGAGTGAAGTACAGTGTGGTCAGCCAGCTTTTTGTCAAGGGCTTTCACAATAAGTTTTTCGAGGAGTTCCTTCCAGATATTATCTTCTGGTAAGTACTTTTCAAGATTGAAATGATACACAAATCTTGAAACCTATATTCTGTAGAATTTGCTATGGTACGCACATGCCCCTTCATTTTACCATCTTGGGGAAAACGTGTGTGTATCTGAAGGGGCAAATGTGTGACACCAGGAGCCAGTGTGACCTAGGACACATGAAATCTTGATATATGGAAAAAAATATGAATTTTTATCCCACTCACTTGATTCTTAGCAGGGCGGTCCACAGCGAAAGTGAAGTAATCTTCATAAATAATTTTCGTTTCGTTGAAGCTTGTATCTTTGCAAATCACGTATACGAATTGATAAACGATCAGTGTGTCTTTGTGAAAGAAGATTGGGAAGCAGTGCTTGTGGTACCTGTAAAAATGTTGAGTTAATCGATATACTTACAGTTTGTTATTGTAATTAACGATGTGAGCTGAAGACAATGATGCGCCACACCCGCGTGGAACGTGGGAGATAAGACTATCGTAACAATTTTTGTAGTTTGATCCACTAGCATTCTACGAGTAGTTTCCCGTAGTAGCAAGGGCATACCCACCAACAAATCTAGGGAGGGGGGGGGGGGGGGGTGGTTAATCAGGTTGTACTTGATATTTTGGAATGAAACCGGTCATTTAACATGATCGTATGAGCTAATTTTCGTAAAATATCTATCGTATTATATTACCTATACCATATTTATCACATTCTGAATTTACAAGACAAATTTCATGTGTTTCGATTTTACAAACACTTAAATTATCTAAATAGCACTCATTGATGAAATTTAGCGATTAACTCACTAATTCAAAGATGTTACTACCAGTGTATAATTTCGCTCACTAAATTCTAGTCCTTAGGGAGAGCGAACGGATTAAACGCACTTTGGTGCGGGTGGTTTCATTCGATTCTTTGACTGTCTATAAATTACAACAACAAATTGTTACCTTGGAAGTTTTCGAAATATCGATTTTTGAATATTTCAGCCTTTTAAATGCTACCTACCCTTTAGTGATAATAAAAATTGACGCGGAGCTTCTAGATCAACTATATTTCAAAAGTGATTTATAACCTTTTTTAATATGATATTTGGGTTGTACGCATCTTGAAACGTAAACCACAAAATTTTGAGGGGGTTAAAAAATTTGTTTTTCTTGGTCGATTACAAAGGTTCATTACCTATAAAAAATAATAAATATACTCAGGGGAACTTATGACAAAGTCATAGTACCAAATGTGACAAGGAGTGGAGTGAAACGTTGCCCATATACCACTACAGAGGTGCGATTCCCCTTCCATTCTATTGAAACCGCTTTAAAACGAGCAACTTCCAAAATGAGTCCTGAAGGGCTTCCAAGGACGAAGACGCTCCACAGCAGGGTTGCCAGGTGTCCGGTTTTAGCCAGGACAGTCCGGTTTTTTATCAAGGTGTCCGAGCGAAAAATACCTACCTACTCAGAATGCTAAATGTCCAGTTTTCATTGAGAGCGAAATACGAACTAAATCAATCGCGACGAAGTTGTGGAAACCCATTTCAAAACGGAAGTTAGTGAAAAAACGTTGTCTATTTCCATGAAAAATAAAGAGTTACAATGTTACTGAGTAATGTAATGTTACAATGAGTAACATTGTAACTATTAATTTTTCGTGGAAGTAGACAACGTTTTGTCACCAACTTCCGTTTTAAAAGAGAGAAAATTGACCGGTTTATTTGGGGTTTTTTTTAACCACGCTCCTTCTCCAGTGGGACGTTATGTCCACTGCATTCGTCAACCTGGAAATGATTGTGACCATACCATTTCTTTCACCCCCCCTTGCCACAACTGAGACTATATTTTTTCAAAATTCCGCGAAAATGTATCTACCTAATTGAAACGAAATCATAATGTTGACCTAATCCGTTCAAAAGCTTATTACTTCAGGCAGGTGAAATTTTGACAGTCTTCAGGATTTTTTAAATTGAAGTTTCACGGATTTTCATAAATATTTATTTTTCAAAATAATTAATGTTTCAGCTGGTTGTATGATATTTAGATGGTATTTTTCAGAATCAAAAGACACAATTTAGAAAACTCAGCGCTGAAAAAATGCTCGAAAATCAAATTCAGTTGAGTTGTAGAGAAACATGATTTTAATGCAAAACGAAAGTGATTTCTCTAAAAACTTTTATTAAAGTCATGTGTCTCGAATATTGGGATTGACAATGAAGGTGTTTCATTATATTTTCGAACTATTTTAACTCAAAATTTCTGAAACTTATCTGAATCCACCCATCATAGTCGGTAAGTGATATTCATTAGAACGTTTAGATTATATAAACATTAAGCTCCTTTTGGCAGAAATAAATAAAAAAAAATAATTAAAAAAAGTAGGTACGCTATGAAAATGCATATCAATAACTGAGTATACATGGTTTATAACCGTTTGATGTTTTAATGAGTATTTTTAGTCTGCAGATCGGCGTTCGGTTTTTTACCCTCTACCACCTGGCAACCTTGCTCTGCAGTGATGATAACAGCAAGATTTTGATTTGAGGAACCATCACCGCCACCACCCCACATCATTACTAAACAGCATTCCTTTTTTCTTGGAATCATGAATTTAACCTTCTGGAGACTCTGCTGATTTGAGAAGATCGAGGGAATTACTTACACATTCATATAGTCGACGAAAAGGTCGTACTCTCCGCTGGAGTTGTACTTCGCAGTGACCCGTTTGAACGGCCGGTAGCAGCAGTGGAAGTCACCTCTTGTATAGTTCCGCGCCGCCTCCATGTTGATGTACAGGTGGGTCGTGGTGGACTTGACGAGCTCACCTGCGGAATTTGATAGTTGTGAATAAAATTTTCCAATCAAGCAGCATGACCATGTGAGCAAATGTTTAGCTTTGTTCCAACAAGGACAAAAGGGCGCCCTAGAGTAGCTCAGAGCTCAAAATTGCGTTCCAACAAGGTTATAGGGTTGAGAACTCTTGTGTTCAAACGGATCTCAGAGCACCCCCAGAGCTGCTCAGGGGGTCCCCCAAGCAGCCCCACAATTTTGACGGGGTCTCATCGAGAGCTCCGAGCCCTACGCATGCGCATTTTGAAATAGCCTGCGACCCTTGGGAAACTATATAACCGCGTAACCTTCCTTAAACTGTTTTCACCTTCTCTACTACGTTTTTTATCACATCTCTCTCCGATGTGTTCCAACAAACACGAAAGTAGGCGACCTTGGAGCTAACCCCACGGCAACTTTGGAGGAGCCCCGGGGGTCGCTCTGGAAGCGCTGTTGGAACAAAGCTTACAAGGGCCGGTTTCACCAAGTTTTTGATCTGAGTTCAAGACGCGGTTTGAGTATTGACCGGAGATCGTCCGCAATATCGGATTTCTCCATAGATGTTCAAGGCTTGATCTCCGATCAACCGGCGCGCCGTTCAGCGGTGAACGCTCAATCTTGGGCAGCTACGGGGGCGTCTCGGATCAGTTGTTACTCGACTCTTCACTTACCAAACTAGCTCATAGAAATTTGATCAAAATTCTCGTGACGAGTTCTTTATTTAACATTATTTATATTATTTTCTCATGTGTTTATAATTGGTCAAGTGATAATAGCAAGAGCTCACTCTCGGGTTTTTAAATTAATCTGTTCATTTCCCAACCTCCTCCAACAGAAACCAGAAAGACAATATTAACAACTTCATATGATTTCCAATGTCGATAACAATGACTATTGGAGTAGGCGATACCTATAATAGAATACGTAAGTATATTCAACTTTACTCACCTGTGACGTAAAGGTTATGGTGCGCGTCGGCAAGAGCTCCTTTTGCAAGATTTTTACAGATTTTCCCAGTGTTTTCTATTTTTACCAATCTCAATATTGGTAAGAACTTGAATTGAATTCCTCTACCCAATTTTTTCCATCTTTCGTTTTTAGTGTGGACCGAATGGTCGTGGATTTTTTTATATTCGAGAATATCAAAATGGTTATGTATGAGGTCTAGGAGTTGCTTTTTCTCTGAGTGGGAGAACGCCGTTTCCCTATCTTTTCTTTGATTCCATTAATAAATATAAATAATCGCACAATCTCGTCCATCAACACAAGAAGCATAAACCGAATATGCATTCGTGGGACCAAGGGAATGATGTGCAGTGTTGCCAGATGCCTTAATGAGAAATTCCCACCATAAGCCTCGAAATATCCCTACGTTTCCCTCTGGTTTCCCCCGCATCACCATAATATCCCTACAATCCCCCTCCCCCAAGGGCCGATATTTTCCAATGTTATAGGGTTTAAAGGGTTTCACATCTGAAGCATGGTATGAAATGATTTTCAAATTAAAATTAATTTATCTTCATTGTTACAATTTTATATTATTAACCAATTCACAAAACTAAGTGTGGGTACCTACTACCTACACCATTGTTTCCTTCAAATAAATGTATAAGTAGAAGAGGAAATGTGAGTAAATTTTATATAATAAATAAACTATAATTTCAATAAATTATGAATTTGCTATAATATTCTTCAAAAGTCTTTAAAAAACGGGTAGAGACTTTTACCCCATAACAAAATACTTGGGAGAACAGGGAACACTCGAATATAGAATAATATGTTTTGCTGCTTTAACTGAAAATATAAGTCAACACCTGAGGTGGAGTTGAAATATATATATATATATATATATATATATATATATATATATATATATATATATATATGCTAATATTATAATATGCGCAGAAGTTCACTCGCTCTCTTGTTCCATATTACACAGAAAATAGGTGAACTAGGAATAGAGAGAAGGTGTTGAACTGCAATTTAAAAATGAAATAGCTCGGATGTACATATAATAAGTTGTATAATCCTGAATCAGTTAATTGATTGTACCTATTTCCATGGAAAAACCATGGAAAAACGTTCAGTTCAAACAAATAGTGGCTTTGCCCTTGGTGGTGTTATCTAGAATTCCACTCCTTCCTTAGATCCACTCCTTCCCTTGTCTACCAGGCTGGTCCGGGTGGTCCTAAAGTCGATTGTAACCACGGAAACAGGCATTTTTATTATTTGATATCTACCTATTTGGGTAGTTTGATTGATCAAGAGGCGGTCCGCAAAATCCCCACGTTTTGAGGAATTTAAATGAAAAAATCCCACCTCAAAATCCGATCCGAAAAATCCCTACGCCGTGGGATAAATCCCGCTATCTGGCAACACTGGATAAGTGGGGGAAAAAATCCCGACCATTCCGCTCCCGAGATAAGGCATCTCTTCTGGTGACTCACCAGAACACCGGAAGTTCAACCTGGGATCTTGGATCAACGGTGGTTCAACTGTTGTAGTTTGATCCGAGTTCAGTTGAAAACTCGTTCCTAGTAACTGAGTTCAACTTAGTGAAACCGAAATGAATTCTAACTGAGATCGATCCGTGGTTTACATTGAACTTGGATCCTTATAAACCGAGTTCACTTTTTTTTGGTAAAAGTGGACCCAAGTGTGTTCAACGATTTTTTTAATACCTAGGTCAGAAGAACATTTCGATAGCCACCGTGCAAAACCCTGTAAGTTCACGCAAAAGTGAACTTACCAAAAGGGGTTGAGCTTTTCTGGTGAATTGTGACCTCGCCCATGTTCTGGAAAAAAAAAAAAAAAACAGATCTTTGATTTTTCATCGCTTCTCTCTAATCATTTACAAATACCTCCCTCCCTTCCCCCAATCCTTAAACATTTGCCGGATATCATTCTAAGGCTCTTATTGATGTTGTTCAATAGAATTTGAAATTCACACAACTTCTCGAATGAATGGAGAGAGGTTATAGCTGTTCCGATCCCTATACCCAGTAAGCCAATGAACAACCCAGACTCTATGAGGCTTATATCACTAACCTTATGTATGATCAAAACATACGAGAGAAATTTGAAAACACGTTTTGAATGGTTTGTGGAACATCACGGATTGTTACTAAACTACCAGTTTGGTTTCAGGAAAGGAAAATCAACACTCTAGTCTAGCCAACATCGTGACTGACATCCAGAAAGGATTCACTCTGGGAAGATCGACCATGACGTTGATGTTGGATATTGAAGGTGCATACAACCATGTCGGGTTGGGTTGGAGATTTTGGCAGAGAATATGATCCGGTCTGGTATACCCGAAAAATCTGTTCAGAACGTATATGTACAGTTTATACTCTTATACAGTTTATACATATTCAGTTTAAACGTGTGATAGGCCTCCCGCAAGGCTGGATTCTGTTCGCACTATACTTTAGAGATTTTTTTTTTTTTTTTTAATTAAGCCACTGAGGCCGTAATGGCCTATTGTAGCTGGGGAAGGAGGCCGTACCTCCTCCCCATCCCAGACACTAGGTCTGCCCGATACCGACAGCCCTGCCAAACCAAGCACTATCTGCCTGGTTCCGGCACTCCTACCAGCCCTCAGGCACTGTCTGGTCCCGAGTGCTCCACCCTCGGTAAGTTACTGAGTCGCAGCCCCAGTCTGGCTTGGCGCCATATCGCCAATGCCAGCCACAGCTGGGAAGTCAATCCTTCCCCACCACGTTTTGGCAAAAGCGAGGAGAGTCTTAATCTCCCCCATCTTAATGTCTTGGGGATCGATGGAGGTACTGCCCCAATTCAAGAAGCGATTTCTTGCCAACATAGGGCAATGGCAGACCACATGACTCGCCGTCTCGTCTTCCGCCCCACAGAAGCGGCAGAGAGTGGAGTCTGATTTGCCCATTTTATGGAGATGGTATCTAAGTGGGCAGTGCCCAGTTAAGAGCCCCACAACCATACGTAGCTCCCTTCTCCCCAGGCTGAGCAGCTCCTTAGCTCTCTTCCTAGAGAAGTGAATAAATTGTTTCGCCTGCCTCAGGCCCTTGACCTGAAGCCAGTGGGCAGTCCTCTTCTTACTCTCCCATTTGGTGAGCTCTCCGAGGAGAAAACTCTCCGTAGTGGCCAGAAAAGGTTCTGGGCCCACAGGGAGAGAAGCCGCTCCCTTCCTAGCAAGAGCGTCAGCTTGTTCATTCCCCTCCACCCCCTGGTGCCCTGGGCACCACCGCAAGGTAACCTTATTGTTCCTGGCAAGGGTCTTGAGGTTAGTCAAGCATTCCCACACCAGCTTCGACGAAATAGTGAAAGAAGCTAGTGCCTTCAAGGCTGCTTGACTATCTGATAAAATGTAGATTTTATCTCCATTCACTCGACGACTCACCAGTCTGTCAGCGCAGGAGCTTATGGCATATACTTCTGCCTGGAAAATGGTGGCGACTGTTCCCAGAGACTCTGAAATCTCCGTTCGTGGGCCGAAGATACCCGATCCAGCCCCACCATTCATGACCGAGCCATCTGTATAGAACACTATAGCCCCACGTTCGAATTGGGGCCTCCCTTCTGACCAAATTGATCTATCGTGAATGTAGACCTTGAAGGGGAGATCAAAGTTCCGTGTCTCCGCCATGTAATCGGAAACACTGAGCGCTGACTCATCCACTGCAACCTCCTTCAAGATGGCATGGTGAGTACGCCCAGATTCCCGCTTTAAAAAGCCATTCCTCCACAACCTCACTCCCTGCAGGAAGGCAACCCTCCTCACATGGATGTGCAGAGGAGGAAGGTCCAGAAGGACCTCCAGTGCAGCTGTAGGACTCGTGTGCATGGAGCCTGTAACCCCAATGCACGCCATCCTTTGCAGCCTTGCTAGCTGACTCACAGCCGTTGCCTGGCTGACCTTTGTCCACCAGACAAGGGCCCCGTAGGTCAGCATCGGTCTGACCACTGTGGTATATAACCACATGGTAATCTTTGGGCTCAAGCCCCATGTCTTCCCTAACATGCGTCGGCCCGACGCCATAACAAAGATGGCCCTATCCATGACCTTCCAGTTAACCTGGACGCCTCACTTTAGAGATATGGGAGAATTACTTCCAGAGGGTGTCTATACAGTAAATACAATGAATTTGATAAATTGGCTGATTTGGCTCCTTTTTCGGCAAGAATTTTTCAAATTGGCCAGAAGTATCTGAAAAAGTATCTAGACACCCAGGTAACTAGAAACTGCCCTACTCTGTTCGAGAGCTCACCTTTTCTCCAGCCCCTGCAGAGGATTGGTCCTGGAACCACGTCGAGACTGAAGTACTGCAGAAGACTGGGCTCGTGGGGCGCCAAGTCGAGGATTCGGCATCCGGGCGTCAACACCACGTACTCTCGTAAAGGCCCTGAGCAAATAGACAAGAACTAAATGTTACAAAATATTTACATTATACAGATGGGAATTACTTGTCTACTGCTGAACCAACCTCACCTATCCAAAACTACCTTTGGACGTCCCTAATAATATTTTCCCGAAGTTTAAAAAATAAAAAAAATACATTGACTGCCCCCAAAACTAACAGGACCTTCCACGGTAAATTTGCGAGTGTATAAATACCAATAAACGTGCATTGAGTGAATATAATAATTAATTATACACACTTCAAAAGAATTAAGGGATCACTTTTCCTTGCAGACGCCAAAGATCCCAGATCAATCAGGCAAAGTTCATATTAGGTATATCTAATGATTAAGTACCTAATGGAAATGGGATGCATCCTATTCTTTTTGTTTTTTCTCAAACACTGAGAAAGCCCAGCAATATCAAGCTCCGACGTTAGCCAAAACAAAATGAATCGCGCTTCTTTATGGTTATCAGTTCTCTGCCGAGAACGGAATAAGATATCGCAATTCTGGCTTCACCATAGTGTTCAGCAGTGAAAAATCTTTGAAATGAGGCGTCACCTGGCAAAAAAATGCTAGGTATCCAAAAACCGGAGGGTCGGTCCAAAACATTTTTGGATTTAAAAAAATGATTTTTATTTGCTCAAAACAGTATCAGGCACCCCATAAACGCTCTCCAAGTTTCACTTCGATATCTCAAAAATTGTGTGGAAAAATTATGGGGGAGGGGGTAACTTCTCTTGAGAAAAATGCTCAGATTCCGTTCTGTTTTGGCTCAAGTCGGAGCTTGATATCGCTGGTCTTTCTCAGTGTTTAAGAGAAAAAAAATAAAAAATAAAAAAATAGGGTGCATCTTATCTCTATTAGGTACCTTATCATGACATATAATACTAACTTTGTCCGAATGATCTGGGGTATTTTAGGTATACAAGAACAAGTGATCCCTTAATTCTTTTGAGGTGCGAATAATTATTGTCGGCCAACTTCGGATCCGTTCAGTTTGCCTTCGCTATGGTCTACCGTAGGTAAATGTTGCTTGAAGTTGTAGAGGTACACTTTCCACTAATCGTTCTGCGGCTGCAGCGCGCGGCCCGCCACAGACTACTCCTTCAATATATTTTCAACTAGCTGGTTCACCCGTGCGTTGCACAGGTTGACTTGAATAGCCCCCCCTTGCCCATTACATTTTGGGACACCCCTATGGATCTGATTCAAAAAAGTCCTTACTTAAAAGTACTGACTTATAAGTTACTTATTAGGACCAAACTATTGAGATCAACCCCCCACTACCTCTCCACAAACACCCCCCATATTTCAGATTAAAAATATCCATGATGGGTAACCCAAAAGAACGTTCAGACGTGGAGTGGTGCATACCCTACTCCACTAGAGCAAATAAAAGTAGCACAGAAAGTACTTGTAAGAAAAATATCAAAGCCTCTATTCAATGCTCACACAGCGCCCCTGTTCAAAAAATTACAAGTACTCCCCTTTGAAATGATAGCAGATACCCAGAGAATTAAACAGGTCATTAGAGATGGTTCATTCTTGCTACCCCAACACACAGCTGATACTAGATCGAAACATCAAATAAACCTAAAGCAACCGAAATTAAAACTACCCTTGCACAAAATAATTATATATATAAAGGCATTTCCACTTTTAACAAACTTCCAATCAAACTTAAAGAAAAAATACTTACAACCAATAACAAAACTGTTAATAGAGAATTAAAAACTTAATTTTTAAGCTTCCTGTTGTAATATAAAATATTGCTGAGTAAATAGAAAATACAAATAAAATAATATAGAAATAAGAGTATAGTAAATTAAGTTTAAATTTATAAACTTCGCTATGTGATCAACACCCTATTTATGTTTAATTTAATTCTCGCTATCCTTATCAGCTAGTACCATGACCATCCCCTACCACGGACTTGTCGTCCATATTGGGGATTAATTTCCAGTTACTTATTACTATTCTGTTTTTTTTTTTCTTTCTAAAGTGTCTTTTTATTTTCTGGAGAAGTGTTGTTCTTGTACTTATTTGTACCCTACCCCCTGGGTCAATTCCAATAGGTCGTCCCTCTTAAATAAGTAGCCTTGCCTGTATGACCTAGCTTCTGAGGGATGTCCTAAAAACCTCTGAACTGTTCTCGTTTTCTTCAAAATGTCAACTGAAGAACAGCTCATAAAATCCTTCTTCCTCTCTTATTCGATACATGGGAGCATGGTCCTTTCTATCATTATAAACTTTTCTTCTCCTCAAAAATCAAGCACAAAGACCCCTCGAAGTCCCTCGAAAATACCTTGAAATGCACAACTGGTGACAAAGGAACTACGTCCCATGCGGCTCCAGTCGCAGCCCCAGACCCACGGCAGGCCGCGTGGAGGAAACTTTACCTTACTTCAAAGATCGATAAAACCAGATAATGTCTGAAAAAGGAGGGACCAGAAAATTTTGAATACGTAATAGAGGTATTGAAGGCCGGTTCAGCAACTTAGCTGGATGAAATGAGAAATCTGTAGGAGATCTATAGCAGTGTACCGTGATGTACCTATATATAGCAGATCATTGGGATGAGCCACAGGACTAAATGATAGTTGATGCAATAAATGAAATGCACGATAACACAAGCACACATAATGGAGGTTTCTTATAGTTAGTAAGAACCAAACTATCGACTTACACGTTTCTTTACAAGGGCCCTCCTTACTGAACACTTGACTGCCGTACTGAAGCAAAATCCAAAAACCGATAAAAAGAAGAACCACCGCGGAAACAGTAAGCTTGCAGAGTGATATGACACGGAAGTTGGCAGGAGACCGGACTCCTACTGTGTGAACAAAAGAAAAAACATATTGAAAGTAATGCATGGATTACAGGGACGTCCCTATGAATGGATTGTATATAATTTTGGTGGAATAATGAATAGAATCCAACCTCCAGCCACACTCTCAAAATTAAGTATGGAAAGTTTTTGAAAATATCACGATAGATTGAGAAACCTCTTCCCTCTTCACCTCCATGAATCACCAAATTGGTTGAGAATTGCTTGAGTAAACAGTTCAATTCTCCCTCCTTCACTCCTAATTTTTAAAAATTTGTCGTTAAAACAAAACCTCCAATATTGAGCCCATGAATAAATAAATAAATAAATAAATAAATAAATAAATAAATAAATAAATAAATAAATAAATAAATAAATATATATATATATATATATATATATATATATATATATATATATAATCCTTTATTAGAATTATCCCCCCCCCCCCCCATTTGAAACTTCCAAGGTTTGTTTCATTACTGGACTAAAATCTGTATCCAAGAAATAATAAAACCACGGAAATCAAATGAGATTTCAAAAGTCCCCTTCCTTGGTTATTTATGTGGTGAAAATATACGTAATAACTGCATCTAAAACACTCAATTTTTCGATAGGTCATGACGTTATCAAGCTCCCTATCTTCAATGTAACAGTGGGATATTAAGTACCTATGTCAGATTACACTCATTAGGTTGGAAGTTGATATCTATTTATCATAGATAAGCCTTATCTGTAGGTATATATTTATCTAGGTAAGTCATTTTATTTCAGTTTAATATATAATCTTTTCCTTTGAATAATTAGTTTTAGTGTACTACATAAATATACACCTTGTTGATTTTTGAGACGAATACCATTGTGTTACACTTACACATGTCGGTTAGGTGGGTTGGGGTGAGTTAGGTGGGAATGTGTTAAAAAACGTGGGAATGGTGAAATTAGGTACCTACCTATATCAAATGTATTTTGGGGAGGTTCTCTACTATTTTGATCGTGTTTCAGGGAATTTTAACTTTGTCTCGGAGGCTTCTTGTGTGATACGTTTTGGTAATGCTGAATTTTAGTGAATTACTTATTTCAGTGAATTAACTTACTGCTCCATAGGTTTTCAAGAGATTTCTCCCAAAACGTCATTTCAGTAAGTTCACTTTCCGATCGGCGAAACTTGATTATTGAGCCCAATATCAATTTACTACTTACTGATAACAAATGTATCGAAATACATCAAGCATTCAGACTCTTCAGAACTATATGGGTCACTCTTCTCTCTTCTATTCGCTTTGACATTCATATTCAATGTATCAATTACGCGCAGAAAGAAAGTGTAGCAGTATGAAATGAGTGTCGTTACTTTCTTGTCACTAACACTTCAAACCTATTGTGTAAACAACAGCAAAAGTCAGGGAACATTAAACAGTAAAGTCAGGGAAGTAATCAAATTAGTCGTTAATGTGGGTAGAAAAATAAACATCTCGCGACCATTATACATATGCCAAGCACTTTTTTCTTGTAGAAGTAAACAAAGTAAACAGTGGAAAGCTAGTCAGCTGATCGCTTAGTGCCACAAAAATATTCGCGTTGATAAGAAATTTCGGGTAATAATAATTGTGCAGTCATTAAAAATGCCAAAGAATGCCTCCTTCCTGCAGGTGCATTTCCTCTGGGCGAACGAACGAGGCCGATCGAGCCAATCGAACTTCGTTCGTCCGGCTAGTGGAAACAGCAACCAACCGAATCTTTGTTCGCCCGCGGCAGTTCGGGTGCGTCTCCTAGCGAATCCTCATTCGGCGTGCTCAGCTGGCGGAAACTTTTGAGCAAGCGAACATAATGGCCGAACAAACGTTCGTTCGTAGTTCGCCAGTGATCCGGTCAGTGGATCTTTTCTTCGTTCGCCAACGAACAACCAATAGACCTATAATTATATGATACCTATAGGTAATTATGTATATTCTAGCTACATTTTGTATTTTTTTTTCTTGACCTAATTGTTCTGGTACATTAACCAATTTTAGGAGGTAATTGTTGTTGAGAGTCATCCGTTTCTAATAGGTATTGCTTCCGAGTCTACCTATAGGTAGTGGAAGGATTGTTGTCACTTTTGGGAGAAAAAACTTTTTGGACCCCCAAAATCAAAATTTCCAATTGCATTTTACGTTTTAGACCATTCTGACCAACTTTGGTTCCGTGTTTTTATGTATGTGTATGTGTGTGTGTGTTTGTGTTTGTGTCCGCAAGTCCTTGTAACACGCTTAATTCTCAAAATTTTCATCCGATCTAGATGGAATTTTCTGGGGATGTGCGGGCTAGGGAGTAGACTGTTTCCTATAAGGTAATGCGTCAGAAGTCGACACGTTAAAGGAAGTTTGAACTCTCAGCTTACGTTTCATGTAGGGAAATTAGTTTATTCTCATTGCAAACCTGTTCACTGTGTACCCAAAATCCTTCCCTAAAAGACCTGGCAGCGGGAAATATTATTCAACATGGTACGGAATGGGAAAATGAGTTTTGTAATGTCGACATGGTTTTGCACTAGTAGTCAACCTACATGTGTCAGAAGTCGACAGGGTTCGTCATTCCATTGTTTTCACTTTTTTCGACTTGCATCTAAATAAAATACATTCAACCGTGAATTGGAACTTGAAAATAGATTAATAAGATGTAATAAAGTAGTTATCAGACTTTTTATTTACAAACAGCTCAGTCTCAAATTGCAATAAGTAAGTAAAAAATGTAGAGCACAGTTTTCATTCCAAGAAAAATATTGTTCGAGAAATACCTTGCACACTAGCTGCGGACTATTTCTAAATCTCAATATGAAATAAATAAAATCACAAGATATATTATAATTAATTAAAATCACATGTTGGTAACTATTATTTTAAAATGAACAAAATCACTTGTAAGAACTTGGCAAAATGTATCTCCTGTCCTCATCGTTGTCTCCCCCAATCAATACAGGGTTTAATTTATCTGTAACATCTTTCACAAAACACAACTGAGAATCTTCTACTTTGGCCTTGAAACCTTGAAAGTAGTGGAGAACTTATGAATCAGTACTAAGGGGATACCAATGAAACTGTCCTCGATCAAAGTGGTAACTTTGAATACCTTGCAGTTCGAATTCTCGCCTTCAACCGACACTATATCTTTGTCTGCAATACCAAGTAGGTTTTCAGTACCATCCTGAGGTTGATCTCCATTCTGAAATGAGTCGATTTTATCAAACAGAAAGCGACATGCACTATCCCATTCTTCATCATTCAAATTTTCATCTCCGTCTTGTGCCTTCGAAGGACTCTTTACCGGGCTGCTCATTACAATGTTCGATCTGCAAACCCCATAGGTATTGGCAAGTGAGTTTAAGTTGGTCGATTGAGAGAAATTATCTCCCACATGGGTGAATGGAAGCGGTTGAGCAACAGGTATGCCACGGCTGATACTCTCCTCAACATCAGAATCAGGATTTGATTGGGCCTCCGAGATTTCTGAAGCAGACCAGTCGGTATCCTCCTCGGACGAAGAGACAGCTAATTTTGATTCCTAGACTGCAAGGTTCCGTGTCTGTCTGTCTGTCTGTCCGTCCACATTTCCTTGTAACAGCCATAACTTCCACAATTTTGATCCGATTTTTACCAGATTTTCAGAGATCGTGCGGGTTAAGCTCTAGATGATCCCCTATCAACTTTATCATGATCAAATCAACGGTAGCTTCTGTGCAGTCGCTAACGTGAATTCCTTGTGAAAGTCATAACTCGGTCAAGGTTGAACGGATTTCAGTCAGATTTTCAGGGATGATGTGGGTAAGGTCCCATAAGACAATAATCATAATTGCATTAGCGGTACGCTCTGCACATGCGTGAACGAAATATTCTTGTTACGGTCCTTGCAACAGCCGTAATTTCCACAATTTTGATGCGATTTTCTTCAAATTTTTAGGGATCGTGCGGGTATAGCTCTACATGGTCCCCTATCAGTTCCGTCATGATCGAATCAACGGTAGCGTCTGCGCAGGCGCAAACAAAATTTTCTTGTTTCGGTCATAACTCAGGCAATTGTGAACGGATTTCGGTCAGATTTTCAGGGATGATGCGGGCAAGGTTTCTTGAGGTCCCGTATCACATTCTTCGCGATCATCAGCAGCGGTACGCTAGGCGCATGCGCGAAAGTGATGTTTTTGTTACGGTCACAGCTTAGTTATGAGGAACATGCGGACTACATCCTGGATGGTCCCATATTAAAATCAAAATTTTCCTTATTAATTTCATTTATTATATGTACCATTCAGCTTCCAATTTCCCACCTTATTAATTCCCTGATGCCAGAACCGGTCGTTTCTAGTTTTCTGGAATTTAATGGTGACGTACTGTGAAGGTCACGAGGAAGCTCATGTGCCATTTCCTTGGCAGTGTATTTTCTTTGTCTTCTTCGAATTGTTAGTTCAGGGCCGCCACATCTCCAAGTCGGGCCCGGGACCAGATTCTGGCCACGGGCCTCCCCCCCCCCCCTTTTTTTTTGTTGTTGTCGCGCCACTTTTACTAGAGATGGCTATGATAATTGTTTAAAAAAAAAAAAAAAAAAAAAAAACTATTAAACCTTCTCTAACCAAACGAAAAATCATTTATACTTCCTACCAAGTTTCAGAGATCGAATAAGAACATTTGAGGGGCTGAACTCTTGCTCCTTCACTACGTTTTATTCAACATTTAATCAAAAGTAAAGTGTAACTTAAGAAATGAAAATTCAAGTATTCATACTCTAGTAATTACCAACCAATTACAAAACCATAAAATGCCATAAATTACCTTGAGACAAAAATTCTATATCCAATCAGTCATAGGATTTTTATTTTAACTACTTTAAATACAATTGTTTGTGAATAGAGTGAGTTTTTGTAGTATTCAGAGAAGTTCCAATTTACTCATTCCTCAATTGGACGATTGTGGCAGAAATTATGATTGACTAAATTTCATATAGGTAATCATTAATCAACACATACAATTAACTTTATTTTAATGTTATGGACGGATTAAAAAGGAAAGTCTCTGTATACAAGATGGCTGAAGGAATTAATTGAAACAATGATTATGTTTGAAAGAATACATTTATTAATTTTGGAAAAAAATAAAAATCTACAAAAATATAATTGTTTTATATTGTGTACAATATTTTATATTGTATGATAGCGGTTATGGTGATGACAGAGTACAGTCTCCCACTCCCACGCGATGGATAGCGTTCTTTGTGGTACCTACTGGTAAAGACGGTAAAGGGTAAAGAGTAATATTTTGGGCCATCGCAATCATCGCAACTGTTTAAGAGAAACAGTCTGGTGTAGTAAATCAAATATAATCTGATCAGGGCCCGTCAAGTGAAATACACTGTTTTATGTAGGCCTAAAAATTCTAAAATACTTTATTTACTAAATACAGGACCGGACCGGGCCCCCCCCTGGGCCCGGGGCAACAGTACCCACTTGCCCCCCCCCCCCATGTGGCGGCCCTGTGTTAGTTGGTATATTTTCGAAGAAAATACAGCTAGTGTCGACTACTGATGCACAGCAAATTCTGAAATTTTTCAGAAGTCGACACCCCCTGTCGACTAATAAATATGAGCCGAAATGTGTGTCAGTAGTCGACACCCTCCCCGAACCAATCAAAACATCATACGATTCGCAAATAAACTGAATAAATGTTGCCTAGAAGCAATAAACGACACAGAAATTTAAAAGATATTATTAAATGTCAGGTGATAAGAATGAATACACTTACATTTCCAGTCCGTCCTTAGCCAAAACGGCAGCAATCAGCATAGAAACGTAGTCAAACGAACTATGGCAACTTTGAGCGATCAAGCGTCCTTTAAACCTGCGTGTTTCTAAGGCAACCTTATCTTTCTACATGGAAAAGACAG
The DNA here is from genome assembly GCA_030762985.1 of Adelphocoris suturalis. Taxonomy (NCBI): domain Eukaryota; kingdom Metazoa; phylum Arthropoda; class Insecta; order Hemiptera; family Miridae; genus Adelphocoris; species Adelphocoris suturalis. The sequence continues at coordinate 60,135,104 of CM061042.1, read as the reverse complement.
TATAATTGGAAGCAACAATTAAAAACCTCAAACCATGTTCTTATCCTTAGCTTTTGAAGGGGGTGTCGACTATTAATGCAGTGTCGACTTCTGACGCATTACCTTAAGTTTCATCGTTCCTGACTCAATACTTCACTCTGCGCATACGCAAACTTAAATTTTACCCAGCATTATTTTCTCACGTCCTAGTCGTTTGATCTCGCTCAAATTTGGATGATAGTTGGGGGAAGACGATTTGATCATCCCATATCAATCTAAACACGATTGTATTAATAATAGCTACTGCGCATGCGCCAATATGAAATACTTGTAACGACCTTAATTTCCAAAGTTTTCATCCAATTTTAATGAAATTGTCATCAAATGCGCGGGTCAAGTTGAGATAGTCCCCTATCAGTTTACCAGTTGCCAAATCAATACTTCACTCTGAGCATGTGTGAAGTGAGCGGCTAGTGTAAAATGAATTCAATCTTCTTCTACTCGATCTTGAATTCAAGAGATTCATTGACATTGAAATAGGTACTAAAGAGACTTCGGCGTGACAATAGCGTTTGGTTGTTTGTGTACATACGAGTGAAATACGTGAAGATATACGCGAAGAGCTAGTGTCTGCAGTTGCTTGCTCTAGTCGCTGCTCTACGCATTAACGGGGAAATACCGTACGGGAAACAAAAACTATCTATTGACTTTGTTTTTTTTTTTTAGCGAAATTTGGAAAAAAGATTGTATTGCAAGAAAAAAAGAAGAAAAAGAGTGTAGCTCCAAAATTTTAAAGTACCAGCCTGCAACATGATCGTATAAGCAAATTTTTGTAATTACCGTATTGTTATTCATGCTAATTGTTTTGAAAATTGAGAGTATTTTATCGATTTTTTGAACACTTGATATTTAAGCAAATGTTCAGCATAATTTAGTGCATAGATTTATGAATGTTTACAGTAGTTGATAAATTTTATTTGAGTATTATTCCGCAAAAATCTTTTTAACAATTTTTAGTCTTTTTGCCACTTTTACGAGTTTTTAAGTACATTTTTTGAAATTTAGCTGATTCGATCTGCTCAAAGAGTCATCCTTGCCCATGAAATACCAATAAAGTAACGCGGTAGAAGCTGCAACCACATCATCTTCCATCGCGAATTTCAATTAACTGAATTATAGGATAACCTAATTTATCACTACTTGCGACCGAACAAATAATAAGAATTCGCCGTTTCCACGGGAAAAAGGAACGAAGACGATCATTCACTTAATACAGGGTAAATAACAAACTGCTCGTAGAAATGTAGATTGTAGGTAGGTAACTACAGTGCGCTGAATTCAAAACAAGTAACTAGGAGTTGGGTAATAAACATCGCATCACGTAATGAAGACGAAATATAGTTGTTGCTTTACAAAACAAAACTTTCTAGCTCGAGGTTTAACAATATAAAGTTTCGGTGATCTGCTATATGATGTTTACTTGAATCGCTAGCCCACTGATTGAAATTAAACAGATAACAGTATCAAACTTGTGCATGTGATGTTTATTTGGACGCGCTCCAGGTCTCGTAGTTACAAGCCAAGATAGGTACGTCACTATATATCGTATCAATAGTTTATTAACATGTAACATGTTTTAGCCATCATAACCAGGCCAGAAATGAGACAAAATTAACGTTACGTGACATTTAGTGCGTTACTCTCCTATTCCTGATGATTATTGCTTACAATCAAATCGTTGCTACGGAACTGTATCTTAGGCATTTATACAAACACAAAAATCGTACAAAAATCGTTCGCCAGTCGTTGGAAAGCTCTCGATGTTAACCACTGCGCAGTACGTGGCCAACAATCTGAGTTATGAGCATGGTTGTCTGAATAATTGTTTACATAGATTTGGTGATCCTTCTAAGTTAATTTTGTAAACATGATTTCAATCACTGTTAGACTGGAAAAAAACTTGGAAGTTGAAATTTGATAGGGAGACTCTCTTTCCTGATCATCTGAGTAACCTAAATTCTCTCCTGTTCTCCCAAGGAACATGTTCCATGTTCTTTCAAGATTTAGTGCTTAGGACTGATTTAAAAAAAAAATGCAATTTAATACATTTACATCCTATTTACAAGTTACATTTTTACTTTTAATTATAATAATCTATGTGCATTCAAATTAGACCAATACTGGCCAGGTTCTTGAGGTCTTCGCCAATAGCCTTCTGAGCTTTGCCGTCCCTGAAAACGGACAGGTCCACGACTTCATGGGCCGGATGCGTCATGATTTTTTCCATATCAAACGCATTTGGTGTCTCTGCTGACATGAACAGGTGGAACAAGAAGAAACACAGATCTGCGTACTCGACTCGTTTCCACTCGGATTTTACGTCGTCCAAACTCGGGATGTAGCCGGAATAATTGAGGGACTGTAAGTTCTTCTCCAAGGCCAGCTGATAGACCTCCAGGAGCTCGCCGAGCCGCGACCTTCTCACGCTGGGGATTGTACTAGTGATGAGGAAATATACCACGTCCCAAATGAAAGAGTTGATGTTACCTATTTGGTAATCGACGAATCTGAAATTATAACATTGATACTCACATACTGTTACAAGGCAATGGGGGCAGGCAGTAAATGATGGTAGTATTTCTGAATGAAACTATTATTTATGAATCCCATAAGGCATTACGTACTTACTTCACTGATACAGGAAAATTGTCCTCAAACTCCATGTATTTGAAGAGCAGGTTGCAAGTCCACAGATCTCCATGATTGAAAACTTCAAATCGCTTGTCATACTCGTTGCAAAGCGGCAGAACTTTGGGAGTAATAGTGCCTTTCTGATTTCTCACTTTGTCCGCAATCTCTTTCCTGCAGGGATAGTAACACCACAACTTAGCAAAGATGAAATGAAATGAAAGCTAGTCAGAGGAAAATTAGCTGGTTGTTCATTATTTGTATGATTATTGCGAATAAGACGCATTTGGGTATCTTAATTAGATTCCTCACCTAGTTTTTATGTCATTAGGAATGCTGAATTAAAATTTCCACGTGCCTGGCTCATTCAAGAGACAAAGCATGTCAAAAATTTGAAGAGAGAGAGAGAGAGGAAAAAAAAGGTGAATGAATGAAAAATAATAATTAAATTTGATCTATTTTTACTTTATTTATTTTTAAACCTAAGAAAAAAACGTAAACCTTAAAACGGAAACCTAAGAAACGTTTCTCACACGTTTGCTAATTGCTTATTCCAAATTTGAAAATTTGGTTGTTACGAAACAGAAAAAATTGAATATTTGAATATCTGTCACTCTGTGAATGAAATCTATAATTGGGATACTAATTCCGCACCTAAACCTATTATTTCCTGGAGGGGTAATTTACTCGTTATTGAGGATTTTGTTTATGGTCCGTTTTTTGAGGATTTCTATTACCACTGGTTATCATTTCCCAGACACTCATAAATCTGGTAAAACGTGTTGGAATGTGAAACCATACCTCCCATCAATTGATATTAGTTAGCATCTAGGTATCGTATGAATAGAAGGTGTTTAGCATTGCGGGTTAGCATAAATAGCCCTGATACTCATGTCTCTCATCTTATTCCAGTTTGTATTCTACCAATGAACAGTTTTTTAAAAATATACGCGCATCTTTTCGTTTCCAAATCTATGTTTTATTTAATTTCTTCCGTGACCATAACCCACATGTGCTTTAAATCGGAGATTTCTTTTTGATGGAGGTTTTCTGTGAAGAGGAGTGGGAGAGGGGGGAAATTAAATCTACGATTTACGATATTCTCTCCTGATTTTGATGATTTTTTTTTCACCCTAACCCGCACATACCATGAAAATTTCATAAGAACCGGTAGAATATTGTGGAACTTAAGCTTGTTACAAGGATTTTCGGACATACACACACAGATACAAACACAGAGATAGAGAGAGAAAGACACGGAACGAAAGTTGTTCAGAATAGTCTAAAACGTAAAATGCGAGTGGAAATTTTACCACTGAAAAAAAAAAAAAAATAAAAAATAAATAAATAAATAAATAAATAAACAGCCGTTTGATCTTAGTGGAGACCACAACTTTTAAGACTCTCGAAAGTTGGACAATAGTTAGTTAATAAATTCGCAACGTTATAATAAGTTCCATTAAAACTATTTTCACCTGATAATTCCAATATCAGCTGATATTTACAAGGCAATTTTTATGTATTCCAGTATCACTATCTAGCTATCTTTGATGGAATTTAAAGCTCGATCTCGAAGCAATAGATCCGCTAGCATTGCGTGATTTCTTTATCTTCTCGCGCTTAAAAATTCTAAGGTTTTTTTTTTCGATGTTCAAGCCCTTAGGGAAAGCGAACTATTCAACGTACAGCGTTGCGGGTAATTTTAATCGATTCTTTGGGACTAAATTTATCATTGACAAGCAAAAAATTATTACTGTTACTTAGAAAGTTTTCGAGATCTCGATTTTTTTAAATGTTTAGCCCTTTAATACAACCCTTTAGGGTTGATAAATATTGATGCCGAGCTTCTAGGACCATCTAGACACCAATTGTGATTTTCAACACAAGTTTCATATACTCGCAGTTTGGTCTAGTATTTTTGGAGAAAAGCCGCGGACGGCGGACGGACTGATGTTTTTTTAAATTCAATTTTTGGATTCTACGCATCTTGAAACGTAAACCAAAAAATTTTCAGGGGGTGTTGAAATTTTTTTCTTGGTCGATTTCAAAGGTTCGTTATTGAAAATAATAAACCAATAAGAGTTTTGACAAAAAATTAATAAGTAGTAAAATAATGTTGCACTCAAAAAGCTCAAATTTCAAAACAATTTCACATTAGAGAATACGGTAATTTACGAAAATTCGATTATGCTTTATGACTGGAACTTTTCCTTTATTATTTTCAATAATAAAAAACCTAGTACCTAATAAAAGAAAAAAAAAAAAAAAAACGCTCTACTTACCACTCATCACCCCAGTGGCTTTCCATAGCGTCTGGCAGAGTTGTCATCAATATATTCCACCATTTTTCCATCAATGGATCGGTATGAGCTATGCATAATTTCCCTTTGTCGTCTGGCGTTATTAACCCTCTGTCCAGCAGTACTTTGCCCATGGCGTGGTAACGCGCCACTGTCCGTAGAACCAACTTGGAATGATTGAAATCTAGGCAGTTTCGCCTCTCAGCCCCAATGTAGCCTTTATCCTGCGACATAGTGTTTCACCAGATAACAACAGATAAATGCTTGTTAAATTATCGCATTTGCTTTCTTTGAACAGTTTGGAGCAAATAGTAACTTTTCCCGTTTTGCCATCCAAATAATCTTACCGATAAATCATCAAAAGCAATCATGTGGTAGGGTTGGAATCCAAGTATGTCAGGCCAGATTTTCTCACGCTTGTCACCGAATTCTTCCATCAAGTCTTCCATAATTGGTAATATTGTCTTATAGATCTGAAAGGTAGAATAAAAAATGAATAAATAAATGAAATAAAAATGAATAAAGTTCCGCATGATCGTATGAGCAAATTTTCTAAGATTACCCATCGTATAATGATACGGTAAATTGTATTGCAATTAGAGCAGTTTAAGTACAAAGAAATTCAAAATGTACAAAGAAACTCAATTCTATGGCAATAAAAAACTCATACTAAATAAAATTTGGCCATTCAAAAAAGATTTTGGATTTTTAGATTTTTTGCAGTTTTATAGATTTTTCAGCATATATTAATGACATTGAAGTATGTTTTTCAGCATAATTTTGTGCACAAACTTTTTAATGTCCTATTTAATCGTTGATAATTTTGATTTGACTGAAACCCGGCTAAAAATTATAAATTCAACGATTTTTGGCCGGTTTTAACCTTTTTTAGTGATTTTTTTAGTACATTTTTTGAAATTTGACCAATTTAATGTGCTAAAAAATTGTTGGCCAACGAACTCATCCTTTCGTTTGGGAAGCTTGATTTTTTGACGCAAGGAAAGAATTTTATCTCAATCCTAAGGAGAATTATCGTCTGAAATGACAAACACACAAACACTTTTTTTTTTTTTAAAGAAACCTCCCCTCAAAGACGGAGGGGGACGCCATTAAATTGAAAAATAAACAAATAAAATAAAAAAGTGGGGAGGCCGCCCAGGTTTACTCGACGCCGGCTCTAGGGATAAGGGAAATTGCAGGACGAGGAGGAAGAATGGGATGAAAGGAAGTGCCCCTATCAAATGACCACCAGTTCAAGTAAGAACCCCCTAGGACGCGGGTGGTGATACCACGGAGTACTCCTGCCGAGATGCCCAACTCGAGTAACTCCGTGGGGCTTTTCCCACACCACACCCCGCGCCATGACACGGTCGCGGCAATGACCTTGATGTTATTAGGTGCCACTCCTTTTAGCTCAGATATCGCTTGGCACAGATCATTTCTATCATATTTACTTTTCTTAGCCCCCCAGGTCTGCTCCATGTCCACGCTGCCACTGACAACCTGGACGTCCAGGATTATGGCAGACCCATCGGGCTTGATCGCAACGATATCTGGCTTCTTGCCCCAGTCACTCGGCATGTGGTATAGTCTCTCCCTTTCGACATCCCAACCGCTAGATGACAAAGCACCTGCTATCTGCTTGGCAACCGCATCTTGACATAAAATGCGGCCACTGTGAGTACGAGGACACTGCTGCACCACATGATACAGATTCTTATTTTTACCCCGACAGGCACGGCAAAGGGTGTCAACTGTCCCGCGACTACTCCTCGAACACCTCACCGAGGTGGCTACTGTAGCCACCCGTACGGCGTGGAAATGGCGATAGTCGCGGGCCCCAATGCCCTCTGAAGCCCATTCCCCCCACTGGGCTGAAATGGGGGATTCAGAGCACTGTCGGAGTTCTTTGCCATCTACTGACTCATGCAGTGCAGCAGCGAACTCAGCAGATGAGCTGGGTTTTGGAGCAGTTGGTGTTGCTCGATCGCACCACAACAACTGCTGCCGGACAAAGTCCTGGTCAGCAGCAGTGCGGGCGACCTCCCAGCTCGAACCTCCCGCTGGCGGCGTAAAGATGGGATGCTGGCAGAAAGAGAGACAATACCGAGCCCACCGGCCTTGACCGGTGTGTGGATGTAAGCACTTTTGACAGCAGGTGGAAAGCCTAGCCAAGAGCGCACAGCAGAGCGAACTTCACGATCTACCTCAAGCAGCATCCCCGCAGTAAGCCTGCCAAAGACTAACCCATAGGTTAGCTTTGGCAGTAAGTACGTGTGAAGGAGGCGCAGCTTCTGCTGTGGCTTCAATGGAGCCTTGGTGACACTAGCTAATGCTCCACCAAGGTCCACATGGCTTGCGGCTATAGTGGCCACACCCATGAAATCGATCCCAAGGTACCGCCAGACCTCCAACACGGATCCGGCGGGGATGGGTGTCTAGCCTAAGAAAAAGCACTCGTCATCCACCACCTTCACCTTATGTTGGCGGCCCGACGGACCAAGGAGACCGACCCACACTTAGAAGGGTTGACCACTAGACCACACCTGGATAGCTGCTCAGCAAAGGCTTTGAGGGCAATCTGCGAGCCCTCGCGGGTTTCTGCGAGTAGGATGACATCATTGGCAAAAGCCAATGCACCTACTCGCACCCCAGGGGCGAGATCAAACCCTATTTCATGTGGCAGCTTACCCAAGGCTGTATCCACGACCAGGTTGAAGAGGAGTGGCGACAGAGGATACCCCTGGGGTACCCCACGCCCAATGACAACATCCCCCGACACCTCGCCTCCTGCCTCGAGGACCGTCACGCCTTCATGGTACAGACAGGCAACATACTCATTCAAGCGAGCAGGTGCCCCGACACCACGAAGACAATCGATCAGGGCAAAATGGCTTACAGTATCAAAGGCCTTAGCGACGTCCAGAGCGGCAAGATGGAGCTGCTGTTTCTTGATGTGGGCCAGCGAAATGACAGTTTGGAGAACTATTAGGTTCTTCGCTGTGCCATCCGCTTTCCGAAATGCTCTCTGGACGTCACCTATGACACCAGCCACTTGGAAGCGAGATGCCAGAATCTTTTGAAAGTGGCGGAAAACTACTGATGATATTGAAATCAGGCGGTAGCCTCCAGGCCCACTTCCTCCTTTCTTTGGGATGAAGATGGTTCGGGCACGGGTCAAGGCTTTCGGGGACCTTTCCGATAGAAGTAACAGGTTGAGGATAAGCAGCTTGACACTTTTTGGTGCTTTATTCCAGCGTCGGGCAGAAATACCATCAGGAGCAGCAGACTTGGAGTTTTTGACACGGCACTTACGTGCCTCGTCATGAAGCATCGGCGTGCACATAATGCCACGTAAGGAATCCCTGGTGGAAGCTGGGGGTACCACCGGCACACCAGGGTTGTGGCTGGGAGCACTCAAAAGTGACTCCCAAAATTCCACAAACTCCTGGAGTGGGGGAAAAACTTGTTCATCCTCAGCTCCCTCCATTACCTCCGCAGCTGCACGAGCCGGATGCTTCCTCCACAACTTCTGGAAACGCTGGTATTCCCGCCTCATTGCTTGCTTAGCTGCTTTGCGACCTCCACGGGGCACCGACACTGGAGGATGCCCTCCCTGATGCCCCGCCACGGTTGCATCCCCAACCTGTGGGAAGATCCTCTGTTCATAGGCCCCGACCTCGTCTTCCAAGCCAACCGGCCTCTCAACAGCCCGCCTCGCCAGTTCCTGCAGGTAGGCACTCTCATAGCCTTCATCACGGCCTACCTGCTTCCCGAGCCTCAATACTTCAGTCTTCAAATCCTCAAGAAGACCGGAGGTCCTGGGGGAGGATTGCTGAATGGCGGGCTATTGTCCCACGCCTGTCGGAGATGCGGGGGAGGCCCCACTCCATTGCATCCTGGACAAGCTGCTTATAGTGGGGCCTCAGGCGAAGAGATTGGATGGCAGAAAGTGTGCGCATGGGAAAACGTGCTTGAAGGAATACATTGATATTTCGTACCCCATTACGCACAGCCTCTGCTTCCTCTGCTGTCATTCTCCGTAAATCCTCAGAAGCATACCTGGGCCGCTCTCGCTCTATATCAATTGCAGCGTTGGCCAGGATGCTTCTGCCAGACGTGGGCACTGAGGCCACGCTTGGAACTGAAGGCTCTCTCACAGTGGGCACACTGATGGACATCTCCAGGGGCATTGGAAGAGGAAAAAGGATAGGAAGAAGAGGAGGAAGAAGAGGGAGAGGAAAACCGACGCTCCTGCCTGGGGCACCCCCGAGCGCCTCCCCTAGAACCCCGCTGGCCAATGGGCCGGCGGGGGTTATGAGGCTCTCTGTTTATTTGATCCATAACGGGGAAGACGGGAAATAAGGGTCGGAAGACCCATTGACATGAGCCTTCCCCGCTAAGCGCCTGAGGGTCATTCTGCGGGTTGCACGACGGGGACGTATGACCATGACTTGGGTAGGGATATGAAGGAGTTCCGAAGAGATAAAAACACCATCAGTTACCCTACCCCACACACACACACACACACACACATATATATATATATATATATAAATATATATATATATATATATATATATATATATATATATATATATATATATTGCAGCCTTTTTGTAAAAAGCCTAGCCTTTTTACAATACGCCGCCATTTCGTAACGAAAACGATGGAATGACAAACTATACACATCATTTTGACCTATATGTCCAACTATTCTGACTTTTTAATATGAGATTGACTAGTTGATGTTATGTATTCTTGAGATGCGAAATTGCGAGCATCCAGACCATCAAACTAAGGCGGATCACGGTCTTCCTTTAGCGAATTTTTTGTCAAATAGAATAGGTAGGTTTTGCAAAAAGGCCTCTCCCAGGCTAGGAGAGCTGGGTGCTATTCATGTGAATTATTGATGTACTGGATCTTCGAAGTCAGATGTAGAGTCTTATGAAAAGTAGTAAACAACACAAGTTGTTGGTGCAGCTAGTTGACATACAATGCAATGCATTGTACGGGGGGGGGGGGGGGGGGGGGGGGGGTTAATACGATCGAACTTCATCGATCGATGCCCTGGGGAGAAATTTGTTCCCCTTCAGGGAATTATTAAGGAATGCTACATGACTATGCTACATGACTCGAACTTTCAAGTGCTTACCTACATGCCTAAATTTTTCTTCTTTTCGTAAGGGGTACCGGTGCCCCTGAGTCTACACCACAGGTCAGGACGAATACAATTCTGGTTGATTTTTAGTGTTTTTCCAAATTGGTGTTGCAATTTTCAATAAATGATCATCATTACATAATTCAACATCAAAAAATACCCCAGAACCATGTATCACATGATGCAATTGAATATCTTCAATAGCTCATATTTATCAACTTCCGCGATTTTAGAGTGGAATTGAACCCGTTTTTTCACACTAAAATAATCGAGTGATGGGTCATTTTTTCATGAAATTACACGTAGAATTGGAATCTGCATTATAAATGTTACCTCTCTGTTATATAAAGGTTATGGATGGATGTTTTAGAAATATTTCTTTTCTTTTCTTTTCTAAATTAACAATGTCATATTTCATTCCACCTTAGGTACTCACCCTAGTTTCGACTGCAAATACTGGAAACTTTTTGAATACTTCTTTGGATATTTCTCCCTTCAATGCGGTTTTGACGATGAGGGAAACCTTTTTTCTCCTCCCTTCTGCTGTTAAGCAACCCATTTTAACTCGATAAACCAAGCTGGCGTAATTGTCTCCTTTGGGAACTGCGTTTTCCACTTCAACCGATACAATGTCCACAGGTTTTTCATCGTGGTAACGTTTCTTCAAAAAGCCGGCCAACAGGTGCGTGTCTAACCCTGTAATAAAAGTTGAAAATTGTATCCTATCTACATCCCAGAATCACTTTTTCAACCCCACCACTATTTGTTTTCGTGGCTTTAATAATTTTGCTGGTATTATCAACTACATTTTCTAGAAATGGCCTGAGAGATTTTGATGATATTCACAAAATTTACTAATTTTCTGGTTGAAGTGATATTTTATAGGTAGGTGCTTCTGCTAAGAAGAGCACAGAAGGAAGATGATGATCACTATCAAGGAAGAGCCAATTGGAGAAAGTAGAAAAACTCTGCAAATTATATACCTACTTAGATTTTATTATTTTTGTATAAGCTAGCTCCTCAACGAAAATCACTGGTGTATAAATAATAAACGTAGTTACACACATTACCGTCAAAATATAACTGTGTTGACTTAGACACTTAGGTACCGGGGGGAATACTTGTATAATGAAATTAAATAAAACATCATAGCTCAATAGATAAGAAGAGACGTTCATTGGAAATAACTCCAATGACTCCATGATGTATTAGCTGATTTAAATCAGCTGATACTTACATTCTTCAAAGTTTATAGCGCCCTACTCCTCAGTTAAGAATCTCCTCGAACCAGATCCTTATGTTCTTCTCCCTTACTGCAATGCTAGCTGCAGCAAAACCTGCACAAATTATTGATCCATCCAAATCTCGGAAGATCATTAATAAAAGGAGACAAACAACTAATTTTCAATCACCCAGTATCTCGTCGTCTATTTTTCGCAGGAAAACCTTATTTCCCCGTATTAATTATCAAGCATACTAATTCCCTTCTTTTTCTACTGCCAAAAATAGGATGAGGGGTGATACTGCTTTTGGGAGGTGGATTCGTCTGGTGGCACGGCAGTGATGCTCAGAGAACACCATTGGTGTTACATCTTTTCAGCAACCGGCAAAGACACTCTAGTCCTTCGGACGGCATGTGTACGAGGAATACTGAGGTAACTTTGGTATTTTAGCGATAAAAAGTTTTTTTTTTTTTTTTTTTAATTTGTTGGAAAAACCAGTGTTTTAGTAATGAGATAGAACCAAATCAGTAATGATACTCGTGCACTAAATGTAAATTCGATATACACACTCAATAAATCATTAAAAGTCCCTCCAGTGATTCATAAAAATTGCCAGGTTTCGAAAATCTGGATAAACGTAGTCGGTAATGGGACGAATGGGTCATTACTGAATTGCTATTAAATGTAGTATACGTTAAAGAGACAGGCTTAAATAAATAAATACAAATAACACTATCCGAAACTACGAGAAAACTAAGGACAATTTTGTGGCCCAAAACCTTGAAAAATCTTTAAAATTGAGGAGCCCAGAAGCTTAACAACCAAAGTAAAATTCTTGGTAAAAACTTCATGAACCGCCTGGGAAGACGGACGAAGGGCAGTCCCGTAAACCATCTCAGCAGGTTGTAAATCTTCATTGATTGCAGCACGGAGACAGAGAAGGATTACTGGCAGCACATCTGCCCAATGTTGTGTAGCATGGCATCTGATTGCGGCTTTCAGTTGTCGGTGCCAATTCTCAACCATGCCATTGGACGCTGGCTGAAAAGCAGTGGAGTGGATTCGTTGGCTTCCCAAGATGCGGGTCAGCTCACTGAACATAGAAGACTCGAATTATCGATTCTGGTCAGTTGTAATTCGTAGTGGAACATCAAAACGACTGATCCAACCATAAACAAAATGCTCGTGCCACAGACTCTGCGGAGATATCTTCTACTGGCAAACACTCAGGCCATATTGTATACTGATCGACACAGGTTACACAATAGCGCTAGCCCTGACTCAGTGGAAGTGGTCCAACAAAGTCCATGTGAATGTGGGAGAACCGTTCACCAGGAGCCATAAACGAATCATATGGGCTGACAGTGTGGCGATGTACCTTGCTAGCCTGGCACTTGAGACAGGAAAGTACCCAATTGTTAGTGTCTTTGGACATCGATGGCCACAGGAAACGGGCCTTAAAGAGCATCAAGGTGCCACGTGTACTGGGATGTGCTAAGGAGTGTACAAGAAGAAATACTGCTTGTCCAAATGCTGGAGTCAAGTATGGACGAACAGAGCCAGCTGAATTGTCACACATTACAGGTATATCTGAACCATACATACAAATCTTTGAAAACTTGAACGAGTTGTCTGAACGAACAAGATCTTGGAGTTCCCTATCACTCTCCTGATCTTTCACTAAACTCTCTCAATCAACATCTTTTACGGCATCTGCTTCTACTCGAGACAATGCATCAGCAACAATATTACTTTTGCCAGAAATGTGTCATAAGTCCGTAGAAAATTGACCAATGAAGTCGAGGTAGCGCAACTGCCTTGAACTTGCCTTATCCAATTTTTGCTTGAAGGAGTAACTGAGAGGCTTGTGATCAGTCAGAATAGGAAAAGTGCGCCTCTCTAGCATGAGGCGGAAGTGTTTTACATCAGCATTAATAGCCAAAAGCTGGGGATCATATGAACTGTAGTTCCGTGAGCTTTACTCAATTTTTTAGAAAAGAAGCTCAGAGTTCGCCAATTACCATTAACAAACTGTTCAACTATGCTCCAATGTCAGTATCAGATGCATCGAATAGCAGTGCGATTGGTGCATCAGGAACAGGATGGGAAAGGAGAACTGCGTTCATAAGCTGTCCTTGCAAAACTGAAACGCCTTCTGTAACTCAGGAGTCCAGTCTATGGGGGTGTTGTCCCTCTTTATATTTCCGCTATGCAAGGCATGAAGAACAGCTTGAGCCTGTGCAGCTTTGGGAATGAATGTCCTATAAAAATTCAACTTCCCGAGGAACCGCCGAAGCTCAGCAACGGCATCGCAGAGCAGAGCATAGGAACGTAATATAATAATGATAACTTACGAAAACTCGCTCATACGATCATGCTTCAAGACTGAATCAAATCTTCAAATGTAATTTTGAGAAGGGGGAAGGTTAGGCTTTTTTATTTATTAAGTTTGGTTGATTGAAAATAATAAACATAACTATATAATTAATAATATTAATTCCTTGATAGTCGGTAGATTAGTCACTTAAGGTGTTACAAAAACAAGAGTTTATATTACGAAACAATTCACACGTCCATAATAATTAAATGTGTTATACTTAGAGCACTATATTACATCATATATGTAAGAACTACATAGGCAGTGATTATCGTGGAGTACTGATTACTTTTGAGTACCTATATTTTACGATTAGTGAGATGAGTATAAATAGGACTGCCCACCTAACGTGACAGACACTCTTGAAACAATCGCTCACCGTGATTTTCGACCATCGTGGCAGGAGTGGTATCTCTAAGATGTCGGTATCTCCAGCCTTCTGTGGGCGACTGATGTGTTTTGAAACATCCGCACGAGAAGCACGAGAGGAATCAGATGGGTGGAGAGAGGGGAAGGCCAGCGTGTGTCGTTGTTTTTCCTCGTGTGCCCGTTTGAGAATGAAAGGGACAGTTTCGCAGCAGACTGGTTTCTGCAGAACGGTTACGTTATGTATAAGAACGGTCATTAAAAAGAAAAGGGTATTTCGCTAACATACCCATTATTTTGTATTATTGCTGCGAAATATTTACCTCCAGTCTTATTGCGTACCTATAGCTTGCAGAAGATACCAATATTGGCTTATTATTTTCAATAGGTAATGACCCTCTGTAATTGCTCAAAAAAGCCAAAGATTAAACCGTTCTCTTTAGCAACATCAATATTTGTTGGTATAGTTTCTAAAGACATTCTTAGCCTGCTGCATATCGAACTACATGCGAACTAAATCACTCGCGCCGAAGTTGTGAAAACCCCTTTCAAAACGGAAGTTAGTGAGAAAAACTTTGTCTATATTTACGAAAATAAAGAGTTACAGTGTTGAATCGATATCGACGGTTAGGTTTTCATAATTAACAAACTGAATAACAAAACAAATTAAATAACTGAACACCGTGTTCCGGAAAGTACTGTTATTAGTATATTATAGGTTTTTAAATTGAGTTATTTGAAGAAGGAAAGTTGTAGATTGTCATATTCTTGGATATTATAAGAATAAGCAAGACTTGAGCGATTCGCTATATTTTGCAAGAAAAAACCCATTTGCAATGGTTCCAAAAATTTTTAAATAAAATCCTACAGTTTGATGATTTTCATATATATTATGTACATGTGTGTACCTATGTTTTTGTCATTCCAAACGGTAATTCTCCTTAGGATTGAGTGAAAAAATTCCATTCTTTAGCCGAAAAAATCAAGCTTTCCAAACGAAATGACGAGTTTGTTGGCCAAAACTTTTTCAACAGTTGCTCAAATTTCAAAAAATGTGCTTAAAAATTACAAAAAATGGCTGAAAATCGTGAAATTGGTATTTTTTAGCGATAGTGAAAAGGAGTTTATCAATGATAAACTAGAACATTGTAACATTATGCTGTCACAACATTATGCTGAATTTCATCAATATTTGTTGAAAAATCGATAGGTACTGGATAAAAGCAAACTATTATTATTTAGAAAGAGCTCAAGTTTCAAAAAAACGTTACATGATATAGGTAATACAATAATTTACAAAAATTCACTCGTAGTAACGATCATGCGGCATGATTGGAACTTTTTGACTGTTATAAAATTGAAAACTCCTTCCACCAGAGCAAACTTTTTTTCACTCAAAGTTAAGCCATTACAAGACAGAATTAGGCGACTAATTTTTCTTATTTGTTCATATTTTGGCCAAAAAGTGAGTTTTTAGGTTAGACCCATTTTGGGTCTAGCTGGTCTGGGGGGGGGGGGGGGGGGGGGGATTTCTTGCCTAGGGCCATAAAACCTAGGATGGGCTCAATAAGCAAAACAGGGGTGAAATAACAAAACTTATTAAAAAACCAGTGGTTTTCTTCAACCTTAGGCAGCAAATAATTTTCGATCTGCTGGTCATTCATTTTGGATAAAACAACACATAAAAAATCCAACTGAAGTGAAAACAAACTATCAACAGAGCGATTAGCAACAGAGTCTAAAGGGAAATTGACGTAGATGAACCCGCAACACACCAACCAAATAGCTAAGGGTTGTAATGGAAGCTATTGATCCCTAAAGAAAAAAAGTTACATTCGCGTTGTTATTTGAAATGGATGATAGGAGCGTTAAAGTCACATAAAAGGGTAGGTACCTAACTAGACCCACTTTGGGCCTTATGGCCTGGTGGGAAAGTTCGGATAGGCCCGCTTTGGGTTTAGTTGGTAGTCAACGTGAGTAGTAGTGACTAGTCATCATTTGTCTGGAAAAGATTAAATCCCGGTTTTCATACAATTTTAAAGATCAGTAAATGCCATAACACTTACGCTGTTTGCGAAAGCAAAACCAACTTTTCGAATTGTTCAGCTAGAGCTCTGGGTGGAGCCCGTCATTTCATTTTTCCCTTGTTGTCCTAGAATGGCTCCCTATCAAATTTCGTTGTAATTAGGTAAACAACATAACACTCAGCTGATCAGGATGAAGCCTATAAGGTCATTCGTCTCTTGTTGTCCCAGAGAGTTCCTTTATAAATTTTCAACGCCCTACGGTGAACAGGAGACATTTTAGTTCACTCAGCTGATCAGGGTGGCGTCCTTCACTTTGCTCGTCTCTTGTTGTCCCAAAAAGGCTCTCGGTGAATAGGAGAGATTTGAGCACAATTTTGCCATCACTATGATTGATATTATGGCTTGTGATCAGCAGATCCTCACCTAAGTCAGCGAGGCACAAGTTCTGACATTGTAATACTACATGTCTAAATTTGATCCAAATCGGACCAGCGGTTTCGGAGGAGTTGTGACCACAACATTTTGTCCATAAACATACACACCTCAAAAGAATTAAGGGATTGCTTTTCCTTGTGGACGCCATAGACCCAGATCGATCGGACAAAGTTCACATTATTATCTCATGACTAGGTACCTAGTGGGAATGGGATTCGCCCTGTTTTTATTGTTTTATCTCAAGCACTGAGAACGGCTAGCGATATGAAGCTCCGACGTAGCCACAACAGAATGAATCACGTTTCACGCTTCATTATCAGCTCTAATCAGAGGACGGAATGATATATCGCAGGTCTGGTTTCACCATCGTGTTCAGCACTACAAAATCTTTGAGGCATCACTCGGTAAAAAAATAGAGAAATTGTTTTCTAAGTAGGTAGGTATCTAATAACCCCTCTCTCCTAAAAAAATGGATTTTTTTTCTTCTGATTTTTATTTGCTTAAAAATTAGAATCATGCACCCCCTCAATGCTCTCAAGTTTCACTTCGATATCTCAAAAATTGTGGGGAAAATTAGGAGGGTGTTGGTTACTGCTTTTGAGGAAAATGCTCAGATTTCATTCTGTCTTGGCTCAAGACGTAGCTTGATATCTCTGGTCTTTCTCAGTGTTTGAGCTAATACGAGTACAAAAAGATCATGGTGCATCCTATCTCAATTAGGTACCTAATCATGAGATATAATGTGAACTTTTTCCGATTGATCTGGGGTCTTTGACCTCTACAAGGAAAAGTGGTCCTTTAATTCTTTTGAGGTGTGTATGCAGAAATTTGAAAATGAATGATTATTGTAAACGTGTTCTACACTGTGAAACGCAAAGAAAATGCTTCCACACCCCAAGTGCCGCCTCGCCGACGGCTGTAATACCCCCTTTTCTACGAAACGTTGGGTAAAAAAAACAAAGTGATAAAAATAACGTTTGTTTTGACGTTTCTAAAACTCCCTTTAGGTATGTTTTTTCAACACTTGTTTATAATTTTATAAATAAACTGTGTTTATCAGGTTTCATCAAGTTTATATTATTTATCAGGTATGAATTCGGGAAATTCCAATACTCAACAGACGTTTATTATAGTTCCCATCTTAATTCATAATCACGATTGATACCTTGTTTCATCCAAAACAACCGAAGCCAAGGCTTAAAGAACAATGAAGTTGGTCCTCTTTTTCCAAAAATAGAACTCTTCGAAATTATAACAACTAGTTTTGCTATAATTGGCCTCATCAGGTAAGTACATAGCCACTTCATGTTCATTATCATTAAGATACATTGTTTCATATATCAACTTAGCATAATAATATTTTTTCCCTCTACGGTTTATTTACATACAGCCACATTTGGTACTTTTAAAATCATACTACATCATTCTGTTAATTTACTAATAATATCAAATTAACCTGTAACCTGTCTATCAAACTTAAATTCTCATCCTACTTATCACCCAAATGAACTTCTTGTTGGGCTCAGTATTTGTGAACAAAGTTTACTTCTAATTTGTGGATCCATATTCTTGAAAAAAAGGCCATTATCACCACACGAGTACCTATTTTGTCACTCCATTCTATGAGCCATTTTAACCATGGAATACTCGAAATGCACAGAAACATTCTGATTCTTACGTCTACATATCAATTCTACAATTTTAGCAATACAATCAGTATTGGATTTGCCAAACTGGTGGCCGGATACCGCTTTAACGACACTTTCAGAATCAGTACAAATTAATACATGGGAATTGAGGTTCGGGTCGTTGCATCCAAACTCGAGAGTAAATGATATCGCCGAGGCTTCCGCCGTGTAGATATTAGTTTCGTCGGGGTGATAGATAGAGATACTACTAATAGTCACTACTTCCTTCATACACATATTAGGTAGTGCTTGGGGCATTACCTTGAAGGGATTTCCGTGCACGTAGTTAGATTTTTTAGCCGCTTTTGTAATGTGTCGCCACTTTATGGCGAAAAGTCTGCATCAGTCACGTATCCGAAAGATGTGGAATTTGATATAATTGACTATTTGACACCTGACAAAAATACGAGAACTACGTGAATAATTATTCATCATAAAACGAAGAAGCCTACCAACTTCCACCCTCACCCCATTCTTTTAAATATATATACCTACAAACTCTAATTGTCTTGTAATTTTATTTTTATTTATTTTTTTTTTTTTTGGCTTATTCTGTTGAACTCCATTATTAATTAGGATGGTTGAAATATGACTTCAGTTCTACACTTTGTTTTTAAACTATGATATATATATATATATATATATATATATATATATATACATATATATATATATATATATACATATATATATACATACATATCGGGAATTACCCAATCATCAGTCAGACTGATACAAAATAAAACGAAATCACTTGGAACACTTTCTTTTTTTAACCACTAACATACTATCTCTTCACTTAACTATCTCATGTCGAATTAGGAATCTGAGACTTATCAAAGTTTACATAAAAGCGCCTTCTAATAAAAAAATTTTAAAAAACCAAAAAATTAAAAAACTAATAAAAAATAAAATAATAAAAAATAAAATAAACCTTAATGGTCCTTACACACATTAAACCAATTTAAGGACAAAAGGCCTTTTTTTGTAAAGTCTTGTTGTAAACTTATACTGTCCAAATTAAGAAAATTTAGGTACTTATCACAGTGACAGTTTCATGTAAATAAGAAAGACTCACAAAAATAACCTAGAGGAAGGTAACTTGAAATTTAGCAACTTGAAATCCCTGAGGATCCAGCTCTATTGTAACCTTCTCAATTTCAAGTTACCTTCCTCTAGGTTATTACTTTGAGTCCTTTATTTACATGAAACTGGCTATGTGAGTTAGTTAAGTTGTAAGTCAGATAGTTAGGTGAAGAGATAGTATGTTGGTGGTTAAATGAGAGTGTTCCTAATGATTTAGTTTTATTTTGTGTCAGGCTGACTGAAGATAGGGTAATTTCCGAAATATGTATCTCATATTTAAAAGCAAAGTGTAGAATTGAAGTTATATTTCAACCACCCAAATAAATACATTCATACTATCACATAGATTATATATATATATATCTCAAAGAAGACCGGCACTGTCCAAATTCTTGAGATCCTCGCCAATTGCTGTCATCGCTTTGCCGTCCGTGCACACCGACTGATCCACAACTTCATGGGGCTGATGCGTCAAGATTTTCTCCAAATCGAACGCCGTTGTCGTCTCTGCCACCGCGAATGGATGGAATAAGATGTAAACCAAATGCGCGTATTCTACTCGTTTCCATTCGGATTTTACGTCATCCAAGTTCGGGATATAGCCGGAGTATTTGAACATCTGTAAGTTTTTCTCCAACGCCAGCTGATAGATCTCGAGGAGCTCGCCCAGCCGCGACCTTCTCACGTTGGGGACTGTACAAGTGTTGAGGAAATAAACGACGTCCCAAATGAAAGAGTTGATGTTGCACATTTGAAAATCGACGAACCTGAAATGATGATAGGAACGTTTTAAATAAAGTTCTTAAAGATTTAAAAAATACTCATTATTCATTTCATCTATATTTCGGCGGTAGGTACCTATCACAAAAAGCAGTTCCGGTGAAGAGCGTGGGTGCAAAGTAGAATGTGGTAAGTGCGAACCCACCGCCGTCTTTTGACTTTCAAAAGTGGTCTAAATATTACTATTTTAGAATTTATGACAATCAAAGTCATGTAAAGTTTTACTTTAAAAACGTCTTATTTCCAGTTAAACGCATGAAACTCGAAAAGTAAGCATTTTAGTAAAACAGTATATAGCCCCCCCCCCCCCCCCCCCCGTGCAAAAAACGATGCAATTTTAAATGAGTGCGGATGGTTTCTGGGATGCATCTAATTCTTCGAGTAGAATCGTAAAATGTTCAAACAAAAAAGATTCACCAAAATCGGTAGAGAATCTCCTAAATATAGTACTATAGTACTGATAATTTCAAACTCCATCTCTCCTCCTCACAAAAATCCCAGTTTAGATTAGTATCACTCAACCAAGATTTAAAAAAAAAATGAAGGTAAATGAAAAAATCAAAAGACTAAAAAAAAAAAAAAAAGAAAAAAACGTTTGAGAAAAGCGAAAATATCATGATTTACTGGAATTTCCCCCATCATTTATCTCCACGGATAGTAAATCTAAAACTTCCTAGGTTTTTTGAATAAATGAACAGAAGTTTGAATCTAACAATAAAACTGTCACGAAAATCAAATGAAAATAGTGAAAACATCATGATTGATAGTTTTACCCTCTCCATTCATTCCCTTCCAATGAAACCCTTGACCTATGCTCTAAAATAAGACCGAATTCCTAATTGAACAAAAAAGTAAATGAATAAATACAATAATATCTCGAAAATCGCTCGAAAAAGCTTAGATAGCTATTGAAAGAAACGGTAAATACCCTCTCCACCCGCCCCTCATCCCGTCCACAAATCCCAAGGTTTGTTACGCAACTAAACAAAACTCGTAAACGAGTTCCACTATCTGCTTTACAAGCAGATACCATGTTACATGGATATGTCTTCGATTGGAGATTTCATAACGGTCGTCCTCGAGAGTTGTAAACAAATCCTATAACTTTGGACTGTAGGACACGAAATGTAGGATAAAGAATTTATTTGATCATTCTTGGAGGCACAAAAAGCATACTATAAATTAAAGTTATTTCTCCAATAAAGACGCAATGAGTTGTTGTTAACAGTCGACTGTTGTCCGGGAGTGAAAATGTTTCCTATGGAGTGGAGTAAATGATGCTATTGCTTTACGTTAAGAATATTGTAACCGGCTTATTAAAATCGTTTATAGTCCAATCAACTTAGTTTAGGAATGTAGCCAGGTACGTAAGGAGGGAGAAATTGGTAGCTTGAGATGTGAAAATTTATCACTTAAAGCAAGCGCTTTCCAACGAGTGGCGAACGATTTTCGTGCGATGAAAACTGCGGAAGTTCCATTCCCCTAGCAACGGCTGGGTTGTACGTGAAAAACACTGAAATTGTGACATCAATTTTGCGTGACGGAAATTTTTGGTTGACCCCCCAGAGCAAAGACATATCCATGTCAATTAGGATCGAACAGAATGAACCACGGAAATCTGTTGATAGTTGCAGCCTGGATAACGTCGACCGAATTTGTCGAAAATACACGTTTTTTCGGTTTTACTCCCTTCATTTTCATCTTTCCATCATGAAATTCAAAATTTCCGAGGTCCGTTGCACAACAACTAGACTAAAATTAGGATCGAACGAAGAAAAAATTATCCAACATGAGATAATGTTATGCAGTTTGCAAAATAAAAGGCCACAAGAGAATGGAATTCTAAATCACTCGTAACGAAGTTGTGGAAACCCATTCCCACTCAAGAGTGTTGTCTAATTCCCCAAAAATAAAGATTTACAATGTTAGATCGATTTCGACGGTTGGGTCATCATCTATACCACACAATAACTGAGTGGGCTAATACTCAACGAGTGGTGTCTGATCAAGCTGAAAATTATTTCCCCCTACGAGACACTATTTAAGAGCAGCTGATACTAGCAATACTGTGTAGAGAAGCTGGCCAGGTACAGGGTCTTATTGAACTTCCAGCACGATTGGGTGGTTTGGCGTTGCGCCATCCTGTTAGGACCGCAGTGGAGTCCTATCCAACATATCCAACATCAAGAGGAGCAACCTCGATTCAGTGATACGAAAGGAGGCAAGGCAACGATGAACTACAGAGGAGTTAATAAGGGCTCGCATCTTCTCTACACTGTCTCTTCAGCAGCAACGGCCATTGATCGCACAAGTGGAGACTCACGCTAATTGTTATTTCTCTGAAGGATGACAACTCCGATCTTTCAGGCTCACAATTCCGTGATGCTTTGTCACTGCGTTATGGATGGGAACCAAGAGGACACCCAGTTTGTTGTGATGGGTGTGGAGAGGACTTCCACCTTAACCACGCCCTAAACTGAAAACATAATGGTCAGTAATGCATGCATTACAGGGAAGTCCCTATGAATGGATTGTATATAAGTTTGGTGAGAATTAATATAAACAAAGGCATCATAATTTCCCGGAATCACGAATATACAACACTTTTACATTAAACACCAAGTGTGTGTCAATACAATGGAATGGAAAGGTCACTAAGAAGAGTAATCATACCTGCTTCACTGTAACCTTACGTATATTTTATTACATTATTTATACATTATTATTATATTATACGTATATTTTATTACATTATTTATACATTATTATTATATTATACGTATATTTTATTACATTATTTATACAGGTGTGTTTGATGTCCTTTATCAGAATTCTCTGAAAATGGAATGGAGAACTCAGCACGGCGCCGACCGCTGGTAGCCATCATTTTCGGAGGCATTATTAGCGACGAAATCTTTGCAAGAACTTAATTCGTTCTCGTTGTTTAAAAATTTCGTTTACAATCCTTAGTAGATGGAAACATTACAGTACAAAACTCATTGGGTCTATAATGGGAAGCTTGAATCTGATGGTTAGTTCAGATTATAAAAGTCGCCTGGTGGCCCATTGGTTGGTCGATAACTGCAGTAACGAAAGCTAGAGTTATGCCTGGATTAATAGATCTGAGACTTATTTCATCATAGCCAATAAGATGAACCCTCATTTATTTCAGCTGGATGTAATTACAGCTTTCTTGAAAGAGGAGTTAAAGAAAGCTAGGTATATGGAGCTGCCAGAGGCTTGGCGTGTGATACAGTCTCTCCCTTTCGACATCCAAACTGCTGGACGACAAAGCGCCTGCTATCTGCTAGGCAACTGCATCATGTCGCAGAATGTGGCCACCATGAGTCCTAAGACACTGCTGCACCACATGGTACAGGTTTTAATTTTTACCTTGACAGGCTCGGCAAAGGGTGTCTACAGTCCCGCGACTACCCCTTGAACACCTCACCATGGTGGCTAGAGAAGCCATCCGGATGGCATGAAAATGACGATAGCCGTGGCCCCAATGCCCTCTGAAGCCCATTCCAAACACTGGGAAGAAAGGGGGGGGATTCAGAGCACTGTCGGAGTTCTTTACCATCTACTGACTCGTGCAGAGCAGCAGCGAACTCAGCAGAAGAGCTGGGCTTTGAAGCAGTTGGTATTGCTCAGCCACACCACAACAACTGCTGCCTGACAAAGTCAAGGTCAGCAGCAGTTCAGGCGACCTCCCAGCTTGAGCCCGTAAGGGCAAGTAGGTGCTGGCGGTGTAAGGATGGGATGCTGGCCGAAAGAGAGACAATACCGTGCCAACCGGCCTTGACCGATGCGTGGACGTAGGCACTTGGGACAACAGGTGGAAAGCCTAGCCAAGAGCACCAGCAGAGCCGACTTCACGATCTAACTCAAGCAGCCTCCCCGCAGTAAGCCTGCCCCGAGGTGTAGCTTCTGCTGTGGCTTCAATGGAGCCTTAGTGACACGAGTAAATGCTCCACCAAGGTCCACACCGCTTGTGGCTATAGTGGCCAAACCCATGAAGTCAACCCCAGGGCGCCGCCAGACCTCCAACACGGATCAGGCGGGGATGGGTGTCTGTTCTAAGACAAAGCACTCCTGATCCACCACCTTCACTTTATGCTGGCGGCTTGACGGGATCAAGGAGACCGACACACACTTAGAGGGGTTGACCATTGAACCACACCTGGCTAGCTGCTCAGAAAAAGCATTGAGAGCGATCTGCAAGCCCTATCAGATTTCTGCAAGCAATATGACATCCAATCTGCAAGCCAATGCACCTACTCACACCCCAGGGTCGAGATGAAACCCAATTTTAGCTGGCAGCTTACCCAAGGCTGTGTCCATAACCAGGTTGAAGAAGAACGGCGAAAGAAGATCCCCCTGGCATACCCCATGCCCAATGACCACATCCCCTGACATCTCACCTTCTGCCTCGAAGATCGTCAGGCCTCCATGGTACAGAGAGGAAAAATACTAAATTAAACGAGTAGGTGCCCCAACACCATAAAGGCAATTGACAATCGGCAATCGGGCAAAATGGCTTTCAGAGTCAAAGGCCTTAGGGATATCCTGAGCCACAAGATGGAGCTGCCGTTTCTTAATACGGGGGAGCAAAATGGCTCCCCGCAGAGGTATCCGCTGGCCAAAATGCTCGCTGGATCACCTATGACACCAGCCATCTGGAAGTGATATGCCAGAATCTTTTGAAAGTGGCGGAAAACTACCAACGAAATAGAAATCAGACTATAGCCCTCAGGCCCATTTCCTCCTTTCTTACAAATGAATATGGTGCAAGCAGGGGTCAACGCTTTAGGGGGTCTTCCTGATAGAAGTAAAAAGTTGTGGATGAGCCGCTTGACATTCGTTGGCGCTATATTCCAGCAAAAGGGCAGAAATACCATCAGGTCCAGCAGACATGGAGTTTTTGACACAGCTCTTATGTGCCACCTCATGAAGCACTGGCGTGCACATAATGTTGTGTAAGGGATCCCTGGTGGAAGCTGGGGGCACCGCCGACTCACAAGAATTGTGGATGGGAGCACTCAAGAGTGGCTCCCATAATTCCACAAACTCCTGGAGAGGGGGCGAAACATGTTCATCCCCAACTCCATCCAGTAGCTCCATAGCTACACAAGCCTGATGTTTCCTCCACAATCTCTGGACCCACTGGTATTCCTGCCTCCCTCGATTGCTTAGCTGCTCTGTAACCTCCACGGGGCACCAAAACAGGAGGATTTCCTCCCTGATACCCCGCCATGATCGCTTCCTCAACCTGTGGGAAGATCCTCTGCACATATGCCACAACATTGTATTCCAAGCCATCAGGCCCTTCAGTAGCCGCCCTCGCCAGTTCCTGGAGGTGTGCGATCAATACGGTCTACCTTCTCGCTGTGCATAAATACTTCAGTCTTCAGATCGTCAAGAAGACGGGAAGTCCCGGGGGGAGAATTGCTGAATGGGGGGCTGCTGCCCCACACCTGTTGGAGACGCGGGAGAGGCCCTACGGCTATTTGCCAGGATTGCATCCTGGACAAGCTGGTTATAGTGGGGTTGAATAGAGGGATTGAATGGTAGAAAACGTAAGCATGGCAAAACGTTGTTGCAAAAATACATTAATATTATGTACCCTTATTGCACACAGCCTCTGCCTCCTCTGCTGTCATTTGCAGCAAATCCTCAGGAGCATACCTGGGCCACTCTCGCTCTGTATTAATTGCAGTGTGGGCTTGAGCAGGAGGCTTCTCAACAGTGGGCACACTGCTGGGCTTTAATCAAGGCAGAAGAAGAAGATGATGAAGAGTAGGATGAAGAAGATGAAGATGAGGGGGAGGATGACTCGTTGTTGTTTTCTGCCATAACGGGGGAGATGAAGATAGAAAGGTCAGGAGACCCGTTGACACGAGTCTCCCCCATAATCGCCAGCGGCTCATTCTGCCATCCTCTGTTCACCCAGAGGGTGCCCGGGTGGTGCAACGGGGACGTATGACTTTGACTTGGGTAGGGATGTGAAGGAGCTCCGAAGAGACAAAAACACTGACACGAGTCCCCCCCCAACACACACACACACACACTCAGACATTCACCTATGGTTTTTGTTCACGGATTCAGTCTTAGAATGGTTTGAAACGGATTTGTTTGTGGTTATTTTTGTCTCATGCTTGGGTTGTCCCCTACCTCCTGGATCAATTCCTATTGGCGTCCCTCTTATTAGCGATTCCTTGCCTATAAGACATAGCTTCAGAGAGACGTCCTAGAAAGGAGGGCTGGTGAAGCATGGCCGTGACAGCTTAAGAGATGAAATAGGAATGTTGGTGAGTTTAGCATGGACAGGTGTACTCAAGGAACCAGTCATGCGTCAAAGCACAGAAGACAGCCCAGTTTTAGTAGGCAACTTGAATGTCCAGGGCGTTAGGAACCGTGAGAGGCCAGCGCTTTTTAATAACCGTTTGATAAACGCTAACGCTGTCTTTTACGAATCCCAAGACCCCACCATTTCTCAAAACGCTGCAAGGGCAAAACATGCCAAATATGATAGAGCAAGTGAGGACATACACGGCTCCTTTACCCCACTTGGTCTGCTTAAAGAGTATGAAGCCTTCCTGAAACGCCTTGCTTTTAGCTTCTCTGAAAAGATGAGAAAACCATGTGCCCAAGTGGTGATAAGAGCAGTCTCCCTTCGACTCAGAGGTCCTCGCAAGCGAGTCTGGTTCTGCGATTGGTCTCCGAGAAGACGAGTGTGAGGAAACCATCACCGAAGGAAACACTTTCTATAGGAGGAGAAGCCAGAAGAAAAAAATCTGCATATGACCGAGTTGACACATCCCCCTTTCATTTTATAAATAAATAAATTGTTGTGAAAAAAATATATATCTATATATAATAAAACAACTGAATAATTGTTTGTTCTGATGATCTTACTGTCTATGCCTATGTTACTGGATGATGACCCAACCGTCGAAATCGATCTATGATTGTAAATCATTTCGTGGAATCACACAACGCAATTCTTTAACTCCTGTTTTTATTTAAATACCTATATAAAATTACACTTGATGGATTTTACGCACTCGTACATACTCACAAACACATACAGTGCGAGGGTGAGAGTGAGAGAGAGAGATGTTCTGATAGGTACTGGTTTCTATGTGTATCTTAACCTTGAATGTTGTCTTCATTCCACTCAGATCAAAATTAATAAGTATTCCTCCCGACCCACTACGCCCTGATGTACGTCCTAATGATGATTTGTATTTGTAATATTGCGTTACAGACAACCATGTGCTCTTACTTTACTGACACCGGGAAATTGTCTTCATGCTCCAAGTATTTAAAAAGCATGTTGCAAGTCCATAGATCTCCATGATTAAAAACTTCAAATCGCTTGTCGTAGTCGTTGGCTAGCTTTACGAGCTTAGAAGAGA
Source organism: Adelphocoris suturalis (assembly GCA_030762985.1). NCBI lineage: Eukaryota > Metazoa > Arthropoda > Insecta > Hemiptera > Miridae > Adelphocoris > Adelphocoris suturalis. The sequence continues at coordinate 60,107,573 of CM061042.1, read as the reverse complement.
TGTCGATTCTCTGGTTTCTTATCTTCTCCGCCAACTGTTTCCTGCAAATATGAGTATACAGTAATATTGCTAATAGCACAAAATAAAACACATTTGTATAATATTTCTGTATTTTCTTATACTTGTGTGGGTGTCCCACGTAAAGGTTACACCCCTTCATTTCCCCTGAATCCAGCGTGAAAAATTGGGGCCAACGCCATTCTTCATACATTTTTACGTCGATCTCAGGAAAATAACTTTTGCGCATGCCACTTACGCCAAAACTTGTGACAAAAACTTTGTTTTTCAAATAAAAACCCTCATTTTTTATTGCAGATTCGAATGCTACGTACATTTTAGTACACTTTGAGATTGGTGGAAATGTATAAGAGAAGTGCAATTCTTGTCAATTTTTCAGCGTTTCCCCTAATTGGTGTTGCAAATATCAATAAATGAACATCATCACGAGGTTCAGAACGAAAAAATACCCCAAAATCATGTATTACATGTGGCAATTGAGTATCTTCCGAAACTCAGTATTTCACATTTTTTGCACTTATGCACGTTTGCGCACACTTAAAGAATCGAGTCATGGGTCATTTCTCCATGAAATTTCACGTAAAATTCGAGAATGGGGTTCCCATTTAAAATAACGAAATTGATATCAATTGCGCACGTTTGTGCACGTCGGCAATGCGGTTTTGTCATTTTTGAGATCTTTACAAAAAAACACCAAGTTGAAAAAAAAAAAAAAAAGTTTTTTACTATTATAAGGTAACTATTTTAGCAAAAGGCCCTCCCAAGCAAAAGAGGTTTTTGGGGGCGTCCGGTATAGCCTTATTGTGTAGATCACCGATCTGCAGTTTACTATTTATCGGACCTTACGGTAACCACATCATTATTATTATGTATTACATCGGCCCAGGGACAGCCCTAAGTTAAAATCAATGAAATTAGATAGAACACCGCCGAACATCTCACTAGTCCATTTACAGGTAACAATAGTTATAATAACCTCAGCTTATTGACAATGCAAATTCCATGGTAATCAATATCAACTGATTCAATCGTAGAGTTTATGGGGGGATTTTCACTTTGCTCAACAATGAAATCCACACTCGTGTGGAATGTGTGAAATCCACATTCATTAAAATTGAATCTATTTATAAACAGCCATAAAATCCTATTCTTTTTTCGAAAGTTTTTCGAGATCCCCAATTTTTAATATTTCAACTCTATATTTTACCATTCAAAGTTATGCCAAGGATTCAGGATCATACATTTCATTTTGTACAATTGTCTTTGTTATTTAATTACTTGATTTAAATATTTATCTATTTATTTTTTGGTCGATTACAAAGGTTTCATTATTGAAAATTAATAATACCTACCCCAAAAACATCATTCAAATTATGACAAATAATTCGTGTGTGGAGGGTGGGGGCTCAAATTTCAACGCGTTTCGATTAGTAAAATATAGACTAGCTGAACGATTAGATCACAAAATACAATAATTGATCACTTAGGTGCCTTCAGCATTTTCCATTGACCCTCCCTCTCAAACTTGAGCTTTAAGGATTGAATAGGAGAGAAAATAGCTTTGGAGTTCACACAGCTAATTCGTCCTCAGTTGGTCGTCTTCAGCATTCTCCCTTGAGCCTCCGCCTCAAATTTCAGCTTCCTGCGTTGAACCTTTGATAGCGGCTGTAATTTCGTAACGATATCGTGTCGTAACGGTAATTTTGTCTCATTTTTGTCCGGGCTATGATGGCAAAAACATGTTCCATGTTAAAAAATTAAAGTGGCCTTGGGTAATAGAACTCAAGACCTTCTGCACAGGAGTCCAGTGCTTTACCGTAAGACCGCGGAAGACCCTAATTAGAATTGTATTAGCAACTTCACCACATCTGTGCAAAAATGTCTTGTAGGAACCTCCTCATATACAAAGAACGGTAACAAGAAACTGTCTCAACTCTCAAGTCGTTTTAGAAAATGAACGGTTCGGCTAGGCTGGTTGGCACCCCAGCTCAAGATCAGATTTTCCGGAGACACTCCTCTTGACAAGTAGCTTGGAAAATCACATGCATGCAAACTGCTGTACTCACCAGTCATCACCCCAGTGGCTGTCCATAGCATCAGGCACGACTGTCAGTACGACCTTCAACACTGCTTCCGCAAATGGATCTTCAGCAGCGATAAACAATTTGCCTTTGTCGTCAGGCGTTATTAACCCTCTCTCCAGAAGCACCATGCCCATGGCGTGGAAACGCGCCACATCCCGTAGAACTAATTTAGAATGATTGAAATCTAGGCTGTTTCGCCGTTGGGCTCCAATGTAGCCTTTGTCCTATAACAGGTGAAAGAATGGATTTTTGATATCGTATATCACACGCACTAATATACATGTAAATTGACACGTACAATATACATGCCTGTACGTTAAAAAGGCTTCAAATTCAGCAATCAATCTGAGGGCTCCATTGCGTATTTTCTAAGAACATTTTTTCAAATATTAGCTTCTACGTTATTGCCGACCTGAGGGGTGTGCGAAGTATGCAGCCGCACACTCAAGCCTTTTGGAGGGGCATAAAATTGGCTAATTCTGGTTAAAAAAAAAAAAAAAAAAAAAAAAAAAAAAAAAAAAAAAAAAATTCAAATTTTTAGGAATTCATTTAAATGGTGGGCGAAAATATTGAAACTAGAAGGAACTTTGTCTCAAAACTCTTAAAGTTGAATTTCAAGGTAAAACCGAAGATCTAGCCCAATGAGTTTTGAAATACAGCAGTCTGATGTCCTTGACCAAGGTCAGTAGAGCAGTCGTCTGTCTGTGTGGCGAGACGCAGGAAGGGTTGTGACTCATCTTCTAGCCTACCCTCTGTTCTATGTTATCTATGTTCCGTTGTTTTATTTTCTTTTACCCATGAGATAATAAAATTTATCTTAGGTCCGGCAGACGGTGATTCCCGGAATTATGAGACAACTTATTATGAGACAACTTGCAATATAAGTGTAAAAATCATTGTAAAGTGACCCAGAAGCTTTCATTAGTTTTTTAACACTAGCTAGAAAACCTATTGTTTAAAATACATCGGGCCCTAGAATGAGGTCACCCTAATATAAAATGCCGTTAAAATTTTCATCTTCGTATAGGTAGAATAAGGAAGGTATTAGGGTCAAAAAAGCCTAATCAGCTGATCATGGTGGCTATGTACCTTGTCATTGTAACCAAGCAGCCCCAAAGAGACACCTTTTCAAATTGCAGGGTATAATTCAGATAGAAGTTAGCTTGAGGGTTCACTTAATTGATAAGGCTGGTTCTGTACCTTGTCTATTTCAACCTGCCTATATGTATTTAAAAATTTTAAATGTCTTTGACCATAATTTTTTCATTATAATTAGCACCATCTCTGCCCAACACAGAAACGCAGAGGCCATTGATGTAAAAGAATGAAATTGCTAAATAAAAGTGAACAAAATAGGTATTTTATTTAAATCACAAAAAAAAGTAATACATAAATCAAAATAAATGACGAAAAGAATGAGAAGGTGTTTTTATTATGGAAATAAAACAGAGGGTTGTACCAAAACTCAGTCTTGTGAATACTGTGGGGTGGAAGGTCATGCACTAGAGGCATGTCAAAAAAGACACAAGAGCATGAAATGTGCTGTATGCATAAGAGGGGGTCTCTCAAAGGACGAAACGAAGCATTCACCTCTAGGTTCGTGCTGCCCTTCACACCAGAAATATGTGAAGGCACTTCTTTCTCAATCGCCTATCAGTGTGGAACAGAATAATTATATATTTTTATGCTTTCATATTATAATTATCATCGCCTCTGCCCATTAAGAAACACAGATGCCATTGATGTAACAAAAAAATGGAAGTGCTTAATAAAAGTGAACAAATTTGTATTTATTTAGATCACAAATAGAAGTAATACGTAAATCAAAATAAATGGTGAAACGAATGAGAATTATTGATTGGGCTAAATCTCCATCTCCATACCAAGGCGAGCCTGTTTAATGAGAAGTTCATTTCGTTTTCATTTCGCTTTCACCTTGAGCCTCGGCGAAACATTGGAGGAAAATAGAACACGCTCCATTCCAAATTTTGGCTTCATAAGTTGAATAGCAATAAACTTAGTTCCGGATCTCACTCAGCTGATCTGGGGGTCACTAAACTTCATGATTCGTTTCTAGACGTTCCAAAGGTTCTCAATTTCAAATTTTTGCTTCATAGGTTGAATATCAAAGAAATTAACTCCGGAGCCCTCTCAGCTGAACTAGGGGGCTTCAGACTTGATAATTCATGTCTAAATGTTCCAAGGGGCCTCCATTTCAAATTTCAGTTTCATGGAGGTTAAATATCAAATAAAATAGCTCCAAATCTCACTCAGCTGATCTGGGTGGCTCTAGACTTGATGATAAGTTTTTAGACATCCCAAGAGGCCTCCATTTCGCCGCTTCTTTAGTCTCGCTTTTTCGTGACAATATTTTGTAAAGAAAAACACATTTTGTGTACCAAAAAACATTCTTTTTTCTTTGTAATATTATGTTGGCTGTCAACATATCGCCAAGAAACTACAGTGATTGTTTTGAAAAATTCTTGTTTTTTGTGTGGCAAGTATTAAGGCGTTAAGAATATCAATTTTTGAAGATCTGACTATGGCGACAACAACTGAGCGGCTAAACCCATGAAAATCGTTTTGGTATCTTTGGATTTGGAATAGTAAGTTCTATCCATCTGATCCAACCCCAACCTTATTAAATGTGTAAAGTAGTTCCGCATATCAGGGGATTCCTTATTTACTAACTTGTTTACCGGGGCAACGTCGTTATGGAATTCCTAGGTATTTTTAGGATAATTTCTTTTGACGAAAAACACCCCACGTGCATCGTGTCTTAAGAGCCTTGGATCATCTACACAATTTTTCCTAGGCCAATTTTTTATGACCACTTTATTTACTGAGTTTAACTCTTTACATGATCTTCCAACGTTCTTGCTAATTCTCATGTATAAAAGATTTGGATATAATTTTGTGCGTTAAAGAAACTGCCTTACCAATAAATCTTCAAAAGCAATCAAATTGTAGGGTTTAAAGCCAAGTATGTTACCCCAAATTTTCTCACGCTTATCACCGAATTCTTCCATCAACTCTTCCATGATAGGTAATATCGTCGTATAAATCTGAAAAATAGGTTTATTAATTTAATATTTATAGTAAGATAAAATCGACAGCTTACAGGAATAGAAATTCAAATCACTTAGGTTCAAGAACATTAACGCACTCTATATTCGTGGACATTGTGGGTTTATTACTCCCAAGAAACGTGTGTGGTTTAGCACCCAGTCCAACACCCAACTCCAGCTGTTTGCAGCTCAATGTGCAATTCATTTCGCGTTGATTTAGGAGACTTCATCGGGTTGCATTGTCGAGGATGTACTCAGCATCTGACCCAGGCATTGAGAGTGTGAGGTCATAAACTCGGGCACAGCTTGGGTATATTTTTTTTTGTCATTCCGCCATATTGGTTCCGCTAACTTAAATGACCTCTCAATTGGTACCTACTGATTTAGTGTTGCTGGACGCAAGCTCCCACCAGTGGGACTGTTTAGGAAATTTCCAAAGGCACTAACTGAGTGAACAGTGTTCTTTCAAGAGGACCTGCTTAAGTTATGTGCAACTGAAAGGGACACTATAAGGCTGAATGGTTTAAAATGATTCCTAGTTCAGGAGCGGATTCTTCGCTCAATTTCATACGAATAAGGAAGGATTGCTATTCCATATGGGAAAAGTTATGCGGCAATTGAATATCTTAGTCCATAGAAACCTTGCTAGTTTGGATGGTGTCATACCGTCACCTGAACTAGGCATCTGCGGCAACTAAACCACCTGAACTGGGCACTTTCCAAATCTTAGGTAGGCAGGGTCCAGGTCACTGTCGAACTGCTCCGATGGTTATTACATTCTGACCTACACGTCCAACTAATATGAATTTTTTCTAAGGGATTGACTACTTGATGTTGTGTATATTTGAGATCCGAGCTTGCGAGCATCCAGACTCCCAAAATATACACATCATTCTGCCCTAAATATCCAACTACCTGATCTGAATTTTTACTAAAGGTATTGAATACTTGATCTAATATTAAATCTAAAGGGTTATTTCTTCTAGGAGTAGTAATAAAAATAAGTAATATTAAATCTAAAGGGTTATTTCTGCTAGGAGTAGTAATAAAATTATCATTTACGTACCTTTCGGAGGGATCCCGCCCCCTTTCTCCGTCACTCACCCACCTATATAACGCGACATACCGACTGGCTGACTTCAGTTCTGTTACGAGGCCTGATGATGATGTCTTTGCATCGAAAGTGGTCCCCCCTGTACTCGACTTTCTAGAGACGATGGATTCCTCCGAAAGTTACGTAAATGATAGTTTTGCTTGTAGTACCGTATTTTTGAGATGCAACCTTGTATAAGTGTATTATATTACAGTGATTTGGAGCAGACCCTTCCTACTGTATCACGGTACGACACCATCCAAACTAGCAAGGTTTAAATGGACTAAGATATTCAACTGCCTCATAACTTTTCCCACATGGAATAGCAATCTTTCCTTTAAGATTATAGGGATGTAATGATAATTCAAAAACTATATTTGGTTATTAAAAAAAAAAAAATATATATATATAAAAATAAAAAATTGTGTTTTTTAATACTCACTCTTGTTTCGACTGCGAATACTGGTAGTGCTTTACTAAAAATTTCTTTGGTTTCTTTGCTTTGCAATTCAGTTTTGACAATCATGGAAACATTTCTCCTCCTTCCCTGGGCCGTTAAACAACCCATTTTGACACGGTAAACCACGCTGGCATAATTTTCTCCTTTAGGGACCGCGTTCTTCACTTCAACGGAAATTATATCCACGGGTTTTTCATCGTGGAAACGCTTTTTCAGAAAAAGCGCTAACAGCTGCGTGTCTAACCCTGGAATGATATTACACAAAAGTTTATTATTTCTCTATTGGTTAGCCCTTCTAAACAGAGCACCTGTCTATAATCATTAAGCGGTCTATTATACGTTAGGTATCTAAATATATCCGCGTAGATGTAGACTCCTACTTAAGAGAAATTAATTTAATTAAATAACACATCTACACTTTCCTAGTATTTAACACGAGCTGATCCACCTACTAAAAATTAATCATAAATAAAATCATATAGGTATTTAAAAACAAGTAGATCAGTGCTCACGAAGTGAGTCACATGAAAGCGCATTTTCTTTTGACGGCTGATTCAGGGTGGTTTCTCTCGTTACAATTTTATTCTTTCTGCTCCTGAGAGGCTCCGTTTCATATTGATCAGCTGAGTATTGCGGTTTCTCACGCTATAGTTCCATCACGCTACATGTATTTGCAACGGACATGCTTTGTTTGTAATTTCATGTTCGTTGCTAAATAAGAAAATACCCAACAATCCTCATATCCTAGTCACCAGAAAACTCTGAATTCTTCCGTGACGCAAATTTTTACCGACCCAGCCATAAGACGTAATATTAATGCCAAAGGATCTTAACTTCATAAGTTTTGATGCGTGCAATCTTCAATGCTGGTTAATATTTACAAAAACGAGGTGAGGTTGATTGCAAACCGTTGTGCGAATCCACCGCGTAGTAATACGCCGTTACTTTTTACTTCTGAAATTCACTGAATAGTTATGAATAATACCTAATATTATAAATTCCGGTAGTCGTTTCGGAATGATACAATATTATATCAAAAATGTAATTTCCCAAAAATTTAGGTATCTACTGTTTTTAACAATAAATAATTGGATCATTAAACTGTGATTTAGCCGCTCACCGTGATTTTCCGTCATCGTTGTCGACAGAGGCGCGTGTCGAATCTCCTCGCCTCCTACCTGTGACTGGTCTGATAGAACCCGCTCTTCACTTGTTTTGCCCAAGGCCGATAAACTAGTCGAGTGATAGGTGGGGGAGGTCAAAAAGATATGGTTGTACGCTAAGGGTTTCATCAAAACAACGATGAGAGCGATTCAAACCAGACCAGCGACAGAAGGTAACGCTGTGTAAATAAGGGTGTAAAGGAGATAAAGTGATCTGCGAAAATGGGGGAAAACGATGCCAATCGTATGTTGCGTCTGAGTCTACCTATTGATAGGGGAAGCATTGTTTTTACATTCGAGCGATGGAAAAAAAACCCATTTGCCAAGTTGGGTGGGTTTCGAAGGCAAGGGCGAGGTTATATTTTTCCCCTACATATTTTGGCGATCTCCTGGGCAGCCCCTCCCAGATTTTACTGCGGTCCTGAGACGGGCGGCGACGGCTTGTGACTTCAGAGCCTTCGTAGACACAGATCTAATAATTATAATCATTTATTGCTATTTTTTACACATAACATTTTTGTTAAAGTGTCGAACAAACGTCAAAAGATCATAAGGAACTAAAATATTATACAATTTACATCCATTGAAGTTTGAAAAAGTCTTCCAATTTATATAACTCACGCTGAATGAGATGCGATTTGAAAAGTATCTTAACTTGATGTAATGGCGCATCAAAAGGGCAAATGTCAATCATGTAGTGTGCCATGTAAAGGTTGAATATAGTACTTCAGGAGAAAAGCTATAAATACTCTTGTTGAGTATTTATGGTCGAATTTGAAGTGGTTGAATACATTTGGGTGCTTCTTTACATAAGTTAATATTTTGAAAAAGTACAGGCTTGGAAGAGTTAGTATGCCTTCACATCTGAAATGGCCTCTGTAAAAAGATCCAGAAGGGATGCCAACGATGATTCTAATTGCTCACTGGCAAGCCCCAGAAAAAGATCCCATATCGTGAACAATCCATGTAAGCCACATATTAGAGCTTCCCAAGAGGTAACTGGATTTAGCTTTCTGAAGTGCATAGCACACAGACGACAGCCTATAAGCGAGTTCCCTAACATGACCCCGAAAAGAAGTAGTAGAATCGAGAAAAATCCCCAAAAATCGAGCCTCCTCAGAATTTTTAACTTTTTTTTGCTGTTTCAACGAATTTTCGTAGAAAATGAAGCTATTGCAATGGCTTGGAAAATTTCAAAATCAAATCTTTGAAAAGTTTCTTAATTGAAATCCGTTTTGATGCATTCTGAAACGAATCCTAGATTGTATCGCTTTTTCATATATATATTAATTGCTATGCAATTCTTAGGCCGACCCCCAATAATTTTTTTAAAATGATGTCCACTTTTTTTGTGTAACGTTTTTTGTCCCGAGATGGGAAGCGAGAGGTCGTGGGTTCGAATCCCGGGCAGGCCTGAAATTTTTTTTTTTTTTTTTTCTCGTGAGCAAATTATCCTCGTTTTCTACACAGTAGAAAAGAGAAAAGATCCGGCGAGGCGCGAAGCGCCGAGTATAGATTAGGGGGGTCCAGGGGGGCGAAGGGCCGAGTATATATATATATATATATATATATATATTTATTTATTTATTTATTTATATATGTGTCATTCCAGACGATAACTGTCCTTAGGATTGAGATTAAAAAAATTGGTCCAGGACCTGTGAGGCACTGAAGGAGTGAGTCCAAAGTCTGTTAGGGCACCGGTGTACAATGGCAAGGCACCAGAGCTTGTTAAGGCACCCCTCCCCTCCCCCCGCCCCTTCTGAGAAGGCATGAAAGATGGGAAATCTTCGTATAGGTAGAATAAGGAAGGTATTAGGGTCAGAGCCTAATCAGCTGATCATTGTGGCTATGTACCTCGCCATTGTAAACAAGCAGTCCCGAAGAGGCTCCATTCCAAATCGCATTTTATTATTCAGAAGTTGGCTTGAGAGTTTACTTAATTGATCAGGCTGTTTCTGTACCTCGCCATTCTTAACCTGCCTACGTGTATTAAACGAATTTAAATGGCTTTGGCTAATAGAATAATTATGAATTTTTATGCTTTCATTATTATAATTATCATCGCCTCTGTCCTTAAGAAACACAGATGCCAGTGATGTAAAAGAATGAAAAAGATTAATAAAAGTGAACAAATTTGTATTTATTTAGATCACAAAAAAAAGTATTATGTAAATCAAAATAAATGGTGAAACTAATGAGAATTATACAACGGAATGCTTCGACATATATTCACAGTGTGCAGATGTCCTCACATCTGCCAAGATTCTCGCTCCTTCAAAGAAAATTCAAAAATCCCGCCCATTCTACGACCCAGGGTTGCCCCTAGTGCCTGTTAGCCTCCCGTGTCTCCCCAGACTGAGGCACAGGTCTTCCTTCCTAACATGATTCTCGGCCATTTTTGTCCTTAGCGTTTGCCAAGTATCAAAAGCTCCTTCGGAATTTTCAATTTTTTCGCTTTCATTAATTCATCTCATAAAATTACCATTTATTCACGTTCATTTATCACATTCATCAATCATTTAGTCATTCACGTCCATTTATTCATTCATTCCGCGTTATTTTCTTCGTCGTTTCTTCGCGAAATGTCATCTCAAATCGAGCTAACCTCAAGGCGTCGGAAGCGTCGGGCGGAATCCAGGTTTGGGGGTAGTAAGGGCTGTTTTATTACAGAACCCGACAATACCTATAATTCTTCAAGTAAGAGCCGGGAACCGCACCGCAGGAAGGATCGGCTTGGCGCGGGTGGATATAGCCCGGCGAAATACGCCCGAAGTTGTCCAGCACACAAGGGTGGCCGCTCCTCTAACCCTAAACATCACTGGCAGGAAAAGGTACGTTCCCCTTTTACTGATTCCGATTCTGAGGAAAAAATTTCCTTATATGGTTCGGATAATTTCCCGTCTTCAGTTTCTTCTGACTCTGATGCTTCACATCATTATAGGTCCCGATCATCAAGATCGCGATCTTCATCCTTGTCTACTCTCGACTCGAGGAGGCGCCCTAAGCGTCCTTCCCATCAACATCTGAGTTATGATTATAAAAGGTATGATACCAAAAAAGCTAGGTACCTCAAAAACCTCCCAAAGAGAGCTAGGTACGCGGTGCGGCGCACTATGCGGCCCAAGCGACGAGCTCTGAAGCTTGACAAGGCTTACGAACGCGAGTGGAGGGACCTCGTTCGGTTAGGGATGGACAAGGATGTGTATTCCAAATTATTTGAAGATTATGATCCGGAGATACACATGCGTTGCTTAATTCCCCCCATCATTGATAGTGAAATTCACCCACATTTGTCGAAACTCACAACACTTCGGGATCAGGGCCTGCAACGTACTCAACAGGCCGCAGGTAGGGCACTTGTGGCTACCGGGGCTGCCCTTACCATTTTAGCCAACCACATGAATAGGGAAGATCGAGCTGGCCATCAACTCTCCATGTCCCAGGATCAAACTTCAGACCTATACGGATTCCTGTGGGACACGGCGGCTCTTTTGGCTTCAGGTTTTTTCGGAACGACCAAAACCCGTAGGAATTTAATGATGTTTTCCATCAAAAAACAATTTCGCCAACAGGCTAGAAATGCCCCAATTAATGATAAATTATTTGGTGGGACCATTTGAAATTGTCCGTACATCAAAATTAGCAGATTCTGCTGCTCGCCATTTTTCTCTTCCCAACTTATTCATTAGAAAGGCGAATAAAAAAGGAACTCCCTCTTCGGGAAACGGACGGCGCCCTGCGTATCGGACACACAGGCACTATCGCCAGCCGACGCATGGCAATCGACCTCAAAACAAAAACAAGTACTACAAGAACCAGAATCGGAATCACCCGCTGAGGAAAGACCAATCAAACAGCATTCTCCCCAATCAGAAAAACAATGCTTAAATCCCATTTTCAATCAAAAGTATTCAGATCCCATACGTCGTCGACCAGTTTTGCCCGATAATATTAAATTTAATTCAAGCGTACCTCCTGCTCTCACCGAACCCAGTCAGGTTACAGGAGTGTCCTATGCATTTCGCGGCTCTCCACCTGTTCAGGGTATTGCTGAAGTCTCTGCGCTTGCGGGCTCAGCCCCTGCATCTCTGGGCACCACACAGGAACTGACCCGCTCTTCTTCGTCGTGCCGGTCTCCTGTGGTTTCGCAACAGGTGACATCTGCCGATGACGCTATTGCCCATCAGCCTCCTGCTGCGTTGGTAAGTGGACTTCAGTTACCTTATGCCGTACGTCTGAGATTTTTCTCTCAGCGTTGGCAGAACATTTTTATTTCTGACAATAATATTTTACAATGGGTAATAGGTTTGTCAATCCCTTTTGTTTCATCACCGCCCCCTCCTAATGGGAATGGCCATGAATGTGGGGCAACGCCGTTATTTGACGACCACATTTCACATTTACAATCCATAGGTGCCATAATTGAAATTCCTAAATGCGACGACCAATTTGTGTCATCTACTTTTTTGGTCCCGAAACCTGATGGTTCGTCACGTTTCATCCTTAATCTAAAAAATTTGAATGATTTTGTTTGGGCACTGTGGTGAAATCCACCCCCTCTTGTCAACAGCCCTTTTCAGGGCTACCAAAAAGAGGTAGGCACACCACAAAAATATTTATAAGACGTCGAGTTACAACTCCGTCAAACAAAATATTTCACCAGAGAGAAAATACTAAATTCTCTCCCAAAAGTGAAATATTAAAGAATAACACGCAAGGCGACCTCCCCAAACATTTACTGGGCGAGAGAGATGCGACAAACATCTCGAAACAAGTCGCCTTGAATGAGAACACGCAAGGCGACCTCCCCAAACATTTACTGGGCGAGAGAGATGCGACAAACATCTCGAAACAAGTCGCCTTGAATGAGAAACCTCAAACAGGAAAACTCAAGGTCGTTCAGCCACCCCCGGGGACCCCGTCAAAGCGACGGACGCAGGGAAACCACCTCGGAAGACCAACTCAGCTATCATATGCACAGATACTGAGAAAACACTGTGCGAACCAATGAGATTGCACAGTCGAATTTATGAAATTAAGCGAGCCAATCCGAAGCTAGTTTGATCGTACCAAATTATTTGACGAAACTAATTTGCATACTAACCATAAAGTAGCCACCACTTTTTGGTTATAAATACCTCGCTCAGAGCCTAGTGATTCATTCCACTCTCCGCTCTCGACGACGACACACTCTGAAGTACGAAGAATTCTACACGCTCTACGCTGACGAACCTTCTGCCTTACGAAGTCATCTCAAGAACGGTTTCCTACTGCTTTCTACAAGCCAGTCCTTCTCTCCACGCAGATCTCGCATTGGCATCTACGAGTCCAGTGATTATTCATCCTGCTCATTGCCCAACGTAGTTCATCTGTCAGGACGCCACCCGGTGCAGCTATCGATATCCTCTTTAGCTCGCACGCCCGAGGGACGTTCCGAGCCGTGTCGCCCGGGTTACGTAGCCTTAAGCTCGTAACCGACCGCTGTGGGCACGCCAGTAAATTACTCAGCTCCTCCGCTCTAATTTACCGTCTAAGGAAGCCTTTTTCAAGGCTACGAGGTAGGACCCTGCCATCCGAGCATTGGAAAGACGCTCTGGCAAGCGAGTCCACCTCCAAAACCCTCTATTTTTCACACATAGAGGCATCGAAACGAGCTAAAACTCGATCATTTCGATGGAACGTCGGCCTTCCTACTTCCCCTTGCAAGGGGAGGAGGGCGACGGCGAAGCCGGGCCGAGTAGCCCACGTAGTGCGCCCTACCGGCCACACGGCGAATCCGCTGAACCCAGCGACAGCGCAAGGCGCGACCCTCACGTCCGGATCGCCTTCTCGCCCGACGTATTCGTTCGAGAAACTTTCGAACAAGCCTCGCCTATACAAAAGATCGAGGAAACCTTTCAGACTCGCTCTGAAGCCGATCATTACGATTCGACCAAGCTGTCCGAATACCCACGATATTCGACGCAGGCTTACCCGGCCGATCCGAGTGTCAAATACACTCCAAATGTACAAAAAGCGAAGGATACTTTTCAGTACCTCAACCAAGCTCAACATATTCCCCTTTCAGATATAAATCTAAGGCCGGAATATTACAAAACGGCTCAGTACCAAACTGATCGAACCCAGCATTTGCTACGTGAGCCTAGCGCGCCACGCGGCTGCGACACGGACTATCTCTCCTTTCCGTCCGCCAAACCAGTTGACCTTGGCGGCTCCACCCGCATTCCTCGCGGGGGTGACCCGGAGACCAACCCGCATAACCGGGATATAAATGTCCGACTTGGCCTACCTACGCCAAGTAAAACCTATATAAATCCACTACAAATGGTGACCCCGCCTTTGAACAGGCTCAACACGGAGCATTTCGTTCCCTCTTATGAAGCTAGTGGATTTCAGGGAACCACTGCAGGCGTGCGACCCCCGCCGGGCCTCTACGCCCCACATCTCACGCAACATCCCTCTACACAAGGTGGTTTTCAAGCACTTTTAGAGGAGATGGGAGATTATCAGAAACCAATCTTCCAAAAGAAAAAGATCGATCGTGCACTCGCCGAATTCGATCAATACTGCGTGCGAAAACACCTGAGAACGCAAAACGAATGCTTCTCAGCTATATACAAGTGGGTACCAGAAGAAATGAGGGAAGCTATCGACTCAGCTTACCTCACGGCACCCCACGCACCCTACGAAGAGGCCAAACAGCGCCTCCAGCGAGAATATGGGTTGTCCTTACAGGACAGGCTCCTCGCACTCGAGGACCCCGCATCTCTCGCCAAAAAACCCAGCACCAAGTACCACGAGATGTACTCGAAAGCTGTTGGGTACTTTTCGGAGGCTCTAATCACTCAAAAGTGGATCGAGACTCTTCCCATCGAAGCACGAGGTATGGTCGCAGCTCAGCCTACCACGACCTCCCGGCTCGACCTAGCTGATACGCTACACGCGTACAGAACAGAGAATACTTCTCTGAACATACGAGGAGTAGAATCTACTCCGAAACCCATAAATACTGGTTTCAAAAAGGCCCTCTCGAAACAAGCTGAGTTCAAACCTCAACCAGTGGAGAGTAAGCCTCACAAACCGACGGCCTATGTCTGTCGGAACCACGCACGTTTCGGTAACGAAACTCGCAAATGTGCAGACCCAGAACACTGCACTTGGAAGACGAACACTGCTTCCAAAACTAACAGAAAGGCCGCGACTATAAGCCAGCCTAAAACCCGGGTTTCTACCGACAATACTCAGCGATCGAGTACCGTTCCAACCTCCGACACAGAGAGTTCGGAAAACGAATAACTGCCAGTGTATCTGAGCCAATACGCCGGCAGTCTACTGAGTATAAAAGGCTCTTTTTCAAGTGCAAAATAAATGGCACTGAATTTCTCATTGACACGGGAGCAGAAGTGAACATTCTGCCCCACAATGTCACAAAAAAATTGGGCTTGAAAATTCTCAAGTCCAACGTTAAGCTCACAGCAGCTAACGGAGCCCCTATAGACACACTAGGGCGAGCTGACACAACAATTAACATCGGCCTCGGGGACATGACCACCGAGTTTATGATCACGAAAGTTGATCTAGCGATCCTAGGTATCCCATTCCTCGAGTCTTGGGATATCGGAATACGGGTCAAACACAAGTACATTTATAAAGATAAAATAAAGTGCTATGCCGATCAAAAAATAGCTGCAGTCATGAACAAAAAGTTCACTGACGAACAAATTGCAGCTAATATCCCTCATCGTGACAATACCCCTCAACCAGAGGAAGTGCAAATCACGGAGGACGAAAACATTCGCTCTATCATTAACAAATACAATGATAAAATGAGCAAAATTCATGGTAAATGGAAAAACAACGGGGTTTACCACCGTATAACCACGGAAGGAACACCAGTACACTTCCGAGCAAGACCCATGGCAGGAGAAAAACGGGCTCAAGTCAAAAATACTTTTGACGAAATGCTTTCAGAAGGCATAATTGCACCATCGGATTCCGAATGGGCATCCCCGTTACACTGTGTGCCAAAAAAAGACGGGTCATGGAGAATCACCGGCGACTACCGTTTCCTCAACGCGAAAACGAAGAAAGACGCCTACCCTCCTCCTCACATTCGCTCTTTCCAAGCGAATTTACATGATACGCAAATCTATTCGACAATAGATTTAAAATCAGCGTATTATCATATTCCGATGCACCCAGGTGACGCTCATAAAACTGCAATTATTACACCTTTCGGTCTTTATGAGTTTAAGAAAATGAGCATGGGTTTGGCCGGAGCGGCTCAAACATGGCAAAGATACATGGACAGCATTATGCGAAAATTTGATTTCGCATTTGTATACCTAGATGACATCCTGGTGGCTTCTAAAAATTATAACGAACACATGAACCACCTCAGACAAATTTTTGACAAACTAGGGGAACACGGACTTCGAGTAGGTTTTGATAAATGCATTTTTTCAAAACCTACCGTCGATTTCCTAGGTTTCACTATCTCGAAGGAAGGGATAATTCCTAAACGAGATAAAATAGAAGCCATAGAACAGTTTCCTAGGCCAGTAGACGTACGAAGTCTACGCAGATTCCTAGGTATGTGTGGTTTCTACCGAGCATGCTCAAGCAAATTCGCTCACACGGCACAACCTCTGTATGACTCCATTCAGTCAAACAAAAAAAATGACAGAACACCTATCGAATGGACATCAGAGAGAGAAAAAGCTTTCAACAGCTTAAAGCAAGCAATGATCAAAGCAACATTGCATAACATTGCTCACCCACACCCTACGGCGGAGTGGAGATTAGTCTGTGACGCATCCGACACACACATCGGAGCGGCACTAGAACAAGAAATTACAGACAAACATGGCTCGAAATCGTACCAACCATTGGGATTTTTCAGTAAAGAAATTCCAGAACAATGGAAGAACAAAGCATCGTTCGACAAGGAAATGTTCGCCGTTTACCAAGCGTGCATTCACTGGCACAACGACTTGGACGGCAGATCTTTCCATATTTGTTCGGATCACAAGCCTCTGCTAGGCACGATGCTTAAGAAGAATGCACATTTTTCTAAAATGAGATTAAGATGGCTAACATACATCTCTCAAATGACGAGTGACATTCGTCATATTTCCGGAGAGAGCAACGTCGTCGCCGACGCACTCTCCAGACCCTTCGATCCGGTTGAAATTCAAACGAAATCGATTTCAACCCAGACGGACGAGGGTCCACCCATAGCCGAAATTTCGAAAATTACGGCTGCAATAGAATGCAATCTTCTACTGCACATTTCAAATTCACAAATTCGTTCTCCCCCTACCGCGGAGGACAAATTGAAACTCACACGAGTTGAATTCTCTCAAGGAGAAATTTGGTGTAACCTAGACCTAGGACACCCTAGACCTTATATTCCAAACGAAATAAGGGAAGAAATAATAAGCCAAATTCACAATTTGGGACACCCAGGTATACACTCTACAGTGTATAAAGTTAAACAACGATATTTTTGGCACGGACTCCGTGCAGATGTCGCAAACTGGGTCCGAGCGTGCGAAACTTGCCAACGAGCAAAAATCACGCGCTCCGTGAAGCTCCCTTACTCCGAATTTGAAACGGCAAACAAATTTTCATACGTACACGTTGATATTACCGGACCCTTACCTTTAGCTAAAGGAGGAAAACGTTACATTTTGATGATGGTTGATAGAGCAACGGGTTGGCTAGAGGCAGTCCCTCTTAACAACATCGAAACAACCACAATCACAAATGCCTTTATCAATATTTGGGTAGCTTCAAAGGGCGTACCTAAATACATCACAAGTGATCAGGGCACTCAATTTGAATCAGATCTGTTCAATTCCATTATGGAACGTCTCGGAGTAAAACATACTCACACGTTACCATACAAACCGGCAACAAACGGAATGGTAGAACGCAGAAATAGATCTTTGAAAGAGGCTCTCAAAGCTCAAAACGAAAATTGGCTCGACGCACTTCCCAAAGTTCTACTCGCCATGCGTACGGCAGTAGACCCGGCGACCGAAACTACGCCTTTCCAAAAAGTTTACGGAATTGACGTACCACTCCCAGGAGACATTTTCGTAACTTCTACGAACCTTTCGGAACCTCTTTTCTTCCGGCCTACGCATATTAAACATAATAATACGAAATATGCCGTAAACATGCCCAAAAATTTGGATACATGTACTCATGTCTATATCAGAGTGCCCACACAGCTCACCTCTCTGCAATGTCCTTACACGGGACCATTCAAAGTGGTTAGAAGAGATAAGTTTTCGGTTACAGTGCAAATTGGCGAACATACTAAAAAAGTTCCCAAACAGCAAATCAAGCCAGCTTATACATACTCTACACTCGGAAGAAGCTGTATCACAAGGACAATCTGTGTCACAAAATCAGACAGAACGTAAGGAGAAAACTCCCCGAAAATCTGCCAGAAGGCACGTCCCCTCTACCAAATTCGACGAGAGGTGGGTAACGGCGCTCGAATCACCCCAACCGGCGTCGTCGTTATTAACACGACGTCTTGGGAGGGCCCCTGTGGTGAAATCCACCCCCTCTTGTCAACAGCCCTTTTCAGGGCTACCAAAAAGAGGTAGGCACACCACAAAAATATTTATAAGACGTCGAGTTACAACTCCGTCAAACAAAATATTTCACCAGAGAGAAAATACTAAATTCTCTCCCAAAAGTGAAATATTAAAGAATAACACGCAAGGCGACCTCCCCAAACATTTACTGGGCGAGAGAGATGCGACAAACATCTCGAAACAAGTCGCCTTGAATGAGAAACCTCAAACAGGAAAACTCAAGGTCGTTCAGCCACCCCCGGGGACCCCGTCAAAGCGACGGACGCAGGGAAACCACCTCGGAAGACCAACTCAGCTATCATATGCACAGATACTGAGAAAACACTGTGCGAACCAATGAGATTGCACAGTCGAATTTATGAAATTAAGCGAGCCAATCCGAAGCTAGTTTGATCGTACCAAATTATTTGACGAAACTAATTTGCATACTAACCATAAAGTAGCCACCACTTTTTGGTTATAAATACCTCGCTCAGAGCCTAGTGATTCATTCCACTCTCCGCTCTCGACGACGACACACTCTGAAGTACGAAGAATTCTACACGCTCTACGCTGACGAACCTTCTGCCTTACGAAGTCATCTCAAGAACGGTTTCCTACTGCTTTCTACAAGCCAGTCCTTCTCTCCACGCAGATCTCGCATTGGCATCTACGAGTCCAGTGATTATTCATCCTGCTCATTGCCCAACGTAGTTCATCTGTCAGGACGCCACCCGGTGCAGCTATCGATATCCTCTTTAGCTCGCACGCCCGAGGGACGTTCCGAGCCGTGTCGCCCGGGTTACGTAGCCTTAAGCTCGTAACCGACCGCTGTGGGCACGCCAGTAAATTACTCAGCTCCTCCGCTCTAATTTACCGTCTAAGGAAGCCTTTTTCAAGGCTACGAGGTAGGACCCTGCCATCCGAGCATTGGAAAGACGCTCTGGCAAGCGAGTCCACCTCCAAAACCCTCTATTTTTCACACATAGAGGCATCGAAACGAGCTAAAACTCGATCATTTCGATGGAACGTCGGCCTTCCTACTTCCCCTTGCAAGGGGAGGAGGGCGACGGCGAAGCCGGGCCGAGTAGCCCACGTAGTGCGCCCTACCGGCCACACGGCGAATCCGCTGAACCCAGCGACAGCGCAAGGCGCGACCCTCACGTCCGGATCGCCTTCTCGCCCGACGTATTCGTTCGAGAAACTTTCGAACAAGCCTCGCCTATACAAAAGATCGAGGAAACCTTTCAGACTCGCTCTGAAGCCGATCATTACGATTCGACCAAGCTGTCCGAATACCCACGATATTCGACGCAGGCTTACCCGGCCGATCCGAGTGTCAAATACACTCCAAATGTACAAAAAGCGAAGGATACTTTTCAGTACCTCAACCAAGCTCAACATATTCCCCTTTCAGATATAAATCTAAGGCCGGAATATTACAAAACGGCTCAGTACCAAACTGATCGAACCCAGCATTTGCTACGCGAGCCTAGCGCTCCACGCGGCTGCGACACGGACTATCTCTCCTTTCCGTCCGCCAAACCAGTTGACCTTGGCGGCTCCGCCCGCATTCCTCGCGGGGGTGACCCGGAGACCAACCCGCATAACCGGGATATAAATGTCCGACTTGGCCTACCTACGCCAAGTAAAACCTATATAAATCCACTACAGGCACCTCACTTTAAAATGGAAGACCATAGGACGCTCATGCGCATTCTTCCTCCCTCGTACGTCGGGGTCACAATTGATCTTCAAGATGCTTACTACTCTGTACCCATTCACCCCGACCATTACAAGTTTTTAACTTTTAACTACGATCATAAACTTTTGCATTTACATGCCTACCATTTGGCCTTTCATGCGCTCCCTTTGTGTTTACAAAGCTAATGAAGCCTGTCATGGCTCGTCTACGACAGTTGGGTATTTTATGTCTTAATTACCTTGATGACATATGCATTCTTGCCAAAGATAATGAGTCATGTAGTCGGGCTTACTCCACCACGGTCTCTCTCCTGGAGTCACTGGGGTTTAGTATAAATCGGGAAAAATCCGCCTGTTCTCCCAGCACTACGTTCAAATTTTTGGGCTTCATTTTCAACTCTGTGAATTTAACGATTTCTCTTCCCCCAAATAAGGTCCAAAAAACGTCATCAGCAATCATCTCACTTCTTCAATCTCCTTCACCTTCAATTCGAGAGGCGGCTCGGGTAATCGGCCTGCTCATTTCCTCTATTCCCGCAGTGCCTTTTTCCCTCATCCATTGCCGTTTGTTAGAATACGATAGATTCATCGCCTTGTCATCTCATAACGACGACTATTCTGCTCCCTTTTCTCTATCTGAACACTCCAGGAGAGACCTCCTTTGGTGGTTATTGGCCTTGAAAAATCCTGTAAATGCTTTTCCGGGGGATAACTTTGAGCATGAAATGTTCTCGGACGCCTCCACTTCTGGCTGGGGTGGATTTTTAACCCCCCATTCCACGGGAGGATGGTGGTCAAGGGACCTGGTATCAAGACACATTAATGAACTAGAGCTCTGGGCAGTATTTGAAACGTTGCAGCATTTCGCGCACTCCTGGACCCACACCTCCATCCTCCTTAGAGTGGATAATACAACTGCTATCGCCTGTATCAATATAGGGGGTAACGCTTTATTTCCTCACCTACACGCAGTAGCAGCAAAAATCTGGGAGTTCTGTGCTACTCGCCACATCACCTTCTTTGCCTCCTACATCAAATCAGCAGAAAATATACAGGCGGACATAGAATCACGCCGTTCTCAGGAGGATTATGAATGGGGATTGAACTCGGATTCCTTCAGACAAATTTGTCTAACGCTGGGCACGCCTACTATTGACCTTTTTGCCTCGTCGGACCTTCATCAACTCCCAGATTATTGTTCATGGAAGCCAGACCCAGGGGCCTATGAGGTTGATGCTTTTACCATTTCATGGAGAACTTTCTTTTTCTTTGCTTTCCCTCCATTTTTCATCATCCCCAGGGTCCTGCAGAAAATAATTAGAGATCAATCGTCGGGTATTGTTGTTGTTCCTGATTGGCCTTCTCAGTCCTGGTTCTCACTGTTCAATCTATTAGCGACTTCACAAATAATCAGGTTACCACCCTCTAACAATCTGCTCTTTTCTGTTGTTGACAGTCGACCTCATCCAATGGCCAGCAACCTGTGTCTTCTGGCCGCAATTTTATCGAGCAGCGCTTTGCCCGAGACGGCCTCTCAGCCTCTGTGATTGAGACACTTACGTATTCTCTCTCACCATCAACTTTTAAACAATATGAGTCCACATACAAGCAATGGACAGACTTCTGCCGACAAACAGATAGTAATCCTCTTGATATTTCTGCCAAGCAGGTAGTTTCCTTTTTACAATTTATATTTGATACAAAACCTGTTGCTTATCAAACATTCAACTCCCATCGTTCTGCTCTGGCCCTTGTAGCCTCAACGGACATCTCCTCAGATCCTCTGATTCATAGATTTTTGCAAGGTGTATTTCGGCGACGTCCCTCAATACCTAGGTATACTTCTACTTGGGACCCTAAGACCGTGCTCTCCTACCTAGAACACTTTCACCCGAACTCTCTCTTATCATTCTCAAAAAAGTTACTACTTTTACTCCTACTGGCCTCAGGCCAACGACTCCAAACAATAAGGGCTATCGAGAGGTGCAATATTCATTTTACTGACTCAGGGGTTTCCATTTGGGTGGACAGGCTTCTAAAAACCTCTAGACCCGGATTCAAGGGTATGACATTATCTTTCCCTTTATGCCACAGCAAAGGGGAATTTGTATTCCTTCCATATTAAAATCGTTTTTGGCCTTATCAGAAAATATCTGCCCACCACACCACAAAGCCCTTTTCATTATTTCATCTCCCCCTCACACTCCGGCAACGGGCCCCACTCTAGCCAGATGGGCTAGGGATATGCTACAGTCGGCGGGTGTAGACTCCGGTACCTTTTCGGTACATTCTACCCGGCACTCCTCGGTCAGCGCAGCTGCAAGAGCTGGGGTTTCAGTTGACGTTATAATGAAAGCAGCCGGTTGGACACCCTCCTCTGGCATGTTTGCTCAAATCTACAATAGACCTATAGAAGACGAATTTACCTTCTCCAGGTCTGTTCTCTCTTCCTAATCTTACTGCCCAGTGATTTTACATTTATCTCTAATTTCTTTGGAAGAGCTTCAGATTCCGGTGGGGGTGTGTTTTACCTCATCCAGTTCAACTATTTTGTCAGTGTTTTTATTTTTTCATTCAGTGGATTACATTGTAATAATTTATGCAGTTTTCATTAATTAAGAGAATTACATTTTATTACTCTCTACAGTTATTATATCTGTTTCATTTTTCTTACAATATATAAGCATTTCTGTTTTACGAGGTGGAAATGGTCTTTCTTAATCCTTCCTCATAATGCTCATAAACTTTCTGATCATGCAAAGCATTAATTATCCCTCACTGTCTCTCGTACGATATGAGTAACCTTCCTTCCTCCTTTCTGTGAGGGGGGGGGGTTTGAAGTATTTGTCCACAATCCATGACACTAGGTGTCCCTTTATCACACCCATATTGAATAGGGACTAGTATTCTAGGAATTTGGAGATTTGTTCCCACTTTTCTTCACTGCATTCTTTTTTCACTATTCTATAGGTTTTCAGGATAAGGGTTGCCCCTCCTCCAATCAAGTCCCGTTCAGAGGGTTCTTTAAACAATCTGCACACTGTGAATATATGTCGAAGCATTCCGTTATATAATTTCCACTCAACCCAACGGAGTGTTAGGTCGAGTGGGATTATATTAGGAATGCAAGACATATATTCACAGCCCACCCAGAACTTGGTCGTTCTATGATGTAACCATTCCCAACCCCTACTCTCTGACCGGTCCTTCTTGTCAAACGCCCCATTTACTTCTTTGAAATATGGCCGAGAATCATGTTAGGAAGGAAGACCTGTGCCTCAGTCTGGGGAGACACGGGAGGCTAACAGGCACTAGGGGCAACCCTGGGTCGTAGAATGGGCGGGATTTTTGAATTTTCTTTGAAGGAGCGAGAATCTTGGCAGATGTGAGGACATCTGCACACTGTGAATATATGTCTTGCATTCCTAATATAATCCCACTCGACCTAACACTCCGTTGGGTTGAGTGGAAATTATTGATTGCGCTGAATCTCCAGCTCCATAGCAAGGCGAGCCTATTTAATGAGAAGTTGATTTCGTTTTCATTTTGCTTCCACCTTGAGCCTTGGCGAGACATTGGAGGAACGTGGAACTCGATCCATTCCACATTTCGGCTTCATAGGTTGAATAGCAATAAACTTAGTTCCGGATCTCACTCAGCTGATCTGGGGGTCACTAAACTTCATGATTCGTTTCTAGACGTTCCAAGGGTTCTCAATTTAAAATGTTTGCTTCATAGGTTGAATATCAAAGAAATTAACTCCGGAGCCCACTCAGCTGAACTAGGGGGCTTCAGACTTGATAATTCATGTCTAAATGTTCCAAGGGACCTCCATTTTAAATTTCAGTTTCATGGAGGTTAAATATCAAAAATATCAAATAAAATAGCTCCAAATCTCACTCAGCTGATCTGGGTGGCTCTAGACTTCATGATTAGTTTCTAGACATCCCAAAAGGCCTCCATTTCAAATTTCAGTTTCATAGGTTGAATAGCAAAGAAATTAATTATAAAAATTAAGGCATGAAAGATGGGAAAGCTTTCGTATGGGAAATTGGAAAACCCGGAGCCCAATGAACACCGTCGGTTCGAGAGTTAGGTAAGCTGATTGAGCGAATAACAAGACGACGTTGAAATGCAAAAGTCATAGCTCTGCCTGGTCTGCAGCCAGTTTTACACGGTGATTTCCTCCCTTTCTGAGGATTGTTACCCTTTCCACTCCTCTTTACTTTCCAGGCTTATGGGTGCAGGCCAGTCAGCTACCACTCTGTTTAATAAGTGAAACTACAAGATACATAAGTCAGGCACGACAGTGAGTAAAGAAACATTTCTTCTCTTTCACTTTTATTTATTGCTATAAATATGAATTATGAACCGTAACGTAAATATAATTTGTGTAATAAGGCTTTGCCGTTCATTGAATAAATGTCAGCTTGTGTTGAAGAAGGTCTAGAAATGTGTAGAATTGTTATTTAGTGAGAGTCTACGCCTATGCAGATATATTCTTATAATATACTAGCCGATCCGGCGGACTTTGTCTGGCCTAACATATTATCCGTACAGTCATGGCTATAAAATAAATAATAATAATTTATTAATTAAAATGTATTATTTAATTGAAGCGAAGAAAAGGTTGAAAATAAAAAGAAGTATGCATAAAGGGTAAATTCGGGAAGGTATGTAAGGTAGGTATTATAATTTTAATTCATAATGATACAATTCATTTTGTAAACGATCCCTTTCCTAAGCTGTTCATCTTGCTTTTCAGTTTCTTCCAATTCCCTTTCAACAGTCACATGTCACTTATAGAAGACGTATTTGAATTAGTTTCATGGAAAGATACCATCATTCTATTCATTTCTCTATGTCCCAGAGAGACTTCCTACCTCATTTTAAATTCCCAGGGTGAATAGGAGAGAATTCAGCTAAGTCAGCTGATCTAGTTGGAAACCCTCATTTCATTCGTCTCTTAATGTCCTAGAAAGGCTCCCTATCGAATTTCAAATTCCCAGAGTGAATAGGAGAGAATTTAGCTAAGTCAGCTGATCAGGAAAGAGCCTATAATTGTATTCGTTTCTCGATGTCTGTGGAAAACGGATTTAAATCTGCGACTATGTGCTGCCAAACTCAACTGTTGACATCGCCGAATATGCATTATCTCTTTCCTTCCATATATTTCCTTTTCCACAACCCTTTTATTCTTCCATTACCTATCATAATCGCACCTCCTATTAACTTCAACTCACTTTTTTCATAATTTAGGTATAAATGAGTAATCAATATTTCGTTGACACAATGTAAACATTGGGCAGCCGTCGAACATTCACTGTTTTCTAGATTCAGAATTTCCAATAGCGCCAACATTACATTTCATAGATCTGTAGGTGTTTCAACCATTCTATAATTGTTAGGTAATATTTGCAATATTATTATTTATTAAACTTGTTGAAATTAAATAACCTTGTAATACAAAAATTATTTATAACTTTCTATATTTATAAAGTGGTATTTAATGCTGGTTTTGTGAAGTGATCGTCCACTGTTTCACAACATTATTCTTCATCATGGACCATTCAACCCTGTAAGGACAAAGAGGTAGAAGCGAGATGCTTTCAAGCCAGCCATTTTCCGTTTTTGACCACATTTTCGTTGAGCCTTTATATATCCAAAATGATCCATGCGATTTTAAAGTAGGTACTTTTACCTAATTTCAACACCAAATCAATGGGATTAGGTTACACTTTCCGGAAAATCGTCTGGGTCACCATCAATTGGATATATCTTCCTATTTCAAACTTGGTTGGAAGTACCTTTCCCAACCTTGTTGTCTGTTGCTTGATCACCAGCTCAGGATAATTGTGATGATATCTTACCTATCTATTTTCTACCTACACCTTTATATTCATTTTCATCTGTATCTTCTGGGCTCTTTCTGGCTACCTATCATCATCATTCTTTCTACCTACCTATTTGGAGTTGACCTTCACTTTCCATACTTATCTTTGGAACTGAACTTTGGGGAACAGGGGTTATCTTAGCTTTACCTTCTTTACTCCTCGTCAGTTCACATATGTGCCTACCTTTATCTTTTCTAATTCCAACAGTGGACATATAGGTAGGAAAACCAATATTTGTACCTACACATACCTATCCAAAGTTACCTCACTCAATAAACTAGGTGAACAGATTTATATATATTTCATCCATCATTCCTAGTCACAAATACCACTAATGTAGTCATTATTTATCACAGTACATTCCTATTCATCTATTAAAAAATAAAGTCCATTCAATATATTAACTATTTGAGCTTTGTAGGGCGTGCTAGTTAATTTGCACTGTCATGGCTGAGGATAGCACGGTGAACAAACACTACCAAATAGCAGAGCAACATGTATTGGACAGGGTCGGTGCTGTCACCAACGCAGCAGGCTCTTAGTCCTTCACAAAATAATGTCCCAGAGCATCTCCCTATCAAATTTCAAATTCCCAGGGTGAAAAGGAGAGAATTTAGCTCACTCAGTTGATCAGGAAAGAGCCCATAATTTTATTCGTCTTTTGATGTCTCAGAGGTCCACCCTATCCAAATTCAACTCCCTTGGGTGAACAGAAGAGAATATTTAGCTCTCGTTTTCTTTCTTTCATTTCTCTCTCTCTCTTTTCTTTTGTTTTAACAATAATTGGGACTGGTAAAAGCTTCCCGGTTTCTTCAACCTCAGTATAACCTTAGCTACGTTAAAACTCTTCCCGACCGAGATTGCTGCAGTTAATAAGGCGTTTTTAATATCAATTTTTGATGATCTATCTTTACAAATAGAAAATGCTCGATTCAACCCACCAAAATCGTTGTGGTATTGTTGAATCTGTTATTGAAAGTCCTTTACACCTAAACCCACCATGATTTTGTTTATTTAAAAGGAAGTGATTGTTGTGGAAGTGGTTGTTGTGATTGTTGTTGGGTTCAGGCTAATGAAATTGTCGAAGTGAAGCATTTCGAATGAGACAAGAAGCAAACACGGTTTTCAATAAAATGGCGATTTTAAGGCTAAAAGGAGTGAGTTGTAAAATTTCTATAAAGCCTATCTTTCTCTCTGGAGCTCAAAGGGCAGGCTGTAAAAAACAGCATAAAAATCGATTCATAATTTTGGTCGCACATGAAGGACATACAAAAAAACATAGATAATTTGATTTTTATAGATGGCTAGCTAATATACTAATAATTGTAGACAGGTGTTCCGCGAAGGAGGGATATCCAATAAAGTAATAGTAAACCCTTGTGTAATAATTTACGGAGTTTGGAAGTTAAATACCAAGAATTGGACATGTTTACAAGGGTGAAGTATGTTTATGTGTCTAAATGAAAATGGATTCCAATCTAAAAAAATATTTATTTATTTAGTCAAATACGGGCAAAGCCCAATATGCGGGTACGAGGGTGAATCAAATGCACGCAGGCTAAAGTGAAATGAAATAGAAGTTTTAAAGAAATGATCAAGATGACAATACAAAGTGTTATACAATGATAATATAAAATGAAAATGCTTTAATCTAATCCACCGCTCTCAGAATCGAAAGTATTTTTGATTTCAAATTATTAAGTAATTCTATCGTGGAAAAAAAAAAAATAATAATAAATAAATAAATAAATAAATAAATTGAGGTTAGGTTCCAGGCTGAGAAAATAGTTTCCCTACATTGGAAGTCTGGAGATAGGTTGGGGGTACAAGTAATTGGTGTGATGAAACACAATGTTAGCCATTAGAGCGTGACGATGTCGATATGGAGGCACATTGGGATGAATTTGGGAAAGTAGGGTGGGACAATTAATATGGTTGATAAGTAGATTATAAAGAAAAGGTCCAGTCATGCAGCATGATCGTATGAGCGAAATTTCGTAAATTGTCGTATTATTGTTAAATTGTTTTGAAATTTAAGCTTTAAGAGTGCATGAAAATTGTAAACTATTAATTTTATGGCAAAAAAAGTATTCTGAAGGATAATTTCCTATTCAAATAGAGGTTTTGAATTGTTAGCTTTTTTTGCAGTTTTTATCGATTTTTTAGCAAATTTTAGGTAAATTTTCAGCACAATTTTGAACATAAATATTTAAACCTAGGACCATCTTCTTCAGTCCAAACTCAAGCAACAACCAGCCTTCTCTCTTACCAAACCTAACTCTTCCAGTTTGCAAGAGTGCCTACTTATTTTCTTTTCATTGGTTTTATATACCTATCCGGAAGTTCCAATTTAAGTTAGTCAGTTCTCGTTCATATTCTTACCTTCTTTATACAAATATCTACAGAGCCTTTGCAGTCTGGAGTTAGTCAGAGTTACAAGCGTCTAAGCGGTCTGGATATTAGATAGTCAGGAGCTACGGTATAATCCGGCCACTAGGGCTCCAATGTGACCAGCTATTAGAATAGGAGGCTACAGAATGTAGAGATACGGCCACATAGGGTATAAAACGTCCATTTCGGTTTTTATTTGTTCAGAAGTAAGCATATTTTCTCAACGTATATTTCAAAAGAGTGAAATTCATTTCGCAAGCTTCGGTTTTCATCTTCACGCACCCAAAACAATACCGACAATCAAGTAGATTGTCTACACACATTTACCACATCTACATCTACATTTGAAAGTATTTCTACTTTTCAAATTAGACCGGCTTTATCTAAATTCTTGATGTCCTCGCCTATTGCATTCATCGCTTTGCCGTCCGTAAACACCGACTGATCCACAACTTCATGGGGCTGATGCGTCGTGATTTTCTCCATATCGAACGCCGTTGTCGTCTCTGCCGTCATGAAAGGATGGAATAACATGTAAGCCAGCTGCGCATACTCGACTCGTTTCCACTCGGATTTCACATCGTCCATGTTGGGGATGTAGCCGGAATATTTGAACATCTGTAAGTTTTTCTCCAACGCCAGCTGATAGATCTCGAGGAGCTCACCCAGCCGCGACCTTCTCACGTTGGGGACTGTACTTGTGAAGAGGAAATAAACGACGTCCCATATGAAAGAGTTGATGTTGCATATTTGAAAATCGACGAACCTGAAATGATAATGGGGACATTGTAAATATAATACCCAACAATTCAAACAATAAATCTATTCTTTTCATTATATCAAGTAAAAAATAGTAAGAAATATCAAGTTAATGCTGGAAGCCATTAACTAGGGCTGATTTAATGCACACTAGGGGTGATTTAAAGCAAAACAAAATAGGGGATCTTCATATTTATTATTCGTGACACTGGAAAAGCCAAATTTGACAAGATACAACGGTGATGTAGTAAATACTGTAAAAATGTAGTAATAATGAATGTAAAGTAGGGAATTTATACATGAGAATGTACCTGATGAATATGCTAAAGTGATCATTTCCAATGATGATTCTGGTACAACAAAAACTAGACGCTAACTTAGAAAATGTAATTAAGCAGTACATTTTACACAGATATCACTTTGTAAAACAAAGCATTTAAACAGCATGAAAAATACGGAACGACCATAACAGTATAAACAAATACATGACGCCCCAATTCACACTAGTATTCACACTAGCAGTTTGTAGGTAGAACCGAATAGTTTCGGGGGTATAGTGGATAGATGTTTCTATGTGTTCCCCACCATTCCACCCAGCATACCTATTACATCATCATGTACAAAATACATGAATACTACATGATTATGTTAGGTATGTCATTATGTTGTCTGATATTATCAGATATCTGCCCCGTGAGTTGGTAAGTCGACGCCAACTCACTGTAGTAGTTAGTGGTACCAAACAATTTACTGGGGAGAGTAGATGGTTATATTTAATATAACAACTAGTACTTAAGTTGATCAATGTGACCATGTTCCATTCATTTTGGCAGTATGAGCTCGATTTCTTCGTCAGAAACCCATGGAAAAACTTTTAATACCTACATCACTTTAATATTTCACAATACGCTTTCACAATGAGACTTAGACAATTTTGAAAATTGTAGGGAGATAATCCAATTCGCGAAAAATAGTAGGTATTCTAGAAATGGTTAAGATAACACATGCAAATTCAATGAACTTCCGAAAAGACACTCAAGTAAACAAGAGACACAAGACACTCGTACTTGATTGAGGGACTCTAAATTTATAATTACCGTCACCAGCGAACTAGGTAAAACATACGGAAAAACAATGTTACCCACATGAACGTAATCAATTTTAAATTTGATTTCTGATAACTTTGAATTCGATTGTTATCGCAAAAAGAAAATAATAAGTGGATATTTTAAACATTTTGAATTTAATTATTTTGAATTTTGTCTCCTTGGAGATGCCCCAGTTCCTAGGGAGAAGTTTTGGAGTTCAATGAATATACCAATTGAAGGACATGAAGGCCTTTTTAGGAAGTCTCTCAGAAGCTAGGTCATACAGGCAAAGCCTCTTATTTAAGAGGGATAACCTATTAGTAACTCATCCAGGGGTGTAGGGGACAACCCAAGCACGAGAAGAAAAAACCACATACGAATCCGCGTCAGACCATTCTAAGGCCGAATCTGTGGGAAAAAAAATCATAAGTGTGTGCGTGTGAGAATGTGTGTTTCGTGATAAATTTTGTCGACGCTGCCCAGGCCACAATTCTCAACCGAATGATTCTTTTTTTGTTCAACTAGGAATTTGGTATAGTTTTGGAAGGTATATCAAGAGTTTCAAATTTCATCATGGAAGTGGGTGAATGGAGGGGGTAATAGTAATAAATCATAATGTTTAACTATTCTCCTCAGATTTTCATGATAATTTTTTTAAATTCAATATTATCAGTTTGGTCTAGTTTTGGAAATTAACTCAGGAGTTTCGGGATAGGAATTCGCTGTCGGTGGAGGGAGTTGATGGGGGGGGGGGGGGGGGTCGAGTTCGAGAAGTCACGATATTTTTGTTTTTTCTCTTATTTTAACTCTCACCAACAATATATAAAATCCATTTGTAGGGACGTCCCTATAATGCATGGATTACGTACCATTATATTTTAGTAAAGTCTTGTTGAGACGTTCCTCGGATGGTATAAATAAGTGATTTATTGTTATTTTATAATATAGTCAATTCCCAACCCAGAAGTTTTAACCAACTCCCAAGGAGTGTAGTTCTAATTCCATTATTTTCCTAAGATACTAACAATCATGTACTACATCCCAGTACCACACTCGCCTGGTCGGGACCCCCATTTTTACGTTGTAATTATTTGAAAATTGTTGCAGAAGAACTATTTATCGTAGGATAGTGTGATTATTGTCCAAATTTTCAGGACAAAATCTACTTTCTATTGAGAAATATACACTCTCATGTCCGCATACCTACCCTATTAAAGTTTTCCTCACTGTGGGGTTAAGTAGAAAATCAAATTGTTTAATATGTTCAAACTCGCTTGTACTGAACACACTATTCTTAAATTTTTCATTAAAATTGGGCGGAAATTAGGTATAGTTTTGCCTGTTTGCCAAATGGAAGACTCATATATACAAGTAGCCCAAATTGTTCAGGATGGTCTAAAACGTAAAGAATAAATGAAAATTTAAACGGTTCTTCTGCTTCGTATTAGGTAGACTCTAGAGTAAAAACTTTGCAAATTATTACATAAACGTTTATTGTTCGAGCCTTAAGCCTTCTAAGGTACGAACAATAAACACAATGGGGTTGGGGTCAAGGGCAATACACCTCCATATATCCTCAGATGTCGTTACTCAGAGGCAACCCAGCAATATGCTGGACACACTCTCTTATTCACTGATGGCTCAAAAACGCCTTATGGTGTTGGCCTTGCTGTATGGAGCCCCAACTTCCAAGCCACTAGACGCCTACCACCTGTTGCGTCTGTGTTCACAGCAGAGCTGTGGGCAGTGACGCTGGCTGTTCGACACTGCCAGCTATCGGGAGTTGGAAATTATGTGATCTGTAGTGACTCACTGAGTACCATCGAGGCGATTAGGGGCACATATTCATATGATCCCCTAATACAAAGCCTGCGTGTGTCACTACACCGAGCCAAAACATTAGGCACAAACATAACTTTTATGTGGGTGGCAAGCCATGTAGGTATTCACGGTAATTAGAGTGCTGATGCCCTCGCAAGGAGAGCCATTGGTGATGACTCCATCGAAATGCTGCCTATGCACATTGAGGATCAAATCTCCTACATGCTTCATAAAGCCAATTCCATCAGCCTCAAGCAATGACAGGGCGAGGTCACTGGTCTGCGTGGAGTCCTTCAGGACCTTTGCCCGGTTGATCCTTTCGTGGCCCACCTTCCAAGGCGGGACCGAATAGTGGTCAATCGGGTAGCCACTGGCCTTACCCGTCTTACTCACAGACACCTGCTAGATCCAGTAGCGCGTGATGTTGTGTGTGGGAGATGTGGGGGTGATTTGTCTACCGCCACTTTTTGGAGGATTTCCCAGCCCTCATGGACCTCAGGGTCCAGCATTCACCCCCTCAGTGGGTGGATGTTCTGTCAGGACCAGACAAGGTGCAGTCCCTGTTGGTGTACCTGAAAGCTACTGAGCTTTACAACGAACTGTGATATTCTGATCTGTGATATATTTATTAATTTATGTACATCTAGTCATAACTTTATTTAACCAAGATGTATAGTATTTATTATAATATCGATAGTATTTATGTATTTGTTAGGATCATCTGGTAGTAGTTTAGTTTTTATTACAGGGTATTTTTATCCGCTGTAGGGGTTACAAAGCGGTCATCGCTGTATCCCTTGAGGCAGAGTACGGCGATGCCTCGTTTTGCGGGTTACTATTATTATTTCTCCCCCTCCGATCTGCCAGCGGAGTCCGGCGATGGCAATCCTTTTATTGACGGACGGTCAGCATGGCTCCCCTTAGAATCGTACCCGTTGCAATGTCCTTTTGACACCCCTTTTTGATTGCCGCTATTGACCCTTCCGGTTGAAACGCGGCTTAAATTCTAAAAAAAAAAAAAAATAATAATAATAATAAAAAATAAATAAATAAAAATCAAATCAAATCAAAATAAGAATAAACACAATAAACAATTTGAGCACAAAGAAACACAAATGAACAATATATAAGGCATAATAAAGTTGCTTTGCGACTCATAGTTTTTTGACGATTTTGATCACTGTGATTCATAGTTGTACTGACAGCGTATGATATGGTGTCATTCGATTCGTTGAACGGGTTCCTATCTAAAAAAAAGGTTATAGCGATTGTTCCATGTATGTAACAATCAATACCAAGTTATACTAAAAATATTCTTTACTTTTTATCGGTTATGTAATAGGCGTTTTATTTAGGGCAAGGGTCATCGTATGATTTCTACCCTAGGCTCCAAGAATAAACGCCTTTAAATACGAATAAATTAGGTTCACAATTGCGTTATGAATTCCCATACAATATTACAATAACAATTCTCTAAACCTGCACTTTTAATAATCAAAAGTGCAAGAACTTCTCACTCAACGGGCGAAAAAAATACTTGTCCTACTATTAAAGGCAAAGATCTTAAGGTGAACCGCCTTGTTTGGTTTTCACCCACATTAGGCGTTGCTCTTCAGACTGAGTATAGGATTGAAACATTGATATGAACAACTTGGTACGTTCATACTCCATAGGTATTTTGCTTTTTTCGCTTTTTAGGGGGGAATGAGATGAAATG
Source organism: Adelphocoris suturalis (assembly GCA_030762985.1). Taxonomy (NCBI): domain Eukaryota; kingdom Metazoa; phylum Arthropoda; class Insecta; order Hemiptera; family Miridae; genus Adelphocoris; species Adelphocoris suturalis. The sequence goes on along the minus strand of CM061042.1, from coordinate 60,073,718 downwards.
TTTTTCCAATTAACACCAGAATATTCCACAATTTACAAGGATTATCGGACCCACAGTTAAATACACAGTCTCGAATAGAAACCAAAATTTGACTGTTTGAACATTACAATGGGTGTCGACGTTTTAAGAGGTCACAGTGTTGGTACTGCTATCGAAGATCTAAACATGCTATTAAATATGATATTTTGTAGTCTAGAAAATATTTTAAAATAAAAGTGTTGAGTTATGTATGCATTACGTCCACTAAAAATCGAATTCATCTCTATTCAAATCCATAAAAATTGAATGGTTATCGTAGGTTGGATGAGATGCAACAAGCGTAAAATTGAGGCCTGAAAACTGCTGCATGCCCATACACATTTTGTCTAAGTACCTGTAGGCCGTTGTGTCTAGGAATGTTCCTGTTGTGTGTCAACCAGACAATTTTCCGCATTGAAAAAAGGAAAAACAAATACTGGGCAATCATCTGGCACTTGATAGATGTTATGTTTGCGCATGCACGAAAGCTACCAGTGACTCGGGAGCGATTAAGTTCATTGCGAACTATCTACAGAGTAAACCATACTATCTCTGAAAATGTCATTGAAATAGGATGAAACTATTTCAGGTTCGCGCATACGCAGCAGCAACTTGAGAAAAGCCGTGATAAAACTCATATGGGGCTTCTCAAATATCCTCCAATTCGGAACAATATCGGACCATTGATTTCACTCACACATTCCATAACAAAGAGAGAAATATTTAAAGTTTTTGGTTTGTTATTTTCAACAATTAACCTTTTATCACTAATTTAGTGACGCAAGATGATTCAGTACGTTCTGATACTAGTTTCTAAGTGTAGCTCTCTAGTCTGACGGTTGCATGTTGTCGTCATTTCACCCAGATTAAAAATTATAAGCCTTCCTCCTCACCTACTGAACGCTGAGGGACGTCCGTTACAGACAACCATTTGCACTTACTTTACTGACACCGGGAAATTGTCTTCAAACTCCAAGTATTTGAAGAGCATGTTGCAAGTCCACGGATCGCCGTGGTTGAAAACATCAAATTTCTTGTCATAGTCGTTGGCTAGCTTTAGGAGCTTGGAAGTGATGACGATTTTCTGCTTTCTCAACTTCTCCGCCAACAATTTCCTGCAAAGATGAACACTCAGTAATGTTAAAACGCTGCAGAACGCACATTGGTTTTTGTTTCTGTCTAGTATTATACTGTATAGCCTTGCGTAAATCACCGATCTGTTGATAATTATTTATAGGACCATTCGGTAACCACATCATTATCTATGTGTTACAAAGGCTTATCATAGAATTGCTCAAAATCTGGTTGGAAATAATAATTTGTATTATATATATAGTAGGTTACAGCTAAGCACTTTGGTCCCTAAGCCAGGAAGGTCTTGAGGGCTACTAGATGAGAAGACATTACATTTTCTTCCTCCTTTATTTGCGACGCTATGCATTTCGAGTGGAAAAAGGAACTTCCGCTCTTCATCAGGCCACATATAAATGATGGGGTCACTATAATGTACACAGAAGCAATCCAAGAGTCTTTGGAAACACATAAAAATGTGTGTTGTGCCCATAAAAGTCAATGTAAGCACGAATGTGAATAAATTCTTTATTAAAAGGTGTGATGGCTCCCCTTTCCTTTATCCTGGAGTTCCACATACTCCTTTCAAGAACTTATTACACCTTTTCCTATTGCAATTTTTAATATTGATACTAGTTCAGTACACGACTGTATGCAATTAGAAATCAAAATCCCAACGTGTTGCGGCTTCTGAAGGCCATAAGCACGCCAGACAAGATACACCCAGTTGGAGGAGAAAAAATTACACCTTATAATTAAGAATTTTTATTCTCATTTGTGCCACTAATGTATGTGATAGCCATTACTTATCCTAAAACCACTGAGGAGAGGGACAATATTAATTGACTTCAATGTGCCCAACACACATTTTCATGTGTTTTCCCAAGACCTCTGGAATGCACCTTGTACATTAAACTGACCCAATAATTTATATGGGGCCTAATGAATAGCAGAGGTTCTTTTCCCACTCGAATGCATAGCTTTGCAAATAAAGAAGAATGAAAATCTAGCGTCTCCACATCTTGTAACCCTCAAGACCTTTCTGGCTTAAAGACCAAAGTACTTAGCTGGTGACTGACTACCTACATATGTAACATATACCAAAAACCATGGGACTGACCTATGGAAAATTGATGGCATAAAAAGACTGACTACCTTCCATCACTTCACAAGTCCGTCTACAGGTAACAACAGCTACAATAACCTCGGCTTATTGCGAATCCAATACAAATTCTATTACCGATTACCAGCCAATTCAATCGTCGAAGTTTATGGTGGGATTTACACTATGTTCAACCTTGATATTCACGCTCATATTAAGGTTCATTTTTCTTGCCAAAGGCGTGGCTTTATCTCACTAGATTCATTGAAATTAAATCAACCACTATAGAACCATAATAACGATTATTTTTTCGAAAGTTTTTTCGGGTTCCGACTTTTTAAAACTTCAACCCTACAGTTTTACCATATAGGGCCTAGGATGCCAAAGATTCAGGATTTTTATCTGTTATATGAGGTTTTATTATTTATTTACTTCATTTATTTATTTGTTGGTCGATTGCAAAGGTTTCATTGATGAAAATTAATAGTACCTAATCTAAAAATATTTTGCTGATAGAAGATCGAGCGCTCGGCCAAAAAACGCGCATTAAACTGGCGTCACACCACCTCTTGGCCGCCAGCCAAGGGGTAGACAATTTTGAAATTGCTTAAGCACTCTTTTGGGTAGTGGACAGATAGACCAACAGACAGTTTGGAGACTGTCTGACGAGTCATGGGACGGGACAACCAGTTTCTTCAAAATCGAATCACGTCCTTAAAAACATGTTCCATGGGGAGCGGAATCGGTTGAGCGGTTTGGCCGTGCATAGCAGGGGTACACAGACCAACAAATAGTTTGGAGACTAGATGACGAGTCATGAGACAATACGACCACACTCTTCCAAACCGAATCATGTCTGCAAAAACATGTTCCATGTTAAAAGAGTCAACGGCCAGTACCATGGTTTTGTGAATCTCTACATTGTTTCTTTTCTATTTTTTCTACATTGCATCTCTTTGTCTAACTCGAATCCCCTCAACCCTATTGGCATTTGGAAAATAATAGGTCGGTAGCTTGGAAAATCATATGCATAATAACTGCTGTACTCACCATTCATCACCCCAGTGGCTGTCCATAGCATCAGGCGGGACTGTTAACATAACATTCCACCATGACTCGTTAACTGGTTCTTCATTAGCGATCGACAACTTGCCTTTATCGTTAGGCGTTATTAATCCTCTTTCCAGCAGCACCCTGCCCATGGCGTGAAAACGCGCCAAACTCCGCAGAACCAATTTGGAATGATTGAAATCTAGGCAGTTTCGCCTTGGAGCTACAATGTAACCTTTATCCTATAACAGGTTGCCACAAGATTTCATCAGTGAATTTTCGAAAAACACCTTCAGCCCGACGACCTACTAATAAACAACTATAGGAGATTGTTTTTTTCCTTCAAATCTGAGGTAAAGAAACTATTTCTGAATAACATTCTGCCCCAAAATAAGTGGTGAGACTTTTTATTTTTGTTAAGCCTAATTTTAGATATTTAAAACACAATCTTTCTTACAAGGTGTATGATTTTTTGTGAAAAAACGGATTTTCATAATCTCTATTCCTAGACAAGATATAATTTATAATGACATTTAAGTTAGGTATTTGAGTTCAAGCATCGAACTGAGTGCTCCATAGCGGATTTTCTATGGAAATGTTTTCAAAAATTAACTAGCTACTTTTTTCTTTATGAAAATTTGTTTAAAATATGACACACTACACGGTTCTTATTTCAAGAGCCTCGGCTCTTCGACACAAATTTTTCCAAGGCCAACTTTTTGTGATCAATTTATTTAATGAGTTCAACTCTTTATAAGGTCTTCTAACGTTAGTAGATGCTTATCCTCAGGTATAAAAGCTTGGGATATATTTTTGTGCGTAAAAGAAACTGCCTTACCGATAAATCTTCAAAAGCTATCAAATGATAGGGTTTAAAGCCAAGAATGTTACCCCAAATTTTTTCTCGCTTATCACTGAATTCTTCCATTAACTCTTCCATGGTTGGTAATATTGTCGTATAAATCTGGAAAACCAGGTTATTTTTTTAATGTTCATAATAAATTGCAGTAGGTAGCTTAGAGGAACAGAAATACATATCACATAGGTTCAAGAACGCACTATACAGGGTGTCTCGCATAAGGAGGTCAGTAATTCAGGGCATGATTCTAGAGCTCATTTATAATCGAGAGTCCCTCGCAGAGATTTTAGCATGGAACATGCTTTTACGATGGACTAACTGCCAGAAAACGTTACACGGAAGTTGAGTACAACGTTTGACCAAAACGTTACACGGAACGCGGGGAAGTAAAGCCGATTTTACATGGAGCGGTATGTCCTGAGACGGAAAGATGGAACGCAATGTGATTGGCTGTTAGGACAACCGTTGAGGATGGTGGCTGCCATGTTGACGGTATGGACGGTAGGAGGTCGGCGGTAGAAATTTGTATACCGTCGCCGCTTGCCGTCGAGCGTTGCGCAAGCTCATTGGACAGGAATGTTGATAACCTCAAGTAGAGGTTTCAGATCAGAGAGGGTTTCAGAAGTAGTAGATATTTGACAGCAATGAAAGCGATGCACTCATTTATGGTTGAGGTACCTCAGATGGTGAGTGCACATAAAAAATTGTGTTGGAAAACAGAAAATATGTTTCATCACCCGAGTCTGTGGTGATATTTTGTGGCGTGCACGATTTACCTTTACGTGGTAAACAACTTCATGAGGGGATTCTAGAAGATCTGATACAATTGAAATCGATTCTGGGGACTGTGCTCTTGAAAGGTTCACAAAAGAAGGAAAGAAGAATGCGAGGTATTATTTGTCTCCAACAATACAAAAAGAACTTTCTTTCTTTCTGTTTATGTGGGAACCTAGTGAGCTGCACTATAGTTGAAGACACTAAGAAAGCTTGTACATTTTCCATATTGGCCGACGAGACAGCTGATATATCGGAGAAGGAACAGTGCTCTATTGGACTTGGATTTTTCGACGAAGAAAAAAATGTTGATACGCGAAGATTTTCTAGGATTTGTTGAGTTGGCAGTGATGGATGCAACGATTATTGCAACAGCAATAGATAATTTCCTTGTTAAAAGTGGTCTCGAGCCAGAAAAATGTGTTGGGAAAGGCTATGTTGGTTGCTCCGCAATGGCGGGGAAAGATGGTGGCGTCCAAAAATTCATGAGGGAGAAATACAAAAATGCTTTATATTTCCATTGTGCGAGCCATCGGTTAAACCTGATGTTAATGATTTGAATTCAGTCGTCGAAATTTGCAATACTATCTCCACAATAAAAGAGATTGTCAACTTTTTTCGTCAGTCAGTGCTGCGGAGGATTCACATTTCTAACATACCTGGATTTTTTGAGACCAGATGGTCCAAAAAATATCGATGCATATCTGTTTTCATGAAGCATTACGTGGAAATAGTTCAGACATTGGAAAGGCTCACTACGGAGGGAAATAGTACAAGAAACAGTGCGTTTCTGCTTTTCATGTTGACGAATCGCCTACAGTCCTACCAAGACAAAATCAAAATACCAACCATCCACACAACACCATATCAAAAATTACAATCCATAAAATTATTTAAAAGTAATTCTACGGATGTATTGATAATCCAAAAACTTCATTTTAAATATAACGAAATTAGAATGTTTATGTTATCAATACTCACTCTTGTTTCTACTGCGAATACCGGAAATGATTTAAACATCTCTTTGGTTTTTTTGCTTTGCAATTCAGTTTTGACAATCATGGAAACATTTCTCCTCCTTCCTTGGGCCGTTAAACAACCCATTTTGACACGGTAAACCATGCTGGCATAATTGTCTCCTTTCGGGACAGCGTTCTTCACTTCAACGGAAATTATATCCACGGGTTTCTCATCGTGAAAACGCTTCTTCAGAAAACGCGCTAACAGCTGCGTGTCTAACCCTGGAATATAAATTGAAAATAAAACCAATCATCAGTTACCAACTTTTGTTCCTCTGAAGGTATTTCATTTCTGGAACACCTTTTCCACGTAGATTGAGAGACCTTTAGCAAATTGACCGGGTAAAAGGTGTTATAAACCATATGGATTTACACATCAGCAAATTTTGAACGGTGTTCCCTTAACTAACAACCCGGCTCCTGGGTTGGAGGAAATTCAGACAGTTCGTAAAATATCATAATCAGTCAACTAGACAATGATAAATTGATGTTTGACAGTTGTCACGTTTTTGCATGTGCCAAAGCTATCTGTGTTGTGGGTCAGGAGCGAAGAGGTTATTTGGAGACCAACAACAGTCTATATGTACAATCTTTGTAAATATCGAAATCGTATGAAAATGCTAAATGAAGATGCTTGTTACAAGGATTCCTCATTTGAACATGCTTAGCTGCTACTAATGATATAATCGTAATGAAACTCATATATGAAGTAATTTCCTAACTACCCTCCGAATTCGATCAAGATTGGACGAAAAGGTCAAGAGAAAATAACGCTTGATGTATTACGTTTGCTCTTGAGGAGTAAAATTGGTAGCGATGAGCTTAACCATCACATTCCTAGAAATTTCATCAAAATCGAATGGATAGAAGTAATTCCGTTTGTTGTTGCAAGAATATTATATTCGCGCCTGCACAACAGCTGTTTATTGAAACTAGCGCGCGAAAATCAAAACTAGATGAATAAATCGTCTATTGACGGCAGTTTGATGGATCTTACGTTTGACCATGTGCAGAGTGAAGTACTGATTTGTGAACAATGAAACTGATAGCAGACAATCTACAGCCTTACCAGAACATTCTCTGAAAATTACAGCAAAATAGAATGAAAACTGAAGAAATTAAGTTTGTTACGAGGATTTGCGGACACATCGACAGACACTAAACTAGATGAACGTAAAATGAAAGTAGACATTCTGATTTTGACGAGAACTTTTTGCTTCCGATTCTACCTAAAGGTAGCGGAAGCATCGTTTTCGTTTTCGGGAGAAAAACAATTTTTGGTCTCCAAAATCAAAATTGAAGTCTGTCTATCGCGTGTCCGCAAATCCTTGTAACAAGCTTATTTTCCACAATTTTCACCGATTTGGATGAAATTTTCAGGGGGTGTGAGGGTTAGAGGGTAGACGGTTCTCTATCAGTTTCATCGTTCTTGACTAAATACCTCATTCTGCGCATCCGCAAACGTTAATTCTACCAAGCATCATTTTTTCACGCCCTAGTTGTTCGATCTCGCTCAAATTTGGATGGTACATAGTTGGGGGATGACGATTTGATCATCCCATATCAACTTCAACATGATTGTATCATTAATAGCTACTGCGCGTGCGCCAATATAAAATCCTTGTAACAGCTCATTTTCCACAGTTTTCATCCGATCTGGATGAAATTTTCAGGAAATGTGCGTGCTAAGCGGTGGACAGTCCCCTGTCAATTTCATTGTTGCCAAATCAATACTTCACTCTGCGCCTGCGCAAACGTAAATTCCATTATGCTCCATTTTTTCACGCCCTGGTCGTCCGATTCCGTTTACATGTGCTTCAAGATAATTTAAAACTCGTCAATGATGTATGCATTCATGTTCAATAAACGAGGAAGCTACACCCAACTTGGCAGACTTTGTTCCTTTTTCCATCTCCTAAAAGTGGAAACAATGCTCCCGCTTTCTCTAGGTAGACTCGATAACAAAAATATAAAATGATAACCCTAGGAATCCCCCAAGATCAGCTGAAAGCAAAAGGGGTCTGGAGTCTCCCCAGCAGGGCCAAAGGGCAAGGTCCCTTGCGAGGCGTGTTTTCCCCAATTCTGGATACCACCGTTGTTGATATAGACCATGACAGAACTTACGCTACCGCATCCTAGTCATAAGAAAAAATTTGAATTTTTTCATTCCACGAAATTTTTTTTAACGACCCAGCCATAAGTCACAATAAAAGTGAAAAAATTATAATTTCATATGTTGATGCGTGGAATCTTCGATAAAAAAATTCAGTTCAGCATAATACAAAAATGAAATGAATACGAATGATTGCATACGGTTGCGCGAATTCGCCACCTACGCCTAGTTATTACAGGGTGCGGCAGGGCCGATTTACGAGTTTCAAAGGGCTATAAAAAATTATTGGTGAAAATGGGAGAAAACCGGATTTATTTATTGTCATTAGTAGGAAATATAGTTTTTTAGTCAAGTTTTGAGGAAGATATGACTTGAACGGCAGAAATCGTTGTGGGGCAATGATTCAGCGCATCCTCCCAAGAGCAAATTATTCCAGTAGTGATGAGGCACATTTTCACCTTTGTGCAACAGTGAATTAGCAAAATTTCCGATACTGGGCTGCGGTTGGTTTCGTTAACTCCATGAAAGACCACTCCACTCACCTAAAGTCACAGTTTGGCGTGCTGAGTCTCAATTCAGAGTGGTAGGCCATTACTTTTTTGAGCAGGAAAATGTCACCGTCATATTAACTTCCCAGCGTTACGTTTGGATATTTGGAACCTTCCTACACCCTAATTGGTAGAAATTGCTGAAGATCACGATCTGGGTGATATCTGGTTCCAGCAGGATGGGGCTAAGATAAGTTCTTTAAACATCGTCCATACACTCTGCCACAACCCAAGCAGCGAATAACCGAAGAAATCGTGCCATACCGCTAACTATATAAACCGAAAAGCGGCCGAAAACTTCCAAAATCGACTCCATCAGTGTATCGCTGCTGACGGCCGCCATCTTAGCGATATCGTTTTCGACACTTGAGTACAAACACTATATTTCCTACTTATTCGAATAAAAAAAACTGTTTTTCTCAAATCTTTACCATTTACTATTTATAGCCGTTTGAAACTCGTCAATCGGCTCTGATGCACCCTGTGTTTCTGTAATTCGGGGAATAATAATGAGAAACACCGAATATTTTAAAATCCAGAAATCGTTTTGAAATGACAAATTGATTACCATGGTGCGAAAATTGCATCAAAATTTAATTTTCTAAAATCACCTACCTTGGCACTGTTTTTATCAATTCACTGCAATGTAAAAAACGCTGCAAATAACCACACTAATAAATTAATTATTTATGTATTAGATAGCCCTTCAATTAAACGAAGTCTATTATTCATAATCAAACTATATCTACAACGGCATAGATGCCTACCGAGGAGAAATTAAATTAAAAACACCTATATTTTACTAGTTTTTTGAATTTAACACAAGCTGACCCACCAACTGAAAATTAATTATATAAAATAAATCACATACCTACTTTTCACAGCTCCATTTATTGGTGACAAAAGTTATAATGACCTGAATTCCATTGGAATTATATCAGCTGATACGATCGTCATAGTTTATTAGGTAATTTTTACAATGTTTTACCTGTTGCGATGCATCCCATGTTGTTTCAGGGAGGAGAGCAAACCTATAACAAACAGCTAGCAACCTGTGTGGTTTCTTTCGATTCTTCGGGATGATATCTATGAATTGTTATTAAGCCCCGTACATAGTAAACCTGTATTAGATAGCCCTTCACCGTAGAGCACTGGTCCGGAAAAAAAATAAATAAATAAATAAAAAGTTGCCTACCAAACTGAGTCCAAGATGCATCATCGAAATATAACTGGACGATGTCACCTACCAAAATAAATTTAAAGAAAAATCTACTCTACATGCAGATACATCGGTGCATGGGTATACCTTATTTTTCCCCCTTTGAATTATGTGTTTTTTGTCTCAAGTTAAAAACGCCTCAATTTAATTAGCCAAGTCAGCTGATCAGAAAAGACCCGATCAATTCAATCGTCTCTTAGTGTCCCAGAGAGTCACTATATCTAATTTCAACTTCCTAGGGTGATCAGGAGAATGTAGCCTGCTCAGATGATTAGGAATGAACTAGTTATTTCAATCGTATCTTAATGTCCCCGGGAGTGCCCCTATCAAATCTTAACTTCCTAGGATGAACAGGAGAGATTTCAGCTCACTCAGCTGATTAGGAAAGATTCAATAATTGTAATCGTCTCCTTGTGTCCCAGAGAGTCCCTATCAAATTTCAACTTCCTAGGGAGAAAAGGATAGAATTTTGCTCACTCAGCCGATCGGGAAAGAGCCAATAATTGCAATAGTCTCTTAGTGTCCGAGAGAATCTCCGTTTCAAATCTCAACTTCTTAGGATAAACAAGAGACAATTCAGCTCACTCAGCTGAGTAAGAATGAGCTAATCTTTTCAATCGATTCCTAATGTCCCAGGGAGTTTCCCTATCAAATCTCAACTTCCTAGGGTGAACAGGAGAGATTTTAGCTCACTCAGCTTATTAGGAAAGACCAAATAATTGCAATAGTCTAGTACCTACTGCTTACAAGTACCTACTACTCAATAGTACAATGTACCTAGTGCCTTCTTTTCAAATTATTAGTTCATTATGGTTACAGCAATATTAGTTTATAACTTAGCGTAATAAATCAGCTTTCCTTGACACTATAATGGATTCGGGATCATGAGATGATGTGATAAAATGAGAGCATTCCAAAAAGTGGCGAACGATTTTCTTGCTATGAAAACTAAGGGAGTTACACTTTGCTAGTAACGCATTGGTTGTACGTGAAAATCAATAAAAATTGCGATTTAGCTTACCGTGATTTTCGGTCATCGTTGTCGACTGGCACTGACGAATCTCCCGCCTCCTTCGCCCGACTGGTCTGGTAGAAACATCCGCACCTCACTTATTTTGCCGTTACTCATGCAGTGATGGGGAGGGGTCAACAAGAGATGACGTCGTACGCTAAGTGCTCCATCCACATAATGCTGAGAGCAATTCACACCAGACCAGCGATAGGAAGATAACGCTGTCCAAATATGGATGTAAAGTACGAGTAGATAAGACTGATCCGCGAAGATGGAGCAAATTTTACCAATCGCACATAGTTTCCGAGTCTACCTATAGTAGAAGCATTGTTTTAACTTTCGAGAGGTGAAGAAAGAACATTTCGCTAAAATCAGAAGTTCCACTCTCATTTTACACTGTAGGCCATTCTGAAGAACTTTGGTGTCGTATATGTCTTTCCGTGTGTCCGCAAATCCTTGCAACAGGCATAACTTTGATGAATTTCGGGTAATGTGTTTCATTACTCACAAATCAACACTCACTCTGTTTTTATTTGCCAATAAAACGTATTCGTCTTCTTATTAAAATCCGATCAAACAAGCATTGTTATTGTGGTAAGTAATCTTCATAGATTGTTCCAGTGGAGTACGGGGGGTAGTAATATAGGTAGGGACATAGTATTTGTACAGAATCGTCGACACCGAGACATACGAGATTGATACGTAACAGTGAGGATTGAAGAAAATATAAAAAGTAAAAATAAATTTAAAAAACTGTTTGGCTTACTATCTAATAAGTTCATAACAAATGAGATTATAATAATTTCATCACAATTATGGCCGCTCTCAACCCTTCCGTTAAGCGTGGAAAGTCGCGCAACCCCGAAATTGTTGATGAGAGTTATTGGAGATTTCCGAAATCGACAAAGCGTTACTTGGCATTGTTTTCAACGAAGATTACGTTATGATGTCTGTTTCATAAGAAAATCGGATTTTTTTCAGTAATTTCCCAAGGTTATCCAATGATAACTAGACCTGTGATGTTTGCCACACTTTGCTGCCCAAAAAGAAAGCACGCAAAAAGTACCTAATATTTAACCATAAAAATAATTAATATTTTTGAAAAACTCCATAAAAATGTTTGCATATAAGTTCGCAAAGACACACAATTCATATGCCTCCAAGGGAATGTCGTTCAAGAATGAAAATTTATCGCTACTATCACGGCAAAAAATTAGTGGATGTCGAAACTATCTTTTTCACATACCTACTTAAATACTCTTACGCAAATCAAGGCGATGAAACATATAAAGCTGTACATATCTAACTGTAAAGACCATCCCATTTAGCGACCACGCTAGCTTTATTTATCGGTTGCATATTAACGGGTTTTCGTTATTCGACGATTTTAGAGGTTATTTTGTCAAATCATGGCATATAAATGTCTAAAATATGTTATTTTCCGTCCACAAATTACTTTTTTGACTGAAAATGAATTAATATGACCTCAATTTAAGAAAAGGATACAATAGTTTGAGTCAGTGTGGGATAACAAAATTATGTGTCACATTTGGGGTACCCCATCTTCTCAATCCCAGAACGATTCCAGAATTGCGGAATTTTGCGGACTCACTGGATAAGTTGACCATGGCCGGGGAAATCTAATCAGAATTCATAAATTCATGGCTATTCGTAAAATCCGTATTTTTTTAAATTTTATATATATATAAAATTTAAAAAAATACGTAAAATTACCGTAAGTCTGTGGAAATATATATATATATATTCTAAATTATTTATTTCTGTACCTATATATTTATACATAAACAAAATTGCGTAAAATTAAATATGCGATGTAACAAACAAAAGTGTCATCTATAGATAGAAGCCATCTATAGATGACAAATAGAAGCTAAAATCTACTCGTAAACGGTGCGCTGATTGGGTGCCTTGTCTTGGGTGGATTCGGGGTTCCACAGGGAACTGTGGTAGGCCCCATATTATTCTTGATTTATGTCAATGATCTGTTGAATAGTTCTGCAGAAATAGCTGGAGATTTGGTGATGCAAGCGAACGATACTGCAATAATTTTTCATGGGAAAACTTAGGAGGAGGCTAAGAAGAAATGTACAAATATTGGTATCATAAAAATTGGCACCTGGTTAAGAAAGAATATGTTAGCTCTTAGAATAAGCAAAACTAGTTTCTTGGCTTTCTCTTTGTCCCCCTACCAAAACATTTCTGTGGATTGTATCCCATTGCACCGCTCTTATTTTGACGGGAATTGCTTAAGTAAAACATTGCTGATTAAGCGTGCCACGTCACAAAGAAACTTTACTAAGAACGTCGTGACTTACTCCTTCTCAAGTTTGACCAGCAGACTTTCTCTCTGGCAAATAAGCTCAGACAACTGTGCATTCAATCCACACACTGACCAGGCATCTTACTACCAAGGCACTGCGTACAATTTACTCTATAGTCTCGCTCAATTTGTATTTCCATACTGTCTTCCTACATGGGGTAGGGCGTATAAGTTATGCCTGCGCAGGGTTATTACTCTCCAGAAGCACTTAATACGGCTTATTTTAATCTACATCCATCAAGCTCTTTGTTCGAAGTGAACTAGTTCGATTTCCAACTTACCTACCGTTTTTCCCATTCCTCATTAAGTTTGCCCAGGTATAAGAAAAACACTATTTACTGAGAAAAAAGTTAGGTAGCTTTTCCACCCAAGACAAGGCACCCACTCAGCTCACCCTTTAGATCACCATCTGTCTCCTATCAGTCAAATGACTTCTGCACCATTCACAGACCCGCCTTTTTATACCTACGCTAGTTAGTTAATTTAACAAGCTAACGTGTGACAAAGAATCGAATGCCTTGGCAAGATCCAGAAACACTCCCATAGGCTTAACTCCCATATCCAACAGGCTCACCACACTTGAGAACATCTTCGAACCGCATCCTGAGTACTCAAGCCCTCCCAAACCAAACTGCCCCATATTTAACACAAAATTACCCTGTAAAGTTTATAAACTGTATTTTAGCACAGTTTCCGATGATTTCTGCAATCATTCACCAACAAAATGAGCCTATAATCTTTCAAATCAGTGTAATCATGACCCTTATATACTGGAATAGTCACTGGCAATTTTCATATATTAGGAAATTTGCCATTACTGAAGCAAAGATTTATTCGTCTTACCAGTTCAGTTCAAAAATACGTTATTTAGTTGAAAAAACAACATAGCACGGAGGTTTAGCTCCGAAACCGATACATTTTAATATTATAATATAAACAATCATTATTATTATTACTTATTTTATACATATTTTATGTAATTATCTATGTGTTTTCATTATGTGACTAACCATAAATTTCCTGTTTTCTACAAAAAATTTCAGGATCATAAGAACTAATCATAATTCTTGTGATTATAAATCATTCAGGAAAGTATTACACCTGATATCCAATTATTATAATTATTATTTAAATTTTTTTTTTTCAATCATTTTAAATTCTTATTCAATAACACAGGAACGAAACTCTACAAGTAATTAAAAGAAATACATTTACATTTAGGTATACATTTTTTTTTCTCATGATTATTTGTCCTTGTTTATTAGGTAAGTATTCAGAGAAGCCATTATCTCAATTAATATCGCCAATACTATCATCATAAGCCCATCAATTTAGGTTCTTTCATACTACTTAGTCAGTCTAATAGTAAATTAATTGACAATAGTAAATTATTAATCATTTGTAGATAAGTTCCTTCACTCGCCTGGTTGTACAATATCTTCAGCAGGTGAACTGTTTTCAGGTAGTCCCTTCATCAGTGCAGCAGCCATAAAATAGCATAAGTTGTTGGGAATTGTTATTCCCTCTAGATTTCCTAATACCTCCTTCAAGGTTTCTCGTGTGACATTCGTGTATTCGTTGAGATATTTTATTCGAGGTTGCAGAGACGTCGGACATTCCAAGAAAAAATGAAAGAGTCATCTGTCGCCATTGTACATCGAACACACGTTTTTAATGTTTCCCACGAGATGTTACGGCCGTTACATAGGAAGTAAATTTTTTCACGGCTTTGTGTTCGCAATTGACACAGGAGACGTTTCTTCCATAACGGAAGATTTTTTTTTCAAGTAGGAATTCGAAGAGGGAGGGAGGGAACCGTAAATAAATGAAAATGACGAATTTACGATACGTTGCCTGTCTTCGATCTCTTTCATCTTGCAGTATTTTAATAATATCTCCTCAGTCTTTCCTTCCACGCGGATCGGGATTATACCAGAGGTCTTGATATCCTAAATCACAAACAATTTCTTTGAGTTGATCCGTCCAATTGTGATTCCCCTGTTCTGAATTGTGTTTCATGTCTCTGAGTCTAAGGTAGCAAATTTTAGGCAATCTATCGTCTTTCATTCGCAACAATCTAATCCACCAAGACAAGGCGCTTTTGAGCACTCTGGCACCCACTGGATGTATTCCGAGTTCTGACCGAACCATGTAACGAGGAGTATTTCTTGACAGGCCCAACAGCGACTTGAAGAATCTACATTGCGGGGCCTCTAATAAGGATAAATACCGCAGACTCCAAAATTCAGCCATGTACAAGACGTTTGAGAGTAACGAAGCCTCGCACAGCTTAATAATCGCTATTCTTCTTACCAGTGGTATATTATTTGGTATTTTATCCTCTTTATAGTATCTGTTACACTCGGTGATGATCCTCCACAAAGTGAATAAATTATTTTTGAGATTTTCTCTGTAGTTACTTGGCTAAAATTTTCAATTGCGTGTGAACAGGCACCCTTTCCAGAGAATCTCCTGGAGCAGTTTCACTATCTATTAAGCCCCTAAGATTCTTTCCAACATAGGCAAAATACGCATTAGTGGTTGGAGGCTTGGACCAGGGGAGGCAAACCCCACCTTGGAAGGCTTGTTTCCCCTCTCTGGATATCAGGGAGGGGCGACCCCCACCTAGGCACACTAGAGAGAGGAAGAAGGATATTCAGTCAACTAAGCTTTTGCCCAGCCTGTTTGTTGTTTATTTGCCTAGAGTGTCCCCCAGTTCCCCAGTTATGACCAAGTTGTGCGATGCAATGTGTATAACGGTACTGCACCCTCTGATCTGAAACCCTGCTCTCACGAAGTCTCCTTTGGATCAACAATCGTTGAGGAAACCCCCGCAGCTATTCCCAAGTGCATGTGGACATTTCGAGCTACAACTAAAGGTACTACTTAACACTGTTCCTATTTGACAGCTTCACACCTTAGGTACCGTTGTATCACCCTTGTGGCCTATATATTTCCTTTTTTCAAGTGTTAAATCGAGTCAGATCTGGGTATATATCCCCTAGATAGAGGTGTGTTTATCACAGTACCAATACGCAAATATTTGCAGTTATTTTGTCGAGAGGGCTAACTACCCCCAGTAGAGTAACCATTTTTTTTTTTCACAGTATGTACCAGAGTTATATTTTCTTTTTGCTCCACCATAGTAGCTAGTCAGATACAATTATTCCAGTTATAACATTAAGATGCGATAGAAACTTCTTAGGTCTTCCTAGGCTGAATACAGACAGATTTTTAGATACTATGACTTCACCATATATATATATATTTTTTTTATACCGCTAAGCAATACTGCGACATACATGCTGTCATTTCATGTGTCTATAACTATGTTTTTCCCCATAATAAACTTGTTACACTACATTGAGGTACAGGTTGTGTACTTTATTTCTCCCAGAGTGCAATCGCCGATTTGGTAGGCTACCTGGTACTCCCATCATGGGTACGAGGGTCTCATTTATATTTACGTTCTTCTTCTTTTAAGACCAACGATACAGAGGTACCTACTTCATTTTAATGCTTGGAGAAGACCATCTGTCACCTTGTAGTTACTTAAAAAGTATCAGGTATCATAGAGAAGGGATTTCGTGGGAGATAAAACCCAGCTACTTTAAAGTTTTCAACATCTAATTGAAAGCTACTTGAAGCGACAATAGGTAAGAGTGGGTACTAATGTGGCTTACATTAGCACAAACTAAATGATTGTTATAGGTCTGTAAAATATCAATACATTTATTTAACTCTTTTATATCATTATTTTTTAAATTTCGGCTAGTTATTTCATAATTAAATCACTTTCCAGGTTTTGGTACCAGGTTTTGATATCGACTGAGGTACTAGAGTGCGAGCCTTACATTACATAAAAGGTTGTTTTTTACTTTTTTATGCAACTTTTCTTGCTGGCTCATTGAACAGAGCTAGACAGGGATGATCCACAGCTTCAAGATTTTGAACTCCGAGTTTGTAGAATATTCACATGCAATAATTTGCAGATTTTGAAGTTAAATACTGCGAATTGGGCATGTTTACATAGGGGTTGCCGCATACCTAACCAAACAAGGTTTTTCCTGGAGAAAAATGAGTGTTACCGATGTATTCATTTCATTTTTTTAAATGAAAATAGATTCCAATCCAATAAATATGACACCATCCTCACTCTCCTATGAGGAGTAGTTTTCTTCCTATTGATTTTTTTAAGTTTTCTACTCTGGTGACATCACACGGGGCAGAGGAGTCCCACCCAGTCAAGAGGGTTGCATTGAAAAATCATGGAAAGAAAACTACTTACTCCTTATAGGAAAGCATGGTCGGTGTCAAAATCCTTAAGGTTTCTTCTATTTAAAAATAGTCAAAGCATCTTTTTCGCACTCATGGCTATTGTACTCATTATTAGCAGTTTGGCTACGAGACTTTATATATAATTCCGAACCGCCTTTGAAATTGTGAAGAACTTCGCGGTCCGATTTTAGTGTTAGACTGCTCATTCGAATCAGCACGGCCCCAAGTTTGTTGCAAAAGTGTCGCCGTTCGTCTCTATACCCGCCTTGATCGTGTTCTAGGCGGTCCTTATCAACGAGAGTTGTTTATTAGGCTGTGGCAGTAACAACAGTTGCCATCAATTCACGGTAAGAAACGTAGTGTAGTTACTAACATCTAGGAGAGTTATTTCTGAACGAAGAAATTTAAACTGAAGAACTTAGCAGACTTTATGTATAATTCCGAATCAGCACGGCCCCAAGTTTGTTGCAAAAGTGTCGGTAAGTAAGAAACGTAGTGATGGGGTCTTTTCTGATCAGCTGAGTGAGCTAAATCCTTTCCTGTTTACTGTAGGAAGTTGAAATTTGAAAGGGAGACTTTCTGGGACATTAAGAGACGAGTGAAGTGATGGGGTCTTTTTTGATCAGCTGAGTGAGCTAAATCCTTTCCTGTTCACTGTAGGAAGTTGAAATTTGATATGGAGACTCTCTGGGATATTAAGAGACGGGTGAAGTGATGGGGTCTTTTCTGACCAGCTGAGTGAGCTAAATCCTTTCCTGTTCACTATAGGAAGTTGAAATTTGATAGGAAGACTATCTGCGATATTAAGAGACGAGTGAAGTGATGGGGTCTTTTCTGATCAGCTGAGTGAGCTAAATTCTTTCCTGTTCACTGTAGGAAGTTGAAATTTGATAGGGAGACTCTCTGTTTATTAGGCTGTGGCAGTAACAACAGTTGCCACGGTAAGTAAGAAACGTAGTGTAGTTACTAACATCTAGGAGAGTTATTTCTGAACGATCTTTGAAATTGTGAAGAACTTTGCGGACCGATTTCAGTGTTAGACGGACCCAAGTGTCGCCGTTCGTCTCTGTGCTCATCTTGATCGTGTTCTAGGCGGTCCGATTTGTTTTTGGCTTGACGCCGAGAAACTCACATGACATCGTGGCAGCACACCTCATTACAACCAAAAAATTCAAAAATATATTCGGAACACAAATTGGGCACAACACGCAAAATTAATCCAGACACAGAACAAGCACGAGCTTTGCTGGAGTGGTAAAAGACACATCAGGACGAAGACAGCTGTAGCATCTCCTACACACAACTCAACACCAGTTCGACATCTACGAGTACTACCGATCAAGAAACAATCAACAACATAAAGAAGGAGATAGAAGACACGGACGCGCAGATTCACACACTTACAAAGAAACGAAGAAGACTCGAGATAGAATTACACCATCATCTCACCATGCCCAAATTCTGAATTCCCCGATTCAACTTTTTGTTTAGTCTCATAGTGGCAAGGACCACCTCAATTGGTGATATTTATTTTATTACATTACTTACATTTTGATCGGTATTTCCTCTTTTTTAATCATTTAATAACATCGCCTTAGCTTTGCACCAGGTCACATAACGCAGCGAATAGGTAGGACTTATATCGTTACTATAATGTGCTGAGTTCCTGTTAGGTACTACTGCTATACGGACTAGATTAGGGCTTTCCAAGCCCTAACAGGCCTCTAGTTTTCATATAATTTCAATTCATACGCTGTGACATATTCCATCATGGTACCTACTCTAATGATTAAAAACAAAGTTATCCCATGATATATTGATGTACCTGTTAGATGGTAACCGAGGCAAGTGAGGGCAACCTGTCTGGAGGGTGAAGTGTTCTATAATAGCCGAGGGGTGTTCCTAGGACCATCTTCAGCAGTTCAAACTCAAGCAACGACCAAACCTAACTTCTCTAGTTGCCAAGAATATGTATTTTGTTTTCATTGGTGTTATTCATCCGGAAGTTTCAACTTCAGTCAGTTCTTGTTCATATTTTTACCATCTTTAGAAATAATATCTACGGTGCCCTCACAGTCCAGAGCTAGTTAATGCTGATGGCGTCTAAGGGGTCTGGATATTAGATAAGTGGTGTTTACACGACCTGATTTAGGGATCCGAAATTGGGGCAATCGCTCCTAAATTCGATGGTTTAAATCCGTCCTCCTGGTCTGGACTTAGACTGGAGACCAGGCAAGGCGGTCGGGAGAGATTTCCATCCGGTTTAGGGAGGAAAGGTGGGAATAAACCAGGTTCCTGTGAAAGGGGCATATAATGTACCACTAAGTTGGGGGTGGCGAACGGATGACCCTGTCCAACCACTGAATGAACTTCAATGAAAAACATTTTCAACGATTTCAGGTACCATTACAATAGCTTTATTTTCAAGAAAATTCGCTTAAGACGTCTGTCAAGTTGAGTGTGGCACATAGGATCTTTATCAGCAACATGTTGTAAATATCACTGAAACAAAAATTCAAAGCCGGGTTCCTAAGGGTATGGGGACTAGTGAATCAAGAGGTAGCGTAAAACGTCAAAATAGTTTTATTAGGAAACGAGAAAATGATGGTTGATGTAATTCATGTTCGCGCATGAGCTAAGTGAAATATTTATTTGAGGACAATGGAACTGAAAGGGGACCATCCAAAGCCTAACCAGCACATTCCCTGTTAACTTCATCAAAAACAGGTGAAAACTTTAAATATTAGGTTGCAACGGGTGAGGTAGGGAACGTGTCGTGTAAACCACGCTATAGTTGATATTCCATAGACTTCGACACCAGCGCTTCCTTACATCGAGGCAAGGCTAAAAATCGAATTGTCGACGTTATTTCACCTTGACGGCATGGTGACGAGTAAACCATACGAATATCTGCCATCAGTTCATCACCTACATACCTATTAAAATAGTAATCTTGCGGTTCAGTATTTACCTAGTTCCTATTTCAGTATTTTTTATTATGCCAGATAATACATTTTATGCGAATTATATTAAGCTGTAATCCGACAATGACCTGAAACATTGTGAACGTATGATTAGTTTGTACTGTCGAGATTCTAATGAAATTTGTTTTTGAGTTTACAAACAATGAAGTTTTAGAAGTTCCTGACATCAGCCACAAATATGTTGTGGATTACCTAGATTTCAGAACTGTTCTTTGAATCAATTTAGAAACTAAAAATCTTTAGAGTCCTGTGAATTTGGGCATTGTGAAAGGACGTGCCATGAGAGCTACCTAGAGAGGTACCTAGAGGGAAGGTATACCTACCTACTTTCCGTATATTATTGTTGTTCATGAACTTCCATAGACAAAAACTGAAGTAGGTAGGTACCTACCTACCTAATTAGCTTTTATTATCCCTGAAAAATTAAAATTTGCGTAACTGCAAAACTCGGTAATAACTGCACTGCCAAAAGCCATTTTTATAAAATCTAAATCTAACCTTCAGACGAATGAATTTCAAGGGTTTAGTATGGAACATACTTTAGCCTTGAGCCAACTGCCTGAAAATGTTACGCTAGATGGGTGACGCGGAAGTGCCACGAAATTTCAGCATGGAACATGCTTCAGCGTTGGACTAATTAGCGAAAAACGTTTCGCGGATCTGTCACGAAATTTTTTCTTATGATTTTCACGTAAAACCAAGCCTTTGCTGGGGAAATGAAACTTCTCTAGTTTTCATCGGACAAAACTCGTTCTCCATTCGTTGGAAAGCTCTCGATTTATCACGAATTTCTTGTGGAAGAAACTGTAGTTTTTAGGGATGATTGCACATCATTTTCTTAAGCCGTATACAACGATTTAGAGAGAGTACTACATTGGGATATGAGTTCAGAAAACAGCACATAACAGGCATAAAGACCATCCAATTTCCATTTAGCATAAGCAGCACGTTTTTTCCTGATCAGATTAGCAGTTTAGCGGTAAACCATTTCGGAAAATTCATTTCCGAAACATTTCATTGGTCGAGTAGAGGATATCGTAGAATTTACTGGTTGCCATTTCCACCGGTAAGAAGATACACTCGGTCCAGTCGTAGCCCTCAAAGAACATGCTCATCACCAGGTAGTCGCCCCCCTTAAAATTATAGGTAAACTGGAGTGGTGTAATGTAGGGATGACAACACGATACAGGGGTGCAATGAAATGTGAAATATGACACCATCCTCACTCTCCTATGATGAGTAGCTTTGTTCCTTTTGATTTTTCGATGTTTTCTGCTCTGGTTACGTCATACTGGGTAGAGGAGTCGCGCCCAGACGAGAGGGTTGCGTTGAGGTCACCATTGAGTGAAAAATCAAAGGAAGAAAAACTACACTCCATAGGACAGTGCAGATGGTGTCAAAGTTCTTAGAATGGAATCTTCTTCCATTTAAAAATGATTAAATCACCTTCTTCGCACCCATGAGTGTTACGCTCATTACTAACAGTTTGGTTACACGGCAAGACCCATAATGAGTTTTGAAATCTTTTCATATAATTTCAACTTACATGTTGGGACATATTTCATCTCGGGCATAGCTCGGCTATAGTTGATAGGTACCTACTCAAATCTTAAAAACAAAGTTATCAAATGATATATAGATGTGCTTGTTTGCTGGCAACCAAGGCAATTGTGGGTAACCTGGGGGTGAAGTGTTATATAATAGCTGAGGGATGTTCATCAGACCACACTCAAGCAACAACCAGCCTTCTCTCTTACCGAACCTAACTCCTCCAGTTTGCAAGAGTACTTCTTTTCTTTTCATTGGTGTTATATATCCGGAAGTTCCAATTTTAATTTTAATTAGTCAGTTCTCGTTCATATTCTTACCTTCTTTGTAGAAAATATCTACAGTGCCTTTGCAGTCAGGAGTTAGTTAGAATTACTAGCGTCTGAGCGGTATGGATATTAGATAGTCAGGAGCTACGGTATAATTCGGCCACTAGGGCTACAATATGACCAGATATTAGAATTATAGTAGGCTAAAGAACGTAGAGATCCGGCAACATAGGGAATCAAACGTCCATTTCGGTTTTTTATTTGTTCAGAGGCAAGCACATTTTCTCAACGAATATTTCAAAAGAGTCAAATTCATTTCGCACTCTTCAGTTTTCATCTTCATGCACCCACAACAATACTGACAATAAAGTAGATTATCGGTACAATTTACATTTACATTTCAAAGTATATCTACATTTTAAAGTAGACCGGCTTTATCCAAATTCTTGATGTCCTCGCCTATGGCATTCATCGCTTTGCCGTCCGTAAACACCGACTGGTCCACAATTTCATGGGGCTGATGCGTCAAGATTTTCTCCATATCGAACGCCGTTGTCGTCTCTGCCGTCATGAAAGGATGGATTAAGATGTAAGCCAAATGCCCATATTCGACTCGTTTCCACTCGGATTTCACGTCGTCCATGTTTGGAACGTAGCCGGAATATTTGAACATCTGTAAGTTTTTCTCCAAGGCCAGCTGATAAATCTCGAGGAGCTCGCCCAGCCGCGACCTTCTCACGTTGGGGACTGTACTTGTGAAGAGGAAATAAACGAGGTCCCATATAAAAGAGTTGATGTTGCCCATTTGAAAATCGAGGAACCTGAAATGATAATGAACATTATAAATAAAATACCCATAGATTTAAACAATAATTACATTCTTTTCATTTTATTAAGTAAAAAATATTAAGAAATATCAAGTTAATGCATAGGTTTTACTAGGGGTGATTTAAAGCAAACAAAATAGGGGGTCTTATTCGTGACACTGGAAAAGCTCAATTTGACAAGATACAAAGGTGATGACTGTAAACTAGGGAATTCATACATGAGAATGTACCTGATGGATATGCCAAGTGATAATTTCCAATGATAATTCTGGTACAACAGAAACTAGACGCTAACTTTGAAAATTTATTTAAACAGTACCTTTCACACAGATAACACTTTGTAAAACCAAGCATTTAAACAGCATACAAAATACGGAACGAACATAACGGTATTTAAACAAATACAAGACGCCCGAATTCACGCTAGTATTCACACTAGCAGTCTGTAGGTAGACCCGACTAGTGTCGAGGGTAAAGTAGATGTTTCTATGTGTTCCCCACCATCCCACCCAACATATCTATTGCATCATCATGTACATAATACATGAATAGTACATGATCATGTGTAGTGATGTCATTATGTTATCTAATATTATCTGATATCTGCTCCGCGAGTTGGTAATATCGACGCCAACAGTAGTAGTAGTAGTAGTTAGTGGTACCAAACAATTTACTGGGGAGAGTAGATAGTTATATATAATATAACAACTAGTACTTAAGTTGATCAATGTGACCATGTTCCATCCATTTTGGCAGTATGAGCTCGATTTCTTCGTCAGAAACCTATGGAAGAACTTTTAATACCTACATCACTTTTAATATTTCACAATACGCTTTCACAATGAGACTTAGATAATTTTGAAAATTGTAGGGAGATAATCCGGTTAAGATAACTCATGCAAATTCAATGAACTTCCGAAAAGACACACAAGACTTGAGCAAACCCCTTATTTGATTGAGGGACTCTAAATTTATAATTACCGTCACTAACGACCTAGATAAAAAATACGAAAAAACATTGTCACCTACATAAACGTAAACAATTTTAAATTTGATTTTCTTAAACTGGTAACTTTGAATTCTATTTTTACCACAAAAAGAAAACAATAAGTGGATATTTTACAAACTTTGAATTTGAATATTTTGAATTTTGTTTCCTTGAAGAATCCCCAGTTCCTAAGAAGTGTTGGTGTTCAATGAATAAACCAATTTAACGACAGAAAGGCCGTTTAAGGAAGTCTCTCAGAAGCAAGGTCATACAGGCAAAGCCTCTTATTTAAGACGGACAACCTATTGAAACTCATCCAGGGGGGGGGGGGGGGGGGGGCTACCCAAGCATGAGAAGAAAAGAAAACCATAACGAATCTGCTTCAGACCTTTCTAAGGCCGAATCTATGAAAAAAAAAAAAAAAAAAAAAACCCATAGGTGTATGCCTCTATGTGCATTGTGTTTGTGTGGGTTGCTGGGGTAGGGTAACTGTAGGTGTTTTTATCTCTTCGGAGCTCCTTCATATCAAATGTGTGGGTTGAAGAAGTGACCGTGGCGGGGCATCAAGGGGGAGTTCCTCCTGCAGTGGTTGCAGAGCAGCTAAACAAGCAAAAAGGCGGAATATCAGCGGGTCCAGAAGTTATGGAGGAAGCATTCGGCTTGTGTAGCTGCGGAGGTACTGGAGGGAGCTGGGGATGAACAAGTTTTACCCCCTCTTCAGGAGTTTGTGGATTACTGGGAGCCACTCTTGAGTGCTCCCAGCCACAACCCTGGTGAACCAGTGGTGCCCCCAGCTTCAACTGGAGATCCCTTCCGCAGCATTATGAGCTTCACCGGCGCTTCACGATGAGGCACATAAGTGCCGTGTCAAAAACTCCACGTCTGTGGGACCCGATTGTATTTCTGCCTCTGCCCGATGCTGGAATAAAGCCCCAAAGAATTTCAAGCTGCTCATCCTCATCCAGCAACTTCCCTTATCCCTAGGGATGGCGTTGGGTAAACCTAGGCGTCCTTCCCACTTTTTTATTTTATTTGTTCATTTTTCAATTTAATGGTGTGCCCCTCCGCCTTTGAGGGGAGTTCGTAAAAAAAAGTGTGTGTGTGTGTGTGTGTGTGTGTGATCCTGAGTGAGTGAGTATGTGTGTCTGTGAGTACGAGTGTGTGTGCCTGAATATGTGACAAATTTTGCCGACGCTGCCCAGGCCACAATTCTCAACCGATTTTCGAGATTCTTTCTTTGTTTGGTCCCAGTTTTCGTCCAATTGTGCAACGAACCTCGGAAATTTTGAATTCCATGATGGAGGAGAAGGAAAGGAGGAGAAAACACGAAAAAACGTGTTTTTTCGATAAATTTAATGGACGCCGCCCAGGCTAAAATTCCTAACCGATTATCGTGATTCTCATTTGGTTCGATTTCAACTTTTTAAATTGTTTATTTTATAATGAAGTTCGATGCCAACCCTTAAAGTTTTAACCAACTCCCAAGAAGAGTAGTTCTCTTTCTATTATTTTCCTAAGATTCAAACAACCATGTACTACATCCCAGTACCACACTCGCCTGGTCGAGACCCCCACTTTAACGTCGTAATTATTTGAAAATCAAAGCAGAAGAACTATTTATCGTAGGATAGTGTCGAAATTATACAATCAATCAATCAATACAATCTTAGCCTCACAACAGCAACATTCCCTGAAGCATTCAAAGCTGCAAAGGTCATCCCAATTTTCAAAGGGGGTGGGTGAACTCGGAAATTATAGACCTATCTCTATGTTAAGCACGCTGTCCAAAATACTGGAGAAATTCGTGAAAAATCTGCTGTACTCATATCTTGAAGAAAACAATTCAATAAACATGAACCAATTTGGTTTCCGCAAAAATAAAGGGGTAAATGATGCGGTATTTGCATTAACCACGGACCTTTACGACATTAGGGACAAGAACAAGAAAGGTGCTCTCATACTACTCGATATCGCTAAAGCATTCGATGCAATTGATAGAGAACAACTTATGTACAAGTTAGTTAAATTAGGAATCATAGGCCCCAGCTTAGAATGGTTTAAGAGCTACTTGAGAAACCGAACCCAACGAGTGGCAATCGGCGAGTGCTCTAGTGAAGAAAGCAATAACGATTTTGGTGTGGTTCAAGGAAGTACATTGGGTCCACTATTGTTTTTGGTGTATATAAACGAAGTGGCCTCTCTAGAACTACCCAATACCAAAATGTATTTATTTGCGGATGACACTGCCGTGTTAGTTGAAGGTGACACGTGGGAGAATGTATATAGCAAGGCAAACCTAGCAATCAATGTGATTGGACGATGGTTCTGTGAAAACTATCTTACATTGAACACTAAAAAGTCAAAATTAATTATTTATGGAGGAATGAAATCATATGTTTACGATAAAAATTTAAGCATCATACTAGATACATGTAGATCAAATAATAGCTGTTCCTGTGGGAAAATAGAACGTGTAGCTGAGCATAAGTATCTTGGGTTAGTCTTGGACGAAGAGCTAAATTGGAAACCCCATATTTACTATACTCACAATAAAATTAATAAATACATGTACATATTCTATAATATTCGACACACACTCCCTAGAAATACGATAAAACTAATTTATTACAGTATGCTACAATCTGTACTTCAATATGGCATAATTGCTTGGGGTGGGACATTCTCAACCCATATAATATATATACATTAATATATTATTACATGTAGGCCAGAAAATCATTGTAAAAATTATGCTGTCTTTACCAATGAGGACTCCATCTGACAATGTATTTAATATCGCTAAGCTATTTACTATAAGGCAATTATATGTTGAAAATTTACTTCTTCAATTCCATAGGGATCCACAAATAATAGGTTCACAACGTAACCCAATGTATATAACAAGGTACGTAGCCGCGGGGAATGTAATTGCACCTAGACCGAAACTAACGTTGTCAACTCACAATCCAAAATTCATTATTTACATTATCCACAGAGCGCTAGAGGGCCATATGAAAAATGCTCAAAGATTCACAAGACAAAACTACAAGAAACATATTTTAACCTGGCTTGTAGAAAAGGGGGAAGCGGGATGTGAAACTGTTTTAAGCAGTATTTATGTACAGTGATTATTTTAGAAAATATCTTCTCTTAAAATTATAAGAACATTATACGTATAACATTATATTTTTAAGTACCGTTTGTATCATAGAGTAGATAGATTGTAAGACATGAGCGAATCACCAAGACCTTCCCCAACAACACGGGCCAAGCCTATCGTTGGGAAAGAAATCGAAAGTGAGTAGCTTAAGTTGTTCAATTTGTACCATATTTATAAAATGCATTTGTATGATTAAAATAAATAAATAAAATAAATAAATAAATTCTCAGGACAAGATCTACTTTCTATTGAAAAATATACAATCTCATGTCCGCATACCCCATTAAAGTTTCCCTCACTATGGGGTAAAGTAGAAAATAAAAATTGTTTAATATGTTCATATTCGCTCAAGTGCTAAACACACTACCCTTAAAATTGTCATTAAAATTGGTATAGTTTTGCCTGTTTGCTAAATGGAAGACTCATAAGTCTCTCATAAGAAGACTCATATCATAGACAAGTAACCCAAATTGTTCAGGCAAACGTAAAGTGCAAATGGAAATTTAGATACCTATCAGACAATTCTTCTGCTACGTATTACGTAGACTCTAGAGTAAAAACGTTGCAAATTATTGCATAAAGATTTATTGTTCGTGCCTTGAGCCATCTAAGGCACGAACAATAAACACAATAAACCATGTGAACACAAATAAACACAAACGAACAATATATAAAGCACGATAAAGTTGCTTTGTGACTCATAGTTCATTTGAAGACTTTGTTCACTGTGATTCACAGTCGTACCGACAGCGTATGGTATGATGTCGATTCATTGAACGGATTCCTATCTAAATAAAAGGTAATAGCGATTGCTCCATGTTAATAATGTTATTAATACCAAATTATACTAAAAATATTCTTCACTTTTTATCGGTTCTATATATTAAGCGTTTCATTTAGCTTTTAGATTTCTACCCGAGGCTCCAAGAATAAATAAGAATAGAATGGTTATCGTAGGAAGGATGAGATGCAACAAGCGTAAAATTGAGGCCTGACAAACTCCTACATACCTACGCTCATGGATATATTGTCTAAGTACCTGTAAATTATATGTACCTGTAGGCCGTTGTGTCTAGGAATGTTCCTGTTGTGTGTCAACAAGACAATGTTCCGCATTGAAAAAAGGAAAAACAAACACTGGGCAATCATCTGGCACTTGATAGATGTTATGTTTGCGCATGCACGAAAGCTATCAGTGACTTGGGAGCGATAAAATTCATTGGAGACTATCTAACGACTAAGCCATACGATCCCTCAAAATTTCATTGAAATAGGGTGAACCTGTTTTAGGTTTGCATAAGCAGCAGCAACTTATGATAAGACGTGATAAAACTCATATGGGGTTTCTCAACTATCCTCCAATTTGGAGCAAGATCGGATCATTGATAGATTTCACGCACACACTCCATCGCAGAGAGAGAAATATTTAAAGTTTTTAGTTTGTCATTTCCGAAAATTAACCTTTTATCACCAATTTAGTGACGCAAGATGATCCAGGACGTCCTGATACTGGTTTCTATATGTAGCTCTTAGTCTTACGGTTGCGTGTTGTCGTAATTTCACCCAGATTAAAAATCATAAGCCTTCCTCCTCACCCACTTCCCGCTGAGGGACATCCTAATGTTTGTATACGAAATATTGCGTTACAGACAATCATGTACACTTACTTTACTGACACCGGGAAATTATCTTCAAACTCCAAGTATTTGAAGAGTATGTTGCAAGTCCACGGATCCCCGTGGTTGAAAACATCAAATTTTGTGTCATAGTCGTTGGCTAGCTTTAGGAACTTGGCGGAGATGTCGGTTTTCTGCTTTCTCAATTTCTCCGCCAACAGTTTCCTGGAAAGACGAACACTCAGTAATGTTAACACGCTGCGGAATAATACGTATTGGTTTTTGTTTCTGTCTTGGATTATACTGTATAGCCTTATTGTGTAAATCACCGAACTGTTGATAACTATTCATTACATCATTATCTATGTGTTACAAAGACTTATCATAGAAATGCTCAAAATATGGTTGTAAATTATAATTTGGAACATAAATAGGTTACAGCTAAGTACTTTGGTCCCTAAGCCAGGAAGATCTTGAGGGTTACAAGATGTGGAGAAAATAGATTTTCATCCTCCTTTATTTGCGAAGCTATGCATTTCGAGTGGAAAAAAGAACTTCGGCTCTTCATCAGGCCACATATAAATGATGGGGTCACTATAATGTACACAGAAGCAATCCAAGAGACTTTAGAGAGAAACGGAAACATAAAAATGTTTGTTGGGCCAATAAAAGTCAATTTAAGCACGAATGTGAATAACAATTCATTATTACAAGGTGTGATGGCTCTCATTTCCTTTATTCTGGAGTTCCACATTCTCCTTTCAAGAATTTTATACACCTTTTCCTATTTTTTTACATAATAGTGGCAATTTTTAATATTTATACTAGTTCAGTACACGACTGTATTCAATTACAAATCAAAATCCCAACTTTTTGCGGCTTCCGTATGCCATAAGCCCGCCAGACATATACCCCCAGTTAGTGGAGAGAAAATTACACTTTAAAAGAAAGAATTTTATTCACATTTGAATACTGACATTTTTTAGTATTGATAACAGTTCAATGCACAACTTTATTCAATTAAAGTCTAAAATTCTCAACTTGTGGCGGCCTTCAAAGCCAGAGGCATGCCAGACAAGATACCAGTTGCAGGAGAGAAAATTACACCTTTTAACTGAGAATTTTTATTCACATTTGTGCCACTAATTTATGTAATAGCCATTACGTATTCTAAAACCACTGAGGAGAGGGACAAAATTACATTGAATTCTATGGGCCGATTATATATATGTGTGTTTCCAAAGTGCCGCTAAAGTATGTGATTACCGTTACCTATCTCAAAACCATTGAGGGAAGGGTGAATATTACATTGACTTCAATGTGCCCAAAACACATTTTTATGTGTTTCCCAAGACCTCTGGATTGCATCTGGGACATTATACCGTCCCCATCATTCATATGGGGCCTGATGAAAAGCGAAGGTTCTTTTTTCCACTTGAATGCATAGCTCTGCAAATAAAGGAAGATGAAAATCTAGTGTCTCCACATCTTGTAACCCTTGAGACCTTCCTGGCTTAAAGACCAAAGTACTTAGCTGGTGACTACCTACATATGTAACACATAACAACGACCCATGGAAAATTAATGGCATCAAAAGACTGACTAATTTCCATCACTTCACTCGTCCGTCCACAGGTAACAGCAGTTACAATAACCTCGGCTTATTTCGAATCCAATACAAATTCTATTACCAATTTATTACCAGCCCATTCAATCGTCGAAGTTTATGGGGGGATGTTTAACCTTGATATTCACACTCATGTTAATGTCCTTTTTTCTTGCCAAAGGCGTTACGTGGTCTCCTTAGATTCATTGAAATTAAATCAACTTCTATAGAACCATATGAACGATTATTTTTTCGAAAGTTTTTTCGAGATCACGACTTTATAAAACTTCAAACCTACAGTTTTACCATATAGTGTCTAGGATGCCAGGGATTCAGGATTTTTTATCTGTTATATGAGGTTTTACTATTTATTTACTTCATTTATTTATTTGTTGGTCAATTGCAAAGGTTTCATTATTGAAAAAATTAATAGTACCTAATCCAAAAACATTATGCCGATAGAAGATCGAGTGCTCGGCCAAACAAACACGCATTAAACTGGAGTCCCACCACCTCTTGCCCTCCAGCCTATGGTTCGGGTGGGGGTAGACAATTTTGAAATTGCCTATGCACTCTTTCGGGCAAACTCAAGAAGATCCCTCACTCGTAGATGGAATCGATTGAGCGTTTTGGCCGTGCATAGCGTGGACAGACAGACCAACAGACAGTTTGGAGACTGTCTGACGAGTCATGGGGCGGGACAACCTCGCTCTTCCAAACCGAATCATGTCTGTAAAAACATGTTTCATGTTAAAAGAGTCAACGGTCCGTACCATGGTTTTGTGAATCTCTACATTATTTTTTTTCTCTTTTCTTTACATTATTTCTCTTTGTCTAACTTGAATGCCCACTACCCTTTTGGCATTTAAAAAATAATAGGTCGGTAGGTTGGAAAATCATATGCATAATAACTGCCGTACTCACCATTCATCACCCCAGTGGCTGTCCATAGCATCAGGCGGGACTGTTAACATGACATTCCACCATGACTCCATAACTGGTTCGTCAGTTGCGATCGACAATCTGCCTTTGTCGTTAGGCGTTATTAACCCTCTTTCCAGCAGCACCCTGCCCATGGCGTGAAAACGCGCCAAATTCCGCAGAACCAACTTGGAATGATTGAAATCTAGGCAGTCACGCCTTGGAGCTCCAACGTAGCCTTTATCCTGTAACAGGTTGCCAGAAGATTTCATCAGTGAATTCTTCCTACATACCTTTAGCCTGACGACCTATTAAAAAAACAACTATAGTAAATTGTTTTTTCACCTTCAAATCAGAAGTAAAGAAACTATTTCTGAATAACATTCGGCTCCAAAATGAGTGGTGAGACTTTTTATTTTTGTTAAGCCTAATTTTCGATATTTAGAACCCCATAATCTTCACATCATACATCGTTCTTGCAAGGTGTATTATTTTTTAGAAAAAACGGATTTTCATTATCTGTATTCCAAGACAAGATATAATTCATAATGACATATAAGGTAGGTTTAAGTAAATTAATTTATCACAACATACATGATACTTCAAAAAGTGTTTGAGTTCAAGCATCGAATTGAGTGCTCCATTGCGGATTTTCTATGGAAACCTTCTCAAAAATTAACTGGCTACTGTTTTTTTTTTTTTTTTTTTTTTTCTTTATGAAAATTTGTTTAAAATATGACACACTACATTCTTCTTACGTATTTCAAGCAGATCGGCTCTTCGACACATATTTTTCCTATGTCTACTTTTTGTGATCAATTTTTTACTGAGTTCCACTCTTTTGATGCTTATCCTCAGGTATAAAAGTTTGGGATATATTTTTGTTCGTAAAAGAAACTGCCTTACCGATAAATCTTCAAATGCAATCAAATGATAGGGTTTAAAGCCAAGAATGTTACCCCAAATTTTCTCTCGCTTATCACCGAATTCTTCCATTAACTCTTCCATGGTTGGTAATATTGTCGTATAAACCTGGAAACCAAGGTTATTCTTTTAATGTTCATAATAAATTGCAGTAGTTAGCTTAGAGGAACTGAAATAAAGATCACATACGTTCAAGAACACACTATGCAGGGTGACCCGCATAAGGAGGTCAGTACTTCTGGGCATGATTCTAGAGCTCATTTCTGATCAAAAGTTCCTCGCAGAGATTTTTTTTTTTTTTTTTTAACGCTTTGTTTTCAAGTAATTAAATTTTTGAGGTTTGTTTTCGTTTTTTTATAGCTACAATAATTAAAGCAGTAAGTTTAAATGTAAGGATACCGTTGGAAAGAACGTTGAATTTCCTTCCTATCTAATGCTGGCACAACATTTTTTAATAGGATTCATTTGGTGAAAAAACTGCCTGAACATGAGATTTTCACGAGTATGAGAAATTCCAATTTTTTAAACCGGCTGTGAGTGTCCCATTTCTGTGCTGTTTTTCGCGTACCTCATCTGTAAAAACTGGCCCAAGACTTCAGCTTTCTAGCGGTATAATCAATTTTCGTTTTACTTTACTAATCCGAGGATAAAAATTTGTTTGTATGTAGAAAAACATGGGGTTTTCTAAGAAATCGATGGTTTTAGTGAAAAATTACCCAAAAAAAAAAATTCGGGTTCGGGGCTCGTTTCTACGTATTATTTCACACTGAATCGAATGGTAACACTTGCAGATCTTCTCGACTCCGTTGTAACAGAGTTTTACACGTTAACTATCTAGTTATACCCTTATAAACACATAAAATTAAGCATAATCATTAAGCATAATTCAGTCATGCAGCATGCGATCATGAGCGATTTTTCGTAAATTATCGTATTGTATTCTATAATTTGTTTTGAAATTTTAGCTTTAAGAGTGCAAGGAAATTGTTAACTATTAATTTTATTGTAGAAAACATATTCTAAATAATAATCACCTATTCAAATAGAGGTATTGAATTTTTAGCTTTTTTGCAGTATTCGTCGATTTTTTAGCAAATATTAAGTATATTTTTCAGCATGATTTTGTTCAAAATTTTTGGATGTTATATTTTATAGTTAGTTAACTTTATTTAAGCAATATTCTACCAAAATACCTATATAATATTAACGATTTTTAACCATTTTTAGTGATTTTTTAAAGTTTAATTTTTTTAATTTAACCAATTTTAGTGTACTTGAAAAGTTCTGGCCAACAAACTCATCCTTTCTTCTAGAATGCTTGATTTTTTGGCGCAAGAATGACACTTTTATCCCATTTAAGGACAGTTATCTTCCGGAATGACACACACTTTTGGTTTATTATTTCCAATAATAAGCCTATGTGATCGTGTAGCAAAAAATTTTTATAACCCCCCCCCTCAAACTTTGTCACTTTACGTTTCAAGGTACGTAGAATCTAAATTTGAAATGTCCGTCCGCCGTCCGCCGTTCGCCGTCCGCCGTCCGCCGTTCGCCGTTCGCCGTCCGCCGTCCGGGCCATAAAAGGCCTAAGAATTGACTTAAAAAACCCGTTCTTTCGCACATAGACTCCATTTGGGGTCTAGTTGGTCCTAACGTTTAACCATCCCGATCGCTTTACTCGCATAGATGCTATGGGCCAAAAACGGGCAAAAACGTGTCTTTTTCGACGCGAGCACGCCTGGCACGCTTGGCAGGGGGTCACGGTGGGTGGAGAGGGAGGGGGGGGGGGCGAGCGGGGGGGGGGGGGGGGGGTGGAGTGAGAGGAGGCGCCGGCGCCGCGGCTTGTGGTGGGTACGGCGCCGGCGTTCGTTCGAGGTATGAATATGTTTTTTTCAAGGTCATATTTGTGTGTTAATACCAAAGCTTTTCCTACGCATATTTAATAACATATCCTCTCGACTTTTCGTACGTACTTAGATAATGATATTATTAAGGCAATAACTATTTGAATAGATAGGAGCTCAAATCGAGAAATATAAACATGCGTATATAATTATAGAAGTATAGGTTGTGGCAACTCGAAGTAGGACACGCCGAGGCGTCTGGACAGGCCTTATGACGTACGCTAGCCAACTAAAACTACGATCATACTCAATTGAAAAAATAATAAACCTTTGTGAAATAATTTGCAGCGTTTTTTTTTACAAACACGCATTAAATTGAAAAATAAACAAATAAAATAAAAAAGTGGGGAGGACGCGCAGGCCAACGCCGGCCCTTGGGATCAAGGAAGCTGAAGGAAGAGAAGGGAGAGTGGGATAAAAGGACCAACAGTTCAGGTAAGAACCCCTCAGGACACGGGTGGTGATACCACGGAGCACTCCCGCTGAGATGCCCAACTCGAGTCACTATGTGGCACTTTTCCCGCACCACACCCCGCGCCTTCACACGGTTGCAGCTATGGCCTTGATTATTAGTCGCCACTCCTTTTAGCTGGGAAATCGCTTGCCGCAGGACATTTATGTCATACTTATTTATTTTAGCCCGTCAGGTGTGCTACATGTCCATGCTGCCACTGACAACCTGGACATCGAGGATTATGGCAGACCCATCGGGCTTGACGGCAACGATATCCGGCTTCTTGCACCGGTGTCATTCGGCATGTGACTATTTTTTTTTTTTTTTTTTTTTTTTTTTTTTTTTTTACAAAACTTCCCGGGAGGGGGCACACCATTAAATTGAAAAATAAAACGCTGCAAATTATTTCACAAAGGTTTATTATTTTGGTTTATTATTTCCAATAATAAGCCTATGTGATCGTGTAGCAAAAAATTTGTATAACCCCCCCTCAAACTTTGTCACTTTACGTTTCAAGGTACGTAGAATCCAAATTTGAAATGTCCGTCCGCCGTCCGCCGTTCGCCGTCCGCCGTCCGCCGTCCGGGCCATAAAAGGCCTAAGAATTGACTTAAAAAACCCGTTCTTTCGCACATAGACTCCATTTGGGGTCTAGTTGGTCCTAACGTTTAACCATCCCGATCGCTTTACTCGCATAGATGCTATGGGCCAAAAACGGGCAAAAAGTGTCTTTTTGAGGCTTTGACTGTTAGACGCACGCCTGGCACGCTTGGCAGGGGGTCACGGTGGGTGGTGAGGGGGGGGGGGGGGGGGGGGGGGGGTGGAGTGAGAGGAGGCGCCGCGGCACCATGAGGTGGGTACAGCGTTCCTTCGAGGCATGAATATATGTTTTTTTTCTAGTTCATATTTGTGTGTTAATACCAATGCTTTTCCTACGCATATTTAATAACATATCCTCTCGACTTTTCGTACGTACTTAGATAATGATATTATTAAGGCAATAACTATTTGAATAGATAGGAGCTCAAATCGAGAAATATAAACATGCGTATATAATTATAGAAGTATAAGTTGTGGCAACTCGAAATAGGACACGCCGAGGAGTCTGGACGGGCCTTATAACGTTCGCAAGCCAACTAAAACTACGATCGTACTCAATTGAAAAAATAATAAACCTTTGTGAAATAATTTGCAGCGTTTTTTCAATTGAGTATGATCGTAGTTTTAGTTGGCTAGCGTACGTCATAAGGCCCGTCCAGACTCCTCGGCGTGTCCTACTTCGAGTTGCCACAACCTATACTTCTATAATTATATACGCATGTTTATATTTCTATCTATTCAAATAGTTATTGCCTTAATAATATCATTATCTAAGTACGTACGAAAAGTCGAGAGGATATGTTATTAAATATGCGTAGGAAAAGCTTTGGTATTAACACACAAATATGACCTTGAAAAAAACATATTCATGCCTCGAACGAACGCCGGCGCCGTACCCACCACAAGCCGCGGCGCCGCCGCCTCCTCTCACTCCACCCCCCGCTCACCCCCCCCCCACCCTCTCCACCCATCGTGACCCCCTGCCAGGCGTGCTCGCGTCGAAAAAGACACGTTTTTGCCCGTTTTTGGCCCATAGCATCTATGCGAGTAAAGCGATCGGGATGGTTAAACGTTAGGACCAACTAGACCCCAAATGGAGTCTATGTGCGAAAGAACGGGTTTTTTAAGTCAATTCTTAGGCCTTTTATGGCCCGGACGGCGGACGGCGGACGGCGAACGGCGGACGGCGGACGGACATTTCAAATTTGGATTCTACGTACCTTGAAACGTAAAGTGACAAAGTTTGAGGGGGGGTTATAAAAATTTTTTGCTACACGATCACATAGGCTTATTATTGGAAATAATAAACCAAAAAGTGGGGAGGACGCCCAGGTTTACCCGACGCCGGCTCTAGGGATAAGGGAAGTTGCAGGACGAGGAGGAAGAATGGGATGAAAGGAAGTGCCCCTATAAAATGACCACCAGTTCAAGTAAGAACCCCTCAGGACGCGGGTGGTGATACCACGGAGTACTCCTGCTGAGATGCCCAACTCAAGTAACTCCGTGGCGCTTTTGCCGCACCACACCCCACGCCATGACAACGTCGCAGCCATGACCTTGATGTTATTGAGGACCGTGCCACTCCATTTACCCCGACAGGCACGGCAAAGGGTGTCCACTGTCCCGCGACTGCTCCTCGAACACCTCACCGAACTGACTACTTACTCGAACTTACTCGAACACCTACTTGTCTTACTTTTTTAAAACTAATCGTTCAGATGGACCTATTGTTCATTTATCAATCTTCGGCTAATTGTCCTCTCCTCCAACGAAATCGAGTACCTAATATCCATCAATTTGTATGTATAAAAAAGCTTTTCACGGTCTAACATGTTTACGAATCACCAACAGCCCTACCAAGACAATACCAAAATACTAACCATCCACACAACACCATATCACACATTACAATCAATAGTATTATTTAAAAGCAATTCCACGG
Source organism: Adelphocoris suturalis (assembly GCA_030762985.1). Lineage (NCBI taxonomy): Eukaryota > Metazoa > Arthropoda > Insecta > Hemiptera > Miridae > Adelphocoris > Adelphocoris suturalis. The sequence goes on along the minus strand of CM061042.1, from coordinate 60,036,571 downwards.
ATGTAATTATAATCCAAAAACTTCATTTTAAATATAACGAAATAAGAATGTTTATGTTATTAATACTCACTCTTGTTTCGACTGAGAATACCGGAAATGATTTAAATATTTCTTTGGTTTCTTTGCTTTGCAATTCAGTTTTGACAATCATGGAAACATTTCTCCTCCTTCCTTGGGCCGTTAAACAACCCATTTTAACACGGTAAACCATGCTGGCATAATTGTCTCCTTTAGGGACGGCGTTCTTCACTTCCACGGAAATTATATCCACGGGTTTCTCATCGTGAAAACGCTTCTTCAGAAAACGTGCTAACAGCTGCGTGTCTAACCCTGGAATATTAATTTAAAATAAAATCAATGATTAGTTACCAATTTTTGTTCCTCTGTAGAACACCTTTTCCGCGTAGATTGAGAGACTTTTAACAAATTGACCGGGTAAAAGTTGTTATAAACCATACGTATGGATTTAAACTTCAGCAAATTTTGAACGGTGTTCCCTTAACTAACAACCCGGCTCCTATGTTGGGGGAAATTTAGACAGGTCGTAAAATATCATAATCAGTCAATGAGACAATGAGAAATTGATGTTGGACAGTTGTCAAACATCAATCTCAGTCTGTAAGAAATAAGATAAATGAAATTGAGGCAATACTGCATCAGCATACTGTCGTAGGGGTCATCGCTTCCGACCTGCATAGCAATTTTAGCGGACGAAAAATAATCATTTTCACACCGCAAGCGCAAACGTAATACATCAAGCGTTATTTTCCCTTGACCTATTCGTCCAATCTTGCTCGAATTCGGAGGGTTGTTGGGAAATTAATTGATTTTAGCATCTGTGACTTCTTTCTTTGGAGCTACCTTAAAGATAAGGTCTTTAAACATCGTCCACACACCCTGCCACAACCTAAGCAGCGAATAACCGCAGAAATCGGGCCATACCGCTCGCTATATATACCGAAAAGAGGTCGAAAACTTCCGAAATCGACTACATCAGTGTATCTCTGCTGACGGCCACCATCTTGGCGATATCGTTTTCAACCCTTGAGTACAAACACTATATTTCTTACTTATTTGAATAAACAAAACTGTTTTTCTCCAATTTTTACCATCTACTTTTCATAGCCCTTTGAAACTCGTCAATCGGCTCTGCCGCACCCTGTATTTCTGTAATTCGGAGAATAATAATGAGGAATACCGAATATTTTGAAATCCAGAAATCGTTTTGAAATGATAAAAATCGCATGGTGCAAAAATCGCATCAAAATTTAATTTTCTAAAACCACCTACCTACTGTTTTTATCAATTCACTGCTCTGTAAAAAACGCTGCAAATTATTACACAAATTAATTATTTATGTATTCGATAGCCCTTTAACTAAACGAAGTCTATTATTCATTATCTAAATATATCTGCAATGGCATAGACACCTACCGAGGACAAATTAAATCAAAAACACCTACATTTTACTAGTCTCTTGAATTTAAGACAAGCTGACCCACCAACTGAAAATTAATTATATAAAATAAATCGCATACCTGCGATTTGCAGCTCCATTTATTGGTGACAAAAGTTATGATGATCTGAATTCCTTTGGGATTATATCAGCTGATACGGTCGTCATAGTTTATTAGGTAATTTTTACTATGTTTCACCTGTTGCGATGCATCCCATGTTGATTTTTTTCGCTGTTTAAGTTCTGGCCCTTAGGGAGGAGAGCAAACCTATGAAGTTACAGCTACCGGGGTGGTTTCTTTCGATTCTTCGGGATGATATATATGAATTATCATTAAGCCCCGTACATTAAAAATTAATAAAATAAGAAATTAAAAAAAAAATACCTACCAAACTGAACGTGGTGAACGATTTTCTTGCTACGAAAACTAAGGGAATTACATTTCGCTAGTAACGAATTGGTTGTACGTGAAAATCAATAGAAATAGAAATACCTATGCATGAGGAAAAATATGCGGAAAAAATGCGCGTTTTTGGGCCATTTTTGGTTCATAGCATTGATGCGTCTAAAGCGATCGGGCTGGCTAGATTCTGGCCTGGACGGCGGACGGCTATTGTAGTTTTGGATTCTACGCACCTTGAAACGTAAAGTGACAAAGTCAGAGAGAAAATAAATTTTTTCTATACGATTACAAAGGCTTATTATTGGAAATAATAAACCAAAATGGTTTTAAATTGTTTTTTAGGTTGTTCATTTAAACTTCTCTCCTTAAGGCTGTTCATTTAAATATTGAATAATTAAACTGCGGTTTAGCTTACCGTGATTTTCGGTCATCGTTGTTGACTGTGTTACGTGACGAATTGCCCGCCTCCTCCGCTCGACTGGTCTGGTAGAAACATCCGCGCCTCACTTATTTTGCCCAAGGTGAATAAATTCATGCAGTGATGGGAAGGGGTCATCAAGAGATGACGTCGTACGCTAAGTGCTCCATTCAAACAACGCTGAGAGCAATTCACACCAGACCAGCGATAGGAAGATAACGCTGTGTAAATATGGATGTAAAGTAGATAAGACTGATCCGCGAAGATGGAGCAAATTATACCAATCGTACATAGTTTCCGAGTCTACCTATAGTAGAAGCATTGTTTTCACTTTCGGGAGGTGAAGAAAGAAAAATTTCGCTTGAATCAAAAGTTCCACTCGCATTTTACACTAGACCATTCTGAAGAACTTTTGTGTCGTGTCTGTCTTTCCGTGTGTCCGCAAATCCTTGCAACAAGCATAACTTTGATGAATGTCGGGTAATATGTTCCAATACTCACGAATCAACACTCACTTTGCTTTTATTTGCCAATAAAACGTCTTCATCTTCTTATTAAAATCCGATCAAACAAACATTTTTATTGTGTTTTTTAATCTTCATAGATTTGTTACAGTGGAGAACGGAGGGTAGTAATAAAGGTATATAGTATTTGTACAGAATCATCAACGCTGAGACATTCGAGATTGATAAATATCAGTGAGGATTGAAAAAAAAAAAAACATGATCAGGGCCATATACCCTTGTTCGGATTTAAGGCTATCAACTCTTTTCGAACACGCTCCGCCGTAGCCGATATTGTGCTTAACCGCACGACATCATCCAAAGCAAGAGAGAATAGTCAGTGAAACTGGGTTCATAACGGAAGAGAAATAATTTGCTAATAAATCAGCTATGTTCTGTGGAGCAGACGCGAATGAGTTATTGTACGGCATACGGTACGGTAAGCTATGCTAGCTATAAGTGTTGTTCACATGGTCCCAAAAAAGTTTTACATTCGTTTTTAAGGACAATTGCACATCATTTACGGAAGCCTTATACAATGATTTTGAGAGAGTACTACATTGGCATCTGAGTTCATTAAACAGCACATAACAGTCATTAAGACCATCGAATTTCCATTTAGCATGAGCGGCACGTTTTTTCCTGATCAGTTCAGCGGAAAATCATTTAGGAAAATTAAACGCAATGCAAATTATTTTTGGCAGAAACATTTTATTGGCAGAGTTGACGATATCGTAGAATTTACTGGTTGCCATTTCTACCGGTAAGAAGACGGACTCGGTCCAGTCGTAGCCCTCAAAGAACATGCTCATCGCCAGCTAGTCGCCCCTCTTAAAAATTATAGGTAAACTGGGGGGTTGTAATGTAGGGATGACTACACGGTACAGAGATGCAATGAAATGTGAAATATGACAGCATCTTCAATCTCCTATGATGAGTAGTTTTGTTCGTATTGATTTTTCGATGTTTGTGCTCCGGTTACGTCATACTGGGTAGAGGAATCGTGCCCAGACGAGAGGGTTGCGTTGAGGTTACCATTGAGTGATAAATCGTAGGAAGAAAAACTACACCCCATAGGAGAGCGCAGTTGGTGTCAAAGTACTTACAATGGAATCTTCATCCATTTAAAAATTATTAAAGCACCTATTTCGCTTTCCCATGGGTGTTACGCTCATTACTTACAGTTTGGTTACTCGGCGACACCCATATAATGAGTTTTGAAATATTTTCATATAATTTCAACTTACATGCTGGGACATATTTCATCACGGACATAGCTCGGCTAAAGTAGATGGTTACCTACTCTAATCATTAAAAACAAAGTTATCAAATGATATATTGATGTACCTGTTTGCTGGCAACCGAGGCAAGTGTGGGTAACCTGGAGGGCGAAGTGTTATATAATAGCCGAGGGATGTTCCTAGGACCATCTTCTTCAGTCCAAACTCAAGCAACAACCAGCCTTCTCTCTTACCAAACCTAACTCCTCCAGTTTGCAAGAGTATTTCTTTTCTTTTCATTGGTGTTATATATCCGGAAGTTCCAATTTTAGTTAGTCAGTTCTCGTTCATATTCTTACCTTCCTTCTATAAAATATCTACAGTGCCTACGTAGTCTGGAGTTAGTTGGAGTTCTAGCGTCTAAGCTGTCTGGATATTAGGTAGACAGGAGCTACGGTAAAATCCGGCCACTAGGGCTAGAATATGACCGGCTATTAGAAGAGTAGGCTAAAGAACGTAGAGATCCGGCAACACAGGGAATCAAACGTCCATTTCGGTTTTTTATTTGTTCAGAGGCAAGCACATTTTCTCAACGTATATTTCAAAAGAGTCAAATTCATTTCGCAATCTTCAGTTTTCATCTTCACGCACCCACAACAATACCGACAATCAAATAAATTGTCGGTACGATCTACATCTACATTTCAAAGTATATCTTCATTTCAAAGTAGACCGGCTTTATCTAAATTCTTAATGTCCTCGCCTATTGCATTCATCGCTTTGCCGTCCGTAAACACCGACTGATCCACAACTTCATGGGGCTGATGCGTCATGATTTTCTCCATATCGAACGCCGTTGACGTTTCTGCTGTCATGAAAGGATGCATTAAGATGTAAACCAAATGTGCATATTCGACTCGTTTCCACTCGGAGTTTACATCTTCAATGTTTGGAACGTAGCCGGAATATTTGAACATCTGTAAGTTTTTCTCCAAGGCCAGCTGATAGATCTCGAGGAGCTCGCCCAGCCGCGACCTTCTCACGCTGGGGACTGTACTTGTGAAGAGGAAATAAACTACGTCCCATATGAAAGAGTTGATGTTGCTTACTTGAAAATCGAGGAACCTGAAATGATAATGGGAACGTTGTAAATAAAATATTCAACGATTTAAACAATAATTCTATTCTTTCCATTATATCAATTTAAAAAAAAAAGAAATATCAAGTTGATGCTGCAAGCCATAGGCTTTATTAGGGGTGATTTAAAGCAAATAAAATAGGGGATCTTCATATTTATTATTCGTGTAACTGGAAAAGCCCAATTTGACAAGATACAAAGGTGATGATTGTGAAATAGGAAATTTATACATGAGAATGTACCTGATGAATATGCCAAGTGATCATTTCCAATGATGATTCTGGTACAACAAAAACTAGACGCAAACTTAGAAAATGTATTTAAACAGTACCTTTCACTCAGATAAAGCTTTGTGAAACAAAGCTTTTAAACAGCATGAAAAATACGGAACAACCATAACAGTATAAATAAATACACGACGACCGAATTCACACTAGTATTCACACTAGCAGTTTGTAGGTAGAACCGAATAGTTTCGGGGGTATAGTAGATAGATGATTCTATGTGTTCCCCAACATCCCACCCAACATACCAATGACATCATCATGTACATAATACATGAATACTACATGATTATGTATAGGTATGTCATTATGTTATCTGATATTATCAGATATCTGCCCAGAGAGTTGGTAATAAAGACGCCAACACACTGTAGTAGTTAGTGGTACCAAACAATTTAGTGGGGAGAGTAGATTAGTATATTTAATATAACAACTTCTACTTAAGCTGATCAATATGACGATGTTCCAACCATCTCGACTTCTTGGTCAGAAACCTATAGAAGAACTTTTAATACCTAAATCACTTTTAATATTTCACAATACGCTTTCACAAGAGACTTCGACAATTTTGAAAATTGTAGGAAGATAATCCAATTTTCGAAAAGAATATTTCTATAAATGGTTAAGATAATAAATGCAAATTCAATGACTTTCCGAAAAAACACTCAAGTAAACACAGACACTTGAGCAAAATTTACTCGTATTTGACTGAGGGACTATAAGTTTATAATTACCGTCACCAACGAACTAGGGATAACTAACGGAAAACAATGTTACCAACATGAACGTAGTTAATTTTAAATTTTCTTGAACTGATAACTTTGAATTCGATTTTTATCATAAAAAGAAAATAATAAGTGAATATTTTACAAATTTCGAATTTAATTATTTTGAATTTTCTCTCCTTGAAGAAGCCCTAGTTCCTAGGTAGAGGTGTTGGACACAGACTCGAATGAAAACCACAATTTGACTATCTAAACATTAAAATAGGAGGGAACATTTTAAGAGGTCACAGTGTTGGTACTGCTATCGAAGATCAAGAACATGTTATTCAATATGATATTGTGTAGTCTAGAAAACATTTTAAAATAAACATGTTGAGTTATGTATGCATTACTTCGATTATAAATAAAATTCATCTCCATGAATAAGAATAGAATGGTTATCGTAGGTAGGATGAGATGCAACAAGCGTACAATAGAGGCCTGAAAACTCCTACATACCCACGCTCAAATATATGTTGACCAAGTACCTGTACATTATATGTACCTGTAGGCTTTTGTGTCTAGGAATGTTCCTGTTGTGTGTAAACCACACAATTTTCTGCATTGAAAAAAGGAAAAACAAATACTGGGCAATCATCTGGCACTTGATAGATGTTACGTTTGCGCATGCACGAAAGCTACCAGTGACTCGGGAGCGATGATGTTCATTGGGGATCTACAGAGTAAACCATACTATCTCTGAAAATGTCGTTGAAATAGAATGAGACTATTTCAGGTTCGCGCATATGCAGCAGCAACTTATGATAAGACCTGATAAAACTCATATGGGGTTTCTCAACCATCCTCCAATTTGAAACGAGATCGGAACATTGATTTTACGCACACACTCCATCACAGATAGAGAAATATTTAAAGTTTTTGGTTTGTTATTTCAAACAATTAACCTTTTATCACTAATTTAGTGACGCAAGATGATTCAGGACGTTCTGATACTGGTTTCTATATGTAGCTCTCTAGTATTACGTTTGCGTGTTTTCGTCATTTCACCCAGATATAAAATCATAAGCCTTCCTTCTCACCCACTGCCTGCTGAGGGACGTCCTAATGTTTATTGTAGCCGTAATATTGCGTTACAGACAATCATGTACACTTACTTTACTGATACCCGGAAATTGTCTTCAAACTCCAAGTATTTGAAGAGTATGTTGCAAGTCCACAGATCTCCGTGGTTGAAAACATCAAAGTTCTTGTCATAGTCATTGGCTAGCTTTAGGAGCTTGGCAGTGATGTCGATTTTCTGCTTTCTCAACTTCTCCGCCAGCAGTTTCCTGCAAAGATGAACACTCATTAATTCTAACACGCTGCAGAATAATACACATTGGTTTTTTTTCTGTCTAGTATTATAATGCATAGCCTTATTGTGTAAATCACCGACCTGTTGATAACTATTTATCTGACCATTCGGTAACACTTCATTATCCACGTGTTACAAAGGCTTCGTAGAATTGCTCAAAATCTGGTTGGAAATTATAATTTGTAATATATTTATACAGGTTACAGCTACGTACTTTGGTCCCTAATCCAGGAAGGTCTTGAGGGTTACAAGATGTGAAGACATTAGATTTTCTTCCTCCTTTATTTGCGAAGCTATGCATTCCGAGTGGAAAAAAGAACTTCCGCTCTTCATCAGGCCACATATAAATGATGGGGTCACTATAATGTACACAAAAGCAGTCCAAGGGACCTTGGAAACTCATAAAAATGTGTGTTGGGCCCATAAAAGACAATGTAAGCACAAATGAGAATAACAATTCTTTGTTAAAAGATGTGATGGCTCCTCTTTCCTTTACTCTGGGGTTCCACATTCCCTTTTCAAGAATTTTTTCACACGTTTTCCTATTTCTTTACATAATAGTGGCAATTTTTAATATTGATACTAGTTCAGTACACGACTATATTCATTTAGAAATCAAAATCTCAACTTGTTGCGGCTTCTGAGGGCCATAAGCCCGCCAGACATATATAACCCCAGTTAGTGGAGAGAAAATTACACTTAAAAAAAAAAAAAATAATAATAATAATAATAATAATTAAAAAAAATAATAATAATAATTTATCCACATTTGAATACCGACATTTTAGCGAATTTTTGAAGAAAATTAAGCTATTGCTCTCGCCTCAAAATTTGTAGAATGTGAATTTTTGAAAACATTTTATGCAGAAATCCGTTTCAGGCTATTCTGAATCATATTCTGAAGTTTAACTCATTTTTTAATGTATGTACGTATGTATGTATGTCTGTATGTATGTATGTATACATATTGGCTAGGCTTTCCACCTGGGGTCCCAGGTGCTTACATCCACGCACCGGTCAAGGCCAGTGGGCTCGGTATTGTCTCTCTTTCTGCCAGCATCCAATCATTACGCCGCCAGCGCCTGCTTGCCTTTAGGGGTTCGAGCTGGGAGGTCGCCCGCACTGCTGCTGACCTGGACTTTGTCCGGCAGCAGTTGTTGTGGTGCGATCGAGCAACACCAACTGCTCCAAAATCCAGCTCATCTGCTGAGTTCGCTGCTGCACTGCATGAGTCAGTAGATGGTAAAGAACTCCGACAGTGCTCTGAATCCCCCATTTCTACCCAGTGGGTGGAATGGGCTTCAGAGGGCATAGGGGCCCGCGACTATCGCCATTTTCACACCGTCCGGGTGGCTACGTTAGCCACCTCGGTGAGGTGTTCGAGGAGTAGTCGCGGGACAGTAGATACCCTTTGCCGTGCCTGTCGGGGTAAAAATGAGAATCTTTATCATGTGGTGCAGCAGTGTCCTCGTACTCATGGTGGCCGCATTTTACGTCACGATGCGGTTGCCAAGCAGATAGCAGGTGCTTTGTCGAAAGGGAGAGACTATACCACATGCCGAGTAACCGGGGTAAGAAGCCAGATATCGTTGCGATCAAGCCCGATGGGTCTGCCATAATCCTGGATGTCCAGGTTGTCGGTGGCAGCGTGGACATGGAGCAGACCTGGCGGGCTAAGAAAAGTAAATATGATAGAAATGATCTGCGACAAGCGATATCTGAGCTAAAAGGAGTGGCGCCTAATAACATCAGGGTCATGGCCGCGACCGTCTCATGGCGCGGGGTGTGGTGCGGGAAAAGTGCCACGGAGCTTCTCGAGTTGGGCATCTCGGCAGGAGTGCTCCGGAGTATCACCACCCGCGTCCTTCGGGGTTCTTATCTTAATTGGTGGTCATTTTATAGGTGCACTTCCTTTCATCCCATTCTCCCTCCTCGTCCTGCAACTTCCCTTATCCCTACAGCCGGCGTCTGGTAAACCTGGGCGTCCTCCCCACTTTTTTATTTTATTTGCTTGTTTTTCAATTTAATGGCGTACCCCCTCCGTCTTTGAGGGGAGGTTTAAAAAAAAAAAAAAAAGTATGTATGTGTCATTCCAGACGATAACTGTCCGTAGAATTGTGCTAGAAACTTCAAACAAATTTTAAAATGTTGAGGACACAAAACGAAAGTTCAAGTTCGTTGGCCAGCATGATCGGATTACATCTTCGGGTTGAAATTTTCAAAAATGTAGTCAAAAATTTCAAAATAGCCTGTTTTTTGCGATTTGTTGTGCGAAATAATTTTTTCAGCATACTAACATGTGGTATATTCGGAATCAGCGTAAAATTTGCTATAAGAATATGTATCAAGTTTTCAAAAATTTCAAAGTTGAAAAATCAGTCAAAAATCGAAATAATGCCGTTCGCTAGTTGTAAAAATCGGTAATATTTTGAATACTCATCTGGTTATTATCTAAAATACTTTTTTGCCATAAAATTAATAGTTAACAATTTCATTGCACTCGAAAAGCTCTCATTTGAAAACAATTTAACATTGTAAAATACGGTAATTTACGAAAATTCGCTCATACGATCATACTGCATGACTGGTTTTAATATTAATACTAGTTCAATACATAACTATATTCAATTAGAAGTCAACAAAAATGCCCAACTTTTTGCGGCCTCTGAAGGCCAAAAGCACGCCAGACAAGATATACTCAGTTGGATACACCTTTTAATTAAGAATTTTTATTCACATTTGTGCCACTTACGAAAGTGATAGCCATTACGTATCCTAAAACCCCTGTGGAGAGGGAAAATATTTCATTGAATTCTATGGGCCGAACACATACCTATATTTGTGTTTACAAAGTGCCGTTAATGTATGTGATTACCATTACGTATCTTAAAACCATTGAGGAAAGGGTGAATATTACATTGACTTCAATGTTCCCAGATCGAACTTCGAATGTTCATCGAAGTTTATGGGGGGATTTTCACAATGTTCAACCTTGATATCCAAACTCATGTTAATGTTCCTTTTTCTTGCCATATGCGTGGCGTGGTCTCATTAGATGCATTGAAATTAAATCAACCACTATAGAACCATAACGATTATTTCTTCGAAAGTTTATTCGAGATCCCGACTTTTTAAAACTTCAACCCTACAGTTTTACCATATAGGGCCTGTGATGCCAAAGATCCAGGATTTTTTATCTGTTATATGAGGTTTTATTATTTATTTACTTCATTCATTTATTTATTGGTCAATTGAAAAGGTTTCATTATTGAAACTGATAGTACCGAATCCAAAAACATCATGCCGATAGAAGATCGAGAGCTCGGTCAAAAAACATGCATTAAACTGGCGTCCCACCACTTATTGCCCTCCAGTCCATGGTTCGGGTGGGGGTAGATAAATTTGAACACAGACCGTTTGGAGACAAGCTGATGAGCCATGGGACAAGACGACCACTCTCTTCCAAATCGAATCATGTCTTTAAAAACATGTTCCATGTTAAAAGAGTCAACGGTCAGTACCATGCTTTTGTGAATCTCTACATTATTTATTTTCTCTTTTCCCTACATTATTTCTCTTTGTCTAACTTGAATGGCCTCAATCATCTTGGCATTTGGAAAATAATACGTAGGTAGCTTGGAAAATCATATGCATAAGAACTGGTGTACTCACCATTCATCGCCCCAGTGGCTGTTCATAGCATCAGGCGGGACTGTTAACATGACATCCCACATTGACTCCATAAGTGGTTGTTCAGTAGCGATCGACAATTTGCCTTTGTCGTCAGGCGTTATTAACCCTCTTTCCAGCAGCACCCTCCCCATAGCGTGAAAACGCGCCAAATTCCGCAGAACCAACTTGGAATGATTGAAATCTAGGCAGTTTCGCCTTGGAGCTCCAACGTAACCTTTATCCTGTAACAGGTTGCCACAAGATTTCATCAATGAATTCTTGCTAAATACCTTTAGCCTGACGACCTATTAAAAAATAACTATGGTAAATTGTTTTTTTACCTGCAAATCTGAAGTAAAGAAACTATTTCTGAATAACATTCGGCTCCAAAATGAGTGGTGAGACTTTTTATTTTTGTTAAGCCTAATTTTCGATATTTAGGACACAATCATTCTTACAAGGTGTTTGATTTTTGCGAAAAAAAGGATTTTAATTATCTCTATCCCTATACAAGATATAAATTATAATGACACTTAAGGTATAAGTAAATTAATTTATCACAACATACATGTTACTTTAAAAAGTGTTTGAGTTCAAGCATCGAATTGAGTGCTCCATTGCGGATTTTCTATGGAAACGTTCACAAAAATTAACTGGCTACTTTTTTTTTCTTTATGAAAATTTGTTTAAAATATGACACACTACATTCTTCTTATTTCAAGCGGCTCGGCTCTCCGACACATATTTTTCCTAGGCCTACTTTTTGTGATCAATTTTTTACTGAGTTCAACTCTTCGGATGCTTATCCTCAGGTATAAAAGTTTGGGATATATTTTTGTTCGTAAAAGAAACTGCCTTACCGATATATCTTCAAAAGCAATCAAATGATAGGGTTTAAAGCCAAGAATGTTACCCCAAATTTTCTCTCGCTTATCACCGAATTCTTCCATTAACTCTTCCATGGTTGGTAATATTGTCGTATAAATCTGGAAAACAAGGTTATTCTTTTAATGTTCATAATAAATTGCAGTAGTTAGCTTAGAGGAACAGAAATATAGGTCACATATTCAGTTCAAGATAAGAAAAGGAGGTCAGTACTTCAGGGCATGATTCTAGAGCTCATTCCTGATCGAAAGTTCCTCGAAGAGTGTTTTTTTAAGCGCTTAGTTTTCGAATAAGTCAAATTTTGAGATTTGTTTTCGTTTTTGTATAACTACAATAATTAAAACAGTAAGTTTAAATTTAAGGATACCGTTGGAAAGAACGTTAAATTTCCTTCCAATCTAATGCCGACTCACAATTTTTTAATAGGATTCATTTGGTGAAAAAACTGCATGAACACGAGATTTTCACGAGTATACGAAATTCCAATTTTTTAAATCTACTGTGAGTGTCCCATTTCTGTACTGTTTTTCGCGTACCTCATCTGTAAAAACTGGCCCAAGATCTCAGATTTCTAGCGGTACAGTTAATTTTTATTTTATTTTACTAATTAGAGGATGAAAGTATGTTTGTATTAGAAAAACATGTTTTTTTCTGAAAAATCGAGAGTTTTTGTGAAAAAGTCCCTCCAAAAAAATTCGAGTTTGGGGCCGGTTTCTAAGTATTTTCTCACTCTGAATCGAATGGTAGCACTTGCAGATCTCCCAAACTCCGTTGTAACAGAGTTTTTCACTTTAACTAACTACTTTTACCCTTGAAAACACATACAGTTAAGCATAATAGTTCCAGTCATGCAGCATGCCTGCATGAGCGAATTTTCGTAAATTATCGTATTGAATACTATTAATTTGTTTTGAGAGTGCAAGGAAATCGTTGACTATTAATTTGATGGGAAAAAACGTATTCCAAATAATAATTTCCCATTCAAATAGAGGTATTGAATTTTTAGCTTTTTTGCAGTAGGTATTTGTCGATTTTTTTAAGCAAATTTTAAGTACAATTTTCAGCATAATTTTGTACATAAATTGTTGGATGTTATATTATATAGTAATAAACTTTATTTAAGCACTATTCTACCAACATTTAGAAATTTAACGATTTTTAGCCATTTAATTCGACCAATTTTATTGTACTCACAAAGTGCTGGCCAACAAACTCATCCTTTCCTCTGGAATGCTTGATTTTTTGGTGCAAGAATGGAATTTCTATATCAATTAAAAGAAGAGTTATCTTCTGGAATGACACACACACACACACACACACGCCCTAGATGGTCCCCTTTCAGTTTCATCATGATTTAATCAGCGATATGCTCAGCGCATGCGTTAACATAATTTTCTTGTGACAGTTCCGTCAATGATTAACAACAGATTTTAGTCAGGTTTTCACACATGATGCGGGGAAGGTCCCTTGAGGCCTCTTACGACATTCATCATGATTGAATCAGCGGTACGCAGTGCGCCTGCGCGTGCCTTGGTCTTTCTATTTTTCCTTACCACAGCCATAACTTCCTCATTTTTGATCGGAGTAGTGTGCATTTAGCCCTAGATAGTCCCCTATCAGTTTCATAATGATTGAATCAGCGATACGCTCAGCGCATGCGTGAACGTGGCGTTCTTGTGGTAGTCATAAGTCCATCATTGTTGAACAGATTTTAGTCGGGTTTTCTGGTTTTTGGTTGCCCCGCACTCTAATGTCATGATCATGGTGACCCAGCCATTTTAGAACATTTAATGGTGACATACTGTGAAGGCTAAGAGGAAGCTTTTGTGCCATGTCCTTGGCAGTGAGTTTTTAATGTGATTTTTCGTATGACCTACTTGTCTTGGTTTTTCAAAATTAATCGTTCAGATTGGGCCTATTGTTCATTTATCAATCTTCGGCTAACTGCTCGAGCACCCCTTAATCAAAATTGTGTCCCCTCCTAATACCCATCAATTTGTATGTGTATGGCTTTTCACGGTCCAACATGTTGACGAATCACCAACAGCCTTACCAAGGCAAAATCAAAATACTAACCACCCACACAACACCATATCAAACATTACAATCAATGAAATGATTTAAAAGTAATTCTACGGATGTAATGATAATCCAAAAACTTCATTTTAAATATGACAAAATAAGAATGTTTATGTAATCAATACTCACTCTTGTTTCGACTGCGAATACCGGAAGTGCTTTAAACATTTCTTTGGTTTCTTTGCTTTGCAATTCAGTTTTGACAATCATGGAAACATTTCTTCTCCTTGCTTGGGCAGTTAAACAACCCATTTTAACACGGTAAACCATGCTGGCATAATTGTCTCCTTTAGGGACAGCGTTCTTCACTTCAACGGAAATGATATCCACGGGTTTCTCATCGTGAAAACGCTTCTTCAGAAAACGCGCTAACAGCTGCGTGTCTAACCCTGGAATATAAATTGAAAATAAAATCAATCATCAGTTTGTTCCTCTGTAGATATTTCATTTCTAGAACACCTTTTCCACGAATATTGAGCGGGTAAAAGTTGTTATAAACCATAAAGATTTGAACATCAGCAAATTTTGAACGGTGTTCCCTCAACTAACAACCCAGCTCCTATGTTGGGGAAAATTCAGACAGGTCGTAAAATATCATAATCAGTCAATTAGTCAATGAGAAATTGATGTCTGACAGTTTTCACGTTTTTACATGTGCCAAAGCTATCAGTGGGTCAGGAACGAACAGGTTATTTGGAGACCGTCTACACTGTCTACAGCCTAAATGTACAATCCTTGTAAATATCGTCAAAATCGGATGAAAATACTGAAGGAAGATGCTTGTTCTGCAGCTACTAATGAAATAATTGTGATGAAACTCATGTATGAAGTAATTTCCTAACTACCCTCCGAATTCGAGCAAGATTGGACGAATAAGTCAAGAGAAAATAACGCTAGGTGAATTGCGTTTGCGCTTGCGGAGTGAAAATGATAATTTTTCGTCCGGTAAAATTGCTATGCAGGTCGGAAGCGAAATTGGTAGCGATAAGCTTAACCATCACATTCCTAGAAATTTCATCAAAATCAAATGGATAGAAGTAATTCCGTTTGTTGTTGCAAGGATGTTATATTCGTGCCTGCACAACAGCTATTTATTGAGACAAGCGCGCGAAAATCAAAACTGGATGAATAAATCGTCTATTCCGGACTACATTCCGAATTTGAGGAAGATCGGACGACGGCAGGTTGATGGATCTTACGTTTGACCATGTGTAGAGTGAAGTACTGATTTGTGAAAAATGAAACTGATAGGAGACAATCTACATCTTTACAGCAAAATCTGTAGAAAACTGAGGAAATTAAGCTTGTTACGAGGACACATCGACAGACACTGAACTAGATGAAAGTAAAAATTTTGATTTTGACCAGGACTTTTTGCTTCCGAGTCTACCTAAAGTGAAGCATTGTCTTCACTTTCGGGGAAAAAAAATGTGTGGTCTCCAAAATCAAAATTTCGCATTTTACGTTTCAGACCACTGTCCGTCTCTCTCTCTCTCTCTCTCTCTCTCTCTCTCTCTCTCTCTCTCTCTCTCTCTCTCTCTCTCTCTCTCTCTCTCTCTCTCTCTCTCTCTCTCTCTCTCTCTCTCTCTCTCTGTGTGTGCGTGTGTGTGTGTGTTCGATGAAATTGTCAGAGAATACGCGGGTTAGGTTGTAGATGGTCCTTATCAGTTTCATTGTTGCCTAATCAATACTTCATTCTGCGCATGTGCAAACTATATCATCATGCTGCATTTTTTCACACTCTAGTCGTTCGATTTCGTTTAAATTAGCTTCAAGATCATTTAAAAATTTCCGAAGACTATGCATTCATGATAGGTAAACGAGGAAGCTATGTGCCATACCCAACATGGCAGACTTTTTTCCTTTTCCATCTCCCAAAAGTGGAAACAATGCTCCCGCTATCTATAGGTAGACTCGATAACAAAAATATAAAATGGTAACCCCAGGAAACCCCCAACATCAGCTGAGTGAGATCCGAGAGAGCTAAGTTCTTTGCTATTCAACCTTTGAGCTGAAATTTTAAATGAATCGTGCTCCACATTCCTCCAATGTTCAGCCGAGGCTCAATTCGAAAACAAAAGAGGTCTGGGGTCTCCCCAGCAGGGCCAAAGGGCAGAGCCCCTTGCGAAGCGTGTTTTTCCCCTTTCTGAAAAAAGCCGCAAAAAAACTTGGAATTTTCTAATTCCACGAAAATTTTTTAACGACCCAGCCAAAAGTCATAATAAAAATGAAAAAATGAGCGCATGTTCATACCTTGATGCGTGGAATGTTCGATAAAAAAATCAGTTCAGTATAATACAAAAATGAAATTAATACGAACGATTGCATACGGTTGCGCGAATTTACCACTTACGCCTAGTTATTACAGGGTGCGGCAGAGCCGATTTACGAGTTTCAAAGGGCTATAAAAAATAAATAGTGAAAATTGGAGAAAACCGGTATCATTTATTGGAATCAGTAAGAAATATCGTTTTTTTTTTTTTTTTTTTTTTTTTATCAAGTTTTAAGGACGATATCGCTAAGATGACGTGAACTGCAGAAATCGTTGTGAGGAAATGAATCAGCGCATCCCCCAAGAGCAAATTTTCCAGTAGTGATGAGGCACATTTAAGTGAATCAAGTGAATAAGCAAAATTTTCGATACTGGGCTGCAGTTAATCCCGTCAACTCCATGAAAGACCACTCCACTCACCTAAAGTCAAGTTTGACGTGCTGAATCTCAATTCAGAGTGGTAGGCCATTACTTTTTCGATGAGGAAAATGTCACAGTAACTTCCCAGCGTTACGCTTCGATATCGATATCGAAACCTTCCTACAGCCTAATTAGAAGAACTTGCTGAAGATTACGATCTGGGTGATATCTTGTTCCAGCAGGATGGGGCCACAGCCCACACAGCTCGAATTTCATGCTGTTTTGACACAGATGTTCCTGGGGCGACTGATCTCACTGACAGGAGACGTGGGGTGACCAGCACTTAATTTGAGCATCTGTGACTTCTTTCTTTGGGGCTATCTTAAAGATAAGGTCTTTAAACAGCGTCCACACACTCTGCCACAACCCAAGCAGCGAATAACAAGAAATCGGGCCATACCGCTCGCTATATGTTCCGAAAAGCGGTCGAAAACTTCCGAAACCAACGCTGACGGCCGCCATCTTAGCGATATCGTTTTCAACACTTGAGTACAAACACTATTTTCCCTACTTATTCGAATAAATGAAACAGTTTTACTTCAATTTTTACCATTCACTTTTTATGCCCTTTGTTACTTGTCAATCGGCTCTGCCGCACCCTGTATTTCTATAATTCGGGGAATAGTAATGAGGGACACCGAATATTTTAAAACCAAGAAATCGTTTCGAAATGATGAATTGATTTCCTTGGTTCAAAAATCCCAACAAAATTTAATTTTCTAAAATCATCTACCTACTGTTTTTATCAATTCACTACAATGTAAAAAACGCTGCAAATTATTTATCTATTAGATAGCCCTTTAATTAAACGAAGTCTACTATTCAATATCTAAATATATCTGTAATGACATAGACGCCTACCGAGGAGAAATTAATGATATAAAATAAATCACATACCTACGCTTCGTATCTCCATTTATAGGTGACAAAAGTTATAATGATCTGAATTCCTTGGGAATTATATCAGCTTATACAATCGTCATAGTTTATTAGGTAATTTTTACTATGTCTCACCTGTTGCAATAAATCCCATGTTGATTTTTCGTCCCTGTTGAAGTTATGGCCCTTAGGGAGGAGAGCAAACCTATGAAGTTACAGCTACCCGCGGGGTTTCTCCGTACATAGTAAACCTGTATTAGATAGCCCTTCACCGCAGAACACTGGTCCAAAACAAATTACCTACCAAATTGAGTCTAAGATGCATTATTGAAATATAACTGGAAAATGTCATCTACCACAAGAAACAGAAGAAAAATCTACACTACATGCAGATACATCGGTACATGGATATGCCTTAATTTTCCTCCTTTAAAATATGTGTTTTGTGTCTCAAGTTAAAAACAACTCAATTAAATTAGCTAAGTTAGCTGATCAGAAAAGACCCAATCAATTCAATTGTCTCTTAGTGTCCCAGAGAGTCACTTTATCAAATCTCAACTGTCCAGGATGAACTGAACCTATGGACGAGGAAAAATATGCGGGAAAAACCCCGGTTCATAGCATTGATGCGTCTGAAGAGATCGGGCTGGGTCGATTCTAGGACCAACTAGACCCCAAGTGGAGTCCATGTAGTCCAGTCAATCTAGACATCAAAAGGGGTGTTTGCCTACAAAAGGTCGGATGTTATGTTTCTAACTTTTAATTGGTGTCTTGGCACCCTAATAGTGGGAAACTAAGCGAATCCAACAAAATTTTTATCGGGACAACTTTTGGGGGCCTAAAAACATCGAAATTTTCGGACTTTTTTCAGTTTGTCGCTTATATCTTATTAAGGAAGCCTCGCATAGAAAAAATTATTCTATCCTAAATTAAAGTGCATTAAATTTTGCGTCGAATAACCTATTAAAACATCAACATTGGTTCAGCCGTTTAGGAGCAATCGCTCGCCGAAAAACGGCTATTTTTTCAAATTTTTCGAAAAATCCATTTTCGGCACTTTGAAGAGCTGTAACTCCAAAACGGTCACTCCAATCGAAAAAAATCATAGAATGAAAGTTGCAGAACATGAAATTCTACGTTCAGGAAGCACTAGGAACCTAAAATTACCCAAATTTTCAGGTATATACTCACAATTTTGGTTTATTATTTCTTAAATAATAAACCTATGGAATCGGTCCAAAAAATTTGGTATAACCCTACCTCAAACTTTGGCTTTTTGCGTTTCAAGATACGTAGAATCCAAAAATGCAATAAAAAAAAAATCCATCTATCCAACGTACGCTGCACGCCGTCCGCTGTACGCAAGCCTGTTTAACAGGGCTATAACTTCCGTAATAAGAGTCGTATTTACACGGGATTTTTTTTAAATTTTGTAGATCTCAACGTTTCCTAGTAGTAGGTAGTAGGTAGTAGTGGTATTTGACGGAACAAAAGATGATGCTGGAACAAAACGAGCTGAGCGGCTGCGAAGAATGCTTAGCCACCAATCCGCAGAAGTTATTGTTGAAGCCAGCATGATAAACCAAGTAGCGCAGGACAAATTTTTGGCAAATGACAAAAATAAGAGCCGATTCATACTTTTACTCAAGACTGAATTCGAGGAATGTGGCATAGAAGTGAAGCAAGCGAATGAGGACGCTGACTACCTAATTGTTACTTCAGCCATTTCAAAGGTACAGGAGCATCCCATTGTGGTAATAGTTGGGGAAGATATTGATCTTCTGGTCCTCATGACAGGCCTTTGCGCTAACCAGCCCTTAGCCAGAAATCTGTATTTCTTGAAGCCAGGAAGAGGTAGGATTGGTGACGTCTACTACGGCGTTTCATCATTCAGATTCGACGCAGCGACCATTTTGTTCACACACGCCTTCAGTGGGTGTGACACAACATGGGCAATCTTTGGTCACGGGAAGCTGAAGGTGTGCAGTACTCTCCGCAACAATAACTCACCATTGTTGGAGAAAACAGTCGAAAAGTTCACAGATCCAACGAGTACACCTGAAGAGGTCGCCTCTTACGGCGAAGAGGTTATGAAAGCGCTCTTTTTTCGCTATGGGGACGGGAGCCCATCCTCCACCCTTGATGAGATGAGGGACGTTATTTTTTCGAAGTGTGTCTCCCGCAAGAAGGTCGACTTGGCACGGTTGCCTCCTACGCGCGATGCTGCTCGCTACCACTCTTACAGGACCTACCATCAACTTCAATTATGGCTTGGGAACACGCTCGACCCTGAGCAGTGGGGATGGCGAAGCAGCCCCCAAGGCCTCATACCCATTCAAACGACAAGAGTCGTAGCACCGGAGGCACTCCTCAGATACATCTCCTGCGCTTGCAAACAAGGGTGTACCTCCGCGTGTTCTTGTCAGAAAGCAGGCTTGCTGTGTTCAACCATGTGCAAGCACTGTGCTGGCAGTGAATGCGATAATTCTCCCTTGATCCCGACTCCTGACGAAGACGAAAATAATGACGACGACCTCCTAGAGCTTCTCGAATCTGATGAAGAAGATGAAACCATCGTACTCCCCCCCATTCCACCAGAACAAGAAGAGCTAGGCCCTTCCAAACGGTTGAGGAGAAAGTGAACATTTTTAAATAATTTTTTAGCATTTTTCATTCATCATGTTTTAACATTTTTTAACTTTTTTAAATTTTTTGTTAACACCATCATCAATTTTATAATACCAAATTACACATTTTGAAAAATTTTGAACACATTTTATTATTGCTGGCTTAAACATCCCTTCCCACCTCCTTGAGTTATTTTTACAGTTACTGTTGAACCTAGAAAAGGTTTTAAACAGTTAAGTAAGATCGTAGAATCGTTGTCTGATGAAATACTTGATATTAGCCTATTGACTTTTTTAAAGGAAAATGGAAAAATTGTCGGTATGTACCTAAATATTGGGCCAATTTTATATTTCGGGCGCTTGCTGAACACAAAATTTCATGCTCTACAACTTTTATTCTACTTTTCGATTGGAGTGACCGTTTTGGAGTTACAGCTCTTCAAAGTGCCGGAAATGGATTTTTCAAAAAATTTGGAAAAAATTGCCGTTTTTCGACGAGCGATTGCTCCTAGAGAGCTGAACCGATGTTGATGTTCCAATAGATTATTTGACGCACTATAATTTAGGATAGAATAATTTTTTCTATGCGAGGCTTCCTTAATGAGATATAAGAGAAAAACTGAAAAAAGTCCGAAAATTTCGAGGTTTTTAGGCCCCCAAAAGTTGTCCCGATAAAAATTTTGTTGGATTCGCTTAGTTTCCCACTATTGGGGTGCCAAGACACCATTTAAAAGTTAGAAACATAACGTCCGACCTTTTGTGTTCACCGAAGTCTAGATTGACTGGACTAATGTGGGAAAGGGCGTATTTTTCTCATCTGGTTAAAGGCCTCTTATGGCCTGGACGTTGGACGGCCTTTGCAGTTTTTGATTCTACGCACCTTGAAACGTGAAGTGACAAAGTTTGAGAGAAAATAAATTTTTTTCTTTACGATTACAAAGGCTTATTATTGGAAATAATAAACCAAAATGGTTTTAAATTGTTTCATAGGTTGTTCATTTTAAACTTCTTTCCTTAAGGATGTTCATTTAAATATTGAATAATCATATTGCTATTTGGCTTACCGTGATTTTCGGTCATCGTTGTCGACAGGCACTGACGAATTTCGCGCCTCCTCCGCTCGACTGGTCTGGTAGAAACATCCGCACCTCAATTATTTTGCCCAAGGTAAATAAACTCATGTTGTGATGGGGAGGGGTCATCAAGAGATGACGTCGTACGCTAAGTGCTCCATCCAAACAATGCTGAGAGCACTGGAAACTCACGAGGGCACGATCAAAATTCTTGGATTTCTATAGTATATTTCAATCTTTCGATGTTATTTTGGGATTCAGGTGAAATAATTAGAACAAGATTTCAATCACTCGGATAAGTTATTACGCTTTTCTTTATGTCGCTCAAAAAAAGGTAATAAGGGGGTTTTTCTATAATTTGTCTGTTCATATTTGTTGATTGATTTTTAGTTTTATGTTTACGAAGAAGTGTGTAGTCACTGTTGTTTTATTTCCCGTACTGGGGGTGTCTAACGACACTACACCTGTGGCATACGTGCGGACCCAGGCCCAGGGGCAACTGTGGCCTCCCTACATGTGCTGCAATCCTGCAGGACGGGGTGGGGTTAAGCGGTAGTTGCAAAGTCCTCTTCTCTGTGCCGGGCCAGCGAGGATTCTTGGCCTTTAAGGGCTGTGGCCATACTCGCGGGCGGGTGGGGCCCCAGGCTTTCAGCTCTTCCAGCGTGCCTCGCTGGGTTTGGGAGCTGGTCCAGCCAGCCACCCACTTGGGGATGGTTTTGCGGGGGTAGTAGGTTTCACGCCCTTGTAGTCTCCCCTATCCCTATCCAGAGGGGCGTCATGTTTAATCGCGGTTACCCAAGTACCTGTGTCAATTAGTGCACGTACTGATTTTCCCTGTTACTCGATTGGTAGAAATGACCCTTCGGTTATATCCGTTATGGGGGCAAATGGCGAATCCAGATGAGGATGTAGGGGGTTTGTTTTTTTGTTTGGCTGTTAAATTCCCCTGGATTTAACAGTCTGGTTAGTTTCCCGATTTGTCGGAACTGGTGCCTTCGTCGTCTGACCTCCGCTTGTTTCGTCACAGGGCCATTAGTGGTGGAGTTTTGGTTTTAAATTTTTTTCGCCTATAGTTTGTTTGGTTGTCATTGATCGGTGGGTTGGTACTATATGGTTTTAGTTGTGGACTCAATGACCTTGCTTTTCGGTCGTTTGATTTGGTTATAATTCGGATTATACGTTCGTTTTTCTATCCATGGTGGTGGGCTTTGCGATCGATTTTTGTTATAGCTGTTATAGTTTTTTGATTTTGATTTCGTGTTTCTTTTAACTTTTGGTATTGCTGGTTGGCTTTATTAAATTGCTTTGGTATTGTAGCTGTTGGTTTACTGAAATTATTCATAGTTTTGCTTTGCGGTGTATTATTTTGCGTCGCAATTTTCCGTTTTTGAATTTTCAATTCCAGTTTTGTAATGAACTGTTTCATTGCGTTTTCTGTTTCCGGTATGTTTTGGAAGCTGAATAATGCGCGTGTTGCATCGTTTGCATTGTCCAATATCGTTTCGTTTAGCTGTTTCGCGTTCATGACGTTTAATATTTTAATCGCGCTGTATATTTGGTCTGCGAAACCCCTGAATGATTCTTTTTCCCCTTGGAGTTGATGTATATGTTCGATGACTATATTCGTTCTCGTCAGTGTTGGCATGAGTTCGGTTGTTAACATATTGGTGAGTGTTTGATATGACGGTGTGTCATCGCCTATTGTTTCTAAGTAGCTATGTAGGTACTTATATCTAGGCATTAAGACTAGTCTTCTTATTATGGTATTCATGTGGTTTGGTCCAATCTCGTCTAATCTTCCTAGAGCTATAAGGAACCTCATGATGGAATCAGAAACATGGGTCACGAACCAGGGTAATTTTTCTATTGCGTTTTCGATTTCTTTGGGCAATTTTGCTAGTTCTGCTCGCGTTTGTTGCTGAATCGACGTATTTATGTGGGCGAACGAGTTTACCCTTATTTCGTTCAACTTGGCTTTTTGTTCCATAAATTGCGTGAATATATCTTGTAGGGGTTTGGGAATTGGGGCTGGTTTTTTGTTAGTTGGTCTCTCTGGTTGTGCTTTTATGGTAATGCCGCTTGTTGTGGGGGCTGTATATTGGGGTATGTTTTGAGTTTTCTGTATTAGTTCAATCATTCCTTGTTGGGCCTGTTTATTAGCTTCTACTATCCTATTTATGTTTCCTTGCATTGCTTTTGTCAATTCTTCAAACATTTTATTTTGCCTCGAGTTGCGGTTGAATTGCTTCTATTATATGTTTTAGTGTTTCTTCTTGTCGGTTTTACAGAGTTTGCATAAGAATGTTTCTTTTCGATCTTTCGGTTACTTACGGTAATTATTATGCGTTATTCCTGGCCAGTCTTCGTCTATAAATTTCTTGCACAGGGTGCACCATATCGTGTTAGTTTGCTGCTCTTCAGGAATCTCGCGCCCGCCACATGGTGATTAGAATGGGCGATGGGCCCTTCCCATCAAAGGTAAAATAAACCGAAAACGGAGAAAGAAAAAATACACGAAATAATATGGAGCGAAACTGAATAGAATGCGACCGTCCGCCACAACGTCTAAACTCCCACTCTCTCTCCTCGCCTCTCTTGAGCTAAGTCTTCTTAAAATCCATTAGGTACCATTTTCTCATGGACATTCTACAGATCTTACTCAAAGTTTCAATTTCAACACGATCGTACCATTAATTTAGCTGCTGCGCATGCGTTAACTTGTTAATCCTAGCAACTGCTTTGTAGCCTTCTCTCTCAGGGCGGCCGATATTCCCCAGTTAGGGCCCCTAAAACGACACATTTCCGAGTGTGTTCATCGTCGATGGTGCTCTTGTCCTGAGGTTCAGCAGGTTACTTCAACTTGTTACATTGGGGTTGAGGTCGATCAGAGTTTGAGGTGGGATCACCATGTGGTGAAATTAAGTACCCGCTTGAGAAAGCTCATTTACGTCTGCAGGGTCGTTAGGAATTTTTCGAATATGGTCCTCCTTAAGATGGTGTACTCTGCGGAATAACGGGCTGGGGTAATTGCGGCTCTACATTATTCAATACGGTAGTTACCACTCAAAACCTATTAATTAAAATATTAATGAAGAAGAGCATGCAATACTCGACTGATCCTCCCTTTAAGAAATTTGGCGTACTGATGACTCTCAGGCAGTTAGCTAATAAAATAACTATGTTAAAAATTCAAAAATACATTTCCAATGAAGTAATGAATTTCGTTGATAAGGGCTTCACTAGATCAAGCACTAAATGTATCGTTGAGCTTCTTTTTCGAAAAACTACGTTTAGGTAGTCTGCCTATGATTATAGGGGTGCCAAATTATTTAACTTATTACCGATAGAAATAAGATCCATTGATGATCGTCGCAAATTTAAGAAGAAATTAAGTTGTTTTGTTCATTCTAAGCAGAAAATCACATGATTTAATTTTGTATAAATGTTGAATTACTTATATTTTCTCCTGCATCATTTTTTACTTTATATATATACTTCCATTGTTTGCTTTGGTACGTGGCTTCAATTAGTCTGATTCTAAATTACAGATTTTAAGTTCAATTACATGTATATAGAGGCATACTGATATACAACACTCAGCTCAGTTTGATTTTGGACGCGGGTCGTGCGCATAGATTGACTGGCATGTGAACCGATTTTACAGATGTATATACAATTCCTCCCCACTGCACAAGGGTTTTCTTAATGTGGGGAGTGGCATTATCCATTATGAATGATAATTGTATGAAAAATATTATGAAATAAATGCGTTTAAAAAAAGCATTACTTCTACAGTTTCTATTCGATCTTGATACAATTTTCTATGAATATGAAAGCTAGAAATTAAGTTTTCACTATGCATGCGCAAAAAAAAAAAAAAAAAAAAAAAATCTATTTTGAATGTCGTTTTCTCGTGGCTTATTCCTCCGATCTCCCATAAATTGTCTGTTTCCGCAAATCCTTGTAATAAGCTCAATTCCTACGGCTTCTGATGGATTTTATACAATTTTCAGGAGATGTGCGGCTTATGCTGAAGTCAATCCCTTGTCAGCTTCATTGATCAAAAATTAATACGTCACATTGCGCATGCGAGAACGTAAAATTCACCGAGCAACACTATTTGTCCGATTTTACTCAAATTCTGAGGGTATTTAGGAAATAACGATTTAATTACCCCTGATTTTCATCTTGGTCGTATCATTAGTAGATGGTATTTTCTGTATAGGCAGTGGGTCGCCAATGAACGTCATTGCTCAACAATGTGTCATTATTATTTGAATTCAGGGTCCGTTGGGGGGGTCAATTTCCCCCTCCGCCGCACCTAAATCGAGGTTAATTGTGCAGTACTCACCCCTGTTTCCAACCTATAAGTTCTGGAGCCAATCCCCCTCCTCCACCATACTGAGAATTCCCTCCACAAGGTCGTCAACCGATACTATCTCCCCTGGGTCAAGGGTCCCAAAGGTTCTGAATCGTTTAGCTTCGAGTGCTGGGCATTCAAAGAGAAAATGAGAGGCGGTTTCTTCCTTCTTTCCACACATTCTGCACACTGTATCACCTGTGTAGGCTCCAATCCTGTGCAGATGTTTCCTGAAGCACCCGTGCCCAGTCACCGTTCCCACCAAGAGTCTTATTTTCCTCATCGAGAGATTTAGGGCGGCTGCACTCCTACGGTGGCAGGGTGCGTTCATTACCAGTTTTCCGTATTTCTGTTCTGGGGTGTTATCCCAGAGCCGTTTGTGTTCCTTCCTTATCCATCCCCACAAAGCGGTTTTTACCGAACGTTTTGCTATACCCAGGACGGGTTCCGGCCCAATGAATTGCATTGAGGCCCCCCTTTGTGCTAGCTGGTCTGCCCGTTCGTTTCCTGCCACTCCTGAATGCCCCGGTACCCATTCCAAGGTAATCTTGTTGTCCTTTCCCAGGGTATTTAGTTCATCCCAGCACTTCCTCACCAGTCTTGACCTAGTTTGAGGTGCTGCAAGTGCTTTAAGAGCTGCCTCGCTTTCTGAGAGAATGAGAATACTCCTCCTTCTCATTCCTTGTCTCAGATTCTCGTCCACACATTCCTATTGAAAATAGTTCTGCCTGGTTTACTGTGGTGTACTCACCCATAGGAAATGACGCCTCCAGGTGTGGTCTCCCACCAAATATACCAGCCCGAGACCTTCCTTCCATCATGGAGCCATCAGTGTAGATTACTATATCCCCAGCGTGATTAGGAGGCCTGACTCCCGTCTATTCATTCCTTCTAGTAATATTTACCTTGAAGTCCTTATGAAAGTCGTAAACCGGGGCAGTTTCGTCACTTCTCATGTAGAGAACATCTCTGTCCCAACAGCCCGTAAGAAACTCGCATGTCCTATGGAGTCTAATGCCTTCCATTCGTCCATGGCCAGTAGTCTGTGTGCAGCTGTGGACTGTACCATTAGCTGCAGGGGCGGTAGATTGAGCAGGGTTACCCATCCCTGCTGTGGGGGCGCTCCTGATGGCGCTGGTAACTAAAAGACAGGCCAATCTCTGTACTGTCTCCAGCTCCCCACAGGCGTTCTTCTGTTGCACCTTCTTCCACCACACCAGTGCCCCCTAAAGAATTACAGTTCTTACTATTGTGAAGTATATCCAGTGCACCATCTTGGGTGTAAGACCCCAAGTTCTGACACAAGCTCTTTGTGTACACATACCAGGTCCCATAGCAGTGGGGAGAGAACCCCTCCCTGCAGACATCCCCTGGTAGTGGTCACAACAGTCCTCTTCTCAAACATTGTCACTTCTACTATGCGTTGCTCGGACATGGTACGCACCCAATTGCATAAGGTTTTGCAGATCCCATGTCTCTCTATCGCACTGACCATAGAGTTAAAAGAGGTATTGCTGAAAACAAAGAGTTAATAACAATATTTTGGGGCATTTATGACTGGGAATCAATCTCTAGTTTCTGCAGTTGGCTTGTGAACACTCTGTACGTGTGTATGTAGGGGGTTGCAAGGAATCTAATACAGTATAACCTTTAAACAAAAATTCAAAAGTCAAGTTTTCTCTAGCGTTTAATTAATTTGATTCGGTACATGTCACAATGTTCATTGTTATATTACCTTTAACACAGTACAGATATCACAGACGATTCATCAAAAAGCATATAATAGGCTTAAACAATGAAAAACCCTATTATACAAGAAATCTGTGTATAATATGATTTACATGGTGGGGGAATGCCCATTTACATTTGCTCTAATAAATTGTTCATTTGATTACGTAATAATTGTTTAAAAATTTTTAGGAATAGGTAAATAGTTAGGTAATTAATCGTTACTTCTCCTCTATTCAATACATTTTCAACAAACTTTTATTAAACTACTAGCTAATGTTACAAAGAACGTTTCACGATCTTGTTTTGTAATTCATACCAGGAATTAAACGTTAATGAATTTTTTTTACACGTTTTCATTACTAGGCAATAATAATTAAATAATTGGTTATCCTAATTACATGTTTTATATACAACGCTAAACTCAAGTTAACAGCTACCAACCTACGTCACAGGGTTATAGTTGGTAACCTTCTTTTTTTTAATTTCAGTAATTTTAATAAAATTTTCATGTCGTATAACGCCAACTTGTTCATATGCTTGAAAAGGGCATGAAAGAAACGGTGACAAATTTCTTTTGATTTATCCAATACGTTCGTATCTCCATTTTTTGAGGTTATTCAAATAAGAACGGAGAACTCTTCTCACCAATTATTTTAAGCAATATCTACGTAGATAGTAAGTGTATGAATTGAGATACATAATTTTATCGAGACCTTAAAAACTGTACCCATAGACCGCGTTAAATGTTGGGTAAAGAAGAAAAATAAAGTTTTTTGGAAGTATGCAAGCATTTCCACTTTACGTATCAAACGAAATTTGGAAATTATAATTTCATACAATTGGCAAGATAAATATAATTTCTTACAACTGGCAAGTAAAAGGGGCAAGCCTATAACTGATCAAGGTACAGGCAGGTGGGCTCTCTATCACTGGAATAGCAAACTGGATTTAATAATTTGCAGTTTGTTTTCTTAACTCTTCCAATGCTAGTAGCTTAATGGACATGATGGGGAGGAAAAGATATTTCCAGTTTTACGTTTCAATTTCGTTCCTCGTTTCCATAGGAACAGGCTTGATGTTGAATGAAACATACTTACGAAATTGCATCAAAAAGCGAATGAATCTTGAAAAACGTAGGACTTACAAATAGATGTCTACATGTAGGTATTGGTTTGAATAGGAAGAACAGAACTAAAAATAAATTAAATAGAAAAAAGTTTTACGTCTCGTTGTGAATTACCTACTCCTAAACCCTTTTAGCCAAATAACGAGAGGAATACGACATGATTTCAACTCAGGCGTCAACACGATTAAATAATATACTATATCGTTATTTGGGTTAATGACGAAGAAAAACTTGATAGGGGTGGTTACAGTTCCATTTAACGTGATATTCGTCTCAGAGTTATATATTCGTTGTATACCTATGTATATACATAATTACTGTTTAGACTATTGATTTACTAATGTTTAAGGAAACATCTTGAAATGAACTGCGACATCGATGCAGTAATAACATTTTGAAATAATTACAACAGTAAGCCGTAATTAACAAATTCAGGTGATGCGATATGTGTTTATATAACCATTACTATCAAATTAAAAGGCGATCTTCTCATAATTAATGAAGAATTGTAGCATAAGATAGTACTCTAATTTATTAATAGAGTAATAACAAGTGTCAGCCATGATTCGACTGTGAACGGACAACGGACCTGTTTGTGTATGTGGCTAGTTTATGCCCAAAAGTTGTAGTTACATTTGTGTCAAATACCTACAATGAATTTCTGCACAACAATGCGCAATCGACTTATCACCAACATGTTGCGGTTCTTCCGACCTTCCTCGTTGCCCGGGAAATTTCATCTTGAACCGTTAAAACAGTCCGATTGGATTCAAAAAAGAGCATAATACATTTTGTGATGGGTGAAGATTAAACGAAATAATCGACGTTTATTCTTAATAATCTGTTTTTTGTGATCGATGTTATCTAGTTTAATAATTAGTAGTCGATTGATGGGATTCGATCATTCAAGTTTTTTTTCCATCAGATGTCGTGTTTCCAAAAGGAAAAAAAAAACAATGTTTGTACTGTATGTGTCGAATTGGAAAAAAGTTGAATGCCTGGAATGCCTGAAATTACTTGTTGCACGCGACAATCGTAATAATTATGTTTTCAATAAAACAATGACAACTGTGATGGATATGAGTAGGTAGTTCCTCCTTCTCGACTCATGAAAACGCTGCAGCTGGAGATATTCATGAGGTTTATTTAACCGTCAGGATATCCTCTGAGTGTAGCTGGTTAATCGCCTCTCCAATTTTGAAGGAGGAACCACTGCATTTCCACCACTTCCTTGTCACATAACTAGATTTTTTAGAGGCCAGACACATGAACGATAAGGTGTTAAATTACAGGTCAGCGTCCAACCTTTCTCCCCGTCAAGCGAATTGGATCCTTTTCTCATCTGATATGCATATACTCTTCTTCCCAATCCAGCAACCACCCCAAGTAGGACAAGAGACAGTGGTTTCAGCACAGTAGCTTGGGTGAATCCTCTCTTCTTTCTTACACTTGACCCATACCACTTCCTCCACACTTACTTCTTTGAAAAAAGGGATAGGTACTCCGTTCTGCAGTTTCTGCAAGGTTTCCAGTTGAGCTGCAAGGTTGGGTTTCAGGTGGGACAACCGTACAGGGTTCTCGACAAAAATCAACATGACAGGTGATCGATTTGTGGAGCCGTATGTTAAGGTCCTGTAGGAGAAAATGTACTTTGGTGGACGTGCCTGCAGATATTCACCACTCTTGGATGTTCTCATTCCCTGATTAAATGTACGCACCGGTTGAAACACGTATACCATCCCAATGGAAAGTCGCAGAGGTTATAATGATTCCCAAACCAAGGAAGTAATCTAATGAGAAATTAGGGTTTCGACCCCTCCAGGGGGGTCCCCTCCTGTATCTCTCCTTCCAGTAATAACAAAACTATTCAAAAAATTGCCTCTCAAATGTCGTGAACCAATAATAACAAACACGAATTTGATCCCCGACCATCAATTTGGTTTCAGACAACAACACTATGATAGATAAAGTCTACCGAGTCACTAACGTAGTAGAAAAGGCCTGAAAGTAGAAAAATATGTGCAAGTAATTTCTTAGATTTAGCTTTGGCTTTTGACAAGGTTCGGCACGAAGGATTAGGATATACACTTCACAGAAATCTTCCAAGACATTGCTAGACAATTTTTAAAATTTCTACCTTCAGAACAGACATTTTAGGATCAAACTATCAATCATCAATACAATCTATGATCAATACCCAAGCTTGAAGCCCATCAAAACAGGGGTCCCGCATGGGAGTGTCCTATGGCCTGTAATCTGCCTCCTGTTAACGCGAGACCCCAACACGAAAATACAGCTGCAGCTACTTTCGTAGATGACAAGGCTATTCTCTCTGTTGGAGATGACATAGAACCTGCAACATGAATTCTTCAGACATCTGCTGATAAGGTCTCTAAATGGATCAAGACGTGGAGAATGAAACAAAACGAATCTAAATCGATTCGCATAAACTTCACTAACCGAAAAATTGCACCCTTGAATGTTGAGATTAACTCAAATGTTATACCGCATGAAGATGCAGTTAAATACATGGGTATGACTCTCGACTCCAAATTCAACTGGAATATTCACATCGAGAAGAAGAAAGAGGAGCTGAAAATCAAGTTCAGAAAGATGTATTGGTTGTTGGGAGGAAATTCGCTCTCACTTCACAACTAATTACTCATATATGAGTAATCTATCTGGACTTACAGGATGCAGCTCTAGGGATGTGCCAAAAATCGAATATAAAAAATCCATACTTCTCAGAATAAAATCCTGAGAAGCATTGTTGGTACCACAGGGTACATGCGAAATGTTGATATTAATCGAGATTTAGGGATGGATGAATCAAGCCATTGTAAAATACGCACGGAAGCACGAACAACGCTTCCATAAACATCAGAACCTGGAGATGCTGAACGTCCTGGACAACCAAGGTGAAATCTGGCGACTCAAGCGAATCAAACCTCTGGACCTTGCTGTGCTATATCTGTAGTTCAATAAAACTCACTGTTAATATTTCTGCTACAGCATACGGGTTAGGTTTAATTGTAAACCTACCTTACAGATGTGTAATCAAGTATTATTAAATGATGTATTGCTAGATGAAATGTATAATTTTTAGTTGCAATAAGTAAGTAACGGAAAAAAAAAAAAATGTATGCGCTGCATCCCCAGCTAGTCCATTTGACTTCGGATGGCACTGGGTTACTCTGCCATGCTTGATGTTGTTAGGAGTACAGAAGTTATCAAACTGCTGGGATACGAACTGCGGGCCATTGTCAGAAACAATTACTCGAGGCAGTCGACCTTGCGAATATCGAGAGCGACATGTATTCAAGTAAAGGATTCACATTATGTAAACATTTTTAAATATTCGTTGTTACTTAGGAACACAATATATGATGGGAAAATTATTTGCATTTTACAAATATTGACGGAAACAACTTAAAATATACTCCGACATAGAGGCAGTAATAACAACTTGAAATAATTACAAAGTAAGCCATATTCTTCAGATTCAGGCCTTGCAATATGTTTGAAAATCCATTGTTGATAAAATAATAATGTTTGAAAAACCAATAATAATACCACAATAATCTATAGAAGGTCCTTGTTTCATTATTTATTAAGAACTGAAGCTCAAGTTAGTAGTTGAATAACAGTGTAATGTTGTTACTGTGCTTCAAGATGATAAAGTCAGGTTTTACAATAGATGGAATTCTTGAGACGATGCATGGATCAGCTATTATCAAAAGAAAATGTTAAGAATTATTGATAATGTTGGTAGCTTAATTATAGAATTTATCACTCAATCATACTATTTATACTGATTTTTTATTACTCATTCTTTATTAAACGGTCTATAATTAATAGTTCTGAGAAGATTCGGCAACAGAATTTAATCATGCCGTACATACCCGTAGTAAATAATAATAACAATTTTCCAGTGCCTAGACACCTACTTAAAATAATAGCAGCACTGTACTTTCTAACAAGGAGCAGTAGGTACATCAATTTATGAATCTTTGTAGTAGGTACCAAAGTAATGATGATGGAGTTATTCATCAGCATTGAAGATTCAGAATAAGAGTAGGTACTTATTGAGTAAGTACTTTAATACATTTGTGGAATGAATCAATAATCATAATTTCAACACTCGGTGACAAAATCATAAGAAACCCAGCTACGGCTTGGTCGTACGTGAAAATCAAAAGAAAGTTTTCCTAACGCTTGCATACGAGTCTGCAACGCATTGGGACATTTTCATGTGTTTACCTATGAATGGTCAACGTCATTTCTGATGGTCATAATCATCGTTGTGGCCACTTGTGACAATTTTTTTCGTGACGATTTTTTTGTTATGTGCCATATACATGAAAATGTCAAAATGAGAATAATGGTTCCAAAGTTCTCAAACATTGGTTATTAAATCAATGTATTTTTTAATACAAGTCACTGTTCCGTTCAACATTTTCTTCAATATCAATAAATTCTAAATAGATAATAACTAACAAGTTCTTGCTCATTTCATGATTAAATTAAAATTTTAACAAGAATATATATTTTTCTTTTGTAGAAAGATAATTATTGCAAAACTCCTAAAAGGGTGAGACCATATTAGTTGGATTAGCTTTTGTGCTAACCAACATTGTGAAAGTCTTGTGAAATTTGAAGATAAACATTTTTCAACTCAAAGTTTTCATTCGTACCTACCTATTTAGCGGCCTAAATTAACGAACTCGGCCTGATGTCTCCCTCATAAAACTCTTGAAACACACATAGGTGTCTCCTTGGATTTCTCATTTTCGTCCCCCGAAATTGCAATTTCTTCTCATATTTAGCGTTTTATAGCGTTATGAACGAAATGGTCGGGTCTCTGACTGTCCCTCGATCTGGACATCCTTGAAACGCGTATTAACCCTTCTTCTACATTGTACGGGACTTCAACACTGTTCATATGAGTTACTAGGAAACTTTTCGAAAGGAAACTCATTGAAAAATAATGGAATCTAGTTTTTGATCGGTTTTTTGCCCGGGGTGGAAACTCCTCAAAACTCCATGTATGGAAAACTCATCGAAAAATTTGAAAACGTTTTCGACTAAGTACTGTCCAATACCGTCGGGGGTCTCCTTGAAAACTGGATTTAGAGCACCCTCCAAAAGTAAGATACTATATCTCCAACTAATCTGAATTTTTACTAAGGGATGGACTACTTGATGTCATATATGTTTTAGATGGGAGCGAAGCGAGATCTAAGCAAAAACTAATCTGTTCAAGATCTCTCCAAGAGGAGTTGTACTGTCAAGCTTACACTAGGAGTGGTTGTAGACGAGCTCATACTAGTTCTGACTAGTCTCCTTTCAATGACCTTTACCGTATCAGTTTTCGATTAGTTACCATAGGAAACTGTTAGAGAATAATTTTCATTTATCTTATTTATATCCTTATGTTTGATTTCATATTTTTGATGACGACGTTCTCAAGACTTCAGTTTTGACTAGTGTCCCGCTCCATAAGGAAACTCATCAAAAAATCTCGAATTCACATTTTCGATCTATTTTCTTTCAATGAGTTCGTATAGACCCGTTCTAAAGTTACAGTGTAAGCTTGGGGTCCTCAGTAACTTACTACCCATACTCCTTGTAGCAGGTGTGGATGCTAAGTATACCCTTCTCAGAGGAAAAGAGTTGTACATTTCAAATGTAGAAAGGAAAAACGTGGTGTCGGTCAACATGACCCTACAGACTACGTTCTACTTATCTTATGTCCCCTATGTTTTAATATAAGAAAATTGGTTTTCTATCAATTTAAATTTTTGTACCATATGAATAAGACGTGTAATGGGGCTTCCAGAGACTTAGGTTCTATCCCGTAGCACACCAAAGCATCGGCCAGAAAGGTCTGTCGTACTTACAAGAAGGAAATAAAAATAAATATTATTGTTTATTGAAATTAAGAAAACATTTATTTTGTATTAAAACCACGTAGGTGTCTATTTTTGAGAAATTGGACTTCACTGTTTCCTGGGATTTTGAAATTAGCTGTTTGAATACCAGTAAGTATGAGTTGAGGCAAAAAAAAAAAAAAAAAAAAAAAACACCCAACAGTGTAATACATGTCTCTGTGTTTCACAGTTTGGTCCGAAAATGAAGTAATCAATCAAATTCTTTCAGATTTCGAATAATAGGGCTCGATCGCTCAGCTATTAGAAAACGCCTCTTTCTATACCAGTTTCGACGACATATGCTGTAATTTTTTCACAACAAATATTCGTACTGCAATATTGTCCCCTTATCCACCCAATCACACCCGTCCAAGATTGAGGAGCAATTCATCGAAGGAAACCAAGTTGAAAACCCAAAGTCTGACGTCAGTGATTAAGATTGCGTCTGTCTGCAAATCCTAGAAATACACTTAACTCTATAATTGTAAGTATATTTCCATGAATACGACTCGAGCGTCGTATTCTGAGAACATTCAACACCAATACAGACGACATTCACTCAATATCCCTTTAGCTAACGTATCAGCAAGTAAACATACACTGAAGGACCTAGCCTTGAATGACACTAAAACCGATAAAAGATACCTATCTCTGATTTTTACCTATCGTTCCCTTTAATCTCACACCCCAAGAAAAAACTGTGACTACTGATCTCATTGATAACGTACCTAATAATTATATAACGTTTAGCTGGTCTATTTTTTAGCCATTGTAGGTAAATGTTTGTAGGCTTTAAATCAGTACTATAGTAATAGATTTTAACTGTTAAATATTCAGATTGTTTATTTTGTTATTACCTACAGTTACTTGTTAAACTATTTATGCGTTGTATGAATTACTATTGTGTGAATGTATTTTGTTGAGTGCCTGGCTATGCGTATGTTTTTAATTACCTAATGAGTTTTAGCAAGAGGTTCTCGGTCGGCCCGGAGGTGGTCTCGCCTGGCGTTTCGTTCTTATGGTTCGAAACCAATCGTATCTAGGGTTGCTCATCCAGAAATGTAATTCGCCACATGACTGAAAGCTTGACTGAAAAGCTGACTTTTTCTATGTCGACAAATATTAACAGTTACCGAGGTTCTATTTTTTCCTTCAATACTACCGAAGGTAGGGAAGCTTTGTATTCGTAAAAGAAGTAAAAAAAAATTGTTGTCCTCCAAAACCAAAATTTCCTCTTGCTTTTTGCGTTTCAGAGCTTACTGAGCAATTTTAATTCCGTCTCGGTCTGTCTCTCTGTCTGATGTCTGTCTGTCTGTCTGTGGTAAATCCTTGTCATGCCCAAAACTATACCAAGTTTCAGTCCGATTTCGATGAAATTTTCGGGGGTTGTGCAGGTCGGGTTAAACGGCCCCTATAATTTTTGTTACCATCGCATAAATAGTAGTGTGTGCGCAAACGTTAATTTCTTATAACGTCGATTTCTTACCATCTACTGGTCGATTTCGTTCAAACTCGATGAGTGGATGGGTATAATATATGTTCCAGGAAAATTCCTTATATATTGTGATTGGTGGAGATAACTATACGTTTGCTTTAAACTAAAATTAATCGACACATACATAACTTCAAGACTAATGGACTGGTTTTTATGAAAGATCCCAGACGGTCCCCTATAAATTGCATTGCCGTTGGAATAACAGTAGTCTGTGCGCATGTGCAAACTTCAATTTCTTATAACGACGATTTCTTATCATCTGTTGGTCCGATTTCTTTCAAACTCGAGAAGTTTTAGGGTTCAGGGTGATGCCCTTTGTACTTTATCGCATTTGGTTGAATAATAGGTAACTATTGCGCATACGCAAAACCAATATTGGATGACACTCCAAGAATAATGAATCGATTTAAACAACATTTTCAATTATTGTGTGTGTTAACCTTTAGACAATTTTTGCACATGTAAACATGAATAAATTATAGCCCTATTCTGCATTCTAGCATGTATGCACATGTAATAAATACTGTAATATTTTGCATTTGATCATTTCGACTCGGAATTTGTTCTTCAACTAATTCTGTACGTGAGGAAGCTAAACTGCCCACCCAACTTGTCAGACCTTTTGTTCTCGGTCGAATACAGAAGTTCATTCTTGAAAATAATAAACCAATATTGATGGGGTACATGTCAGGTAGACTAAAAGAGCCTTCCCTCCTTAATTCGACCGAGCGTTTGGTGATGGGGCTTTGTTAGGTGGTAGGATTGTTTACACGGTCAGCTCGGCCAAGGAACACCCAAATACAGGAACCTGGCTCTTTCTGGCCTGGCTTCTGCGTGTATGATTACGTTCAGGAGGAAGAGGCACATAGACAGTTATCTTTTTAGAAATAGTTGCTCCTGCTTTTATTCGTCAGTGATCCGTGAGCGGCCACTTCCACCAACTTATTATTTTATAATACTGTGTGCCCTTAAATCTCTGGCCGAGTTAACAGCAGTAAGAAACGTACCTTGTTAACTTGGTCAGAGAGGTCGGATTAGTATTTGCTGGCTTAGCTCACAACGTAGGTTTAAGGCACTTGGCCCAGTTGACAGCGTACATTGGCCGAGCTGACTGGACCCTTATTGATGACACGCACAGGTGGAAGGCTTCTAAATCAAGTTTCTGGTAAGTTTTTGGGAATTCGCCAACTTTTGAATCTTTACTACTTTAGTTTTACCAGGAAGGAGCTGTATTTAAGCTCTTAATTTGGTGATATGCGCTGAACCGCATTTTCGGAAGCGGCAAGCCCTCACATACTGTCCAGTATTTTACAGGTACACACCCTCTTACGCACACTAGTACGCACCGCTCAATGGATCGTTGAAAAATTTTCTTAGAGACACCTCCTCCTAGGTGCCTACCCGGTGGAATTGCAACTCTGTGAAGTTGATTGCTTGTCCGGTGGAATTGCATGAATCCCTGCCGCCATGGTAGGTCGGGTCCGGGGCACCCTAGGCCTTTGGGCGGTGAATGGGGTAATTTTTATCTGCCAGAACTTCATTTTCTCTCTCTCTCTCTCTCTCTCTCTCTCTCTCTCTCTCTCTCTCTCTCTCTCTCTCTTTTCTCTCTCTCTTTCTCTATTAGATAGTACAGCGTACGTGATGTATAGATTACTATCACACTTTCATATTTTTGACTATTGCCCTACACTTTGTGCTTTAATCTTTAGCTCACGTATCTACGAGGAAACCTACTCTGTAGGACCTATCCAATTCTTGAATCACCGCGCTTAAGCCGATAAAAGATAGTAGCTATCTCTGACTTCTACCTATCGTTCTCACGCAATCTCGCAGTCCGAAGAAGGACTAAGACTGCCTGGGTGCCTGGTAAACTCATTTTGGTGACAAGGGTTAAAATAGGATATCCCATATATTATTATATAGTCGTAAGTTATCAATGAGATATTTGCCAGGAAATAACTTCATTATTACTTATTAGCCTCCTTAGAATTACCGAAATGCAACATGAGAAAATCACGTGAGTTTTCAAGATGTGAGCCAGTTTTCAGGTCAAGGATTTAGCTGGTGAAACTATTGCGCCATGCTCCGAAGAGGACCGAGTAAAAATAGTGCCTTTGCAAGTTTTGGATTCGATGACAAGGAATTCCTTTGGGCTAACGAAATCTTTGAAGATTCGGGCAATGTAAACATTCTTAGACTCTTCCATATGAGCTATCAGCTTGTACCTATAGCTATGAGCTACTAGTTTTATACCTACTTAATTTGTCTACGAATGAGGAAGCTGAGGAGCAGCTTAAAGACTCAAAAAACAAATGATTCAAATAGGAAAAAAGTATTGACATATCTATTGCATGCTGGATTTATTCAAGCATATTGATACTTTCTTTATTTCAGAACTAAATAAGATTCTGTTTGGATAGGGTACATTTGAAAATAAACATCATACCCTAGGGTATGTCGGGTATTTAAAAGTTAAAATAAATACTGGATGCTGCTGGAAGTATCGTTATCCCCACTTGAGCCAACCTTTTCTATCCCACATTTGTAAGGCAAAGGAATAAGAAATTATGTTAGGCTACTTAGTTATTTTACTCTTTTGTTCTAAATGTCTTAGTTTCACTAATATCCGCTTCGACTCGAACATTCCTATTACATGTAAGCTATCGCATCTTTCTTTAGACTTTAATAAATTGTGAGGTTTTCAGGTTCCGTATGGCCACATAAATATTTGTTGTTATGCTCACTATTTCGCATAGTTGTTAAGTATGATGTACTTTGGACTGTACCTGTATGCGGTAGCTAAAATAGTGGGTGATTCGTACACAGTTTAGGAGTGCAGAAATAGCCCTATCTTGATTAAACGGAACATTATTCCACTAGAAACTCCATTGATCCTCACAAAAACAATACAATTTAAGTGCATAATTAGATATGCAGCTGCTTTGGTTTCCATACATATTCAAGCGACTTACTGCACCAAGGACAACAAAACCTGCGTTCAATTTATAGCGAACGGTCGCTTCGAACAGACCATTCCCTGGGGTTGTTTCTAAAGTTACGATATAGTCTTTAAAGGAATATTTAAGAGATTCCTTGTTGGGAACTTCTTCCAACCTGGCGTTTACAAGCTTAGCGATCTTGAGTGTTGAGCATTGCCGGTACCCGCTTAGCAGAGTATTGATCTGGAGGACTACACTAGCTGCAGCTTCCTGTGATTCTCTCGAACTTATCGGCAAAGGTTTATTGGTATGGCAAGCGCACCACTCATCTGGAATTCCAGCATCCTTACATTTTCTATCAGTCGAAATCAATCTGAACAATGATGAACCGATCCCCTTATGTTGACCTGAATGTTTCAAGGCCTCATCAGAAATTTGAGATAAGTTCAATACGTCCTTGAGGGTCTTGTGAAGGTCAAAAGGCGAAGTAAGCCTTTTTCGGTTCGCTTTCAAGTTGTATATTGCTGAAGAGTACTGTTCTCTAAACCAGCTAGGGAACAAGAAATATACAAATGGAAGTCGCTCTTCGAGAAACCCTTGATATGTGGTCCGGAAATCCCCCCACCTGATCCCATGATCGCTTAGTAAGACAATCATACTTCTGTTGAATATGCCATGCCTTTCCATGAAACCCAGTAAATTTTTAAAATCACCGTCGCCAACTCTAGGAAGGTTCAAGTAGTCGTGAGTTAGGCTATTTCCCCAAAATAATGCAAAAGTCAACTGATCTTTCATGGTGTACGTGAAAGATTTGATAAGGCCGTTGAAAACTTGGGAACTAAGTTTCTTCCCGGTGCAAAGATCGACGTTTAGTCGATGATTACTGCCCAGCTGGGCTTCAGCTTCCAGGCTGTATGGTCTGGGATAGAAGTCAACAGGTTTTTTTCTAAATCCTCTCTTGAGGTAATAGAAGGTGCCCATTGTAGGGGTGTCTTCACCGTATGATGTGACGTATCCTTGCTTTTTGAACAGATCCCAAATGAATGTGCAGTTGTCAAAGACTGAGTGTTTGGTTGGCCAACAGATCTTGGGCAACTTCCCTTCACTGTAGCCCGTGAGTACAGGGAGAACGTTAGGAAACGTGTTGTATCCAACTTTGTTGTACCCAAGGAGACTTATGACGTCACGTTTCTCCAGAAACTCGATCGTCCGCGGCATCTGCCGGAGGAAATTAAGGCGGGACATCCCATCGAATCCGATTATGAGAACGCTTAGTTTGTTGGAATTTACACCGTTCTTGAATTCTGGGTCACCTCGCTTGTACGGGTTCTTAGGGAAGGAGAAGAACTCTTTGTAGATCTCCCTACCACCTTCAGTGCACGTCACCTTCACAAACTCATCAGTTACAACCACGTTGTCACTGAACTCGTAGCAAAACTCTGAATAACTGAAACAAAACAAAGATGGTTTGAATTTCGATGGAGTTTTAATGAAATCATTTCATGTAGCATCAAGTACTAACAGTTAACAATTCCAATAATTTTATAATAGTCATGGCAATAGTAATAGGCAGTGTCATCTTCAGTAATATTGTCCCAATACCTGATAGTCTTCATTTGGCAATGGCTTTTCAGTATTATTAGGTATGCATTCGTATTATTATGTATGTATACGCCTTGATGATGATGTCTTTACATCGAAAACTCTCGCCCCCCGGTACTCGACTTGCTAGTGATAACGGACGCTTCCAAAAGGTACATAAATGATAAAATTTTGAATTTATGACTTTTGGAGCCATTGCAATAGCTTAATTTTCTTCAAAAATTCGCTAACAAGTGAAAATAAAAAATAAAAATAATAAAAAAAAATTTTGATTTTTTAGTCAATTTTCAACTTATTTGGCTATTGTAATAATAATGCAATTAAAGTATCGCCCTCTTTATTCCATGCCCCTTTCTTCCGAGTGAATTTGGAGGTTTGGTCCAAAATAAAGTTTTTAGGTTTTTCTGTCATAAATCCTGATTATGCAAATACGACGAGTTTAGATACTCAGACGAGTTTATATCTTTCAGCAGGGATGTTGGAATAAATAACGGAAGTTAAAGAAGAACGTCTGATTCCACAAAAATGAAGAGTTACAATGTTAAATCGATTTCGACGGTTAGGATCAGAAACTATGGACCCAGAGAGAAAAGAAACCCAAAGGCCCTTCCCCAAACCTTTTCCCTTCCCGTCACTTTTTCCTCCCGTAATGGATACGGGGGAGATCTCGTTGATACCATATATATATGGGATAAGGTTTTAAGGAAAAAGAGTAGGAACAAAGCCTTCAATTTGGCCAGGGAAGATGTAACTTTGGAAGAGAAACAATGGATAAGTTGTAGGTATACCTTATGAGAAAATTTCTGGTATAGAAGGTAAAATCTATCATTTAGGGGTTACAAAGTGGGTTTTAAAAATAAAAATAGTATTGTAGCTTTACTAGGGCCCGATAAAGACAAAATCAGTGTTCAGGATAAAAGTAGGATTAAAATGTTCTTGCGGCCATGAGTATTCTGGTCAAACTGGTATGATATTCAGGGAAAGAATAGACGAACATGAAAAGGATTTTAGAGAAAATATAGGTAAATCTGATTTTGCAAATCATTTTGGGGAATCCAGACATAGTTACAATTTTGGTTAGGCAAATAGTTTGTGGAGTTTCTTCATTTTTGTCCAAAGGGTACGTTGAATGTACTGGAAAACTTCGAAATTATCAAAAGATCTGGTAACTGTTTAAATAAGGATATCCCTCAGTACCTATATTCCACCATTGATTGATCCATTTTTGTTAAACTTGGAATTATCCCCCTGTTATTGAGCATTCTTTTCCCTTCCCGTCACTTTATCAATTAGCTATAATACCCATCACTTCGTATACATTTAGTTGGTCATGCACTATCCTTTCTCTCGACCAGCGGGATTCAATCTCCCCTCACCTGTGACTACATAAACTGTGTCCTTTCTAACGTAAGTTCAGTTACTGTTTGTTACTGATGATGAATTAATCGTCGAAATCGATCTAACATTGTTATATTTATTTTCGTGGAATTAGACAACATTCTTCTTCAACTTCTTTAAAGTTGAATTTTTTCGAGGATTAGGAGACTAAGAGGGTAGGTAGGTAACATATGAAAATCACTCACTCGATTTTTTCATCGACGTCAGAGGGATACGTGAGGTCGCTTCTCTCAATCTCGTTGTTTTTCTGAAATTCTTTTCTCTTAAACGGCTTATAGCAGCAAGAGAAAAAGCCAGAGGTGTAATTGCGGACGACCGTCTGGTCAACGTAGAGCTCCGACGTGGTGATTTCCGACTTGACGAGGCTTCCAACCCGCTCAGGGTTACAATTAATGGGATCTTCATCTCCAAAGTACTGGACTAACGAGGGATCGAAAGGATCGAGGTCCAGGATCCTGCAGCCCTTTGTGTCGATGAGGAAGCCAGAACTGGAGTAGTCTGAAACAAATGGAAATCCTCGATTTAGAACGTAGAAGACCGGATATTTAATCTTTGTTATCATTGAGTAATACAAAAAAGTAGTCCCGAGACAATTCTCCATAAGAAGAGAGAGGATGGGTGTTTTAGTCGACTCTCTGAAAGGAAAGAAAATGCATCCCCGCCCCCAAGTGCCACCGAGCCGATGGCTGTTATACCTCCTTTTCTACGGAAAGTTGGGTGAAACAAAGGGTGTACGTGTTTGTATGTTATGGTTTCCATAACTGCAGGACCGATTCGAGACGGTTTTTTTTTTTTTTTTTTTTTTTTTTTTTTTTTTCAAAATGTTCAGCGAGTTCCTGGATTGGTTTCTGGGTTTCTGGTTATATTTAATACGAGACCCTCTCGAACGAGCAAGTTTGTCCCCCACCCCGGCAACTACTTGGAACCGTTCCCTACAAGAAGAACTGTGAGTTCTTCAATTCCGTTCAACCTGTTTAGTGGACATGTAGGTTAGAATGAAGTGTATAGTTTGGTGGTCTGGATGCTCGCAAGCTCGCATCTCAAAAATACATAACATCAAGTAGTCAATCCCTTAGTAAAAATGCAGATTAGTTTGATATGTAGATCAGAATGAAGTGTATAGTTTCGTGGTCTCATAACACGATCACATAACAGTTTAGAAACGTAAATGTGACTTTTCATTTGTGACTCATGAGCTGCTCCGCGTTGAACGGAATTGAAGAACTCATAGTTCTTCTTGTAGGGAACGGTTCCAAGTAGTTGCCGGGGTGGGGGACAAACTTGCTCGTTCGAGAGGGTCTCGTATATTTAATCCCCAAAATTTCCCGTAACATCCCGAACCGGGATAAGCCTTATAACTTCGTAACTGTAGTCAAGAAATTCATTTTCGGTGGTGCAACTTACTTCATTGAATTTTCGCAATATATATCGTTTGTTGATAAGAATTATGCGCG
Source organism: Adelphocoris suturalis (assembly GCA_030762985.1). Taxonomy (NCBI): domain Eukaryota; kingdom Metazoa; phylum Arthropoda; class Insecta; order Hemiptera; family Miridae; genus Adelphocoris; species Adelphocoris suturalis. The sequence goes on along the minus strand of CM061042.1, from coordinate 59,993,128 downwards.
CCAAATCCAACAATACCAAAACGATTTCTGTCCTTTAAGCCAGACAGAGTTTATTAGCCATTAGTTCTATTAGTGACTAGCCGGTTACCCGTGCGTTGCACGGACCCACATGTACGGGTTAGTTGGTGCTTAGATTGGTGAAATAACCATATCCACACTACCTGCAACTGCGAAGGCTACATACCAAATTACAGCATAGAAAGTAGCAAAATTAGTAGAATAGAGAGTAGCTATAAAAATCACCCGACTAATTCCAGCCCTTGGCATCGTAAAATAGAAGTCCAAGAGAAAATCATTTCAAAGTCTCTTGATGAACCGGAGAGTCTCCCTGTCGTCAAATTTCAACTTCCTAGGGTGAACATGGGAGAATTTAGTTCACTTAGCTGCTCATGAAAGAGCCCATAATTTCCATCGTCTTTTAATGACCCAGAGAGTCCCTAGCGAATTTCAACTCCCTAGGTGAACCGGAGAGAATTTCGCTCACTCAGCTGATCATAAACTACGAAAATTCGCTAAAAGATCCCTTCATTTATTTATATATGTGTCATTCCATAGGATTATTCTCCTTAGGATTGAGATAACAATTCCATTCTTGCGCCGAAAAAGTTTTCCAAATGAAAGAATGAGTTCGTAGGCCAGTACTTTTCGAGTAGATTAAATTGGTCAAATTTCGCAAAATGTGCTGAAATAATCACTTCTAATGGCTAAAAATTGTTAAATTTAATTTTTTTTTAGCAGAATATTGCTTGAAAAAAGTTTAATAACTATAAAGTAGATTATTGAAAATTTTATTTACAAAAGTTATGCTGAAAAATTTAGTTAAATTTCATTGAAATTTGCTTTAAAAAATCTATAAAAAACTGCAAAAAAAGATTATATTACAAAATCTATTTTGAATAGCAGACTATTTTTTAGAATGATTTTTGCCATGAAATTAAGATATAACAATTTCTTAGCACTCAATAAGCTCATATTTCAAAGAATTTAACATTATACAATACGATACTTCACCAAAATTCGCTGATACGACCATGTTGCATGACTGGAACTTTTCATTTCCATTAGCGGGTGGAGGGGGGGGGGTTACATATATTCAGTCAAATGCATTGTGTTCACGAACCTGTCATGGGACCCAACTGTGTGGTATACCACAATTACATTGGACATCATTATATTTACGATCATTCTGTAGATATATTTTCCTGGTAGTTAGCATCGAAAAAACGTCCTATGATGGTAGTTGTACAATGATCTACATTTAGAATGACCTTGAAAAGCACGAAAACACAGCGAACTGCTGTTTCCTATATCCTTTCATGTCCTAATCATGATTCATGGTGATATAGGGCATGAAGTGTTGATGAGCAATGTAACTCAGAAGAAGCGCTGTGTCATCAGAAGTCCAAGTACAAAGACGAATTCCCCAGTCCCAGCAGAGCTCCAAGTTCAGTTTCATGTTAGCCACTGGCAGGAAGCCTTCTACTGCTCCTTTCTATTTTTTTGTTCCTTCTTAATTTTGAGCAACGTGGCGAACAGTCTTGACTACCTTCGTGGAAAGCTGTTTCTCTAAATTCTGGATCTTTTATGGATTTCTTCTGAAGCAATTTATGTAAGTATGTTTGCTTCATCAATGCTGTTTCTGGGCTGGGAAACCACTCTCACCTAGGGCGTCTTTTTAAATGAAAACCGTCATTTCTCATGCAGACCACATCGTCAGAACTTCCTCATCACTCCCTTATTGCAATATTTCATCTAGTACTTCTTCACCGGTTCTGTACTTCTGTGACGAACGGGACGTCTGTTTGGAGAAGTTGGATTGTGAACAAAGGACTTCACGAGTGCGTCTTAGCGTCGGTACATCATTGCATCACGGTCAGATGCTTCCAATTGATGAACTATTTTTTTTCTCAATCTAGATAGGTATTAAAAGTACAGTAAAATTACTACTTAACGATCGAGTACGGTTAGCGAAGTTTGAGTATCTCTGTCGAGAGTAATTATATTAAATTTATTTTCAAGGAGCTCCTTTCATTTAAACTAGGTAGGAATCTATACCTGTTTACTCAAGCACTTATAAACCCGATTTCTTTTTCTCAAATAGACGTGAAATATTTATCTACTAAAATTCGTCTGAATATCGGAGTTTTTTTTCTCGAGTAGGAATTAAGGAAATCCTTTCTACGCAAAAGTCGATTCTGCTATTTTTGTATTTATAACACCTGCTACATCTTTATAAATAACTAATTCTGTTCCTGTTCAACTTAAGATGCTGAACTGGAGCAGAGAAATAATACTGCCAACTCGTAGTGCGGTTCTTGTTAAAATTAATTTTCGTATTAGAATCTACTTATTTCAACATTAACATACATAAATAACTCCAATTTTAGAATGATTAAAAAAAACATTTTCGACCGTTTTGGCCGATAGTCTTTCAAATTTTGTGACCCTTACAAATCCATGTCCCAGAAACACTAAAAAAGTATTACAGTGTAGTGACATTGAGTTTACAGTAGTTTATTAAATCACCTTTGTAACGTAGCTTAGCAACAACTGCAAACAGAGGACGAACTTTCATTAATGTTTTGGATGGTTGAAATATAGTGTTTTTCAGTGAAGTTGAATAACTTTATATTTGGCGCTGCGGACAGGATCAAAAGTCATGCCACGTAGGAAGAAAGCTCTTTTACAGGGAGAAGAAAGTGACGAAGAGTACAATGAAGCGGAGTCGGCTTCAAGTATTGAGAAGAGGGACAGTGTGTTTTTCGAAAAGCTCGTTCAGACTTTTAGGTTTGGAACGTTTGAAGAAGAGGAAGAGGATTGGATGTACTACATTAGTCGGTTTGAGGTAGAGGTAAAACGTTATAGTATGGGTCGCTTATTGCCTAATGAAGTGAAGAGCATTCTACTTTTGTCTTCAGTTGGAGCTAATCCATTCAAAATTCTTGTTGATCACTTCAGGCCGGTGGACGTTAGTGCGATCCCATACATGGAGCTAAAAGATGTATTTACCAAGTATTATGTACGAGCAACCTGCATCTTCGCAGAACGAAGGGCATTCGCATTGAGGCACCGTGAATAGAACGAACCAATTGCTAAATTCGTCAATGTACTGAGAACTCTAGCAGGGACGTGTGAATTCGGTGACAGTTTAGAAGAGCGATTACGGGATCAAATTGTTATTGGAATTAATGATACTAAATGGCAGGAGGAGCTGATCCGGTTGCATCCAACAAATGCAGCAACGTTTAAAGATGTAGAGGGGTCGGCACATGTTTTGGAACAGGCTCATTCGCAGAGGGTTAGATTAGAACAAATGACACAAATACAGCAAAGAATGAGCAATTTTAAGGGCAACCCCCAAATTAACAAGATTAATAAACCGCGCTATGAACCACGAGTGTTGGATGAAGAGCGAGATTGTTTGAATTGTGGTTTCCCAAAACACAGAGATCCGAAAATCTGCCCTGCATTAGGCAAGGTTTGCAGTGCCTGCACTAAAGCTAATCATTTTGCCAGGGTATGCGTCTCCTCACAACGAGCTAAAGTCAAGAAAGGAATAAAGCGGGACTCTCAGAAAACTAGAAACTTACAAGTTGGGCAACAGCGTTGGGGAAGTGATTTTTCTAGCGAATCAGAAAATGAAGGAAGTGACAGAACTGTAAACATTATAAATGGAGTTGGAAACCGAATCATGCTTCCAGTGCAGATTAATGGACATGAGGTTGAAATGTTGTACGACTCTGGAGCAGCCCAGACTGTGGTGGGTAAAACAATTTGGAAAATGATAGGGGCCCCTAAGTTACATTCTACGAAAGATTTAGAAGCCTATACAGGCATTCCAATTAGAACACTCGGTAAGGCCAAAGTAGAAGTTAAGGCTTTCAACAAGACTCGTAATTTGAAATTGGTCGTGGTGGATTCAAACGATTCTCCTTTATTCGGATTGGACTGGGCAATCAGTTTTGAGATTCCGATGCCAGAGGGGGCTAGAGTGTGTACAATCAGAAAAAATGACAAAAAGATTGCAGAAGAAAAACTGAAATTTATCAAACACAAATACAACTCTGTGTTTCAGGAAGGTACCGGGAAAATTCGGGGTCACACAGTGAAGATTAATTTAAAGACGGGTTCAGTTCCAAAGGTATTTCGGCCTCGACCGGTCCCGTTCGCCATGATGAAGCAAGTGGAAGAGGAGTTAGAGCGGTTGGAAAAACAGGGTATAATTGAAAGAGTGGACACTACTACTTCACCATTGGAATGGGCAGCACCTGCAGTATTAGCTATCAAATCGAATGGAGCAATAAGGATATGTGGAGATTTTAGTGTGACTATAAATCCGAATGTTATCAATGAGGAACATCCATTACCAACATTTGAGGAAATTTTAGCAAAGTTATCCGGGAGCAAGATATTCTCAGTTGTTGATCTCAAGGATGCATACTTGCAACTTGAAGTCGAGGAAGATTCACGAAAATACCTTGGACTAGCAACCCACAAGGGTTATTACCGTTACAAACGTTTACCTTTCGGGGTTAGTTTCGCTCCTTCGAAGTTCCAAAAGACAATGGATGCCATACTGACTGGGGTCAAGAACGCAGCTTGGTTTTTGGATGATATCGTTGGTGGAACGACATTTGACGAACATCAAGAAGCAATTGAAGATGTTTAGCCCGACTTAACCGTGCTGGGGTTAAAACTCAAGAATCAAAGTGTAAATGGCTACAATCGAAGGTCAAATACTTGGGCCACATACTAGATGAAGAGGGAATCCATCCAACTAACACCCATTTGGAGGCTCTTAAGAATATGCCGGCTCCTAAACTATTACGGCCGTTTTATTAGAAATTTGCAATCAATTTGTTCACCATTACACAGCTTGACAAAAAAAGGGACTGCATGGAAGTGGACAAAGGAATGTGAGGAAGTAGTTGAACAAATAAAAACGGTAATTACACCGTCCAGTACCTTAGTTCATTACTCGCTAATGAAACCTCTAATAATCACAGCAGATGCCAGCGTCAAGGGACTTGGAGCAGTGATGTGGCATCGTTTTCCAAATGGTGTAGAAAAACCTGTTGCATACGCATCGCGAGTTTTGTCAGAGGCCGAAGGAAGGTATTCAGCTTTGGACCGTGAGGCCCTTGCGTTAGTTTTTGCTTGTTAAGAAGTTTGATCAATACCTGAGGGGAAGGAAGTTCATTCTTAGGACGGATCACAAACCTTTAATGAGGATTCTATAGCAGAAGATAAGGAGGTGCCCAAAATGGCTGCTAACAGGCTAACACGTTGGGCATTAATCTTGAGGAGTTATGACTACACAATTGAGCACATCCAAGGAAAGGAAAATTGCGTAGTTGAAATATAGTGTTTTTCAGTGAAGTTGAATAACTTTATATACAGAAATATGTTTTGCTGTCGCTTTGTTCAAATAAAGACGGTTTTAAGATATTTTAATCATTTTGTATCCACAGGGCACCGAAGAATCAGGCCTTTTCATAATTCAATTATTAATATCTATTATGAAGGTTAAAATGTTCTTAAAAGGTTGAAATTACAATTAGGTATTTCATTAAAAATGGACTTCTATGCATTTGTTATTCTGGAAATATTTCCTCTTTAACATTTGTCCAGTAATTATCAAGGGGCGCAGGTATCAGTATATAACTAATTCTGTTTAACAAACCATACGAATAGAGAATGGTGGTAATTAGTACTTAAAGTTTTAATATTTCTGTATCGTACAGCTTCATATAACTCTCTGTAGATAGTTTTATAAAGGTACCTGTGGCACTTTATCCACACACACACACGCGCGCGCGCGCACGCACGCACGCACGCACACACACACACACACACACACACACACACACACACACAAACACACACACACACACACACACAAACACATTTTTTTTTTTTTTTAGAAATCTCCCCTCAAAGACGGAGGGGGCACGCCATTAAGAAAACGAAACGAAAAAACTAAATTAAAAAGTGGGGAGGACGCCCAGATTTACCCGACGCCGGCCCTAGGGATCAGGGAAGTTGAGGAAGATGGAGGAGGGAGAGAGGGATGAAAGTAAGTGTCCCTATAAAATGACCACCAATTGAGGTAAGAGCCCCGAAGGACGCGGGTTGTGATACCACGGAGCACTCCTGCCGAGATGCCCAACTCGAGAAGCTCCGTGGCACTTTTCCCGCACCACACCTCGCGCCATGACACGGTCGCGGCCATGACCTTGATGTTATTAGGCGCCACTCCCTTTAGCTCAGATATCGCTTGTCGCAGGTCGTTCCTATCATATTTACTTATTTTAGCCCTCCAGGTCTGCTCCATGTCCACGCTGCCACTGACAAATTGGACATCCAGGATTATGGCAGACCCATCGGGCTTGATAGCAACGATATCTGGCTTCCAGCCCCGGTCACTCGGCATATGGTACAGTCTCTCTCTCTCTCTCCACATCCCAGCCGCTGGATGACAGAGCACCTGCTATCTGCTTGGCAACCGCATCATGACGTAGAATGCGGCCACCATGAGTCCGTGGACACTGCTGCACTACATGATACAGGTTCTCATTTTTACCCCGACAGGCACGGCAAAGGGTATCTACAGTTCCACGACTACCTCTAGAACACCTCACCGCAGTGGCTAATGTTGCCACGCAGACGGCATGAAAATGTCGGTAGTCGCAGGCCCCAATGCCCTCTGAAGCCCATTCAACCCACTGGGAGGAAATGGGGGATTCAGAGCACTGTCGGAGTTCTTTACCATCCACTGAATCATGCAGAGAGCAGCGAACTCAGCAGATGAGCTGGGTTTTGGAGCAGTAGGAGTTGCTCGATCGCACCACAACAACTGCTGTCTGACAAAATCAAGGTCAGCAGCAGTGCGGGCGACCTCCCAGCTAGAGCAGGCGCTGGCGGCGTAAAGATGGGATAGCGGCTGAGAGAGAGACAATGCCGAGCCCAACGGCCTTGCCCGGTGCATGGATATAGGCACTTGAGACACCAGGTGGAAAGCCTAGCCAAGAGCGCACAGCAGAGCGTACTTCACGGTCCAACTCAACCAGTACAAAGACAATCGGTCAGGGCAAAGTGGCTAACTGTGTCAAAGGCCTTAGCGACGTCCAGAGCGGCAAGATGTAGCTGCCGTTTCTTGATACGAGCCAGCAAAATGACAGTTTGGAGAACTGTTAGGTTCTCCGCTGTGCCATCCGCTGGACGAAATGCTCTCTGGACGTTGCCTATGACACCAGCCACTTGGAGGCGAGATGCCAGAACTTTTTGGAAGTGGTGGAAGACCACCGACGAAATAGAAATTGGACGGTAGCCTCCAGGCCCACTTCCCCCTTTCTTTGGGATGAAAATTGTCCGGGCACGGGTCAACGCTTTCGGGGGTCTTCCAGATAGTAGCAACAGGTTGAGGATGAGCAGCCTAACATTCTTTGGTGCTTTATTCCAGCGTCGGGCGGAAATACCATCGGGTCCAGCAGAAGTGGAGTTTTTGACACGGCACTTATGTGCCTCGTCATGAAGCACCGGTGTGCACATGATGCTGCGTAAGGAGTCCCTGGTGGAAGCTAGGGGTACCACTGGCTCACCGGAATTGTGGCTGGGAGCGCCCATAAGAGGCTCCCAGTAATTCACAAACTCCTGGAGGGGGGGCATAACTTGTACTTCCCCAGCTCCCTCCAGTACCTCCGCAGCTGCACGAGCTGGGTCCTTCCTCCACAATCTCTGGACACGCTGGTATTCCCGCCTCCTTGCTTGCTTAGCTGCTCTGCGACCTCCACGAGGCACCACATTAGGAGGAACTTCTCCCTGGTGCCTCGCCACGGTCGCTTCCTCAACCTGTGGGAAGATCCTCTGCACATAGGCCGCGACCTCGTCTTCCAAGCCATTTGGCCCTCAACAGCCCGCCTCGCCAGGTTCTGCAGGTAGGCACTCTCATAACCAACATTGTTGCCTACCTGCTCCCCGAGCCTCAATACTTCAGTCTTCAAATCTGAAAGAAGACCGGAGGTCACGGGGGAGGATTGCTGTTGAGGGCTGTTGTCCCACGTCTGCCGGAGATGCGGGAGAGGCCCAACTGCTATTTGCCAGGATTACATCCTGGACAAGCTGCTTGTAGTGGGGCCTCAGGCGAAGAGATTGAATGGCAGAAAGCGTGCGCATGGGAAAACGTTGCTGCAAATAAACATTCATATGGCGTACCCCATTACGCACTGCTTCTGCCTCTTCTGCTGCCATTCGCCGCAAATCCTCAGAAGCATACCTGGGCCGGTCTCGCTCTATATTAATTGCTGCGTTGGCCTCTATAGGATGCTTCTGCCAGACGTGGGCCCCAAGGCCACGCTTGGAGCTAAAGGCTCTTTCACAATGGGCACATTGGTGGGCATTAATTGGGGCTGTGGAAGAGGAGGAGGGATAGGATGATGAAGATGAGGGAGAGGATGGCTGACGCCCCTGCCTGGAGCGCCCCCGAGCGCCTCCCCTAGAACCCCGGCAGCCAATGGGCCGCCGGGGGTTATGAGGCTCATTGTTTTTTTTTTTTTCATCATAACGGGGAAACACATATATAAGAAGGGACAGGAGACCCGTTGACACGAGTCTCCCCCCTAATCGCCATTGGGTCATTTTGCCACCCTCTGTTCACCCAGAGGGTGCCCGGGTTGCACGACGGGGACGTTTGACCTTGACTTGGGTAGGGATTTGAAGGATCTCCGAAGAGATAAAAACACCAACAGTTACCCTACCCCAGCAACCCCACACACACACACACATATACTTGTTGGTCCGCGGACCAGATTCCTCACGAATCTTGAAAAACTGGTAAATGTACTTGACTTCGCTTCTTATTCACGATTTTATGTGACGGAAACTCCTTAAAAGGACCCCGAAATCGATTTTTAGTCACTTTGATTAGATATTTCGCTATTTTGAAGAAATGTGGTCTAACGTACCAGATCACGTCATACCTGCTCGTTGAACTAAGAATTTTTGTCAATACCATATTCTTGATGATGAGATGTGAAACGGGTAATGAGTGAAGAAAATTACGAAAAATGTTTTTAATGACAAACATAAGAAGGCACATTAAAACTATGATTTTTATTTTACAATAATCGGTCCTGACTATTATGTACAGAAATCTTACAAACAATTCTTATAGTTAGTTAACGAAAAACCTCTCAGAGGAACGGGATCTTGACAATTACATCATATGTGCATATGTTATATCTCAACTGATATTATGTTACTTCAGAAAATTCTTTCCAAGGTATGTAGAATTATATTGGTTGTTCTCATTCATAACGTGTTGCTAGGGATAGAACAGATAAACGTATCGCGACCGGTTTGGTTTGATGAGGAGACTGTCTGGGACGTTGAGAGACGATTGAAATTATGGGATTTCCTGATCAACTAACTAACCTAAATTCTCTCCTGTTCTTCCAAGGAAGTTGAAATTTGATGGGGAGACTCTCTCGGACATAAAGATTAAAATGATGGGCCCTTGCTGAGTATTACAACCAAAGATGATGATTTGTAATTTATAAAAGTTATATACATCTAATAAATAAAACAGTGTGTTAATTTTCGGATGTTTTTATTTGTTTACAAAAGAAAGTTAGATTTAATATACAGAATATAAAAAAATTCCGGACTGAATATAAAGATGAATTCTCTCAACGAGAAAATGGCGAAGAGGGGGGGGGGGGGGGGAGACATAAAATGTATCAATGTCTTGCTGACTCGTATGAAATTTTAAATATAGAATAACAAATCATTTTGAATTATGTTAATAAGCGAAACATCAATCTATGAGTCACGGTTTTTGTAATATTTTTCGCTTTTGCATCTCGGTAAAAGCGTGTTCCACACTAAAATTACTCAACATTAAACAAACACAATAGTTAATTTGGTACAATCTAAACAAAGAACCCGCTCCTCTTTAGATCGTTCAACTATCCAACAATTTTATACGAATAAATAACAAAAATAGTAAACGAAAAACTCAATGGAATAGCTAAATCCTTTGGAATTTTGTCATGTACAAAAATTGTTCACTATAACAACTTCGGCTGACTATCAGTTATTCAAAACCAGTTATTATTATTTTATTTTTTTATATTGTCTGGTATAATAAGCACATAGATACATTTGGTGTCTCACGCTTTAATACATTAGGGCACACATCATGACCACTTACTGACTATTGTTATCACAGATTTTTAACCGTTCATATTCATAAACTTGATTTATTCATAAAGGAAAATACAACTGTTTTCTCGTATTTTTAGTAACTTATCCCCTAGAATGCAAAGATAAATTTACGTAGGAGTAGCATTACCTATTACACATAGGAACTATTTAACGTAAACAATAAGCAAAGTACCACAAAAATATTAATAAACTGCAGATGCTAATGAAGGTATTGATAAATGTGTATAAAAATGAATCCATATTTCCTTTGGTCGCTCCATAAGTCGAGAACGGCTTGACCGATTTCAAAATGAGTTTTTGGCAAATGATCTTCAAGTTCTATTGGTGGTTTCAGGCTACTTGTTGTTCATTTCCTCCCACTCCTTTTGGTCGATTAAGCCAGTTTCCCCCTATAAAACTTCGCAATCGTGTCTTGAAAAGGTAGGTTTTCTATTATCAAACGAAATTACCAAGTAGGTACCGAGGTTACTGCCTCGTAAACGAGCGAAACAATTTTTGTAGATTAATTGAAATTAAAACCTATATATTGTAAATAGGTAAATTGTTACATACTTCTACTTTGCAGAACATTAGCATAAACATAACAGCATGTTCCTGAATAACCAGACAACAACGGGTAATAAACTTTGGGTAACGAGATAAATTGTAGGTAACGGGAAACCCACGGGTAATGGGACAAACCAATGGTAACGAGACAAATCACGGGAACAGAACAAACCATGATTAATGGGACAAACTTCGCATTCGTGTTGACGGGGAACCGACAGCGGAAACATTACATCAGCTACCGCCATTAATTACATTTTAATGATTCTTGACTGACGTAGTCTTCGATCTACTCGGGTAATCTGCTATTTCAAAATACTTACAACAGTCTGAGGAATTATTTTCCTCCCTACTCAACTACCCCAGGGTTTATATTTTAAAAATAAAAACTACCACTCTCTGAAAAATTGCAGCTATTTTGCTTGCTTTTTAGGGATATCGTGTACGTGCACGCGTAATGCTTATTTAATTAAACCGATTGTGGCGGAATGCATAGAGGAAGTCTGTCAGCAAACTTGCGCACTTTACCGCTGGATCCATCTCACGATAGAGAGTTGGATGTGGCCACCCTGTGTGAGAAGTTTGCTTTCTTATCCTCCCTATAGCTGGTCACGATCAGATCAAAGTCCGCCTTCAAAACCGACGCATCACGAGCGGCAAGATTGTTAGGATCCCATATGTGGTTAACATATCCTTCTAAAATCCAGCCCAAGATACCTCTGTTCTTATGATTTCCACCACCACGATCCTTGGGAGTCGAGTACTTGGCATGTCTGCCACTCTCAGAAGATAGTTCAGAGCATTCTCAAGGAGAAGAGTGAAATAGGGTCCCAACTCTGTCTCAAGGTAGGTGATATAATTTGGTGTGCTCATCGGGAGGCAGAACATCTTCTTAATGAGCAGCACTTGCTCGGGGTCCACGATAACATATTATCTATATCCTTAAACCTGGGCTGCAAAACATAGTATGGCTCTAACTGTTGCTCTGAAAATGTGCACCTTTGTCAATGGGGTCCTGGGGTTAGCAAAAGCATCTATCCATATATAGCTCATGGAAGTATTTGCTGATCGAACTTTCAGTCTGAGGTTACTTGAAAAAGAAAGCCTAGAAGTTATGATGAGGTAAGTGTACTTATTCACAATAACAAATTCTTCAGCACCATAAGTCCACTTTTCCGACATCCTGTGCCTGGCACCAGTCTGAAAAATCATGATCTTTGATTTTTCTATGTTGGCATCAAACCCCTATTGAGTAGAGTACTCTCTCAACGCATCAATATTAGCTTGAAGCTCCTCAGAACCCTCTGCCAGGATCACTATATCATCGGCATACAGCAGACTTTTAACCGCTGTTTTCCCAAAGGATATTCCATGAGTTAGCTTCTCAACCAGGTCGTTGACAAAGAGTGCAAACAACAGTAGGCTGATGGGACACCCCTGCTTCACTCCACTCCCCACCGGAAATGACTGAGTGCAAGCATCAGCTATCCATACTGAAGCAGAGTTAGAGTAATAACTACGGAGCACGGAGTCAAACCTGCACTGAAAAGCTTACAAAACGGAAAATTTCTGTTAAATCTATCAAATGCAACCCTTAAGTCAACAAAAAAAGCAAAGTCTTTTCCACGAGGGCGGCAAAGGGAGAGCTTCACCAAACCAGACAGAGTGAAGATGGAATCCACCGTAGAGTATCCTTTCCTAAATCCATATTGGCACTCCGAGAGGATTTTGAGGAACCCCAGGTATTAATTCCTCCAGGAACACAGGCACTTATCAATTAACCTCTCAAATACTTACCTTTCATTGTTTTCCTGCACATTCTCCTTAATCCCATTTCTCTTTTCCCGTCAACTCGACTCTCAAGTCATGAACCTCCATCCCCCGCATTTACTTAACTTCCCTCAAATTTTGACGTTTTCAGTTTATTATTTCGCCCGCCCGTCTTTGTCATGCCGCATGCAAAGAACGCCATGCATCTGTAAATGGTCGCCTACTTCGCATAGACGATTTGTACACTTCTGTCAACAAATCAACATCTTTAGAACGGGTGGGACAGATCGGACGTAATGGGAAATAAGAAGTACCTACCTAGCTAAGAGCCAGTCAAGCAACAGAAAGACAAACAACAACTGGTATTAGATATAAAGGGTTATTTTCGCTAGTTGTATTAGTAAAATTATCATTTACGTAACTTTCGGAGGAGTCCGTCGTCACTAGTTTACAGACAGGACATACAGGCCTAGGTGTAAAATATTAGGCAATTCATCATTATCAGATCAATTTCGTTTGTGTTACACAGCTTGAAATTCAAACAATAGTGAATGATATTATCAAATCTTTCCAATAAAATTCATCCCCGCGAAGAAAGTTATAGAACCTGCTTTTGAATTCAATAAGCCCTGTGGGCATATTTTATGCTGATATTATACCTTTTCCTTCATGGTATAATTGTAGCAACATTTCTAAATACTCTGTATCATTGAAATTGTAGATGTATGGAATAAAAATGCATCCATAGATAAACTGCGTACTATCTAGAATGAACGACGAAAATTAGAACGTAAGCGTTCTAATATCACTAGTGATATACACCTCAACCCTCACAGTTTCGCCAACAGATATTGCGTTGAGCAAGGTGAGTCACCTACAGGTGTTGAAAGCTCAGTGAATATCTACCTACGTTATTGAAAGTCAGTAATACATTATGCAACTAAGATTTCTATAGTTATTCACAAAAACAGTACAATTTAAGCACATAATTAGATACACAGCTGCTCTGGTTTCCGTACATATTCAGGCGACTTACTTCACCAAGAATAGTAAATTTCTTGTCTATTCTATGTCGAACGGTTGCTTCAAACAAAGCATTTCCAGGTGTCGTTTCTAATGTGACGATGTAGTCTTTGAAGGAATACTTGAGATCTTCCTTGCTGGGAACTTCTTCCAACATGACATTTACAAGCTTGGACAGCTTGAGTGTGGAACATTGCTGGTAACCACTGAGAAGGGAATTGATGTGAAGGACGAGGCTACTTGCAGCTTCCTGTGACACTTCTGAAGTTGTAGACACAGCCGAATTCGTGTGACAAGCACACCATTCATCTGGTATCCCAGCATCGACGCATTTTCTATTTGTGGGAATCGGTCTAAATAAAGATATACCCGGCCGGTTTTTCTCAACCGCACGGGTTAGGCTTTCTTCAGATATTCGAGATAAATCCAAAAAGTCCTTGAGGGTTTCATGAAGATCAAACGGCGAAGTCAGTCTTTTTCTGTTCACTTTCAAGTTGCTTATTGCAGAAGAGTACTGCTGTTTAAACCAATTCGGAAACATAAAATACATGAAGGGAAGTCGTTCCTCGAGAAAGCCTTGGTAGGTTGTTCGGAAACTCCCCCATCTGATTCCATGATCGCTTAGTAAGATTACCACTGTCCTGTTGAATATACCATGAGTTTCCATGAAACTTAGCATACTTTTAAGATCATTATCGCCCAATCTAGGAAGATTTAAGTAGTCGTGGCCAAGGCTATTTCCCCAATAGAATGCGAAAGTTAACTGGTCCTTCATGTTGTATGAGAAAGATTTAATCAGGTCGTTGAAAACCTGGGAACTTAATTTATTTCCAGTGCAAAGATCTACGTTGAGTCGATGATTACTGCCCAACTGATGTTCAGCTTCCAGGCTGTATGGTCTGGGATAGAAGTCAACAGGTTTTTTTCTAAATCCTCTCTTGAGGTAATAGAAGGTGCCCATGTTCGGAGTGTCTTCGCCGTATGATGTGACGTATCCCTGATTTTTGAACAGATCCCAAATGAACGTGCAGTTGTCAAAGACTGAGTGCTTGGTTGGCCAACATGTCTGAGACAGCTCCGCTTCACTGAGCCCAGTGAGAAAAGGGACGAGGTTAGGAAATGTGTTGTATCCAACTTTGTTGTACCCGAGGAGACTGATGGCGTCGTGTTCCTCCAAGAATTCGACCGTCCGCGGCATCTGCCGAATGAAATTGAGTCGAGATATTCCATCAAGCCCGAGCATAAGGACGCTCAGTTTGTTGGAATTGACTCCGTTCTCGAACTCTGGATCACCTCGCTTGTACGGGTTCTTAGGGAAGGCGAAGAACTCCTTGTAGATCTCCCTGTCCCCTTCCTTGCAAATGACTTTGACAAACTCGTAGGCTATGACCACCCGGTCACTAAACTCGTTGCAATTTTTGAAATAACTGAAACAATGAAATAATTGATTAATTTCAAATTTGAACCATCCTCAACATTTGCTGATTTGGATGTTCACAAGCAGAAATGAAAATAAATAAAACGAAAAATAAATAAAAAGTTCGAAAATAAGACATGAGATTACCCGGTTTTTCCTCGATGAATCTCAAGGGTTGTTTAAAAAATAAAACCTCAAGATTGATTTTCGAAATTTCCAATATACAACAGGCTTTTAAATTTTGAGTCTCTTACAAATATTTGCACCCTATGAATGGTGAATTGGGGGGGGGGGGGGATATTGTCAACGTGAGATAAATGAGAATCTTTTAAAACCCCTTCGAAACATCAACATTATCCGTTCAACAATCGGAACACTTTTCTGAATGAAGTTATGAACTTTACTGGCCACACAATCGAATATTTCGAATACCTAATTATTGAAACCCGACACTTTTGTTAAGAAGAAAAAAATTATTTTTTATGAAATATTTTAAATAGTGATATATTTGGAGTTTAATTTTGGGGTGTAGAACCTCATTTTTGGTACAAATAGGTACCTAGAAATCTTGAACTATACCTATAGCTACATAGTTATTTTTGTTATTTTCACGATTAGTTTACCTTGTTGCTTCTAGTTATTTAGAGGTGTAGGTTTTATTCTTATTATATGCATGTCCTTACGAGTGTATTTAAAGTAGTTATTACCAAGTGTTTAGGCAATATGTAGGGGGATATTTTTGGTTGATCGTATCATATCAATTATTTCTAATAACAGCAGTCCGTAGATATACTGCAGTAGGTATCTAGAAAAAATTTTGATATTCTAGTACCTAACTGTATTATTTTTTATTTTAGTTCGATAGCTGGAGAGCACTGCTGGTATCAGGATATTATTCTTCCCACTGAACTTATCTATGGACAACTTTATCACATAAAATTGGATATTATGTCAAACAAAACTGCCGATCACAATGTCTAATTGAGTTTATGAGCTCTCTCACAATGTCTTTAAGTATATGAGCTCTTACAATCAACTAGGGAGTCCTCCTCATCAAAATAAGTGTATGTATAGCAGGGGTGCCCACAGGGGGGGGGGGGGGGGGTCACGACGCAAACTGCGTCGTTAAAATTTTTGGGGGGGGGGGGGGGGGGGGGGGGGTTAGAAATATGAGTATTTTTTTAATTTTTGTATGAACAAGTAATAAGATTTATACTAATAAATTAATAACTTACATTTGTAAAACAAGAAATACAACATTCTTTATCACAACAGTGTATCATTTACATTACCTATTTAATAAATATTCTAGTTGGTGGGGGGGGGGGTCGAGTCGTTGCGCTTGGGGGGGGGGGGCACCCCTGTGTATAGTCATTTTTGAAACGTCAACGATTCTTCCAAAAGTTTCACAAGCAGTAGGTAGGTAGTGAAATACAACTAAGCATCAGTTCTGAACAGATATTGTTTTACGTCTGAATGAAAAATAAGACAATTTTTTATTATGTTTTTATTAGAAGGGGTGTAGGGGGGTGGGGGGGTTGATATGGCAATCTATAAACGCTCTTCATTGTCTTGGGCATGGGTCTTAAGGTACTTCCTCAAGCTGCCAAGCACGACATTTTTCCTTCAAGTCGTTGAGTCGATAAAACCCGCAATACTCAAAAATGTTGCGTATTGCAGATTATTACTAACGAGGCTCTGCATATGAAACATGCTGGACTTTCAGGTGATTGGTTTCTGGAAATGGCTGGGTGATTGCCGGCCGTTCAAATAATAGCAATAGACGTAGAAATCTCGAAACCAGAGTAAGTACACAATCTAAATGTTGCGAAGCGGTGTATAGGTATGTAGTTCACTGTCTTTGAAAAAAAGTTTCGTAAATTAGGTACTCTTACAGAGTCATTCCGGGCTGATGTGTTCACACTGAAACTTTGAGCTAAGCAATATTTACACAAGCTATGCCCCTGGTGAAGAGTTCACATCTGACCCAAGGCGCTGCAAACAGATATACAAAGATTTATCATTTTTTAGGTAAATGATATACCTTCTGAGTGCCAATGCAGCTGCCAGTGTTATTCCTTGTTGAATATATTTGTACCTAACCAACCTTTTAACGGGAAAACGCCTGCCAAGTTGGGTGTGACACATAGTTTCCTTGTTTACCTATCATCTTCTTCCTACTATCATCCAAATTTAAGCGAACTCGAACGACTAGGGCGTGAAAAAAATGGAGCATAATAGAACTACGTTTGTGCATGCGCAGAGTGGAGTATTAATTTCGCAACAATGAAACTGATAGGGGACCGTCTACTCCCTAGCCCGCACATTCCCTAAAAATTTCATCCACATCGGATGGAAACTGTGAAAAATAAGCTTGTTACAAGGATTTCATATTGGCGCATCCGCAGTAGTTATTAATTACACAATCATGTTGAAATTTATACGAGATGATCAAATTGTCATTACCCACCTATCATCCAAATTTGAGCGAGATCAAACGACTAGGGCGTGAGAAAATGATGCTTGGTAGAATTTACGTTTCCGCATGCGCAGAGTGAGGTATTGAGTCAAGAACGATGAAACTGATAGAGGACCGTCTAACCCCTAGCCCGCACATTCTCTGAAAATTTCATCCACATCGGATGAAAACTGTGGAAAATAAGCTGGTTACAAGGATTTGCGGAAACTTAAAATGCAAGTGGAAATTTTAATTTTGGAGACAAAAAATTATTTTTCTCCCGAAAGTGAAAACAATGCTTCCGCTACCTTTAGGTGGACTTGAAAGCAATAATTCACTAATAAATTACATTCCCAATCAACTGCTAATAACATTTTTTCTGTTATACAACGTCAACCTTTGCACCCCCGTGGGACGTGGACGGTTGATCGTCCAGAAATATGGGTGGCCTCGTTTGATCAATTGAAATTAGATTAGTATAAATCTATTGCAAACTAGCCCTATTTTTGAAAGTTTCTTGTAGTTGTTTGAAGTTTTGAAAGTTATGTCGAGATTGCCGAACCATCATTGACCAATATTGGTTATTGAGCAAAACTTCGTGAATTCAGGTCCAACTATTCGGAAGACAAGCGTCAAACGGTTTTTAAATTTAATACTCTTGGAATGTATATCAACAATTTTTTTTTTTTTTTTTTTTCGTCATCATGGGGAATTATAAAGATTATTGATAAAAATAATGAACTAACTAAAAAATAATTTTAAAATTTGAACAACATTATTTGCATTATTACCTATAACATCCTACAATTTTTTTATTTTAGAAATTAGCCCAGACTGCTGGTGAATGAACAAAATATGTACTAACAGAATGCTTTCGTCGACATTGTGGGGGTAAACGAAATCCGTTCTCTCGATCTTCTCATTTTTGCGGAATTCTTTTCTTTTGAAGGGCTGGTAGCAGCAGGTGAAGGAGCCTGAGGTGTTTTTGCGGACAACCGATTGGTCTATGTACAGCTCCGACGTGGTGACGTCCAACTTGACGAGGCTCCCAAGACGACGAGGGTTGCAATCGACAGGATCTTCATCTCCAAAGTACTCGAGCAACGAAGGCTCGAAAGGATCGAGGTCCAGGATGCGGCAGCCTTTCGTGTCAATGAGGAACCCAGAACTAGAGTTGTCTGAAACGTCTGAAACACGTTTGATCGAGGTTTCTAGTTACTGAGCGACATGCAAACGACAGCAACGCACAAGAGTTAGATATTCAACTATTTGTCTCCCTACACAATTATCCATGCTATACCAGCCTCGGCCATGATGCACCATTGCAATATTTGTGGTTTAAAAAGCCTGGGGATGGCTGGTCCGCGCGGAGGCCGGCCGACTATCGCATCTTGTTTTTTGATAAAGATCAAAAGGAACCAGCATGACTGTTTGGTGCATCCGCACAACGTTCCATCGACGAATCTGGCTCAGCTTATTATCTCCATCAGGCTATTCCAGAATCGTCCAGGATGCGGTAATGCCTACGCTAAGCAAATAAGCTGGGCTGCATACTATTGTGTAGTGGAGCTACAGACTAATTGAACTTTACTAACTGTACTATGTTTTACTGATTTATTCAAAGAAAAAACTGTGCAAATGGCAAACGACTTGTTTTTTACCTTCCCTTCGTGGCCGTTCGGGGCAGTCAAAATGTTAAGATCGTCAGACTTAACTTGAAAAAATTATGAAAATAGGAATATAATTATTTTTCATACTGAATCAATTTAAAAGCCATCAATACTACCACCATACCATAATTTGTATAATCCGTAAAATAACAATCAGCATTATCGTTTAAGTGGTGAAAATAGGCAGACACGTTTGACAACTGGAATAGCGAGAATTACCTTCCCGTTGAATTTACATTTTCAATTGATACGTCATTCTGGTGCAAAATTTAGCAATCCTGTGACTGCTACCAACGAAAGGAGAGTTTCAGGGAAACATTTTCTCGCAAAAAACTTAATCTGTTTCGGGTCGTTGTGAAAAATTAAACAACCTTCTACTAGTCATGCGAGTCATGCTCCATCTTTTACGTACATGCAATCCCATTCTCTGCTATTTCAGTTCTTCAAAAAGTATCGCAATATATTATAAGTCTCCATCATGCATACTACGACCCATGCTCGATAAATAAGTTGATAGAAATTCATGATCACTCTCATACCTTGAGGTCAATTCTTTTTGATGTCACCACTCGTAGTGCGTAGCAATTGGTGTGGACGACAATCGGGCACATTTGTTAAGCCGTTCTCTAAAAATTTCCCATTGTTGGGACAAACTGATTCCCCTCCATTTTTTCTCTTGTTTTCAAGTGTCCTGATCGCTTTGATCCAGAAAACATATAACCGCAAAATCGACCCTTTGCTAGTCGTAAACTAAACTAAATCAAAAATATGCTTGACAGTTCGATTGGAAGTCCCGTGCTTCTTTTTTCTGCCTACCTTTCCCGCAAAACCCGAACAAGAATCTGTAAATCAAGACCTGCTACAGCTGCCAGGACGCATGCATCTTGGGGTACCACAGGTACCTTCAGGAACCCAGGTACTGATCAATTTACCTCTTAAATACTTACCTTTCATAGTTTTCCTACACATTCTCCTCTATCTTGTCCCTTTTTTCACGTCATTTCAACCCTCAAGTCACCGCCTTTTGTCAACCATCAACAGAGCATCCAACTACTTCAATACTCATGATACACCTACTACGGGTATCCGTAAAGCGACCGGTTTTGTCATGGATATTTCTTTAGGTCCAGGGGGTAAGTGAAATTTTTGAGAGACGAGAAGTGTAACGCGAGTGGTTCTAACGATTTACGCTTACAGCGAAGTCGTTCTTACGGCAATGTAGCTGCGTCAGTTTTCATCCAACGGAAATGGTTTCTCCCCTCGTAGAAAACCGTATAGTAAGTGAGATTTTTTTTCTTTTTTTTCGGCGCGGGAGTAGGGGGTCGAGTTAAGGATCTATTAATTTGAAGGGCCAATTCTTTGTGTTTTCAACGCACATTCACGGTGAAACTATTTTAAATTTCCCCCGATTCTCCCTATGATTTGAATTCAACACCTCAAAATATATAGAATCTGCTAGGAAGAAGGTAGCTCAGAAGCTTCCTGCCGGCGTAGGATAAAAAAAAAAAGTTGACACATTAAGTTAGCAGAAACTGCTTTTTACTTCGTAATTCAATGGGAAAGAGTCTCAGCATAAGCTTGCTCGATAAGAACTTTGGAGAGTATTTAACCCTGAATCGAATGATGTTTGGGAGATCTAAATCAGACCAATATTAAGGCGCCGCTAGGTGATTATGAAGGGCGAAAGTCTAGACGGGGTGGGGGGGGGGGGGGGGGAGAGAGAGAGAGAGAGAGAGAGAGAGAGAGAGAGAGAGAGAGAGAGAGAGAGAGGGACTAACACAAAATTAGCCCGATTTTCAGTTGTTTGTAATTCGCTTATTTTGGGAGATAATTCATAGTTTTTGGATCTAATCGCTTTGTATTATTATGCTCTACAACTCTGCTACGTATAAACATTTCTGTAGGATGAATGGTTTAGGAATTATTAAATAAAAACATTAAAATGGGCAAATTAAGCCATCTCTATGAGGCCACCATTTTGTATTCCACAACTTTTGAGACGGCAGACAACGATTTTTTTTTTCACTAGGAATCGACTATATTTTCAAAATCTAAAATCAAACCTAATCCTTAAATTACTACCTATTTTTGATCTGGACTTTGGACGAATAAGAGGAGCTAGAAGGAAATTTTGACCATTTGAATTGGAAGAAGAGACTTCGGAGACTTGCCTTTGCTGGTTGACTGTTTCCCCCCCCCCCTTCTTTTTCAGTATCCCATCAAACGTACAGACAAGGTTTTGATAATATAATAATGTTGCACATGGGTCTCTTCTAGCCTCTTGAGGTTCCACGGGAATACCATGAGGGGGACAGGGGGGGGGGGAGGGGTTCCTTGTAGAAAAATTATGAAAATTCACTCAGAAGAAAAAATGTTGTTAATAACAAATCATATGAAACATACGTATATAGGCACCCAACCCCAAAACTGGAATTTTTCTATATCATTCCATAAGGTCGCAGTTCTCTACCATACAACGGACGGACAGACAGACCGCATAGGTACATCTCTCTGATAGGTGGAGATTTGATTTCAGTTTGGATCCAGACCTCTAATAGGAGGTGCACCAGAGATCTCGTATTGGGCCGATAATATAACTTTCCCTTTTCTGCCCTTCGGGGCGTTTTGAAAAAATAAAAACTGAGAGAAGAGGGGATGGTTCCTTTCAAACCTCTTAAGGACCCACGGGAATATTTTGGTGGGGGAAGGGGGGGGGGGGGGTTCCCTGCAAAAAACTATCAAAACTCACACAGAAGGATAAAAGTTGCTAAAAATTGACAAATCCGAAAAATTTGATATATTTTAAAACACTCGGAACCTACTGAGACATCCCTGGTCTACAGAGATGGTAATGGTCTCAAAACGTAGCAAATTTAGTCCAATTTAAAAACGTATTCGGTAGGTGTTACAGGCAAACCAGTCTTTTAGAGTTAAAAACGACAAAAACTGAAATAAAGTCGAAAATTTCACGGTTTTTTCAATTTTTGACAAGGTTGCGTTCGGAGCTCGAGGTCTCAAACTTGGATTATTCATTGGGCCAACACTACAAACAAGTAAGCAAAAAATCAGAATACCGGATTTGACGCTCGGTACGATGTATACGGTTACTGGAATATGTATCAAGTTTTCGAAAAAGTCTTGAGGTCCACTTTTGGTTACCTTGAGGACCACTGGTATGGTCTGCGCAACATAGGTTAAGAACCACTGCTTTATAGCGACGATGAATAATAACATTTACTGCTCACTCACCTGTTTTCCCGTACTTGTCGAACTTGAAGATGGTGGCCGTGCGACTGAAGTCGATTTGCAACAGAACCCACATGCAGCCACAGAAAACGATTACCAGAAGCGCGACTTGCTTCTTCAGGAGGTGGACCGCATGAGTGCCGACCTTGTCTGTAAAAACACCAAACAACAATAAAAACACGTAACGAGAATGTTTATTCATTTACAAAAAAGGCAACACCCAATTAGAAAGATATTTCAATAATACAATAATATAGTAAGTTGTCGACATTGAGAGTTGTTATATTGAGAAAAAAATAATACAAATTTTGAAAATGCATGTCTTTTAGATATTGAATTCAGATTAATTTTCGAACTCATGTGAGTAAAGAGAGCGGAGGATCTCAGTGCGGAGGAATCTTAATGGCTTTCTATGGAAGAAGTCTAGTGATGGGTTTATGCAAAGGAGAACGTAGGCGTGCCTTAAGCTCCAATTGAGTGGCTGGTTGGACAAATAGTTTGTTGCTGATTACTCAGAGTGAAAAAGTGTAGCTGATTACTCAGTGTGAAAAAGTGTGAAAAAAGTGTACTACGCGAATGGGAAAATGTGACGAGCAATCCAATTTCAGGAATAAGCTCAGGACAGTCTATCCGGATATTCTAAATATTGTACAGAAACACAACGTCAATTAGAGAGTGACGCACATCAAGACTGTAAAGACGAATTGCAACTGTTCGATCGTGGAATTCATCTTGAGGGATACGCATCTTCCAGCCAACATACCCCAAAAATCTTCTCTGAACTCTCTCGAGCTGGCCCTTGTAAATTTGGTAGTATGGTGACCATACAATGGATCCGTACTCCAATAAAGGTCGGACAATCACAGAGTAGAGAGTGACTAAAGCTGGGATACTATGAAACTCGGCAGTATTTCTCTTGCGGTAACCCAACCTGGGCATCGCCCGACATACCACGGAATTCAGTATGTGCGGTGAACAAGAGTTGTGCATCGAAGAGAATATGAGAATTGACCAACAGATCAGTAGATGACCGTCGATGCAGTATGGGTGAGAGACAAACTGGTTTGAGAAGTGGAAGGACATATTATAACATTTAGAAACATTTAGACTGAGATTGTTTCTCTCACACCACTCAACCAGACGGTTCATGTTGTCTTGAAGAAGGCAGCAGTATACGGGCAAAAGATCATAGTTAAATTTATATAGCACAATGACGTCATACTTGGTGGGGAGTTCAGTCCATGCGGAAGAGATGGTTTGACGTCACGGTACACGGGACTTTAAAAAATGTTGGTAAAAAAATTACATGTAGGTGTCAAACTTCTTAGAATGCAATCATTTTCACTAAAAAACATGAATAAAATGAATACTCTCATGATTATGTTCATTGAATTAAATGATATACTTAGGTACCTAGAATATTACCATGATAAGCGATCAGTAATTTTCTACCCAATGGTTTACAATGTCCCATCTCCTTGAGGATTTCTCGATTTAAAACGGAGTTATATAACAAAATTATACTGCTTTTGAGGGGGAAAAAACCGGCTGAATTCCTCTGCAGATGTGAATATCAAACTAACCATATTTAGGAAGAAACGAAAATAAAATGGCAGAATATTATCATAGAACCACTTGACTACTCGAATATAAACAACGCTTGCAGGAAAAATATCTTTCACTAAATTATAATTGATAATAACACGATAATATATCTAGGTACACGGTATCTTATGTTGGGTCAAATCTTATCTGTTGACAAAATGCCTCTGGTTCAATCGCTATATTATTTCCGTCGTCAGTCAGTCAGTCAGCCATGAGTTGTTTCCAATTCTGGGGTGGTAGTCAAACTTTTGGTACGAGGCTTCGCACTACTTTCTCAACATGAATCCAGTTACTGTAACCTTTGGCATCACTTTCGATCAACCCAAAATTATTATTTGGGGAGCGGGAGAGAGATGTAGGTACAGACATAATAAAAAACGCTGCAAATTATTACACAAAGATTTATTTATTTTATTTTTATTAAATTTAAGCCGCGTCTCAACCGGAAGGGTCATTACCGGCAATCAAAAAGGGGTGTCAAAAGGACACTGCAACGGGCACTAAACAGATTGCCATCACGGAATCCACAGGCAGATCGGAGGGGGAAAAATAATAATAATAATAACCCGCAAAACGAGGCATCGCCGCACTCTCCCTCACAAAGGTTTATTATTTATGTATTAGATAGCCCTTTAATTAAACGAAGTATCACTTCATATTTATATTCCAGATTTCCAATTGCTACATTTCAGGTTTCGGCATCATATATCATAAGTCCATTAAAAAACAAATTAGGCACAGAGGCCCCACAGCTGATCAGTGTGCACTGATATTGAATTCTTGATATTACAAAGGAGGTCCATTTCAAATTGATGCTCCGAAACGTAACCATCTTGAAATGTCAACCTACAAATTTTAAGGGAGGTTAAACATTTTTTTCTTGGTCGATTACAAAGGTTTATTATTGAAAACTAGCCGATTACTCGGGCTTTGTCCCGGTCGGGGTGCATAAATAACTCGGTGTAAAGTAGCAAAAACAGATCCGGACCGATCAGGAAAAGCCCATAATTTCAATAGTTTCTTATTGTCCCAAAGAGTCACTCTATCAAATTTCATCTTTCTATAGGGTGATCAGAAGAGAATTTCACTCGGCAGATCAGAAAGGAGCCCATCATTTCAATCGTCTCTCGATAACCCTGAGGGCCTCCATATCAAATTTAAACGTCCTAAGGTGAACAGGAGAGAAATCAGCTTATTCAGCTGATCATGAAAGAGCCCATCTTTTCAATCGTCTTATAATGACCCAGAGAGTACCTACCCCTATCAAATTTCAACTTCCTAGGGTGAACAGGAGACAATTTAGCTCACTAAGCTGAAAAGGAAAAATACCATAATTTCAATCGTCTCTTAATGTCTCAAAGAGTCACCCTATCAAATTTCAACTTCCTAGGGCGAACAGGAGAGAACTTAGCTCACTCAGCTGATCGAAATCGTCAAAACCAAACACGCGCGAAGAAAGGCCCCGAACTGTGTGTTGACAACCATAATAAAATTTTTTGGGAGCCAAACAAATCGGTTTTCCGTCCACCACCTATCATAATGCAACCCATGCTTAGGAAAGAAATTAGCCTCACGGCTCACTCTGCTGATCAGGCTCATGACTTAAGACTTTCGCGCGGTTACTTCCCAGTATCTAAAGAGCATCTGTACCGAATTAGGTCGAAATCCGTCTAACGGTGAGTATTTGTATAAACAACATACATACTCACATACATAATACACACAAACTGTTCATATTTATGTACATAGAATAATAAACCAAAATCGTCACAGAAAAACGTTATAAAAAAGCGTTACAGTGATTCTTGCTTACAACAAAATCGTTGCTATGGAACTGCATCTTAGGCCGTTTTTCATCCTACAAATATCGTTCGCCTGTCGTTGGAAAGCTATCACTTTATGCTAAAATCTTACTCTGTGTAAACCGCTTCAAAAATAAAATTAGCTGATCTACACGCCAAGTTATTAATGAACTATAAACAATTCTCGAGATGTCGAATTTGTAGTAACATGATTTGGTAGGAGCCAGGCTGGTTTAGGTACTATGAAGGAAAATATGGTAACCGAAACACGAAAACATCTCCCGGATTTGCAGACTCGTGCGCAAGCTGGTTTTCTTGAGTTATATCACAGAGACTACTATTCAAGCTTGAAGAAGTGTCAATTTGATTCCTCAATTTTAATAACTGAAAGATGATATAAGGAAGTTTTGGTTGAATTTTCAAGTTTGTAGCACTGCGGCAGGTGTCCCGAAAAACAGATACTCTTGCGTGGCGCGAAATTTTTACTGATCCTGATCCGTGTTTTCAATAACGACTTTCACGCACAAAAAAGAGGTTAACTTACCAAGACCAGCCAACAAATTCATTATTAGTCGATCCCATGGTATGATACTGCACGAGTGGCTTGGTGTGGGCTGGTTTTAGAGTACTCCAGAAATAAGTGGAACAGTATGAGGCTCATATTTTTATCGCATACGTAATCTTTATCCTTTTATCTGAAACGGCCTGTTCGATATGGGAAACCGCTGTTTCCCTCTCCCTGTCATTGAATGTCCACTCAAACTGATAGTCATAAGTGCGAACGCCTATTAAGAAGTCGTAAACGAGCAGTGTTTAGGTTTTCTTTGGACGACAACCAATTTACAGTACATTACAGTACACGAACGAGTGGTTCTTCACGATACGAACAACTGGCGTTTTTATTTGACCGCCAAGGTTTCCTCCACCAAGAAAAACTTTCACTTGTAAAATGAAGAAACCGGAAATTGATGAAAACTGTGCCTTGTATCCCTATCGAACCACCTCGAGATTTTCATTTTTCTAGCTTCAGGTTGGCCATCATGGCGTATGAGATTCGAGCGATTTAGGTCTGCTTATGAGCTCTGCATCCGTTCACGATTTGACAATTTACTGACATTTTAATTCACACCGTGGGAAGGCATTCTGAAGAGATACACACCACAAAAGAATTAAGGGATCACTTTTCTTTGGCCCCCAGTTCAATCAAACAAAGTTCCCAACATATCTCATGATTTGGCACCTAATGAGGACGGGATGCACCCTGTTCCTTTTTGTTTTTTCTCAAACACTAAGAAAGACCATTGATATCAAGCTCTGACTTGAGCCAAAACAGAATGAAATCTATGCATCTTTCTCAAAAGAAGTAACCCCCTCTCCCCTAATTTTTTTCCATAATTTTTGGGACATCGAAGTGAAACTTGAAGAGCGTTTATGGGGTGCCTGATTCTAAGTTTTAAGAAAATAAAAATAAGAAAAAAATCCAAATTTTTCTGGATTACATACCCAGGGGGTAGTTAGTATGCTAAAGGGGGTTATTGGATACTTAGAAAACGATTTTTCCATTTGTTTGCCGAGTGACCCCTCATTTCAAAGATTTTTTAGTGCTAAACACGATGGTGAAGCCAAAATTACGATTTCTTATTCCGTTTTCGGATTAGAGCTGATAACCATGATGAAGCGGGTTTCATTCTGTTTTGGCTCAAGTCGGAACTTGATGTTGCTATCCGTTCTCAGTGTTTGAGATAACAAAACAATTGTAAATCCTATCTCCACTAGGTTAATCATGAGATACAATGTAAACTTTGCCCCATTGATCTGGGGTCTTTGGAATCTATAAGGAAAAGTGATCTCTTAATTCTTTTGAGGTTTTTATATCAGTCCCTTGGACTTGAAGACATTGAAATCCACGATTATACGCTCATATTAAGTAAGCTAGAACAATTCTTCATTCCTATAGGAGGAATTTGATTTTTGAAAGAGCTAAGTTACGTCAGAAAAAATAGAAGATTTTATCACAAGCTTACATTCTCTCTCAAGTTCTTGCAATTGGGGTCCGTCGAAAAAGGAAATGATACTATTAGTTCAAATATTTGGTATAAAGACAAAGTGAAAGGCTCCAGCTTGATGTAAATCGACTTTAGAAAAGGCTGTTTCTGCAATAGGACTGGCCAACGACATACGTATCCAATCTAACGAACTCGGAAACTCCAATAGCTATCACGAAATAGATGCTGCAACTAGACATTTCAAACGAAAGCTCAACTGGAAAAAATCTGCTAACTACTAAAACGGTAAAGAATACAACATTTACTCTAATAACAGGAATAGATTAACAAATAAATCACTCGGGAGACACGATAATGACACAGCTACATGTTGGTGGTGTGGAAGGAAACCTATTCACAAAAGAGAAAATTGTCCTGGGAGACAATTCACATAAATTCCGTGGGCATTTTAGCTCAGTTTGTCATAATAAGAGAGATGATATTAAATGGGTGGCCGCCAAAGTCAGAGTTACACCGTGATCTCACACCATATTATTCTATCAGAGAAGACCTCAGTATAGAAAATTATATCATCCTAAGAGGTAATAGAATTGTAGTCCCAGAAGAACTTCGACCATTTATGATGTCATTTTGGAGTAAACAAGTGTCGTGAAAGAGCAAAGCAGAGTGTGTGGTAGCCTGGCATCTCCAATGAAATAGAAGAATTAGTCAGAGAGAGAGAGAGAGTTGAAGCATTTTTATTTTAACAAAAAACCATCACAAGGGTATTCATATATTTTGTGCCATCCTGGGCCATTTAATAATATAATGCATAACATGAAACTTAACAACATTTAATCTATTGCCATTCAACATAAAATATTAATTAATTACTTTATAAATATTTAACTTATTCATCATGCCACCCACGATTAGGCACAGACTATCTTTTCTAATAGATTTTAATCCTGTACATTTTCCCTTCTAGCTTATACTGCTGGATGCAATCCGTCGCAGGGGGTATTCGCTATATATTCATCTATGTTCCATTGATTTTTATTGTATTCTCTACTTGTTTTACCAATTCTTAATTCATTACATATGAAACTCCGTTAAATTACTTAAATTATCATTAGAAGACTCAGTTACACTAATCATAGTTGAACTCATTGACAAGAAATGTCGGTATTTTCCGGCTTCTCTAATGAATTTAACCAAGTTACCCAGGTTACCGTTGCCATTCAGAACTCCCTTCCGTGAATGACCTCTTGCCCTAACATGCCACCCTAAATTAACTCAAAACCGGGCATATGGCAAGGAAATGAAACGACGTTTCATTCTCATGAAGGTTGCACAATGCGCATATATTGGCTAGCCCTTCTCTCCACCATCTATAATTAACCGTTAGCATTTCTGTTCGGGCTCTTGCTATAATACGAATTTTGTATAAATCGTGTAAATTCCTATATGCTAAACCTTCATTCTTATTCCTGTCCAGCTTTGCATAAAGTTGATGGTGCGCTGAATTTTTTGCCTCATTTTCCAATTCTATTCGCCATTTTAGTCTTAATTTATCCATTACTTCATTTATTATTTTCTCCCATGAATTGTTTTCTATAGTCATGCCCACAAGTCCCGCCAAATGCTCATATTCTTTGTACCAATCTATATTTTCTTTTATTACGCTTTCAGCGACTATCCGCTGAAATCTGTGCTCGGGGTATTTCATCACTTTGGCCGTGTAATCCACTCCATTAGTCAGAAATCGCCCTCAATGCATTCAACATTCATGTAATTGCCATAAACCCTTAAAGCCCACTAAATTTCCTCTCGTCCTTGGAAATTAATTAGAATGGATTTGTTTAAGGTTAATAACAATAACAATATTACTCTAGATTCTTCGAAATAGCAGAGTTGTCATATTGAGAACGTCAGAGATCATTTTTTTTCTCAAGTGGTATTCCATGGTATATTCATGGTATTTCAGAACGAGTGGGATCAGACAGTGGGAATCAATTTCAAGTTCTTGAAGTATCAAAGTTTCAAAACATTGCCAACGAGTATGGCTTCAGCTGAGCACTTCTATCCAATTGAGCAACTATCATCCAAATTTGAGTGAGATCGAACGACTAGGGTGTGAGAAAATAATGCTTGGTAAAATTCACGTTTGCGCATGCGCAGAGTGAGGTATTGATTTGGCAACAAATAAACTGATAGGGGACTATCTACAACCTGAAGTCAAGAACGATGAAACTGATAGGGGACCGTTTACCCCCTAGCCCGCACATTCCATGAAAATGTCATCCAAATCGGATGAAAACTGTGGAAAATAAGCTTGTTACAAGGATTTGTGGACACACGACAGACACACACACACACACACACACACACACACAGACTGACACGGAACCAAAGTTGTTCAGAATGGTCTAAAACGTAAAATGCGACTGGAAATTTTGATAAAATGTTTCCGCTACCTTTAGGTGGAAGCAAAATAAAAAATCATTAAAAATTGCTAAAAATCGATAAATTTACACTTTTTAGCAGAATATTGCTAAAGTGAAGTATAATAACTATAAAACAGAACATTCAAAAGTTTATTTACAAAATTATGCTGAAACATGTATTTAAATTTCATTAAAATAAAGCTTAAAAAATCGATAAAATCTATAAAAAAGCTGAAAATCTAAAATTTTATTTTAGTTATTAGTTAGAAAATGTTTTTGCCATAAAATTAATAGTTAACAATTCCCTTGCTCTCAAAAACCTCAAATTTCAAAGGAATTTAACATAATACAATACGGTAATTTACGAAAACTCGCTCATACGATCATGCTGAATGGCTGGAACTTTTTGGAGTTTACAAGTGTGAAACGCTATCATGATTACAAGTCAATTTTGACTATTAAATTGGTGATCAAAAAATCAAAAATAACTGATGTATTCACCTGAGGGTGTTGAAGTCATCAGGAATGAGCCTTTATTTTCGTTGGAAATGGTCATAATACTCGGCGAAAGTTTTTGTAGGTAGTAGGGGACTTGACAATACTGAACCTGTAGGTGTACTCTGTACACTCTGTCCGAGGATACTACCTAATCTCACCTAGGTAGTTGAACTTTAACACTTGGGCACAGGTACGGGCAAGTCCGGAGGTAGTTAACACATACGTAGGCACACTCACTGATGTTTTCTTCCGACTTCGAGTCTTTTTCTAAATTTTGAGACCAAATACGTGCAGCAAACAACAAGCAAGCTAGTGAAGGAAAAAAACGTCTGCCAAGTGGGGTGTGGCACATTGCTTCCTCGTTTACCTATCTTGAATCGGATCATTGAAAAGTTTTGAACGATCTTGAAAAACTCTATAGCGGAAAAGAGTAAAATAAGAAGTAGCGTGAAACGTCACAATTGGTCAATAGAATTGGGCATAGAATGAACTGATAAGTTGAGGACAATGAAATAGGTATGTGACCACATACAATAGCCCGCTTATTCACTGACGATTTCATCAATATCGGATGAAAAAAATTGAGGTCGTTACAAAGATTTCTCATTGGAGCATGCCCAGTAGTTATTAATGATACAATCATGATACATCATTGATATGGGGTAATCAAATCGTCTTCTCCCAACTATCATCCGAATTTAAGCAATATCGAAAGACAAGGGTGTAAAAAAAGAGTATAATTTACATTTGCGCATGCGCAGAGTGAAGTATTGATTTGGCAACAATGAAACTGATAAGGGACCATCTACTACCTATCCCTCGCATTTCCTGACAATTTCATCAAATTCGGATGAAAACTGTGAAAATCAAGGTCGTTAAGAGGATTTCACATTGACGCAGTAGCTATTGTTGATACAATCATGTTGAAATTGATATGGGATAATCAAATCGTCATCCCCCAACTATCATCCGAATTTGAGCGAGATCTAACGACTAGTGCGTGAGAAAATAATGCTTGGTAGAATTTACGTTGAAGTATTGAGTCAGGAACGATGAAACTGACTGGTGACCGTCTTCTCCCGGGCCCGCATACTCCCTGAAAATATCATCTAAATCAGATGAGAACTGGATAATAAGCTTGTTACAAGGATTTGCGGACACACGACACACACACAGACAGACAGATATGGTACCATAGTTGTTCAGAATGGTCTAAAGCGTAGAATGCGAGCGGAAATTTCGATTTTGGAGACCAACAATTATTTTTCTCCGGAAAATGAAAACAATGCTTCCGCTACCTATAGGTAGACTCGCAAGTAAAACCCCAAAATTTAGAAGTCACAATAACATTGAATTGACCCAACATGTCATAAAAATATAGTTGACTGATACATATTAATGACACAAACGAACGGTGTAATTTTAGTTCTGAGCTCGGAACGCGTAAGAATATGAACATTCGCAACTCCTATTTCCTGAACTTGATTTTATTCAAATTACTTGATATAGTAAATATTGGTTTAGCTGCCGTATGTATGTAATATTATTCTCATTTCAGCTAGTCAGAACACATACAAGAGAAAACGTAAGTAGGTACTAATGAAACGGTAATTTGTTTTTTCTAATTACCACCTAGTACTTTGAGTATAAGCTTACAAATTAAGATGATCTAATATCTTATAGAGTAGAACACGAGCTCGGGTTGGTTAGATAAGCCTTCTACCGGTTTATTCAGGTCTAAAATTAACCAATAAAACTATTGCGAGCTGCTTCCGGGTGCTTGGAGGGATGAAACAGTGTTACATACTTCGTACTAGTCTCGTGTTAAAAGTTGTTGAGCTCTACAATAGTAGGGGATGCGGAGGCCATGGGTACTGGTACTTATAAAGAAATAAAATAAAAATCAGGGAAGCCAGTTTGAAGGAGATGTTCCCCCTCCAAATTTGGAGAACAGCAGTGGTGTTTTTTGTGTAATTGGCGAAAATTGGCCAAGCCGTTGACAAACACAGACAACACCATATGCCAAAAATCTGACAACGATTATTTTATTTGAATGGAGGAGCTACGCATGAATGGTTCACCAGTTTGTTCCTGGTCCACAGGTAATAATGGGCAGAAGGATGACGTTCACATCGCTTTCTTCGTTCTGTCTCCTTTTACTCGTACTCATGACCGCTCCAAGTAAATCCGAGGGGCAACGCCGCACCTTCGGTAAATCCGACAAGCTCGCCAACGTTTCTCCACCGCGCCCCTCTTAGGCACATTGATGATGCTCGCTGAAACGGCAAATTCGAGACGAGCCCGGAGTCAACCCTTAATAATTCCATGGGGCCGTTTCCACATCTGTCAGCCAGTTTTTCCAACAGTACATCTACAAAAAGGTCCATTTGTGGTGCAAACACCCCGTCAACAGATTACACTAGGGAAGCCTGGTTAGTTACTGTGGGTGGAAGAATCATCGGTTCCTTCGTGCAATTTCCCCATGCTGTGTTCATCAACTCCCCAAGGATGTCTCTCAATTCATTGCGACGTCTTGAGATTAGGCCTCCTGTTTTGCAACTGAGTGCATGGCGCAATGAGAATGCACCATGACCACAACCGTCACAAGACCTTGGCATGTCGACCGGAATTCGCATGTACCGTACTGCAAGTGCATCTCTGAACTCATCAGCTGAAAGATCAAAATGATGTTGGACCAATGGCACAGCTGTCAACCAACCTGATGACTTGACCTTAGAAACATCCTGGACCGCCCGCCTGGTTGCTCTCTGACTTTTCCCTAAAAACTGACGGTGTTGTATCCAACAGGACCTTCTGGGCTTCTTTGCACTTGTGTACTGCGTCTCGTTTAGCTTGACTCATCAGGGGGGACGGGGGGGGGGGGGGCACACATTTTAGGTGGTCTAGGAGGAAATGGTTGGACTGTACTAGCTGCTCAGGATGGAGTCAGTCATTACATTCCATTTTTGCTGTCCGAGAGAAGCTCCCAATCAAATTTAAATTTCCAATTGTGAACGAGAGAGAATTTAGCTCCCATAGCTGATCAGAAGAGAACCCTTAATTTCGTTTATCTTATAATGCCCAAGAGAAGCTCCCTACCAAATTTCATCTTCATACGGTGAACGGGTGAGAATTGATTTCACTCAGCTGAGCAGGTCTTGGTCTTACCGGCTCCAAAACCTTAAAAAGCACTTCACGTAAAATGTAGCCTACGTTTCAAATTTAATCAAAATTGAAGAAAACTGGTAGAAGTGGGTGGGCAAAAATAAAAAACTAGGTGAGACGAGAAAATCATTCAAATTTTGCCTTCAAAGAATCGTAAACTTTCCCCTTACTGGGAAAATCATTAGATCGTGAATGTGCCGATTCAAACTAGAAAGTCAAAATATTGATTGCAACTATGTTTAAAAAATAAATTGAGAGGGATCACCTGTGTGTAAAAAAAAAATCACACACGCACTCTCACACCTCATATTGTTGGCCACGCACAGCGATGTGGTTAACAAAATAGGTAACGTTTTGGGTAACAGAATTGTTAGAATAACCCCCAGCGATAAAACATAGGTACCGAGATATTATTCAGGTTAAGAATGAAGAAAGTCTACAAAAAAACGCATTAGGGCGCCCCGTTTCAGATTATATACTCGTAGAATTGAACTACGTTACATATTGGCATCAAGCGAATAAGGAGGCATGCCTCTCCAAGGATATGCTGGTCATGCGCTGTATAGATGGTCATTAGTGTTATCAAAAGACCAGGAGCTAAGGCCGAAATAGGTAGTATTTTTAGGAGAAAGTATAGGATTCGATTTTGAAAATTTAGACCGTTCTGAGAGAGAAAATAGAAGGAATACTAAAAAGCGGTCTCTTAAATATGGCTGAATTTGCCCAATTTAAAGTTTATCTTTAACAATCCCTAAATCGTACATCCAATAGAATTTGTATACGTAGCATTGATGTATAGCATAAACTATTAATCATCTCCCAAAATAAGGGAATTATGGGCACCCGAAAATCGGGCTAATTTTAGGAGGGTCCTCTCCTCCCCTCGTCAAGACATTTGCCTTCCAAAATCACATAGCGACCTTAATATTGGTCTGATTCAGGTCTGCCCAACCTCATTCGATTCAGGGTTGAATACTTTACAAAGTTCATATCAAGCAAGTTTTTCCTCATATCGTTTCCCATTGAACTACTTACAAAGTAAAAGGCCGTTCTTGAGAACTTTTTGTGTAAAATGACGTACAGTTTATGAGTGCTGCTGTAAGTCAATCGGGAAAGGTCTCAGCTGATATATGCTCCACATGAACTTTGGAAAGTACTTCATCTTGAGTGGAATGAGCTGTGGGAATCAAATATTAACGCCATTAGGTGATTTTGAAGGGCAATTTTAGACAGGGGGGGGGGGGGGGGGGGAGGACTGTCCAAAATTAGCCCGATTATCAATTTATTGTTTGTAATTCGCTAATTTCAAGAGATAACTCAGAGTTTTGGAATCTAATCGTTTTGTTTTGTTATACTCTACCACTATACTTCGTATACAAATTTCTCGGGGTTTAGGAGTTATTCGAGAAAAACTTGAAAATGGGCAAATTAAACCATATTTACGAAGCCACCATTTTATATTTCACCAATTTTGAGATGGCAGACAAAGATTTTCTCACTCAGAACGGACTCAATGTTCAAA
Source organism: Adelphocoris suturalis (assembly GCA_030762985.1). NCBI lineage: Eukaryota > Metazoa > Arthropoda > Insecta > Hemiptera > Miridae > Adelphocoris > Adelphocoris suturalis. Next base: position 59,957,750 of record CM061042.1, on the reverse strand, counting down.
ATCTAATCTCAAACTTACTCCTGAAAATACTACCTAATTCTGCCCTAGGCTTCTGGCCTAAATAGAAATCCAGGCATTACTGAAAGGTGAAATACATCAAGTTTTTGAAGATATTTATTTTCCACATTTGATTCATGATTTTGGGATATTTTTTCACGCTTAATCACGTAATGACGTTTATTTATTGATATTCGCTACACCAACTTTGAAAAACCCCGAAAAAAGGAAGTTTAGTAAACATTACGTGTGTCGAATGTGTGGTATAAAATGACCACCGGTTGTGGTAAGAGCCCCTAAGGACGCGAGTGGTGATACCACGGTGCACTCCCGCCGAGATACCCAAATCGAGTAACTCCATGGCGCTTTTCCCGCACCACACCCCGCGCCATGACTCGGTCGCGGCCATGAACTTGATGTTATTAGGTGCCACTCCTTTTACCTCATATATCGTTTGCTGTAGATCATTTCTATCATATTTACTTATCTTAGCCGCCAGGTCTGTTCCATGTCCACGCTGCCTCTGACAACCTGGATCCAGGATTATGGCAGACCCATCGGGCTTGACGGCAACGATATCTGGCTTCTTGCCCCGGTCACTCGGCATGTGATATAGCCTCTCCTTTTCGACATCCCAACCGCCGGATTACAAAGCGCCTGCTATCTGCTGGATTACAAAGCGGCCAACATCAGTCCGAGGACACTGCTGCACCACATGATAGAGATTCTCATTTTTTACCCCGACAGGCTCGACAAAGGGTTTCCACTGTCCCACGACTACTCTGTGAACACCTCACCGATGTGGCAAATGTAGCCACCCGGACGGCATGAAAACAGCAGTAGTCGCGGGCCCCAATGCCCTCTTAAGCCCATATACCACCCACTGGGAAGAAATGGAGGATTCAGAGAATTGCCGGAGTTCTTCACCATCTACTGACTCATACAGCGCAGCAGCGAACTCAGCAGGTGAGCTGGGTTTTGGAGCAGTTGGAGTTGCTCGGTCACACCACAATAACTGCTGGCTGACGAAGTCCAGGTCAGCAGCAGTGCGGGCGACCTCCAAGCTTGAGCTAAGGGCAAGCAGGCACTGACGGCGTAAATACGGGATGCATACATACATACACTTACACGCGTACATAGATTTTCATGAAAGGTATAGATATGGGTTCAGGTTGAACAAAATACCCATCCTAGCATGAGTTTCAGAAATTCATTGAGTTCCAGGGTCAAGGGGGGCCCTTCAAGGGGGGTGAAGGGCAAGGCTTAAGTAAGAAAGGAAAAATAGAACGATTTATAACAAAGTCATCTTCCCACCCTAAAATAAGGGTTACATAGCCTATATATTGGTTTAAAACAGTTCTTTTTTTTTTTAATCTTTCTTTCTTTTTCTTGCACATAAAATCCTTAATTACCATTAACGTATTTCAGTAGCTTGATTGGAAAAGAAATCAGTCTCAGAGGGCCCTCAGCTGATCAGAGCCTTTTGCTACTCAATTGTATTTTAGATGTCTCAAAGGAGCTCCATTTCAGGTATCAGCACCATAAGTCGATTAAGAAACAAACTAGACCCACAGGTCCATCAGCTAATCAGTGCACCTCCGTGCCTAGTAATTGTATACTAGATATCCCAAAAAGAGCTTCATTTCAAACTACAGCACCGTAGGTTGACTAAAAAAGAAATTAGCCTCACGGGTACCTTAGCGTAATGCAACGTCGTGGTGGTCGGGCAAAAATATGACTCAGTCATCAATATACCTACGTATATATAGGCTCCTACACAGAGGAACACAATTTAGTTAAATAAGCCATCTTCAATTTAGTAGTCCCTCTGACCTAATTATACCGACATTGACTCATGCACCCACCAACTGTAAATTTATGAGACAAAATAAAGCACCTACCAACCAGCCATGCAGCATGATCGTATGAACAAATTTTCGTAAATAATCGTATTATATTTAGTTAAATTGTTTTGTAAATTCAGGACTTTGAGTGAAAAGAAATTGTTCACTACCGATTTGATGGTGAAAAACTCGTTCTAAATTCTTGCTACTCAAGAAAGATTTTGGATTTTTACCTTTTTTTGCAGTTTTTCTCAATTTTTTCGGCAAATAATAATGACATTAAGTACATAAATGTCTGCATAAATTTTTTGATGATCCTGTTCATTGTTAATAAATTCTTTCTGACAAACGTTCTGCTAAAAAACCGAAATTGAACAATTTTTAGCCGTTTTTAGTGATTTTTTTTATACATTTTTTGAAATTTGATGTGCCAATTTAATGTGCAAACAAATGCTTACCAACGAACTCATCCTTTTGCTTGGGAAGCTTGACTTTTGGCGCAAGAAGCAAGAATGGAATTTATTATCTCAATCCTAAGGAGAGTTATCGTCTGGAAGGATATATATATATATATATATATATATACATATATATATATATATATATATATATATATATATATATATATATATATATATATCAGCATGTCTCTAAAGATGAAATGAATAATGAATGATATCAATCGAGTTTTTCAAAATTTATAGTACTGTTGATTTACTCACTGCCTTTAATTTCAAATTTGAATAGGTATGAGATGAATATAACCCCTTTTTGGATGATCTGTGGTATTCCCATGTGAGTGATAATTGACCAGCAAGATCAGACCTGATGTTCTTCTGACGGTATCTTCACGAATTCAGTAGAAAACACACATAAACCTTCTAACTCCGAACTTGGAGTCTTGGGATAGCATCCGAGTAATCGGATAATACGGTATAAAAAATTAGTATCATGACAAGACGGGTTGAAACTGGCTATTTTATCATAATTTTATTGTTTTTGACTCAATAAACACGGATATCTAAACAAGACAATACCAATTCAACAAGTGTAACTCTATATACAATCCAGAGGAAAAAATAAATGACCCTATTAATTTATGAATAGCTTACCCTCTATTCGAGTTGGATTCATAATAGGTAGTCTGGTGAGGTAGCTACACCAAATTTTTAACAATATCTGTACCTACTCGAATTTCAATAGACTCGTGTTTCATACATTACGTACGCACTCGGATCGTAGTAAGAACTAGCTGGTTCACCCGTGCGTTGCACAGGTTGACTTGATTAAATGTCATAATTGGTCAGTTAAGAAACGAAAAAATGATACTCAATGTAATTTACAATTGTGCAAGCGCAGAATGAACTGATGAGTTGAAAACAATGAAATAAGTGCGGGACCATCTACAACCTAAACCGCGGATTCGCTGACAATTTCATCAAAATCGGATGAAAACCGTGGAAACTAAGGTTATCACAAGTATTTCACATTGGCACATGCGCAGTAGCTATCTTCTTTATATATAATTCCGAACGGTCTTTGAAATTGTGAAGAACTTCGCGGTCCGATTTTAGTGTTAGACTACTCATTCGAATCAGCACGGCCCCAAGTTTGTTGCAAAAGTGTCGCCGTTCGTCTCTATACCCGCCTTGATCGTGTTCTAGGCGGTCCTTATCAACGAGAGTAGTTTATTAGGCCGTGGCGGTAACAACAGTTGCCATCAATTCACGGTAATTAAGAAACGTAGTGTAGTTACTAACATCTAGGAGAGTTATTTCTGAACGAAGAAATTGAAATTGAAGAACTTAGCGGACTTTATATATAATTCCGAACGGTCTTTATATATAATTCCGAATCAGCACGGCCCCAAGTTTGTTGCAGAAGTGTCGGTAAGTAAGAAACGTAGTGTTGGGGTCTTTTCTGATCAGCTGATTGAGCTAAATTCTTTCCTGTCCACTGTAAGAAGTTGAAATTTGATAGGGAGACTCTCTGGGACATTAAGAGACGAGTGAAGTGATGGGCTCTTTTCTGATCAGCTGAGTGACCTAAATCCTTTCCTGTTCACCGTAGGAAGCTGAAATTTGATAGGGAGACTCTCTGGGACATTAAGGGACGAGTGAAGTGATGAGCTCTTTTCTGATCAGCTGAGTGACCTACATCCTTTCCTGCTCACCGTAGGAAGCTGAAATTTGATAGGGAGACTCTCTGGAACATTAAGGGACGAGTGAAGTGCACATACTTTTTGTGCGTGAGTCCAACGATTGGAAAATGCCGATATCTCCGCTCAAGGAAGGTCTACACCAAATTCTTCACGGAAGAATTCAAACACGCAGTCCAATGAAGTCCTACAAGAACGGGCGCAGCGGAAAGTTCTCCAACTTCACGAGGTGTTTCCTTTTTGGAAGAAACTTACAATCAAATAGAACCTCTTCAGAGCTGTCTGTTTAAGAACGTTGAGATAAAATACAGCTCCTATAGCAAAGAGCTGGAAATGCAAATAGCCTCATCTACGAGAATCACTCCATCCCAAAACTATCTCAACCAGGTACCATATATTTATACCAGCATCACTGATCTTCCAAACGTCAACACTGCCAACATTTTAGTAATTTGTGTTGGTCCCGCCGATGTGTGCACAGTGTCGCGCAGTGACGAAGAGTTGACACTACAAAATCCCGGTTAGGGATAAAACCGGAACCGTCAATCTTATCCAATGGGGGAAACAATTCAATTTCAACTCACATGACATCGTGGCAGCACACCTCATGACAAATTTAAGCGAAATCGAATAACTAGAGGGGGAAAAAATGGAGCATAATGGAACCAGGATATGAGGTAATCAAGTCATCTTCTTCGAACTATCATCCAAATTTAAGCGAAATCGAATGACAAGAGGGTGAAAAAATGGAGCACAATGGAATTTAAATTTGCGCATACGCAGAATGAAGGACTGATTTTACAACAATGAAACTGATAGGGGACCATCTACAACCTAATCCGCACATTCTCTGACAATTTCATCGAAATCAGATGAAAACACTGGGAATTGAGGTTATTTCAAGGATTTCACATAGGCGCATGCGCAGTAGTTATTAATGATACAATCATGTTGAAATTTACATGGGATGCTCAAATCGTCATCCCCCAACTATCATCCGAATTTTAGTGAGATCGGACGACTCACGACTCGGACGTAAAAAATGGAGCGCATGGAATTTACGTTTGCGCATGCGCAGAGTGAAGTATTGATTTGGCAACAATGAAACTGACAGGGACCGTTTACCCTCTAGCCCGCACATTCCCTGAAAATTTCATCCAGATCGAATGAAAACTGTGGAAAATAAGCTTGTTACAAGGATTTCATATTGGCGCTTACGCAGTAGCTGTTAATTATACAATCATGTTGAAATTGATACAAGATGATCAAATTGTCACTACCCAACTATCATCCGAATTTGAGCGGGATCGGACGACTAGGGCTTCAGAAAAATATGCTTGGTAGAATTTACGTTTGCGCTTGCGCAGAGTGAGGTATTGAGTCAAGAACGATGAAACTGATAGGGGACCGTCTACCCCCTAGCCCGCACACCCCCTAAAAATGTCATCCAAATCGGATGAAAACTGTGGAAAATCAGCCTGTTACAAGGATTTGCGGATATACGACAGACACACACACACAGACAGACAGACACGGAACCAAAGTTGTTCATAATGGTCTAAAACGTAAAATGAGAGTAGACATTTAGATTTAGGAGACCAACAATTTGTTTTTACCGTAAGTGAAAACAATGCTTCCGTGACCTTTAGGTGGACTCGGAAGCAATATATTCGCCCAATCAGATCCCCAGTTTGATGTCAAAGATACCCCTTTCCAAACTCTCTCCCCCAAAAACACCCTTATGGGTCGGAATTGAACATTTCTGAGTAGGCTGTGGTTTTTAGTGTTATCCAAACATATTTTATCAATCAGGCCCTCAATTATGGGTCAGATTTGAAAAATTTGAAAAAAGTAGTCTTTGACTTGAATTAGAGTAATCCAAACATATTCGACAATCAAATCCCCAGTTTGTTCAGTGATGACAAGGATACCCCATCCCCCCCCCCTCCCCCCCACCTCCTTCCCCTAAAACACCGCCTTCTATGGGTTTGATTTGAAAAATTTCAAGTAGCCTATGATTTAAGTTAGAATACTCCAGACATATTCGACAACCCAGATCCCCAGTTGTTCAGTGACGTTCGAAACGCTTTAACTCTCCCACCCCTCCCCCTCCACTGTGGGTCAGATTTGAAAATTTTGAAAAAAGTAGTCTTTGACTTGAATTAGAGTAATCCAAACATATTCGACAATCAAATCCCCAGTTTTTTCAGTGATGACAAAGATAAATAAAAGCCCGAAAAAGAGAAATTTGCCTCAGAGGTCATACCGCTGATCAGAGCCCTCCTGGCTGGTTCTAGATTCTATTCTATCTGGCTCTGGATTAGATTTTGAAAGTTTAGTCCGTTCTGAGTGAAAAAATCTCTGTCTGTCATCTCAAAATTGGTGGAATACAAATTCCTAAACCGTACATCCTACAGAAACTTTTATACGTAGAAGAGTTATAGAGCATTAAAAAAAACCAAACGATTCGATCCCGAAACTGAATTATCTCTCAAAATAAGCGAATTACAAACAATTGAGATTCGGGCTAATTTTGGAAGTGTCCTCCCCCCTCCCCCCGACATGACTTTTGCCCATCAAAATCACCTAGTGGCGTTTACATTGGTCTGATTTCAGTCTGCTGTGGCTAATTCTATTCAAGATTAAATACTTTCCAAAGTTCGTATCCAGCATATTTTAGCTGAGACCTTTCCCCATTGACTTACAGCCAAACTTACGAATGTTATGTCATTTTACACAAAAAGTTCGCAATAACGGCCATTTACTTTGTACTTTAATGGGAAACGGTCTGAGCAAAAACTTGCTTGAAACAAACTTTGGAAAGTATTTAACCCTGAATCGAATGAGGTTTGGTAGACCTGAATCAGACCAATATTGAGGTCACTAAGGGTTTTTGAACGGCAATAGTCTAGGCGTCTTTAAGAGATGATCTGCTATCCTAACAGATGTTAGTGTAGTTTATCCATTCGGATAAGGAGATAGGCTAAACAGCAAGCACTTTTATTAGCGGAGCCGTAATACTTGTAACATATCAGCAATGGGTATGTGATCTGATCTCCAAAGTTACATAATTATGTGTTTACTACTGGAACCTCCAGTCAACGGACCAATGACAGCTATAGCAATGTCATTCTACTCATGGAGGCTCATGAGAGGTGAAATGGTGCAGAATAGAGGAAATATCGCAATTGAACTGTCCATAGTTTTTGGGATAAAACTGTAGCAGTTTCCAGGATAATTCCTTTGTTTTAGAAATAAAATCTCTGCGGGTGAAATCCCAATTGATTTTAAAACGAACTTCTGCGCAGGTTAATTAAACGATTTGACTTCATGAGAACTGGCTAAGACTAGGTTTGTGGGAGTGGTTGAGGGTGTATTACTTACAGTTATCAGTAGGGTCACATAGACCCTAGTTAACATCACAGAACCCAGATCTTCGGTGTATTGTAGAACTGCTGACGTTCTTCGTGAAGATAGAAGAAGTGAGAATGGAAGATGGTTGGAGATCTTGTAGCGTTCATCTGACATTGTTCAGGTTTCGTCGACAACGAACTAGATAGACACAAACAGGCCCGTTCGCCCACGAAACCCGAATTATGTCTAGTTCCTCAAAAGTCAGCTTCTCTTTGTGGTAGGGTTGTACAGCAGTCTCCATGAGGTTCTGTGTTGTAAAAATACGACTACATCTATAATTATATTACAGTAAATACCCGAAATTCGTCAAAACAATTTTTAACGAGTCACTACTAGTGTGAGCTCGCCTACAACCACCCTTAGTGAGCTTTTAATCTGATCAGTTAGCGAATTTGCATAGAAAATTAAGCTATTGCAATGGCTCGAAAATTTTAAAATGAAACTTTTCGAAAATTTTCTTCATTAAAATCTGATTTGAGACATTCTGAAACGAGTCCAAGAGTTTAACGCTTTTTCATATGAGTATATTTATATTATGTACCTTTCCAGACGATAACTCTCCTTAGGATTGAGATAAAAATTCCGTTCTTGCGCCAAAAAATAAAGCTTTCCAAACGAAAGGACGAGTTCGTTGGCCAGCATTTTTGAGCACAATAAATTGGTCAAACTTCAAAAAAATGGTGAAAAAATCACCTAAAATAGCAAAAACGGCTAAAAATTGTTAAATATATATTATTTTTAGCAGAACATTGCTCAAATAAAGTTTATTAACTATAAATTGGAACATTCGATCATTTATGTTAATTTCATTTACATAGCATGTACATGAACATTTACATCAATTTCATTTAAATGTTCTTAAAAATGGTAAAAACAGCAAAAAAGTTGAAAATCCGATATCACTTTTTGATTAGCAGATCATTATTTAGAACGATTTTTTGCCATAAAATTGGTGATTAACATTTTCTTTTCACTCAAAGTGCTCAATTTTCTAAACAATGTAATTTTTTGCTTAGGTTGCTCGTTTTGCTCGCTTCCGAAATACCTAACCTAGTCAATCCTAGTATACTAGTCAATACTAGTAGTCAATCTCCAGGTAAAAAATTCAGATTAGTTGGACAAATAGATTAGTATCCTATTGTGACTATAGTTAAAACTAGTTTTGACGATTCAGGTTTTCACAGTGGTATGTATACCTACAAATACATACAAGAGTGCAGTATGCTACACATAATGACATTCGTCTAGACCTTACGCTGAGCCCATCCCCGGTTTTAACCTAATTTATTCTGTAGGTTCTGCTACCCAAAACATTAACCCCGGGTCTTTCTTCAGAATCGGCCGTCTGGACCTTTGATATTTGGATGCTGTTTTACAAAAATCGCGAAGGCGACATTTATGAAATTATAGGTTTTTGTTATTTTCTGATTCGTGTTGTTGAGACCTACCATTCTTTTACTAGTCCAATGTATTCTATTACGCCCTAAACAAATGATTATTCAAGGAAATGGTAGGCGACAACCACTGTTCCTCGGTTTTCAAATTCTGCAATTACCTGTCAAGTAAGCACCATCGTATATTACGAACTCGGGTAAGCGACAATAGTTTGTATTTACGCCAAAAAAGTTAATTTTTCTATTCAAACGTTGAAATTTGGTAAGCCAGTGAAAACATGAATTATTTTCTAAATTAGCACATATTTATTACAAAGTCCAGACGGCCCACTCTGGAGAAAGATCGTACTGTTTATAATTCGGGTACAGAAATATATTGGTTGAAATCTGTGGTGGGTTCATCGTTCCCTAGTTAGCTTAAAACAAATAAGCTTGGGGAAACGGAAGGAAGGAAGCAGAGTATTGGGAAAATTGTTACTATAAGTATAAATAAAGTTACTAGCAGGTTCAGGTAACTGTATTCGCTCGCAATTACAGTTAGAAGCCCTGGAGTTGCTTTTATTTGTCTTTTTTGTGTAGGATACATTACGGATACTGTAATCCGTGGATACAGATAATTTCCGAGGGAAAGTAACTAAGGATACAGGTACCGTTACTTGCATCTGTAAACGTAACTGTATCTAGTTACTTTCTCGGATAAAATCACAAAAATCATCATAATTTGAATGGAATTCGGAAAATTGACCCCTACTGCACACCACCTAGTAACTGTTTTGGAGTCTAAAGAATATGAAACGGGGTAGTAACAAATTCCAGTCATGCAGCCGCAGCGGAATGTAGGTATTTTTAAAGAAACATGCTGTTTTTTGGATTTTTAGTTCCACAAATACGCAAAAACTAAACCTAGTCACAGTCGGAAAAATCTGAAGTTCTGAAATTTTATAAAACACATTCTAAAAGCCTCAAAAGTATACAGTTGAAATTTAAGATTTTTTTTATTGACCCTCTGAGGCAAAAATCACGTCAGTACGGCGTGCAGTGTGCGACAAGTTATACTGGAAATTCTGGAGACCGAAGGAGTATATCAGATCTTCAGATTTTTCCGAGTGTGCCTATTTCCGCCACTCCGTAACCATGCTGCATAACTGTAATTTGTTACTTCCCCGTTTCATACTCTGTAGATCTCATATCTGCGACTAGGTGTGAAGTTGGGGTGATTTTTTCTAATTCCATTCAAATTAGGATTTTTGCGATTGAATCCGAAAAAGTAACTTGATACTGTTACGATTATAGATTCAAGTAACTGTATCTGTATCCGTAGTTACTTTCCCTTGGAAAGTATCTGTATCCGCGGATTTCTGATACAGTTACAGTATCCGTAAAAGTATCTGTGACGGTAGATATACTGATACCAAGTAACTGTAACTACACCTTCACGATTCTGTTCGTGTACTCAACAATGCGGTAAATACAATGAATTTTATAAATTGGCTGATTTGGCACCTTTATCGTCAAGAATTCTTCAAATTTGCCAGAAGTATCCGAAAAAGTATCTAGATACCCAGGTAACTAGATACTGACCAACTCTGAAAGGAAGTGATTGCGAATGTGATAGAACATGTCTCTGAAAGGTGGAAAGGGGATGAAGATAACCAATGAGCGTTATTCATATTTTTAAATGAAAATAGATTCAATTCTAAGAAATTACGACATCTGCGCTCTCCTACAATGAGTAGTTTTCTTTATATGATTTTTCAAAGTTTTCTGCACTGTTGGCGTCACATTGGGCGGGGGTCCTGCCCAGCCGGGAGGGGTGTTTTGTCGCCACCAGTGTGCTAAACTTCGAAAAGCCATAGAAAGAAAACTACTCATAGTAGGATAGTGATGTTGATACCAAAATTCTTAAGACGGAATCTTCTTCCATTTAAAAATAAATTAAAGTACCTTTTTCACACCCATGCTTATTGCTCATTAGACTCCTTATTTGCACCTGTTGCACAGTAGTTCAAATCACCTATTTATCTACAAATCTAATATGAACGAAATCTGCAAAACATACATAGTTTCAAGCAATGGATGAATAACATGGTTGCCCACTTAGCATGGAATAGGTAGTATAATTAAATTGACAATACGTCAATGCAAGTTACACATAATAGAATACCTATGTACCTAACACGCAAAGTAATACATAAATAAAGTAAAATCTATGTTAATCTGATGTGAAGGAAATCTGTATAGCACACATTTAGTTGAATTCTATATAGCAATGGAAATCTGAATAGTAATGGATGAATTACTTGATTCTCCTAGGAATAGAAAAGTATATTTTCATTTACAACTGAGTCAACGCAAGTTCCACAAAATAATATACCTCCAAATACACTAAGTAATATATAAATGAAGTAAAATAAAGTAATGCATTAATTGATTTGTAGGTCTAAAACGAGGATAATACCTGACACTAGAGTTGGGCCGTGGTGTAAGATAGTAAATCGACCGCAGCAACATATTTATTGCGGGTGAAAAGGGGATTTTAGTCCACGAAAGTGAAAGTAATGCTTGTAATATGGTTGGTGATAGGTGGACAATAACCAAGCTTGGAATTGAGGCCAAGCCAAATGAACATTTTTAGGCGTTTACTCCCTCTCCGGTATCACCTCTATAAAGTAAATTTCGATCAGAGGGTTACAAAAAAAATTTTGATATCAGTTTATTATCATCAATAATAAACTTTTGCAAAATCGAGCCAATAAAAAATTTGTTAGAGCGATCTCAAAATTTGTAGGTTAACTTTTCAAGATGCGTAGAATCCAAAAATAAAATTTTAAGGAAATCCTCTGTCCGCCGCACACTGTACGCCGCTCCGTCCACAGTACATCATCTCCTATCCGAAGCTTTAATCCAAAACTAATGGGCCAAACTCCATGAAATTCGGCTAAAAAATCAAACATCAGCCGAGGATGTGCCAGTAACATTTGCATCAATTTTGTTTAACCCTAAAGGGTAAATCCTAAAGGGTAAATCTTTAGAGCTGAAATATTTAAAAATCGAGATCCCAAAAACTCTCAAAGTAACAACTGTAATATTCTTTTGTGGAAGGCATTTGCATGTATTATTCCGAAGAATCGAATGAAATCATCCGGAAAGCCGTACATTAATCCGTTCGCTCTCTCTGAGGGCTAGAAGGAACAGCGATATCTTTGAATCTGCGAGTGAATCGCTAAGTTTCAATAATAACAGCTACAAAGTGTAGGTGCCTTATTTTATTTAATTTATTTATTTTCAGTAGGCGTCTACATCTATGCATATATATTTAGACACCTGCCTAATGATTCGTTTAACAATATATAGACAGGTGTTCTGCGCACAAAAGCTGTACAGTACAGATATAATAAATCTTTGTGTAATAATGTATAGCGTTTATGAATCTACGTATCTTGAATATTAAACCAACAAGTATTGAGAGGGGGTTAACAATTTTGATTTGTTAATTACAAGATTCATAATTGAAGATAATAAACCCAAAATATCTGCCGACTCGGGTGGGCAGTAGGTAGCTTCCTCACCTTCTGGTACACGGACGTAAAAAAATAGTTGAAGGACTTAGTCCGAGTCAAAATGATAAATACAAAATAAAACAGTACACCTGGTACCTATAGTATACATATAATATGCTAATTCATGTTTGCGTATGTTAATACCCCACCATCAATCCAGCGCCACCACCTAAGTGGTTGTTGAGTAATGTATCCACAAAATATCTGCTTTACATGAGGTTCTCAATTGAATATTCATATTTAAAACGTAAGAGTAAATCAAAAATATGAAGAGGAAAGGTAAATCATTATGCTGGGTGGTCGGTTCAAAGTTTTGAGTAAATCATATTGGTTAGAATAGCACAAAGATCATGTTTTAATAGATGTAGCACCCTCTCCCTAATGACCTAACATGAATAACTATGCAACAAGCATCCTCAGGATTTTAATTTTATGAGAATGGAATGAATGAAATGGAATGGAATGAAATGAATGAATGAATTGAGCAAAATAGAAAAAATAATTTCAACAGAATGACACTCACAATGGAATGGGAGTAGTCTAACAAAATGGGGCTAGTAAGGGATAGTGTTACATACTTTGTACTTGTCTCTGTTAAAGATGTAGAGCTCTGCAATAGTAAGCAACGTAGAGGTCAAGGGTTCTGGCCCTTATATAGAAATGAAATGAAAATCGGGAAAGTCCGTTTGAAGAAGATATTCTCCCACCACATTAGGAGAGCAGCAATGATGCGTTTATTGTGAAATTGGCGAAAATCAGCCAAGCCGTTGAAGAAGCTTCTCACTCCCAAACACAGTTGAAAAGAGTGAGAGAATGAATGCACTGTACTAGGAGACAGCGATCAGACTATTGGTTAGTCCAAATTGGATGAAATCATGCATTTTGTGGCCTGGCATCTTTTGTATGCGGAGCGTCCTTTTGGGGTAGATTAAGTAGCACCAAGAGGAGTCCAAGAGTAACCACGTGCTGATGAAGTAATTATAAATCTATTAAAGGGCTGTTTGGGCTTAGAAAGCCCCAATCTAAAAGTAGATGAGTTCGAACTTCATATATTACGTTATCATATGAGAGTAAAGCCCTAACGAAGTGTGGCAGTAATGATGTGGCAAATAGCACGCAGTTAGTATGAACATAAATTATGGATGAATGAAGGCTGGTGGGGGTTCAGATCTTGGGCAAGGTGAGATGTAGTGCGGGTTCTACTTGCTGTGCTTTTCGTTTTCTCTTGAGGGATTGTATCTGATTTTCCATATCATCTATGTCCAGTTTTATGTAGTTTATAGTGAGTTGATCAGTAGTTTATTTTCAATAATGAACCGTAAATGGCCAAGAGAATAAAAGAGTAAAATACGTGGATATATGTGATAGGTACAGGAAGGTACATATACATTTATAAACTACATCTTGATCGTTGATCATGTTGAAGCTCTCTAATGAGATTTTCCTAACCCATGGCTAATTTCGATGTTGCATACTGAAGTACCTATCTACCCTTCCAAATCCCTTCCTTCTTCTACAACATGTATTTGTAGTGATAAAATTAAACCACATAGATGAAGTGTTGTTGATAATTCAATACTTCTTCCATTATGAGAGAATACATAGGCAGTAAGTTGTATTCTATGACTCGGGCTTGAAAGAAGATTTAAAGTGTAGGGTGTTCATTAGACTGACAACGAAAAAAACGAAAGTTCGAATATTTGAGGTGCTCAAAGCTCAGATGATTGCATCAGATGCTAGGAACAACTCCTGAAAATTTCAGTCCGAACCGATAACCCCTTGAGGTCTCCTAAACCCGTTTTTTGGTAATTGAATTATCGATTTTAGAACACTAGACGCTTAGGACAAAAAGACGGTTAGGACATGAAAGATCCATGCGTCTGGACACTTTTTATACTCTATTCCTATGTTTTCGGTGTCGCGGAACACGATGCCGCCATTATCGCAAGCGCAGAAGCTGTATTTCTTTTGATATTCCAGAAATCAGTCCAAATAAGTGATGGAAAAAAGGCATTTTTTGCCGTTTTTACCTAGTTTTGACTGGGAAAAAAATTGTTTGCGGGTCTTTTCTGCTTCGGACCTTTGGTTTCCTGGCTTGTTCCGAATGTAACAAGACCAATTTCGTCCTATAATATATAGTCCTTTTGGAAATATCTGCTCAAGAGCCGAGTTAGCTTTTTTAATGGTAACCGCTCTATACTTACCAGTAGCTGCGAATTCAAAATTTAACGCCCTGAAGCCCTTTTTATCCCATTGTTTTATGTTTTTGGGCTCGCTGAACATTACGTGCAAGTAGTAGTGCCACTATTGAATATAGAACGGTTAGGTATCATTAAATAAGTCGACTTGGCTCTTGAGCTGATATTTCGAGAAGAAAAATGTATTATGGGACAAACTTAGTCTTGTCATATTCAGAATAAGTCACAGAACAAAGTCCAAGGCAGAGGAGACACTCATATATAGTTTTTCCCAATCAAAACTAGGTGTAACCGGCGAAAAATCCCTTATTTCTATTAATTTTGTCCACTGATTTTTTGAACATCAAGAAAAATCCACTATATCCACCGATTTTTGACACCTAGCTCTTGATTATTAACCGAAATACGAGTCCTACGCCTCCACTACTAGCACGTAATGTGATAAAAAGGGCTTCAGGGCGTTCAATTTTGATTTCGCAGCTACTGGTAAGTATAGAGCGGTTACCATTAAAAAAAACTAACTCGGATCTTGAGCAGATATTTCCGAAAGGACAACATATTATAGGACGAAATTGGTCTTGTTACATTCGGAACAAGCCAGGAAACAAGGTCCAAAGCAGAAAAGACCCGCAAACAATTTTTTTCCCAGTCAAAACTAGGTAAAAACGGCAAAAAATGCCTTTTTTCCATCACTTATTTGGACTGATTTCTGGAATATCAAAAGAAATACAGCTTCTGCGCTTGCGATAATGGCGGCATCGTGTTCCGCGACACCGAAAACATAGGAATAGAGTATAAAAAGTGTCCAGACGCATGGATCTTTCATGTCCTAACCGTCTTTTTGTCCTAAGCGTCTAGTGTTCTAAAATCGATAATTCAATTACCAAAAAACGAGTTTAGGAGACCTCAAGGGGTTATCGGTTCGGACTGAAATTTTCAGGAGTTGTTCCTAGCATCTGATGCAATCATCTGAGCTTTGAGCACCGCAAGAATTCGAACTTTCGTTTTTTTCGTTGCCAGTCTAGTGTTCATGTTAGTGTGAATTTTGAAGCGTTCCATTCAATCGTAGGACGATCCCGTATTCGTACAGTAGGTACGACCCGCTGGTTAGCTTCTGGTTTGCTTGTGCTAGAAACCCATTTTTTGTTCACCAACTCAGCTGAAAGACTCAGATGGAAAACTGTAAAAACTCCCTATTACCTGGTAACGCTACGCTAGCTTCGTAACGTCTTCGGGAATTTCCATGCTAATGCTTGGTCTGCATCCAATTTGGCAATTTAATATTGAAATATGGACCCCCAGTGAACGTTTGATCGAAAAATGAAAACCCCAAGTGGAAAACTCATGATAATGATGAGGAAATCTCCCGTAATATTTGCTATAGCAGATATAGAAGGTTTTTGAAACCAACTCTTTATCGCTGAAGAACTGCACTAAAACTACACCTAAAAGAAAGAAAACAATAAATAGAAGAGAAGAAATCTAGAATAAAAGCCTAGTTTTCTCGCTCGCTCGGTATGGGTGTATAGGTCCGATGGTCTTTACTGTTGAGTGGGACATGCAGAATGATTTGAAACGGTGATTTGAACTGTGTAGGGGATGTTGCTTGCTTCGCACGCTCTCTGTGGGTTTGTGGAGGTGCGATGGGGTATATAGTCCATCCCGAACTCGCAAGATAAACCCCGTTGAAATCCGAAGTGTGTAGGGGATGTTGCTCCATTCACTCGCTGGGGGTGGGTTTTCTCGCTCGCTCCAAGTCAGATGTATAGATGCGAGTGGGGGTGAAAATTTTGAAAATTGCTTACAATTCTTTTCTATGGACAATCCCAAGAGAGCGACAATTCAAATAATGACTTCAAATAATTCTATACATCCATGTTACGATTTGTGAAGAAGTTATACTGCCCACTCAACTTGGCAGGCGGTTTTTTTCTGTTGGAAAATACTTTCAATACAAACCCAAGGAAACGGCAGAAAACAGAAAAAAGCAAAAAAAAAAATTAAATCTTATAAAACTAAGTGGAACCACGAAAAGTTCATTAGGTTTAATAAAGATAGCCCATTTGTCTGTGTAGAAGGGCTATGTAATAGCTATACTGCCAACCCAACTTGGCAAACTTTTTTTTTTTTTTTTTTTTTTTTTTTAATGACTTTTAAACGCGTCACGTTCAGCGATGTTTTTGAAGAGGGACTTGAGAACATATCAGTACTATTTCTACTATTGGGTAGGAGGTACCTTATATAAAAATAAATCTAGTCCAACATAAAATGTAAGATTCAAAATGCTGCTGAACATAATTATTATAAGTCAACTCCCGTTCAGAATACCTACCCCATTTAATAAGTTTTGAGAAGTACTATTGGTCCCAGTTTACAGACTCAGTTTTTGTGTAAATAGTTTTGTTCAGTGATAATTTTGTTAGAAATATGGTTTGTGTTGAAAGTGTCTTTCAAGACGTTTCGAATACAAAGTTCTTGGTAGCTACTTTCAGTGGCGGCCGGTGGTCTGCAAAAGGAGTGGGGCACAAAAATATTTACCTATTTGCCAGTCAAGAAGAGCATTGAGGTTTTTCTTCCATTAGTTTTGTTTTCAGTGTGAATTAACTTTGACCTAAACACATGATACATAAATCGCACTTGGGTCATGTCATGCCTTGGGCAACTGTTATGAAAGAATATGGCTACTAAATAATAATAAATCATTATCATTAAATATTATTGATAAATTAAATATAAATTAATTAGATAAATAAATTGAATTAAAAATACTATCTTATAGGTAGGTACCTACTTACTAGGTATCTAAAAGTTGTAGAATGGACTATATTATTATTAAAAGTACTAAAAATTATCAAGGCTTCAATTCAAATCATCAATTCAACAGCTTCCTAGAGTGTAAAACATAGAAATTAGCTTCAAGAGCCACTCATCTTATCCGAACCCTGGGCATCGTCAAGTAAATGTCCTAAAGAGGCTACATAAGAAATTACAGCTTCCCAGAGTGTAAAGCATAGAAATTAACTATTAAAATGATTTAACCACCGCTTCACAAATCAAACCGTTCTCGCAATATTTGGATCACCTGCTATTAATCAAATCATCGAAACACCAGCTCAATGAAATCATCAGAAATTAACAAGCGGTGGCAATCATGTTCACAATATCAATTATTGAGAATGATCACCTGAGTGTACACAATTATTATTCAAATAACCTTGCTCATAACTCAGCTTGTTGGCCACGCACTTCGCAGTAGTTAACATAATATGGTTGGATAAATCGAGAGCTTTCGAACGAATGGTCAACGAATTTTGTGGGTTGAAAAACGACGAAGTACCATTTCCCTAGCAACGACTCGGTTGTAAGCTGAAATCATCAAAATATTTTTGTGAGCAATTTTCCGTGACGTTTTTTAGTTTATGTGTCATAGCAAAGACATAAAGAAACTAGTTGATTGTTCTCTACGCAATACAGCGAGTCTATTTTATTTATTGGTATCGCGTGAACAAGTTTTCGTGACGATTTTTCAGTTAATGTGCCAAAGCAAAGACATGAAAATGTCAAAATCAATACCTGACTAAACTTCTGCTTACGTAAATCCGTCGATGAACGTTGTGCTTAGGTGAGAATTTTATTCAAAGTGATCGTTGATTTTTCTTCATTCCACAACATAGAACACATAGAACAACGCACTCCAACTCGACCGACAATACAAAGGACTTTATTACAAAAGATGTATTCAACAACTTAGGTATGTATTCAACAACTTATAGGTACTTATAACAACGCTATAATACGGACTTTACTTTAGATTAGAGTAAATTCTTGGGAACAACCAAACGAACTTAAAGAAACATCACATATTACTTGCAAAGACAACAAAACATAGACGAACATACCCAACAGGCTAAATCAGTTTGGCTAACGGAATAAACCAAAACTCCTCTAGTGGAAGCGACTCATAACGTAAATTTCATTCTACGGTCTTTAGAAAAGTTGGAAACCCTGTCTGGGGCAGAGCCCCCCAAAATCATGAGAAATTTCCCGTTATGACCTCTTTTTCCCGTTCCTTGCCCCGTATTTCCCGTTTCTTGCCCTTTATTTCCCATTTTTTTTCCCTTCAAAGTCTAACCTGAATCGACGAAATTTCCCTCTTGATAGAGTGATATCATCGCAAATCGCAATCTACGTACTTTTTCGCTGGTAGATGGATCTTAAACCTCCTTGGATGGAGCGTAAACCTAGTCCTTCTAGCATCCACCTTGGAGCCACAGCATGGAGCTGTTTGTAAGGTCTTCATTCCAGTTTGTTACTTTTTCCCCAAATGTACTGGGGCAATGTCCCGATGCCTCGGGCTACTTTACTACTGAATAAGGAAAAGCGGTAGCTAGAAAACCAACGTTTTCGTCTACATTTTCGTTCACTACAATCGGAAAACACAATTTCATGTCTCAAAACTCGCATGGGATCAAATTGGAACTTCACCGAACATTTTAAGACCAATCCGAGCCAAAACCGTGGACATTTACTGGGTCTAAGGTGGAAAAAACCATAGCGGGAACGATTTTTTTTCCCGCAATTTCCCGCATATTCTGGCTGATTTCTCCGGGAAGACAACATTTTTCTGTAATTTTGACACCATCATGTTTTACAGGTCCAGAAACGTAACTTTATTGCTGACATACGAAGTGTTCTCGATCAAATTTTAATGAGGCAGCTGATAGAAGATCGGGCGCTCGGGTGAGAAAAAACGCATGAAAAGGGGATCCCACCCCCTACCGCCATCCAGCCCATGGTTCGGATGGGATTAGAAAATTTTAAAATCGTTTATGCCCCCCTTCAGAAAATTCCTAGAAGATCCCCCCACTCGTAGACTCCCCCCACTCAGCCGTTTGAGCGTGCATAGAGACGAGAAACAGACAAACCAACAGACAGACGGAGTTTCATTCTTATAAATAACTAGCCTAGTTTTCTCGCTCACGCGGTATGGCTGTACAGATCCGATGGTCTTTACTGTTGAGTGGGATATGTAGAATGATTGGAAACGGTGGATCACTAAGGGTGATTTGATATATATAGGGGATGTTGCTATCTTTGCTCGCTCTCTATGGGATGTATAGATGCAATGGGATAAAAATAGTCCATCCCGAGTTCGTAAAAAAAACCCCCGTTGAAATCCGACGTGTGTAGGGGATGTTGCACGCTTCGCTCACTGGGGGTTTTCATGCTCGCTCGGTGTGGGATGTATATACTGGGTGCTAACACTTTTGGTTACTAACCTCTTACGGGACGATTCTACAACTAATTTTCAACAAAAAGTACCTCCTAGACTTTTTAGAGGTATTATTTTCGAGTTATTCACGATTTAAGATTTTTTTCGTGTTTTCAACCTTTCATCACAAATTTGGTTATAACTCCCTTCCATATTGAGTAAATACAAATTTGAGGATACCGTTGGAAAGAGCATTAAATTTTCTTTCGGATATGCTACCCAACGTGAGGAAATATGAGGATTTAGTAGTCACCAATTCACACCAAAGTGAAAAAATTGTCGAAACACTAGTGAAAATGTAGTATTTTTTAAATCGCAGGACGGCATACAATAATCCTCTGAATTTCCGCGCACGTTACCGGAAAAACATGGCCCAAATGTCACCTTTCTAATGGCTCAATACATCTATTTCTAAGAGATCAATACATAAACCCAGTCGTGTGAAACATTAATATGTAAGTTAGATTATTCACATCAAAAAATACTATTAATGACGAGTACTGTGTCGTTTTGGTGGCGGAGGAGTGGGGTGTTCGTCTTCAAAAACCTCACCTTCAGAGTCCACTTGGTACACAAAAACGTTTCCATCATCATTGTTTCCTCCCGCAGGGTTGGGGCACACAATGTCTTTAGTTGCATCAGTGAACGGTCATAATTATTTATTTACAGTCCATTTGACATGAGAGAGGGGGTTGGGAAAGATAAGGTCCCTTTCTCGTTTCTCGAGTTTTTCGATATCATAATCAGCTAATCATTGATTAGTGACTATTGTACTGTGTAAAGGGATAGTTATTACACAATCGATAGAAACCTAAAAATCGGTATTTTTGACCATTTTATCGAAAAACGCTCTTCTGGAAACTTTGCCAAATTAATATAAGGTCCCTTTTCCTAGGACGGGTCACATATTATATAATAATGATCGCAAAAGACCTTATCTATTCTCTAGTTTTTTTTTTTTTTTTTTTTTTTTTTTTTTCAAGCCGCACCAGAAGGGTCATTAGCGGCATGAACAAGGTGTCTAAAGGGACACTGGAAGTGGCACGTTTCTAAGGGAAGCCATGTTGCCATCCTTGACCAAAAGGTACAAAAGGGATCGGACCTTGTCTGGTCCGGATAAAACGTCAACCAACTAAGGGGGCTGATGCTGGGCTCGGAGGTCCATATTCTCTATAATTATCCGGCTGATGAATTCCGATTATGTGGATTAGTCTCAAGATGGTCCCTTGTAATTCCACAAATTGATTAATTTGTATTCCCTGCTCATCGCATCACGTTCTACTGACGTACTCGCTACGAGACGCTTTGATCTCATTGATTCAGCGGTTAGATGGTAGTAGTCACCTCTCCGAAACCTCCATCACCTGCTGCCCCGTCCATAAGCTTGAAATCTCCGTTTATTGTCCGTAAATGGGATCGACTCAACCTTTGCCCAGGAAATGCAACCAACACCTGCTTCCCAACATTCCGTATTTAGTCGCAGATGCGAAGGACGGTTGAGGTTCAGACGCGATGGCACGTGCAGCTGCAGGTAGAGCACGGAAAACGGCTAATACCTGTGACGGCTAATGCAGCTTGATAGTATGAGTGAATTTTCTTAGTTATAGTAGGTACCCATTCTGCCGTTCTTCTTTCGATTTTGCTGGTCTCGAAGTCGGATGTCAACGGGAAATGCCTCAAAAACGGCTCATAGTTATCGCATTAACTACGTTTTGGTTCAATTTACTAATGAAAATCCCGTAACTGGCCTTTTCTAAAGCAAAAACCCGCATCTGGGCGTCAGATACGATTATTTTATTAGAATTCAGGTACATACGATTTGAGACACTCTTGAAAGACTAGATAAGAATTTATTTCTTAGTATTTTAGGACTCATGGCGTCTGATACGATTTTGGAATTAGTGGTATATACGATTTTTCTTCCCAGTATTTTGATCATAAGAATGTATTTTCTCTAGTCAGATCAGGTTTTCGGAGGTTGGCAACCACGATTTATATTCTCGTATATGCAGGATAATATATATATAATATATACTATACTATATACTATATACTATACTATATATACTATATACTATATACTATATATATATATATATATATATATATATATATATATATATATATATATATATATATTTTCTCGTATATGCAGGATACTAGGAGAAATAATCGTGGTTGCCATCCTCCGAAAACCTGAACTGCATATACGAGCATATATATATTGTATTAGAAAATTTTGTATTAGAAAAACGTATTAGTCATATACTCGTGTGTACACCAGATACGAGATAACCACCTAGTATATATGTTCCACACCTTTTTTCCCATTTGCTGACCAAAATAATGTTTTCCGAGCCACATCTCGCGATTCAGCGAGAAATTTCCTTCGGAATGAGTGCTTTTGAAGCTCGAGACAACGTAAAATGGAGCTAATATCAGGAAATTTCGACTCAAAACCTAGAGACGCATTTTCCCAAAAGTAGGGTTTAGTCAGATACGGGATCTATTCTTAGTACGGCAGTATTACAATATGTCACATAGTAGAATTGGAGCACGTTGAGTGCAAAGGAATTGCTGACTACCAATTTTATGGCAAACGAATTCGTTCTAGTCAATATTCTGCGATTCAGAAGAAAATTATTGTTTTGATTTTAAGTTTTTTGACATTTTATATCTTTACTTTGGCACATAAACGAGAAAAGCGTTAACAAAAAGCGTTACGGTTGGTTTTCTGATGATTTCCGCTTACAACCGAGTCGTTGCTAGGGAAATGGTACTGTGCCGTTTTTCATCCCACAAAATTCGTTGACCATTCGTTCGATTTATCCAACCATATTGCCTATGTTAGGTAACTACTGCGAAGTGCGTGGCCAACAAGCTGAGTTATGAGAATGGTTATTTGAATAATTGTGTACACTCAGGTGATCATTCTCAATAATTGATATTGTGAACATGATTGCAACCGCTTGTTAATTTCTGATCATTTCATTGAGCTGGTGTTTCGATGATTTGATTCATAGCAGGTGATCCGAATATTGCGAGAACGGTTTCATTTGTGAAGCGTTGGTTAAATAATTTCAATAGGTAATTTCTACACTTTACACTCTAGGAAGCTGTAATTTCGTATGTAGCCTCTATAGGACATTTACTTGACGATGCCCAGGGTCCGGGTTAACTGAGTGGTTCTTAGAGCTTGCATACGAGTCTGCAACACATAAGAGTCTGCCACTAAAGACATAAAATGTTCCAATGTGTTGCAGACTCCTATGCAAGCGTTTCTCTATGTTTTCTTATGATTTTAACGTACAACCAAGCCGTTTTTAGCACATTTTTCTTTTGATTTTGTGAGTTTTTGCAGTTTTTCTCGCTTTCTAGCAAATATTAATGAAATATAAGTGCATTTTTCAGCATAATTTTGTGTATACATTTTTTAATTTTCTAGTAGGTTTATCAAAAACCTACATTGTTACTTCTTTTAGGTCACATTCTGCATATATATATATAACAATTTTTAGCCGTTTTTAGTGATTTTTTTAGCACATTTTTTGTAATTCGACCAATTTAATGTGCTCAAGAATTGCTGACCAATGAACTACAATGTTCAATATTTTAATCCTGTACATCAAAAAGGCACATCTTTAGAAAAAACCACGGTACTTAATGGTGCGCCACTCAGAGAACGGAATGATATATCGCAATATTTCTCTCGTCACCACCGAATTCCTTTAATATGATGTCACTCGGCAAAAAATAGAAAAAAATATTTCAAATTAGGTATCCAATCCCTCTCCCTCCGCCCTTTTGGGTAGTCCAAAAACTATTGAATTTTTTGTCTGATTTTAGCGAATTCTTGTAAAAAAGGAAGATTTTGCAATGGCCCAAAAGTTTTAAAATCAAAATTTTCTTCGTTGAAATCCGTTTTGAGGCATTCTGAAACTAATCCTAGAGTTAGCACCTTTTAGCGAATTTTCGTAGAAAATGAAGCTATTGCAATGACTCGGAAAATTTTTAAATCAAAATTTTTGAAAAATTTCTTTATTTAAATCCGTTTTGAGGCATTCTGAAATGATTCCTGAAGTTTGGGCTTTTTCATATATATATATATATATATATATATATATATATATATATATATATATATATATATATATATATATATATATATATATATAATTCCAGACGATAACTCTCGTTAGGATTGAGATAACAATCCCTTCCTTGCTCCAAAAATCAAGATTTACAAATGAAAGGATGAGTTCGTTGCCCAACACTTTTTGAGCACATTAAATAGGTAACATTTCAAAATATGTACTTAAAAAATCACTAAAAATGGCTTACAACGGCTAAAAATGTTTAAACTCATATATTTTAGAGAAAAATTAGTCAACAAAAGTTTGTCAACAACGGACTTCAACTCAATAAAATTTATTCTTAAGAATATGTAGAAAAATGTACTTGAATTCCATTAATATTTGCTGAAAATTTTATTAAAAAACTGAAAAATTGCTAAAAATCCAATATCTGTTTTGAATTGTAGAATATCACTTAGAGCGTGTTTATTTGCCATAAAGTTGGTGGTTAACGATTGATTGCTCTCAAAGTGTTCAAATTTCAAAACACTGTAACAAAATACTATACCGAATCTACAAAAATTCGCTCGTACGATCATGCTGCATGACCGGAACTTTTTTAGGACGTACCTTAGTAAAAGTCAAGTTTGCTTCTTCATTCGCTTCGCTCGCTTGAGGAAGTTATACTGCCCACCCAACTTGGCAGACGTTTTTTTTTTCTGTTGGAAATTCTTACAAACAAATTAAATCTTATAAAACTACGTGGAACCACGAAAAGTTTATTTGGGGATGTTGCTCGCTTCGCTCGCAAACTCTGGCATGTAGGGAATGTTGCTCGCTTCGCTCGCAAATTGTGGCATGTAGGAAATGTTGCTCGCTTCGCTCGCAAAGTATGGCATGTAGGGAATGATGCTCGCTTCGCTCGCAAACGGTAGATCCCTAAGGGTAGGTTTAACTTCTGTAGGGGATGCTGCTCACTTCGCTCGCTTGAGGAAGTTATACTGCCCACCCAACTTGGCAGACGTTTTTTTCTGTTGGAAATTCTTACAAACAAATTAAATCTTATAAAACTACATGGAACCACAAAAAGTTTATTAGGGAATGTTGCTCGCTTCGCTCGCAAGGTATTGCTGCATAGGTGTTGGGAAATACCCGTATGAAATTCCGTTGAAATGAGTCAAGTGCGTAGTGAGTCCCCTGGGGGTCATCGCGTCCCTTTCAGGTAAGCAACGTTGTGTAACGGCGGCCCGTGGTCGATTAATTTCTGATGTTAAACGCTTCCCTCGCAATTCCGCTCGCAATTTGACCGACTGCCCGTCACTTTTTTCGATATCCGATTTCGGATTCAGATTCGGCGGACCCAAAGCTGTATTTCGCCCGCGAAAACCGTTCCGAAAAACGTACCTTTATGGGGTATATTTTAATCGGAAAAAACCAAGTTTTTCGGCGGACTTTTCAAGAAAACGGGTCCGTACTCTCGCATTTTTTTAACGCATTTCCCGATACTTTTTTCGCGATCCGATCGCGCCGTCGTCTTCCTCGTTCAAAAACCTACGAAACCCGTATTTTTCCGGAATTGTCAACGGCCGTTTAGAGGGGTAGGGGAAGCGGGGAAGTCCAAAAAGTGCACATTAATTCTTACTTCGACCCCCCTCCCGCCCTACGGCCCATGGTTCGGGTGGGATTAAACAATTTTAAATTCGCTCGCTCCCACTTTTGGAAAACGTCAAACCTCCGAAGAAGGAATTAGGTACTATGATCAACCTAAAACCGCCTTTAGTATTACCCTACCAGTCAAGTTATTCAGAACTAGCCGCTCCGGCTCGCTACGCTCGCCTCCACGTCCAGCCGGGGGGAAAGCCCCCCGGACCCCCCATTCAATTGCTCGCTTCGCTCGCAAAGTGTGGCATGTAGGGAATATTGCTCGCTTCGCTCGCAAAGTGTGGGATGTAGGGAATGTTGCTCGCTTCGCTCGCAAACGATAGATCCCTAAGGGTAGGTTTAACTTCTGTAAGGGATGCTGCTCGCTTCGCTCGCTTGAGGAAGTTATACTGCCCACCCAACTTGGCAGACGTTTTTTTCTGTTGGAAATTCTTACAAACAAATTAAATCTTATGAAACTACGTGGAACCACAAAAAGTTTATTCGGGGATGTTGCTCGCTTCGCTCGCAAGGTATTGCTGTATATTTGTAGGAAAAAATCCGAATTTATTCTGTTGACATGGCTCTCGCTTCGCTCACAAGGTATACCTGTATACCCTTCAAGACGTAAGTGCGTGTACCTGCTCGCAACCCGTTCCAGTCAGGTGCAAGCCCCGCCTTATCAAACCCCTTGACGTCTTCGTAGAGCCTTCTCGCGAACACGGCAAAATTAATTTCTGATGTTAAACGCTTCCCTCGCAATTCCCCTCCCAATTTGACCTACTTTCCGTCACTTTTTTCGATATCCGACTTCGGATTCAGATTCGGCGGGATCAAAGCTGTATTTCGCCCGCGAAAACCGTTCCGAAAAACGTACCTTTATGGGGTATATTTTAATCGGAAAAAACCAAGTTTTTCGGCGGACTTTTCGAGAAAACGGGTCCGTACTCTCGCATTTTTTTAACGCATTTCCCGATACTTTTTTCGCGATCCGATCGCGCCGTCGTCTTCCTCGTTCAAAAACCTACGAAACCCGTATTTTTCCGGAATTGTCAACGGCCGTTTAGAGGGGTAGGGGAAGCGGGGGGTAAGCGGGGAAGGAAAAAGCGCACATTAATTATTACTTCGACCCCCCTCCCGCCCTACGGCCCATGGTTCGGGTGGGATTAGAAAATTTTAAATTCGCTTAAACACCCTATCGGAAAATCCCAAAAAGATCCCCCCACTCGTAGACTCCCCCCACTCAGCCGTTTGGCCGTGCATAGACACGACAGACAGAGCGACAGACAGAGCGACAGACAGACGGAGTTTCATTCTTATTAATAACTAGCCGCTCCGGCTCGCTACGCTCGCCTCCACGTCCAGCCGGGGGGCAAGCCCCCCGGACCCCCCATTAAATTGCTCGCTTCGCTCGCAAAGTGTGGTATGTAGGGCATGTTGCTCGCTTCGCTCGCAATTGAAACATGTAGGGGATGTTGCTTGCTTCGCTCGCAAACGGTAGATCTCTAAGGGTAGGTTTAACTTCTGTAGGGGATGCTGCTCGCTTCGCTCGCTTGAGGAAGTTATACTGCCCACCCAACATGTAGGGAATGATGCTCGCATCGCTCGCAAACGGTAGGTCTCTAAGGGTAGGTTTAACTTCTGTAGGGGATGCTGCTCGCTTCGCTCGCTTGAGGAAGTTATACTGCCCACCCAACTTGGCAGACGTTTTTTTCTGTTGGAAATTCTTACAAACAAATTAAATCTTATAAAACTATGTGGAACCACGAAAAGTTTATTAGTGGATGTTGCTCGCTTCGCTCGCAAGGTATACCTGTATATGTGTAGGACAAAGTCCGTATTTATTCTGTTGAAATGGCTCTCGCTTCGCTCGCAAGGTAGGTACCTATGTAGGCATACCTGCTCGCCTCGCAATGTTGTGACATCGAACCCTTCACGTCAATTCTTGAGCCTTCTCTCGTCCACGGCAGAATCATTTTAATTGCTTTGCTCGCTTCTGCTCGCAATTCGTCACGCTTCTCGTCACTTTTTTCGATATCCGATTTCGGATTCAGATTCGGCGGACCCAAAGCTGTATTTCGCCCGCGAAAACCGTTCCGAAAAACGTACCTTTATGGGGTATATTTTAATGGGAAAAAACCAAGTTTTTCGGCGGACTTTTCGAGAAAACGGGTCCGTACTCTCGCATTTTTTTGACGCATTTCCCGATACTTTTTTCGCGATCCGATCGCGCCGTCGTCTTCCTCGTAGGAAAACCTACGAAACCCGTATTTTTCCGGAATTGTCAACGGCCGTTTAGAGGGGTAGGGGAAGCGGGGAAGTCCAAAAAGCGCACATTAATTATTACTTCGACCCCCCTCCCGCCCTACGGCCCATGGTTCGGGTGGGATTAGAAAATTTTAAATTCGCTTATACACCCTATCGGAAAATCCCAAAAAGATCCCCCCACTCGTAGATCCGGCCCACTCAGCCGTTTGGCCGTGCATAGACACGACAGACAGAGCGACAGACAGAGCGACAGACGGAGTTTCATTCTTATTAATAACTAGCCGCTCCGGCTCGCTACGCTCGCCTCCACGTCCAGCCGGGGGGCAAGCCCCCCGGACCCCCCATTAAGTTGCTCGCTTCGCTCGCAACGTGTGGCATGTAGGGAATATTGCTCGCTTCGCTCGCAAAGTCTGGCATGTAGAAAATGTTGCTCGCTTCGCTCGCAAAGTATGGCATTTAGGGGATGTTGCTCGGTTCGCTCGCAAACGGTAGATCTCTAAGGGTAGGCTTAACTTCTGTAGGGGATGCTGCTCGCTTCGCTCGCTTGAGGAAGTTATACTGCCCACCCAACTTGGCAGACGTTTTTTTCAGTTGGGAATTATTACAAACAAATTAAATCTTATAAAACTACGTGGAACCACGAAAAGTTTATTCGGGGATGTTGCTCGCTTCGCTCGCAAGGTATACCTGTATATGTGTAGGACAAAGTCCGTATTTATTATTTGAAATGGCTCTCGCTTCGCTCGCAAGGTAGGTACCTATGTAGGCATACCTGCTCGCCTCGCAACATTGTGACATCGAACCCTTCACGTCAATTCTTGAGCCTTCTCTCGTCCACGGCACAATTTTAATCGCTTTGCTCGCTTCCGCTCGTGATTTGACCGAGTTCTCGTCACTTTTTTCGATATCCGATTTCGGATTCAGATTCGGCGGACCCAAAGCTGTATTTCGCCCGCGAAAACCGTTCCGAAAAACGTACCTTTATGGGGTATATTTTAATCGGAAAAAACCAAGTTTTTCGGCGGACTTTTCGAGAAAACGGGTCCGTACTCTCGCATTTTTTTAACGCATTTCCCGATACTTTTTTCGCGATCCGATCGCGCCGTCGTCTTCCTCGTTCAAAAACCTACGAAACCCGTATTTTTCCGGAATTGTCAACGGCCGTTTAGAGGGGTAGGGGAAGCGGGGAAGTCCAAAAAGCGCACATTAATTATTACTTCGACCCCCCTCCCGCCCTACGGCCCATGGTTCGGGTGGGATTAGAAAATTTTAAATTCGCTTATACACCCTATCGGAAAATCCCAAGAAGATCCCCCCACTCGTAGATCCGGCCCACTCAGCCGTTTGGCCGTGCATAGACACGACAAACAAACGGACGGAGTTTCATTCTTATTAATAATAGAGATAGAGATAGAGATAGAGATAGAGATAGAGATAGATAGAGATAGAGATTTAGTCAGGGTTTAGCCAAGGGGTAGAAACACATCTTCAACTCATCTCTACACCCACTTTATTTTTTTGCAACGTTTCAGGCCAAAACTTGGCCCATCTTCAGGCAAAGTCTATAACAGTGGGAACCATATCATAAAATCCATAAATCAAAAACCCCAGAGAATAAATACATACCTTGATGGAATAAAAAAGGTCATTGTAAGTAAACATCAGTTCGAGAATCAGAACGTTGTCACATCTCAATATCCAAAATTAAAAGGAATAACTAATTTCTCTTAAGTAACTAATAAGAAAACAGGTAAAAATTTGCATATATCCAACAAGACATTAAAAAACAATGATAACAATAGGAACTACCAACTACTGTTATAGGTTTTACCTGAAGATGGGCCAAGTTTTGGCCTGAAACGTTGCAAAAAATAAAGTGGGTGTAGAGATGAGTTGAAGAAGTGTTTCTACACCTTGGCTGAATCCTGGCTAAGAAACCAGTACACTCTATCTGTCTGATTTATGCCCGTCTATGTGTCTGTGCCAATTCATTTCACGCCTGAAACGATACTGAATTTTTCTACGATTTTGATGAAATGTTCATAGATTCACGCGGTTTCCTATAAATTCCATTGCCATCGGATCTACATTAGCCTGTGCGCATGCGCGAACTTGAATTTCTTTGATCGTCGATCACTCCTGATCTATGAGTCCGATTTCGTAAAAATTCAGTTACGTTTTGACGTTGACGTTTTCCTAAACTCCATTTAGGAAGGAGCGTTTTGGATGTTAGTTGAAATGCGAAACTTTATTTCGGTTGCGTCGTAGGTCTGATTCCTTATCTCACAATATCGTAACAGGAACAGATCCCCCGCCGGAGGGACGTGTCAAGTGCCACTGGGCAGATGCGTGAAAAACGCTACTTGCTTATCTCGTACAGAAATAATGTGAGTGCGATAATTAAGAGCCTCTACTACAGCTGTGTGTAGTCGATGTAGGCGGCAGTCTGTGAACCACAAAATGCTCTGAGAAATTGAATAACAGTTGCTATAGGTTACGTATGGTACAGTTGTAACTTAAATAAATGAAGGAATTAGGCATAAGTAAATTTATATCTTAAAGTAGGTAACTCTACCCAAATTAAAGCAACACTAACTTCCACTAACAACCATCAGCCCACCACGTTTCGCGTTTTCCCAAGGTCCTAGGTAGCAAAAGAAAGAAATCTCAGAAAGCTGCAAATAATTACAGAATTGTTTATCATATAACTATGTGTATTAGATAACCCTTCTGCGATGTATACACATATATACAGGGTGTGCACAAACCAGGGCTGCCAAATTCCAGGAGTCAATTTTAGAGCTCATTTCTGATCGAAAGTTCCTCTTAGAGATTTTCTTTAACGCTTAGTTTTCGAGTAATTTAATTTTCTACGATTTTTTTCTCGTGTTTTCGACCTTTTGTCACTAACACGATCATAACTCCCTCAATTTTCTGTGTAAATTCAAATCTGAGGCTACCGTTGGAAAGAGCATGAAATTTCCTATCGGGTAAATGCTGAACTGTTTTAAGAATTAGGGTTTGAGACATAAAAAAGCCCTCTGAAAAGAAAATTTTACCTAATTTGGGAAATCTCAAGTTTTTTCAATCGGGAATTGATTTTTATCGGGTGAGGACCAATATTCTTTCAAGATGCAAGAACGTTAAAGACTGGGCCAAGGCTCACCGTTTCAACAGTGTAGTCAATTTTACTTTTACTTTGCTAATTAGGGAAGAAAACTGTGTTTTAATGTTGAAAAACATTGTTTTATCAATGAAATTGAGGGTTTTTTGAAAATGACCTTCTATGAAAACACGAGTTTGGGGTCAGTTTCTACATAGGCATTTTTTACGCTGGATCGAATGGGACACTCCAAGGAAGAAGGTCTAGTTTTCATTAGATTTTGATTACTTTTTCTGGGAATTTGTGGGTTAGGCTGAAGATAACAGATTTGTGGGTTTGGCCAATTTCATTTTTCTCAAATCATTACTCCATTCTGCGCTAACGTAAATTACTTCTAGCATTATTTTCCCGTTCTTTTGACCATCTTGACCGTGAAGTATAAAATTGCGGGGTCTTGGAACTGTAAAAGCTGAACTCTTCTCATAGGCATGATACGCATGTTCTGATCATATATTACATACTTATTTCGTTAAGAGTTTAATAATTATATACCAATGATCTGCGTAGAAGGGCTATCTAACACAGAAATAATAAACCTTTGTGTAATAACTTGCAGCGTTTTTTTTTTCTTTTCTTTTTTCAACATTAAAACATAGTTTTCACCTCCAATTAGCAAAGTAAAAGTAAAATTGACTACACAGTTGGAGAGGTGAGAGCTTAGCGCAGTTTTAACCGTTCTTGCACTTTGAAAAAATTTTGGCTTTCATGGTTCAATTCTTGATTTAAAAAAAAAACCCCTTGAGGTTTTCCAAATCTGGTAAAACTTTATTTTCAGAGGGGTTTTTCATGCCTCAATTCTAGATTCGAAAAAAAGAACAGAGGTTCATCTGGTAGGAAATTTAATGTTCTTTTCAACAGTATCCTCAAATTTGAATTTACACAGCAAATTTATGATCTTTTTGTGACAAAAGGTTGAAAACACGAAAAAAATCTTAAAAATTTAATTACTCGAAAACTTAGTGTTTAAAAAGAAATCTCTTGGAGGAATTTTCGATCAGAAATGAGCTGTAAAATTGACGCCTGGCCGGTGATCTACTCTTCACGTTTACACCTGTATAGATGAGAGAACCGAACAAGAGCGAGCTGAATCAGTAGAATTTTAGCTCATTCCTGTATGCCAAAAACGCATTGCGATTCTCATTCGTGTAGACGATCGGGTAGACACCTGTAGAACGCAAACCATTGGTCATACAGTCTGTCATAAAATCTGGATGGTCTCATTTGATTCATTAAATATGCTTCCATCAAAATAAAAAAACAATCGGATTTAAGACGTCTCTCTGAAGCTAAATCTAATAGGCAAGGCTTCGTCCATGGAAAGACGCTTTTTTAGACATAAACTGAGAGTGATTGACAACTTAAGCGTGAAATAAAAAATTACCGGACACAAATCCCGTATGTCCGAGGGTGATTATGTGTACCTAAGTGACAGTATAGCAAATTTTGTGGACGCGACCTAAGTTCAAAAGTCAAGCTGCACAACAAACCTCAAGGTTTCATGACAAAAGGGAAAAAATGGAGGAGCTAATGCCACAAAACATTACCTACTAGAAGTGAAGAAGTATCCTTGCCTTAGAAAGGAGCACTAGCTGCTCAACTCGTGAAGAGGTATCTCTTTTCAGAAAAGTACTCTCTCCTATCAAAATTTGTATAGTGGTTTTCTTGTAATCATGCAGGAAGCTCTCAATCTTATTAGGAACGGAGCGGTTCCCTTGCCTTCAGTAAGGAACACGCACTCCTTCAGTAGTTGAGCAGTTTTTCGCTGCAGGGGAGTACTCACTCCTACCAAAAGTGGTATTGCGGTTTTCCTGCGTTCATGCAGAAAACAGCTGCCATTACAAGTAGTGAAGAGGTTTCCTTGTCTTCAACTAGGAGCACTAGCTGCTCAACTAGCGACGGGGTTTCTCTTTACAGGAAAGTACTCTTTCCTATCAAAAGTAGTGCAGTGGTTTTATTGTGTTTATGCTGGATGCTCCTGCTAGTTTTGGAACAGTTTCCTTGCCTCGGTAGTTAGGCAGTTTTTCACTTCAGGAGAGCACTCGCTCCTACCAAACGTAATGTGCCAATTACTTTTACAACGTTCATTCAAACAGTTTTCTTTCTCACTAGAAGTAGAACAATTGGCTTCGTTACCTTCAGTAATAAGGAACACGCACCACCAAAAGTAGTGTGAGTGTTTTCCTGTGTTCATGCAGCAAGCTCCTGCTCCCACTAGTATTGATACGGTTTCCTTGCCTCTGTAGTTAAGAAGTTTTACACTTTAGGAGTGTACTCATTCCTATCAAAAGTAATGTGCCAATTACTTTTCCAGTGTTTATTCAAAAAGCTTTTAATTTCACTAGGAGTGAAACGGTTTGTTCTCTTGCCTTCAGTAAGGAACACGCACTCCTTCAGTAGTCGAGCAGTTTTTCACTTCTGGAAGGTACACGCTCCTACCAAAAAGGATGTGCCAATTATTTTCCAACGCTTATTCAAAAAGCTCTCAATCTCCCTAGAAGTTGGACGGTTGTTTTCCTTACCATCAGTAAGATACCCGCACATTTTCAGTACTTGAGCAGTTTTTCACTTCAGGGGAGTACCTACTCGCACGTTGTTAAATTAAATAAAAATATGTTATTTAGCCTTTCATAAATTTTTTATTGTGAATATTCATTTTAAATTCATTATTTTATTTAGTGACAAATGTTTTCGGAGAAGTTGATCTTCCTGTCTCAACATCTCCACCATGATCAGCGTCACTATAACTCTCCAAAGTTTTACTCTGATCGGCTGAGTATGTTAGCCCTATGTTGGTGGTCCCTTTTAAATACCGAAAAACCCTCTTGACTTTCAACCAGTCCTTCCAAGTTGGTTTTTCCAAACTTCGTGATAGGACGCCAACTGCATACGCTATGTCAGGTCGGGTTCCCACCATCAAATACATCAGCGCACCAATAGCTTGTCGGTAGGGAAACGACTTCTCAACATTGTCATGTTTCTCAAAATCTTCCGAGTCCTTTTCCATTGGTGTCGCTACAGGTCGACAACTCTCCATACCAAATTTTTCCAATACCTTCTTCAGGTAGGCTTTCTGGGTTATCATGATTTTCCCATCTTCTTTTTTAAGTTCAAACCCCAAATAGTATGACGCAGGTTTCGTGGTGATCTTGAACTCCTTCCTAAGATCCTTCACAAAATTGTCCAGGTCTTCTTTACACGTTGCAGCTAAGATCCCATCATCAACATACAGAGCAATCATGATCTGTACCAATCCCGACTTCTTCAGGAACAAACATGGATCCGCCTCACTTGCCTTGAACCCTATTTTCTTTAAATATTCAGCAATTCGCATATTCCAGCACCGAGGAGCTTGTTTTAAGCCATAAAGACTTTTGTTAAGCTTACATACTCGACCTGAATTGTCAGAAAATCCATCGGGCTGTTTAATGTAAATTTCCTCCTCTAAATGTCCGTAAAGAAAGGCTGTGGAAACATCAAATTGTAGCAGGTGCATATTTCTTGATGCAGCAACACTCAACAAAGCTCTAATAGTGCTTGCTCTAGCCACTGGAGCAAAAGTTTGATTGTAGTCCACTCCTTTCTTCTGTGAAAACCCTTGCACAACAAGTCGAGCCTTGAAACGTTCAATTGATCCATCAGGATTCATTTTAACCTTGTAAACAAATCGCGTTGGTATTGCTTTCTTGCCCGGTGGTAACTTCATCATTGTCCAAGTTTGATTTTCAAGAAGTGAATTAAATTCGCTCTTCATAGCATTCTTCCAGTCTTCGGCATTTGCACAGCTCATAGCTTCCCTATAGTGTTTCGGTTCACTCAAGTCATCAATTTCGATTTCAGCAGACTCTGTTAAGAAAGATATTGAATCAAACCATTGAGGAGGTCTCAATGTTGATCGATCACGCAGTTGTCGAACACATGGTTCCTCCGGATCATTTTCAATATTTTCTTCAATCTCCTGATCCTCTTCCAAAGGTACTTCAACCAAATCTTGCTGAACCGAAGTTGGTGAAACAGGTGTATCAACGTCGACATTTGTGTCTAAGTTCAAATGTTCATTAAAGTTTTCTCTCCCCTCTACACGAATATTTCGAAAGTTGATACTATCATCTTCTTCTTCTTCTTCAACCTCACTACCGTTTTTCAATAAAAAATCAGGGGTACTAGTGACAGTTTCATCAAAAATAACGTCCCTAGATCGGACCAACCGATGTCTCTCAAAAGACCAAATACGGTAACCATCATCTCCATCATACCCTATTAGAACACCTTTTATTGCTTTTTTACACATCTTTTTCCTCTGCTGTTTAGGAATATGTGCATAGCAAGTACAACCAATTATTCTTAAATGTTTGATACATGGTTTCTTTCCCATCCAAAGCTCATACGGTGACATTCCTTCAACACTTGAAACTCCAGTCCTATTCAAAACATAAGCAGCAGTGTTAATAATTTCAGCCCAGAGGCCTTGCGGTAAATCTCCACGAGCATGCATAAGAGTCCGTCCTGCTTCAACGACTGTTCGATTATCTCTCTCACAACAACCATTCTGCTCGTGTGTATAAGGCATTGTTAATCTTTGCCTAATACGGAATTACATGCATTAAATTCAATTTAAATAAACCACCTTTGTGAATTCTAGTACCTACCTTTCAATGTCTTCTTCCTCCCAACAAAAAAAGAACAAGTTTCAGAATATGAAACAAACTTGCTGCTAAGGTTCTTGTCCTGAGCTGCGAGGGTTGAGAACAAATTCTTCTTAATATTCGGTACTAGCCAGACTTCAGTAAGATCAAAGGTTTGCTTTCTTCCATCTACATCCGAGATAACCTTCACAGTTCCTTTTCCAAGGGCTTCAATAGTATCCCCATTTGCTGTTGTTACACGATGCAACGAAGTAAAAGGCTCAAATGTGTCAAAAATGTCTCTACGATGGCTAATATGGTTAGTAGCTCCACTGTCAACATACCAATTCTCGTAGTCACATTCAGCCGCAAATACAGAGACACTTTCAGCGAACAAAGCCAATTTTGCGCTTTCAGAACGCTTCTTCGATTCCCTTGCTTTGGCTAGTTTCTGTGGTCTACCATCTGCAAGCCACTGACGACAAAATCTAATAGTATGACCTTGTTTGTCACAATATCTACAAATAAATGTTTCTCTCTTTTTCTTATCCTTTTTTGCTGAACCTACAGCAAGAACTTCAGAGCTATCTTGCGCCTTACTCTTTCGAGCAAGTGCCCTTTCATGAGCACACAACTGAGTCGTTAAATTGTCCACAGTTCTCTCAGTTTTTGCAATCAAAACCCAGCTTGATTTAAAGGAAAAATATTCATCAGGTTAAGTACCAAGAATCTTACAGATAAGGAAAATTTCAGGAAGTTCAACTGTTCCTTCTCCTAATTCACCCGAAACTTCTCTTTTCAAAACAATCCAAAGATTTTTCAATATGGAAATGTGTGTAGCCATATCGTCATCTTCTTGACGCGTAAAATTGAAAAATTGAAGGCAAACGTCATATGCTTTATCTTCTGCACTTCCATCGAAAAGTCTATTCAGCTCTAACCACACATCTCTAGCATTAGAGAATCTCATAATTTTATGAATGTCTTCTTCACTCAAATTGTTCGTAAAAACCACAAGAGCACTGCTGTCGGCGGCCATAAATCGCTTCAACTCTTCCCTATGCTGCGCTTTTTGCGCGGAAGATGCATCTGCTGGTGGTTCTGCGGGCTTACAAAAGTTTCCTTCCACAACCTCCATTGCGTCAGGAATTCCCCTCAATAGAGTACAAACTTTGTACTTCCAAACCAACCAGTTACTCTTGCCATTTAAAAGTCCCACTTTCACTTTTGCCAAATCCATAGTTCACTAATCGTACCAACACTAATTCGTACCTATTTGTGAATTGTACCTAACGCACTGCGCTCATAACCTATTAAAGTAAAAAAAATGTGTACACAAGAACTTGGCTCGGTGAATTCGGAACATTTATTGAATTTCAAAAGAAACCAATCATATGTAAAAATTAAAAAGAAGGGTGAACTTGGTAACATAATTTTTCACTTCATCAACACGTAACAAATTGATTCAACTTGTAGTAACAATGAAATGAAGCCTCCAAAACTTCAATAGAATCCTCCAACGTTCTTCCTCCATCTATACTATTTATAAGAATGAAACTCCGTTTGTCTGTTTGTTTGTCGTGTCTATGCACGGCCAAACAGCTGAGTGGGGGGAGTGTACGAGTGGGGGGATCTTCTTGAGATTTTCCGAAAGGTGGAACGAGCGAATTTCAAATTGTCTAATCCCAGCCGAACCATGGGCCGTAGGGCGGGAGGGGGGTCGAAGTAAGAATTAATGTGCGCTTTTTGGACTTCCCCGCTTCCTCTACCCCTCTAAACGGCCGTTGAAAATTCCGGAAAAATACCGGTTTCGGAGGTTTTCCTACGAGGAAGACGACGGCGCAATCGGATCGCGAAAAAAGTATCGGGAAATGCGTCAAAAAAATGCGAGAGTACGGACCCGTTTTCTCGAAAAGTCCGCCGAAAAACTTGGTTTTTTCCGATTAAAATATACCCCATAAAGGTACGTTTTTCGGAACGGTTTTCGCGGGCGAAATACAGCTTTGGGTCCGCCGAATCTGAATCCGAAATCGGATATCGAAAAAAGTGACGTTAAGTCGGTCAAATCGCGAGCGGAAGCGAGAAGAAGCGTTTAACATCAGAAATTAATTTTGCCGTGTTCGCGAGAAGGCTCTACGAAGTCAGGGGTTCGATGAGGCGGGGCTTGCACCTGACGAAAACGGGTTGCGAGCAGGTACACGCACTTACGTCTTGAAGGGTATACAGGTATACCTTGCGAGCGAAGCGAGAGCCATGTCAACAGAATAAATTCGGATTTTTTCCTACAAATATACAGCAATACCTTGCGAGCAAAGCGAGCAACATCCCCGAATAAACTTTTTGTGGTTCCACGTAGTTTCATAAGATTTAATTTGTTTGTAAGAATTTCCAACAGAAAAAAAACGTCTGCCAAGTTGGGTGGGCAGTATAACTTCCTCGAGCGAGCGAAGCGAGCAGCATCCCTTACAGAAGTTAAACCTACCCTTAGGGATCTATCGTTTGCGAGCGAAGCGAGCAATATTCCCTACATGCCACACTTTGCGAGCGAAGCGAGCAATTTAATGGGGGGTCCGGGGGGCTTGCCCCCCGGCTGGACGTGGAGGCGAGCGTAGCGAGCCGGAGCGGCTAGTAGTGAATAAGTTTCTTTCCATCAACCAGTAGTTCATCTCCAATCAAGACTTGGGCAATAGATGCTTCCTAAATTCCCGTGTTCGTCTGCCGTAGAACTCGGATGTATTAAATTGGGATCCCTTGAACTTGTAAATGTTCTGGCGTACTTTAGATTTAGAGAAATTCTTAGCAAAATGAATGTGAACTGGTCTACTTCTAGAAGGTTGGATGGTGCCTAAACGTCTTACACCTGTAACTTCATGATCCTCAAGAACGCAATTTAATTCCGTTCTAAAAATGTCCATCCTCTTGAGAATATTCATGTTTTCTTTCCCTTCTAGAACGTTATGAAGAATAAGATCGTTTCTGTTGTCCGTGTGCCGGTA
This sequence comes from Adelphocoris suturalis, assembly GCA_030762985.1. Lineage (NCBI taxonomy): Eukaryota > Metazoa > Arthropoda > Insecta > Hemiptera > Miridae > Adelphocoris > Adelphocoris suturalis. Next base: position 59,919,150 of record CM061042.1, on the reverse strand, counting down.
CTGTTTCGTATTATTTTTTTCAGATAATGCTAAATTTTCTTCTATACTGTCAATACTCTTATTAATTTTTTGTATGAGTAAGATAGTTTCTTGGCTGTTAGCAATTTCTTGCTACAGAGCATGCACCTGAGCATTCAAAACATTTGTATGTTCCTTCAAAATGCAGACGCAGTTTTGAAGTTTGGTTGTGATTACGTCAAGGCATTGAATTACCTGACGCATCTCGGTGGTCGACATTCTCGTAGTGAAAATAAAAGTAAAATTGACTAAACCGTAGGAAAGCTGAGATTTTTATTTTTTCCTGCAACGCTTACGGTTTTTTACAATTTTGTTTCAATCCTAATGCACCTTTAAAAAGTTCCAGTCATTCAGCATGATCGTATGAGCGAATTTTCGTAAATTATCATATTGAATAACTAATGTTAAATGGTTTTGAAATTTGAGCTTTAAGAGTGCAAGGAAATTTTTAACTATTAATTTTATGAAAAAAAAAATATTCTAAATAATAATTCCCTATTCAAATAAAGGTTTTAAATTATTAGCTTTTTGCAGTTTTTATCGATTGTTTAGCAAATTTTAATGAACTTTAAGTACATTTTTCAGCATAATTTTGTATATATATTTTTGAATGTTCTATTTTATAGTTAATAAACTTTATTTGAGCAATATTCCGCCAAAAAAATATGAATTTAACAATTTTTAGCCATTTTTAGTGATTTTTTAAAATTTACCAATTTAATGTGCTCAAAAAGTGCTGGCCAACGAACTCATTCTTTCGTTTAGGAAGCTTGCTTTTTTGGCGCAGGAACGGAATTTTTAACTCAATCCTAAGGAGAGTTATCGTCTGGAATGACACACAAATAAATAAATATGTAAAAGCGTTAAAATCTAGGATTCGTTCCAGAATGCCTCAAAACGGATTTCAATTAAGGAAATTTTCAAAAATTTTTATTTTAAAATTTTCCGAGCCTATTGCACTTCATTTTCTACGAAAATTCGCTAAAAACAATAATTTTTATTAAGTGAGAAATTCTCGTGTTTAGTCCATTTTTTCGCTTACCTGACCTACTGTAAAAAGAATCCAAATACCTCAGGGAGATGGGGAATTTAAAGCTCTTTCTAACGATGTACTTACCTGTTTTTAATTTTGCAGTTTCAATATTTACAAGTCGAAAACATGAAAAAAATTAAAAGTGTGAAAACTCAAAAAATCAAGGGTTTAAAAAAATTGCATGAATGAACTTTTTGTTGGAAATTAGTAGTAAAATCGATCCCTTGGAGGTTAGCAATCTAAAGTGTAAACACCCTGCATATTTGTGTGTTCGTTGAAACTCATTGATGTGCCTAGTATACTTTACTCTTAAGTTTGGATAGATTTCCGTTCAAGGAGGTGAATGACTCGGTGCTTCTTACTAGTGCCTCCCGTTTTCAATGTGAGATTTTTCCTATTCAAAATATCGCTTTTTCATTTTGAAAATACGATCTGGACTCCCTAAAAATAAAAACTCCCTCTTTCTTATTGGTAACATTTGAGACATCTCACGTATGAATAACATTAGTTAATTATGGTTTTTTTTTTTTTTTTTTTTAAATTGGGGGGCTGTAGTAAAGTTTTTCACTAGGCAAAAACTTTACTACTGCCCCCAGGGCCTAAATGTAAACAATATTGAAAAAATAAAAAACCACCAAGCATTAGTTGGGTTTTGACTGTTGAACTCGGCTCTGTTTGATCTCAGGACTGTCTACACTTTTTACACTTGATTCCAACCACAGATTTGGATCAATTTGTCCATCTAATCTATCATTACTAAAAAGGATGGATCATGCATATTTATTTATTTTTGAGATGCGAGTTTGAGAGCATCCAGACCATCAAACTATAAACTTCATTCTGATCTATTTTCTAATTAATACATGTATTACTAGAAGGATTGATGTAGGACGTTATTTTATGTTTGAAATGCGAGCTAGCAAGCATCCAGACCACCAAATTATACACACCACTCATATTAAATATATTTCCAATTGAACTCATAAATCAACCAATTTTATTTTTTTTAATTACAAATACTTGGGCGAATTGCTCTGAATGATGAGCACAATTTGGTAGTCTGGATACTCGAAAGCTCGCATCTCAAAAATAAAAAACATCCTAAATCAATCCTTCCGGTGAAATATGGGTTAGTAGGACAAAAAGAACACATTGGGGAGTTGAGGGAATTTCCCAGACTCTCTAGAGATTGGACGGGGAGGAGTCAAGCCGTATCTAAGTTATCAACTCTCAACCCCTTAACTTTCGATCAAAGTGTATAAATCTGCTTCACCAGACAGATCTGTATTGCATTATCCCGCGGTTATTGCTGTTTGGAAGTGGGGGTCATTAGTAAAGTTTTTCACTAGGCAAAAACTTTATTCTGCTCCCCAGTGCTTAAATTTAAACAATATTAAAAATATAAAAAACCGTCAAGCAATCAGTTGGGTAATGACTGTTGAACTCGGCTCTGTTTAATATCAGGACAGTCTGGGGGATTTCTACACTTGATACCAACCACAGATTTGGATCAATTTGTCCATCTAATCTATTTTTACTAAGAAGGATTGATTTTACATATTTATTATTTTTGAGATGCGAGTTTGAAAGCAAGACCATCAAACTATAAACTTCATTCTGATCTATTTTTTCAATTAATCCATGTATTACTAGAAGGATTGATTTAGGATATTATTTTATGTTTGAAATGCAAGCTTGCGAGCATCCAGACCACCAAATTATAAACACCACTCATATCGAATATATTTCCAATCATACACATAAATCAACCAATTTTATTTTTTACAAATTACAAATACTTGGACGAATTGCTCTGAATGATGGGTACAATTTGGCTCGCAAGCTCGCATCTCAAAAATTATAGATATCCTAAATCTATCCTTTTGGTGAAATACGGGTTAGTAGCACAAATAGATCTCATAAGGGAGTTGAGGGAATTCCTCAGACTCTCTTGAGATGGGGCGGGGAGGAGTCCAGCCATCCCTAAGTTATGAACTCTCAACCCCTTAACTTTCGATCAAAGTGTATACCTATACCTGCTTCATCAGATAGACCTGTACTGCATTATCCCTCGGTTATTGCTGTTTGAAAGTGGGGGTCATCAGTAAAGTTTTTCACCAGGCAAAAATCCATTAAAAACAAAAACATTATTAGTTTTTGTTTATCATACTTGGGATTTTTCAAATGATAATAGTATAAACGGAAAATTTGAAGAGTCCAAATCGTATTTTCAAAATGAGAAAGTAATGTTTTGAATGCGATAAATCTATGTTGAAAATGGGGGACACTAGTAAAGAACACCCCTTACTCCTCCCCCTTTCTATGAAGAATAGACAGTGCGTGAAGATATACTTTATTCTAGATAATGGTTTGGCAACTATCACAGATTTTCACACACCCAACTTTCATTCAACATATTGATTTTGTGGTTTTGAATAGTTATGACTAGAGATGAAGTATATGAATCTATTTTCCTATTGTTTCCAGATGTCATCAACCCTCAGTACAGTTTTTGAAAGTATCACAGAGTAACGGCATGTCTTTCATTTCCAAATTCATTCTTCGGTACCGCACCAATTAAATCAGACCACACGAAATTGATTGTTCCTCGTTAATTATAACGAAGGTACGTTATGGAAAAATCACTCGGCGGAATCATTGATCGTGGAGGGGGTATGAATTAGGACAAAATTTATTGATCAGGAAATAATAGGAATTTGTACAGTTCGCCGATTTTGTTTACTACAAAAATAATGAGAAATAGTCATATTGATGTTCGAATTCGTAGCTTTTGAAATAATAGTTGGGATTAAACTATTAATTTGGGAAGGTGTTTGTCGAATAGGAGAAAATTCAATGTTGTAGTACTTAGTCATTCAATGATGGGAAATAATTCTGCAGTAGAGAATTTTTTCTATTTTTTTCGAGCATCTAACATAGTTTTTGATTTTGTTTCAATTTGGAAAAATGTGGAACAAGCGATTGAAAATGGCGACGAGTGGTAAAGGGGAAGGAAATCTTACCTTGTGGCTTGAGGACCATGGTGGGGATGGCCGCTGACCATAGTGCGATACTGATGAGAGTGGCAGCGTTACATGATGAGACCCGACGACGGTGCGACGACTGACGATGAGATGCGACGTCTTCAGCGCGAGTTCTCCGTGTGAACGTGTTCCGCGTAACGGCGAACCGTGAGCTGCGGTACAGGAGGGGTGGCGGGGAGGTGGAACGCCGAATCCTGCGGGATGGGTTTTTAGAAAACGGAAGGAACGTCGGGGAGGGGGGGGGGGGATCAGAAGGGGGTCCAGTGCCCCGTAGGCGGAGGGGAAGCTGCAATCATTGCTGAACTACGGAGGAGGAGGGAGTCGGTGGCGGAGGCGCAGGTCTGGTATCGACGGAAGAGCTGGGACTCCCTTAGTTGTCGTCATGGAAACCTCATCCCACCCCCACGGACCCCTCGCCGTAGTTCAGCACCCCCTTGGCCACGAGTCTCCCCTAATTATGATCGGACTTATATCTCCCCCACCACTTCCACCACCCCTCCGCTCTATTAATTCCCCCACCCCCTTCATCACCACCCTCACTCACCCCCACTTGATTTCCTGAACTCCCTCAAAAGTGGGTTACAAATTCGCAAGTTTTTACTCAACGGTTTCTATCTCACATTCTGAGATATTCTCTGAAATTAGAATATGTCCCCTAATGCATACACTTAATCAATCAAATATAGTAGATTAAATAACCTAAGTAGCATTCACAAAGCCATTTAATTTTAATTTAATTTTTCACAATAGATGTAAAAAAAAAGAACTTCAAGCAGCAAGACTAATAGAGCGAATTTTCACAGAAAAGTTGTGACATTAAATTAGGCACTTAAATTCTGATCATTGAGGCCAATCATGGCTGAATGGAATGAAATATAGAATGAATAGATGAATGAATAGGACTGAAGTCACAGTCTTGTGACGAGATCGCAAAGAAATTTTTAAAAGACCCAGCCGAACTCAAAAATTTGGTCAATTATGGGCATTGTTCACCTAAAAATCAATTTTTCTCACTTATGAATCTTAGAGATCTGGGAGTGGTCGCAATCGACTCAGCACTGAATATTACTTCGACGGTGATCCCCCACGTGCTCTTTTATCAAAAAACCGATTTTTTAACATTTTCTGCCATTAAATTGTAAATTTGAGCCAGAAATTCTGGAGTGATCAAACTGACCAACGGACTCGACCTGTCTTTTACCAAGACAGAGTTTTCTGCGTTGGAACGAACTTTTACTCCGTTTTTAAAGGGAGTTATATACTGTATGGAAATAAGTATATATATATATATATATATATATATATATATAGTATATATATATAAGACGTTAAAATCTAGGATTGTGTTCTTTGGTGTATGAAACGAATTTGTAGAGGATCCCCGACCATTCAAACCCACTTTCAAAATTTCGAAGCCATCTAAATAGTTCATTTTTTCTTTGAGAATTCGCTAAACCATCTGCCAAGGTGGATGGGCAGTATAGCTTTCTCACGAATCGTATCCAGGCTTCGTGCGACGAATTTGTGCGAAATAAGTGAAATGATTGACTCCATAACATATGACTTAACTGTGAGTGGATCTTCTGAGATAATAAAAGTACTCAATCATGCAGCATGGCTAATAGAGCGCATTTTCAAAGAAAACTAGTGGATACAATTAAATTAGGAACTTAAATTGTGATCGTTGAGGCCAACCATGTCCTGAATACACTGCAGAGGGAATTTCAGGACACGCAACGCAACTCGAAAACTACAACATTTTAGTAAATTATGGTCATTTGTCACATAAAAATCGATTTTTCTTGCTTGTTTATGAATCTTGGAGATCTGGGATTCGTCGCAATCGACTCCGCTCTGAAAAATACTTCGACTGTGCCCTACAGATGCCCTACAAATCGACATCATAAACACAATCCTAGATTGGGTTTTAACGTCGTATACAGGGTGTCCCGCATAAGGTAGTCAGTACATCGGAGCGTGATTTTAGAACTCATTTCTGATCGAAAGTTCCTCCTAGAGATTTTTTTTAACGCTTAGTTTTCGAGTAATTCAGTTTTTAAGATTTATTCGTCTTTTGACCTTAAGTCACTAAAACAGCAATAATTACTATAGTTAAAACTTTAATTAAGATTTAACTTTAATTAACATTTGAAGATACCTTTGGAAAGAGCGTTAAATTTCCTTCCTAATGCCAAATCAAAATTTTGTAATTCGATTCATTTGGTGAAAAAACTGCCTGAACATGAAATTTCCACGAGTATGAGAAATTCCAATTTATTTAACCGATTGTGATTGTATATTTCTGTACTGTTTTTCGTACCTCATCTTTAAAAACTGGCCCAAGACCTCAGCTTTCTAGCCATATAATCAATTTTTATTTTATTTTACTAATTAGAGGATAAAAGTATGTTTGTAAAACGGAAGTTAGTGAAAAACATTGTCTGTTTCCGCGAAAAATAAAGATTTACAATGTTAAATCGATTTCGACGGTTAGGCCATCATCAGTAACAAACAATAACTATAACAATAGCAGTGGTTGTTTGTTACTGAACCGTCGAAATCGATTTAACATTGTAACTCTTTATTTTTCGTGGAAATAGACAAGTTTTTCACTAACTTCCGTTTTGAAATGGGTTTCCACAATTTAATTTCTTGGGTTGTAGAAACCTGATAGCAGGAATAGGCTTGTTTTCAATTAATTAGAAAATTCCAAAGTTAAGCTCTTATGGGGAAGATATAAACCTCAGTATTTTGGCTGTTTTCGATTTACTCAACTTCATACATGACTAGAAGGAAATATGTTTTTAATAGTGTGACTTCATTCGTTAGCCAAAAAGATATTTTATAATGTAGATAATCATTGTGAGGTTAATTATTATATTATTGATCGACTCCAAAAACTAGGTAGTTCAAACGACGTAAATTTAGGTAACGCTTGCGATAGGCAGGGGAGGATATCAAGTACCCACCCTGTCTCAGTCACTCCCAACGAGATATGAACCAAATGAATGAAAGACATGGCAACCAATGATGGGAAGACCCCAAGCTATAAGAAGAGATGAGCCAGTACCTAGGTACAATGAACTCCTATCCCTAAAGAAATTACTGCATCCCACTAAAACCTGGCACCTTCCCGGGCACACTCAACGAGTGTAGCTAACGCCAGAGGGGACAAGAGGGCCTGCTGAATCATCAAGAAAGAGTGGATGATAAACCCACTACTGCCGCAATCTTCAAGACATGCTCCGATTGTATTGGACCAGAATGGCCCCAGAAACAGCCGAATCCGCTCTGATACAGCTCCGAAGATCCATCGATTTATCTTTCTGATTGCTGCAGCATTCTGTCTTTGGCAGTATCGGGCAGCTTTTTCAAGACTTTCACGCCAAAACACTGGTCAAATTTTCCGTCATTGGACGATGGGTGAACCTTCACTGGGAGTGGCCGAGATCGGCTTACAGACGCTCTATGGTTGTTCATTCTTAGATTGAGGGCCGTTGCTTTACCAGCATAGAATGCAGTAGACTCTGTGCACTTTTTGCTAACGAGTTGGTATATAAACATTTTGGACTGGCACACTGCCAAACCTCGACACTTGTATGTGTAATTGGCATTGGCAGAGGAGAGGTCTGACCCCTCAATTACCAAATTGCGTAGCTTACACACACACATAAACACAAGTTATAGGTGTATATTATATTTTGTGTGTAAGTGTCATTCGTAACTCATAACTCTCCTTAGGAATGAGATAAAATTCCGCTCATGGCCAAAAAATTAAGCAATTTCTAGAGAAAGTATGAGTTTGGTGGGCAGCACTTTTCGAGCACGTTAAGTAGACATCTCAAATTAAGATTAAAAAAATTCACGTCGAGCCAAATTTTTCCATAATTATGATTGATATCACGGCTCGTGATCAGCCGATCCTCCCAAAGTCAGGGAGGCACAAGTTCCGACATGGCGATACAATAAATCAAAATTTGGTTCAAATCGGACCAGCGGTTTCGAAGGAGTAGTGAGCACAAAATCGTGTCCATAAATTAATGCATATACATATTTAAAGAAATTTGAAAATGAATGGCTATTGTAAACGTGTTCTACACCCTCTGAAACGCAAAGAAAAAGCATTCCCATATCCGAAAAGTTGGGTAACAAACTCATAAAATCAAGATTAAGATCGATGTAAGCTGATAAAATTTCCGTTTTATGAATGATAAATATATTGATTTTCAAAAGCTAGAAATAGATATAGGCACTCAGAGTTACAGCATTGTCACCTACCGCTCGCCTGGACATTATTACAGGCGGCTGTAGAAGCTCCGAGCTAGAGATGGTGTCGTTAGTTGACAATAGAGAAGTCTAACTTGCTCTGAATGGAGACGTAACGGACGGAGATTGGTTCATATTTCGCTTCTCGTTATCGTGTTAGTTGCTAAACAGTTAGTTCGCTCTTATAAATAGCCTGTGTACAATACGTATCGATGGGTCTCCGAAATAACAAACTTCTCCGATGAAGAGCGCTGTCGATTTTCACACAGACCTACATCCCAAATAATACTCGTACTTATAAGGAAGGACAGTCATGGGATCCTGGATAGTGGTAAACTGACAGTTTTAGTTCAAATTGACTACTATCGTGCGCTTGATCGTATTATCCATGATATAGTACTTGCATTTAATTTTAGTCCAAAAGTTATATTATGGTTTAAGTCGTTTTTGAAAGATCGCGGTCAGTGTGTTGTTGATATGTCAGGCGCTAAATCTGAAAATAGAAGAATAATTAAAGGTGTCAGGTTTTACCTGCTTTTACCACAATGGTCGGTTTTATCTGCTTTGATTTTTAGTATATATATTAATGATCTACCTGGGGTTCTAAAAAATTGTAATTATCATCTGTATGCAGACGATGTTCAACTGTACATTGAAACTTCTATTCAAAACTTGAGAGACACGATAGCTGCACTTAATGATGATATTGAAAGGTTGTACGATTGGTCGCACATGCATGGCCTGGAAATGAATTCTGAAAAATGTAAAGCCATCATCATTGGTTCAGACCCAAAGCAACTTTAATTTCTTACTTATTAAGCTTTAGAATTATGTATTTAAGTTTTAATTTAGTTTTCTTATGTTAATCCATAGGTTTAATTCACCTGAGACTTATGAATTTCTGTTTGTATTGGAAGAGAGGGCCCTAAGGCCCTAAATATGTACAGAATGTTTAATAAACAAAGTTAATCTCTCTCTCTCTCTCTCTCTCTCTCTCTCTCTCTCTCTCTCTCTCTCTCTCTCTCTCTCTCTCTCTCTCTCTCTCTCTCTCTCTCTCTCTCTCTCTCTCTCTCTCTCTCTCTCTGCCCGCGTGTCCGCAAATCCTTGTAACAAGCTTAATTTCCATAATTCCCCTATCAGTTTCATTGTTTCTAAATCGATACTCCACTCTGCACATGAGCAAACATAATTCCAAAAAGCGTAATTTTCTCATGCCCTAGTCCCCGATCTTGCTCAAATGTTGGGGATAGTTAGAGAAGACGATTTAACCATCTCATATCAATTTCGAAACTATCTTAATCATTAGTTGCTTCTGCGCTAGCGCAAATGTGAAATCCTTATAACAAGCTTGATTTTCATAGTTTTTTCTGATTTTGATGGAATTTTCAGGAATTATGCGGGTTAAGTTGCAGATGGTCCACTATATGTGTAATTGGTCCCAAATCAATGCTTCACTCTGCGCATGCGCATTCATAAATTCCAACTAGCATTATTTTCTCACGCTCTAGGCCCAAATCAAATTTAAAATCAAATTTAAAACAATCGTACTTATCACTAGTAGACTACGCATGCTCGAATATAACATACTCGTAGTAACGAGCTTAATTTTCACAATTTTCAATCGATTTTGATGAAAATTTCAGGGTGCGGGCTAGGCTTTAGACAGTCCTGACAGATCGATTTTGACTTTTTAAGCTACATCTAGATTTACCATCCGATGATCTAAGTAAACTAGATGTTAGCTAGATGTTAGATGTTTAGCTAATATCTAGATTTAATTTCCGAAATAGAATTTTTCAGGGTCATTTAAAACAATTCAATGATGAATACATTCATGTTAAGGATATTAAGAATCCATGTGACACACACAATTTGTGAGACGGTTTTTAGTTGTTGGATATTATTTAGATCAAGGTTTGTTCCAACCTATAAAATTGGTAGTTAACAATTTCCTTGCGCTGAAAGTGCTTAAATTTCAAACAATGTAACTTGATAGGTACAATACGATAATTTACGAAAATTCGCTCATAAGGCCATGCTATTTGACTGGGAACTTCTTTCCCCGGCTCCTGGAGCCCATTCAACGGAACGGCTAAATATGTGCCTAAATTCATTATAGCGAATTTTCTTAGAAGATGAAGCTATTGCAATGGCTCCGAAAATTTTAAAATACAGATTTACCTAATCTGCTGAGTGAGCTAAAATCTCTCCTGTCCATCCTAAGAAGTTGAGATTTGATAGGAAGACTCTCTGGGTCACTAAGAATCGATTGAATTGATTGGGTCTTTTCTGATCAGCTTACTGATCTACGAGTAATTTAATTGAGACATTTTTAACTTGAGACACAAAACACATATTTCACAGGGGGAAAAAGAACGCATATCCGTGTACCGATGTACCTGCATGTCGTGTAGATACTCAACATCAGTTTACTGTTTGTCCCTAAAATTTGCGTGCCTAACTGCAAAACTCGCGTAATTATGCTCTTCAACTTTGTTACGCATGAAGATTTCTGTAGGATGTACGGTTTAGGAATTTCTTTTAATTCCACCTGCTTTCATTTAAAAATATAGGTATAACAATCATGTTTCCACTTCAATGAACATAGAGCTTTCTTACCATCAGTATAGAGGAAACATTACCTATAGGTATGATTATTAGCAAACATAATTTCAATCCGGACTCGGTTCAAGATCTAGACTCAGAAACTTGCACTTGGCGTTCAAGAGCACTGTCATACCCCCACCATCTGCCTCCGTATAAACAATAATCATCCTCCGTATAATAAACCGGCCTCCTTACAAACCATAACCGGCCTCCGTATAATAATCAGCTTCTCTATATTAAATGGGCCTACGTAATAGATAAAAATTATGTGTATAGCTTGTTGGTCTGGATGCTCGCAAGCTCGCATCTATAAATGAAAAAATATCCTAAATCAATCCTTTTGGTAAAATAAAGATTAGTTGGACAAAAGATTACCCTTAGAATGATGTTTCGGAGGTTGAATATGAAGAAGTATTGGATCCAGATGGCACTGTTTATGGGGGGTTCACGTCCAGGGATGGGAGGTTCCATCAGCTGATAATCACATGTCCAATCACACATGTTTTGGTCACCTTAGTCTTGACCATTCTAGTCCGAGACCCGTGTTGCGTACCTACATGTTCAACATCGTATGAAGGTTTCCTCAGTGGCAACGATTGATTTTTATTTCAAGCGATCAGCAAACTCCCTCGAACATGAAGAGATTGGTGTTGCTGATGGGAGCAGTGATGCTGCTGCTACCGCACGCCTTGACGCAGAAGGACTGGCATACGAATTGGGATCAATACCTGATGGACGAGGTTGTGGTTGATGATATGAATATAACCGAAGCAATCATACCGGGCAAGGCCATTGCGAATGCCATTGAAAAAGAGGTACGAGAAAACAATTTTCTGACCAGCCTTCCAGGAGCCAGGTAGTAGTTTGTAGGTAGTAATTTGAGGAGAAGATTTGAGATTAGGTAGATTTTGAAAATTTAGTCCATTCTGAGTGAGAAAATCTTTGTCTGCCATCTCATCAAAATATTGGTGAAATACAAAATGGCGGCCTCATAAAGATGGCTTAACTTCCCCATTTTAAAGTTGTTCTCTAATAATTCCTGAACCGAACATCCTACAGAAATGCTTATGGATAGCAATGTTATAGAACATAAAAAATAAAATGATTCGATCCCAAAACTCTGAATCGTCTTTCAAAATAAGCTAATTACAAATAGTTGAAAATCGGGCTGATTTTGGGCCAGTCCTCTCCTCCCCTGTCTAGACATTTGCCCTTCAAAATCATCAAGAGGCGTTAATATTGGTATGATTTCATTATGCCAAAGCTAATTCGATTCAGGGTTAAATCCTTACCAATGTTTGTTTCGAGCAAGTTTTTGCTCAGACCGTATCCCATTTAAGTACAAAGTAAAAGACCGTTTATGCGAACTTTATGTTTAAAATGACATAAAATTCATAGGTTCGGCTGTAAGTCAATGGGGAAAGGTCTCAGCTAAAATATGCTCGATGCAAACTTTGGAGAATATTTAATATTGACTACATAGAATGAGCGTTGGCAGACTGAAATCAGACCAATATTGAGGTCGCTAGGTGATTTTTAAGGGCAAAAATCTAGACGGGGGGGGGGGGGGGGGGGGGCCAAAATTAGACTGATTTTCAATTGTATGTTATTCGCTTATTTTAAGAGATAATTCTGAGTTTTGGGATCGAATCGTTTTGTTTTCTGATGATCTACAACTTCGCTACGTACGTAGTAAGCCTCAGTAGGTGAGTAAGTTCTTACCGTTTATCAATTTTATTGTGTTTAAGAGTAGTCAGAATAAATTAAAAAACATCTGTATATATTTTCATCGTTTCAACTATTACATTTTCTATTCGTCACGTTTTCGCATGTACCACTACCACGAAGTCTATTTCTTTAATAAACTGTTCATAAGGGTATTTTGTTGTGTTGCTCATTTCTCCCGAAATGTGATCGTATCAACATATAGTAAGCCGTTCGAGTACCCGATTATCAGAGCTGTTCTTTTGCTTCCGAGTCTACCTATTGGTAGCAAAAGCATTGCTTTCACGTTCGAGAGAAAAAAATTTTTGGTCTCCGAAATCAAAATTTCCACTCGCATTTTACGTTTAGACGACCATTCTGAACAACTTTGGTTCCGTGTGTGTGTGTGTGTCTGTCTGTCTGTGTGTCGTGTGTCCGCAAATCCTTGTAACAAGCTTATTTTCACAGTTTTCATCCGATTTGGATGAATTTTCAGGGAATGTGCGAGCTACGGGTTAGACGGTCCCCAATCAGTTTCATTGTTCTCGACTCAATACCTCACTCTGCGCAAGCGCAAACGTAGAGTCTACCAAGCATCATTTTCTCACGCCCTAGTCGTTCGATCTCACTCAAATTTCGATGATATTTGGGGTATGAAAATATGATCATCTTATATCAATTACAACATGATTATATCATTAATAACTACTGCAAATGCGTCATTTTTAAATCCTTGTAACAAGCTTATTTTTCACAGTTTTCATCCGACCTGGATGAAATTTTTAGGGAATGTGCGGGCTAAGGTGTGGACGGTCTCCTATTAGTTTCATTCTTGCATACGTAAATTCCATTATGCTCCATTTTTTTCACGCCCTAGCCGTCCGATCTCGTTAAATTTGAATGAAAGTTGGGGGATGACGATTTGATCATCCCATGTCAATTTCAACATGATTGAATCATTAATAGCTACTGCGCAAGCGCCTATGTAAAATCGTAACAACATCAAGTTCCACTGTTTCCATACGATTTCGATGAAATTGTCAGAGAATGCGCGGGTTAGGTTGTAGATGGTCCCCTATCAGTTTCATTGTTGCCAAATCAATACTTCATCCTGCGCATGCGCAAACGTAAATTCCATCATGTTCCATCTTTTCACTCCGTAGTCGTTCGAGTTCGCTTAATTTTGGATGATATGTAGTTGAAGGAAGATGATTGGTAAACAAGGAAGCTATCTGCCACACCCAAATCGGTAGAATTGAGTCACATTCAGAGTCCCTCGCAACTCAGGTATCGGTAGGAAAAAAGGTAAATAGGACAGTTATCTTCAGTGACCTCATTAGGAAACGGGTTTACGACAGGAGTTAATTTCAATATTCAAATTTATCATTGGCAGCCACACCAACGTCCTTTACGTTGGAATAAGATTTATCCACTTTATCGATCCTTCACAAACTGAAAATTTCCATGTTTACAGGCTATAGCTACTATAAAACCTGAAGAGTCAGAATTCTGGACTGTCGATAAGGACGTCCCTTATGCAGCTCTTCTCTACAGCTCTGTCAATTTTAAAACCTGCGGCGGTGCACTGTTGACGTCTGACGTAGTCATGACCATTTGCTCCTGCGTCGCATCGTACCTTTCGTGAGTCACCAGTGGATACGAATTTTACAACTTATCTAGCATGATTTTCCAATTTTCAAAGACTCGGCAGATTTTCTAAGACAATTGATGTAATGCTAATCTCTGAGATTTCAAAAATTGAAATTTCTGAAAATGTTTTCCTTGGAAATCCATTTTGAAACGATTTCTGGATTTTAACAAGTTAATTTAGTTACTCATGATGCCATAATTTATTTTGAAGAAAATATATATGTATATATACTATTCTAATAAAAATATTAGATAAATATCTATGTATAAGGTAAACATAAATATACTTAATTTAAAATATAATTTAAAAAATGATCGTAAATTACTTTCGTGGGAATCAGTTTCGGAACACAATAACCCTTTGAATAATAATTCGTAGCATTAAAAAATATCATCAACTAATTTATCTGTCTTTTGATTTCATTAATTTTATAGTGATATCAGTGTTGTCGTACTCGACCTTTGCCCATGTGTACTTATCTTATCTTATTAATATATAAAGTTTAACGTCTGTTTGTCGGCTTGTGTTTGTTTGTATGAGCATCAAGGTCGAACAGCTGCACCGATTTTCATGAGGGTGGGCGCAAATTCACAAGCAAGTTCCAGAATATAACTTAGGCTGTATTACAATCCTCTAGACTGACTCCTGTATCGAGGACTCGACTTTTCCTGACGACGTCACCCGGATAAACAACTTTGTAAAAGGAAAAACTGGCGTCGAACTTTTCACGTTAAATACGGATGAGGTGTGTTCACGCCAGTGGCGTAGTTTGAGGAGGGGCAGGGTGGGCAGAGCCCCTCCATAAATTATAGAGGATGCAGAATTTCGTTGTATGGATATAGCCAAATTAATAGTTTTACGCTTCTAACTTCAGTACCTAACACCTTCAATTAAAGAATGTAATTAGTAAAACACAACTACTATTATTATTATTATACGATTCTGGTTGCCAAGCGGTCTTGAGTCGCTCTTAATAAAGACATTTTTATTAGGTTCGTTTGTGTAGGGGCAAAATGGCGAGGATATTGTACAGCCCCACGGAGCATAGTAAAATCACCTAGTCAACAAAACGGAAATGTGGATACTACAAACTGAAATCAAGTCGTTCCCCACTACCTTCTGGGGCGAGCCCATATGCGATTTTTCCCTAGAAAAATATCCATTGTTCAGTATCCACCAATTCCCCTATGAACTTCCCCTACTTTTCACTGCCTACTTGATCGAGCTTGGTTGTTCGTTTCAAAACAGTTTCCCCGTTGTATTATACCATTAATTTACGAATAAAATCCCAGTTAAAATGAAGCAAGAAAATAATAAATAGAAGCCTGCAGTGGAGATTGAAATAGATTAATAGGAAAGATTAAAATAATCTAGTGTAGCAGTATTTCTATTCTAACCTAGCATATTGCAGATTTGAGTTTGTTTACATTTTTTTATGTTTCTTGATCTCGGTTTCATGCCCTGTATTTCATTTCGCGTAGGTAGGTACCTGCTTATATAATACAATATTGTATGATATTGTCCAGAAAAAGTTATTTTTACGCGGAAGTAACAATTGAGGGTAAAACTATAAGACAGCAAGTCCACATAGGTATATGAATTTGCATGCAGTAAATCTAGAATAATAGTATAGGTTAGGTAATAAACCTAGTGCTCCTCAATTCATCGGTAAGTAGGTACCTATTCGTATTTATCGTAATTTTTCACGTTCTGATTAGTTATTTGGATAATATTTTTCCTAAGTAGTATTATGCTTTAATAATCTATAGGTAGGTTTATGAATATGAAAGCGTCCGTGATTTCAGATCATTACAAAAAGCGATTGAGCACCTACCTACTTATTCGAACGTATACAGTTTATATACTCGTATACTCAGCAACAAGCACTAGAAATGAATAGCAAAACTATAAAATAAAATGAAATCCTCGACTGTGGCCCCTCCATAAGAAATGGCTTAGCTACGCCACTGGTTCACGCGTAAAAACTTTCGATAACAAATTCACCGATACCAAAACGATTTTATTGGTAAAAATAGATTTTCCAAAATTGATATTTAAAACGCCTTATTAAAAGTCGGGGAAAGGTTGTATTGAGTTGGTTACACTGAGGGGACGCTTGGTTGATAAATTAGGTAATTAGGTACAAGTTGAAACTTAATTGCTGAAATTTGAATTGTAGCCTTTTTGGGACTGCTGGGTAATATGAAATTGTTCTAAACCATTCATTTTTCTGGAAGTATAGAAAAAAAACTTTTGTTTATACTACGTGCAAGAGAAGCTAGCGGGTACCGCTTCTACTATCCCTATATAAATAATTGACTTTCTTGCTATTCCACTGCTGAACTTCGGAACGAGCCGCCCCGCTTTAATCAGCGGAGTGAACTCTGAACCTAATTTGGTTCTAATTCAACTTGAGATGCTGAATTCTGGAACGGGATCGCTCTGGATATGTCAGAGTACTTATAATTACAACTTGAAGAATCACCCTATTCAGCAAAGTAATATCTGTACCCAGTTTGGTTCCAATCAAACTTAAGATGCTGAAAATTGGAACGGGATGTCATCGGGTGTTTTAGAGTATGAATATTACAACATGAGAAACCATTCTAAACAGCTGAGTGGGCTCTTCAGCTTATTTTGTTCTTATTCAGCTTTTCACATTTACCTATACTGCATTTTTGGACGGGGTCTCTCTGGGTTCGGTACAGCACAACTACAACCTGAGATAACACTCCAATCAGAAACAAGTTCATATTTGGTTGCTGAAATATGAATTGAAGCCTTTTTGTGACTGCTGGGTAAAAATGAAAGGGTACAGATCCACTTCACACAGCACAAAGTGGTATGTAATTACCATAAATCGCCCATACAATATCCAATGTATCAGTATGTAGGTATGTGTGTAATGTATGTATGTAATGCATCTGGGCCGAACAGCTGCACCGATTTTCATAAAGGTGGGTGCAAATTGACGAGTAAGTTTCGGAATAGAACTTAGGCTATATTACAATCCTCTATCGTGATCAGCTGAGTGAGTTCCTAAAGCTACTCTCTATGCTATTAATTTTGCTGCTTTCTGTGATGTAATTTGGCTTGTAGCCTCCGCAGTTACGACACAGTCGGGATACGGTTATTTCAGCAGTCCAAGCACCGACTAACCCGCACCTGTGGGTCCGTGCAACGCACGGGTAACCGGTTATCTTACCTTAATTGACGATCAAGTTCCAGGGATGGTTTTATGCTATATCACAATCCTCTAGATTTACTCCTTCGTCGTAAACTTGGACTTCCCTATTGACGTCACCCGAGTGAACAACTTGGGTGTACTCGTAGTTCCGTATGTGTCCCCACTTTCAAACCAATGTAAATCTGTCATCATACTATCAAAAAATGAATTTCGGAGAACCTCGTCTTTCCCATGTTTTCATGCTAAAATAACTTTCTCCTTTGTGTACATGAGAAATATGAAATTGAAAAAAGTCGGGACGCATACAGAATTTGCCTATTCAAAAAGTTTCGTATGTGTCCCCACGCTATATTCAAATCTATCTAGCGTGTGAATACATCAGAAGGATGTAAATAGTTTAGTAGTCTGGATGCTCGCAAGTTCGCATCTCAAAAATTCATACATCAAGTAGTCAATCCCTTAGTTAAAATTCAGATTAGTTGGACTTGTAGGTCAAAATGATGTGTAATCAAAATGATGTGTAACCTATAGTTTGGAGGTCTGGATGCTCGCAAGCTCGCATCTCAAAAATACGTAACATCAAGTAGTCAATCCTTTAGTAAAAATTCTGGAGCAGACTCAGCCTACCTAAGATAAGGAAAGTGCCCAGTTCTGGTGGTTTAGTTGCCGCTGGTGCTCAGTTCAGGTGAGCCCGACTTTCCGTCGGGGGTCCCTAGTCTGTTGGTAGGTATAACATGCATGATTATTCAAGAGCCTGTATCATCCTACACAACATAATCATCAACTTGATTTAGTCAGAGATCCACAACAAAAGGGTTTTAGGGTCCATTGCTCAACTTACTGAATCACAGCGTGGGAACAAATTACGGATTTTTGGACTTTTGACTTGTCAAATAGTTCCGTATATGTCCTACTTTTTTCAAATCACCATTTCTCATATAGGCGAAGGAGAAAGTTAATTTATCATAAATCCATAAAAAAGAGGAGATTCTGAGGTTTCCGAAACAGCCGTCAAATTCATTTTTTGATAGGTTAATGATAGATTCACATTGGTTTGAAATCGGGGACACATACAGAACTACACCCAACAACTTTGTAACTAAGGAAAAACCGGGCATGCGTCGACCTACTCACGTCAAATGTTAATGGGGTGGGTTCAGGCGTAAAGAACTTTCGATAACAAATTGAACGATACCGAAACGATTTTGTTGGGTTGAGCCGAGCAGTTTCTATTTGAAAAGAGCCACCATCGAAAATTGATATTTGTGACAGCTAGGATGCAGGAGAATAGAGAACTCTTGGTTGATTAATAATGGAATGTTTTATTGGGCCCCCTGGCCAGGTTTTTCTACAGTGCTACCCGGAGGGGGGGTAGCCCCCAGCCGGGCAAGGTTTACATAATATGCTCCACCGGCCTGGTGTGTATACTATACCTCCCCCTCCTGGAATTTTATTTATTTATTTTTATTTTTTTTCTTCTGAAAAAAATTAAACGTCATTGTTTGTCTGGCTGGTTTGATTGATTCGCGTGTAACATTTAGACGATATGATTCTTGACCCAATTACAATTATTTTGATTAGTGTTTGATGTGGAGTGCAAGCGCAGCCGCACCGTTGAAGCAGGACGAGGAGGCGCGCAAAAACGTGGGCGATGAAAAAGGTTACAGGGGGCCATCTGAAAGAAGAAAAGTATTTTAATGTCTTGGTTGAGATATTCGAAAAGAGCAAGAGGCCCCTCTTTTTTGAGGAGGCCGAAATTGAAGTTTGGCATAAAATTTGTTGGCCCTTAAAAGGACCGGTGAAAGGGGGACTTTAGAAAGGCCATTGAAATTGGTGGACCTCTTCTTAGCAGTCTTGGGTCCTAGGGGCGGTGGCGAGAGATTGTCCTGGCTCGGCGAACCTAAGAGACGGGCCGGGGTTTTTTGGGCGTGAGGGGCCGTTTGAAGACAGGCAGAGAGGGCTCCTTCGTTTCGGGAGGTGGTGGGTCCATTTGAGTTTCCACAGACTGGTTGATTGGGCGATGCTCGCCGTGGATGCAACAATCCTTGCAATTCCCAGTCCAGGGAGGCAGCATGATGGCTAGGCGAGGCGATGGAGGCTGGGTGGATAACTCCATCACTGTTGTACCCGGTGATGAAACCAGTAAAATCCGCAGGGGTGGCGCTACAGGGAATGCCTTCATAGGTTGGCGTGGGACTGGTTGAGCCCTCTTCCGTGTTTCAGAGGCGGGAAGCTGGTACAGTGAGTGCATCGATGCAGGTCCTCGGTAGGGCAGCAGAACACTGGTAGGTGTCTGAGAAATGCAGAAGCTCAGCAAGAAAGGGGAGGGGGCCATGAAGTGCAAGCGGCTGGCCAGAGAGTGCAAGCAGTGGCGGTCCGTTACAAGGGCATCTAGAGGCAGTGGGCATTAGAAAAATGTGCGTAGTGGCCAGGCCCAAGGCAGCTTGAAGAGTTAAAGCTCTGCAGAGGGGAAGGGCCACAAAGAGAGCGCTGGTCACAGTGAACTGTGGAAGGCGCCTTATAGGTCTGTAAGTCAAGCTGGTACCAAGGGCAAGGCCGTGAAGAGAGCGCTGCCAACAGTGGTCACTGCAGGCTGCCTTGTAGGTGTAGGCCATCTTTGAGTGAGGACCCGTGGAGGTAGGGCTGGTAGCGCCGGTAGAAGTAGCTGGCTTGTGGGTTGAGACAACGCTGAAGAGCAGGCCGCTAGATGAAGGTAGGTACCAAGTGTTTTGGGCAGTCCTGGAAGGCTTGGAGAGCAGTAGTGTTTGGTCGAGTGCTCAAGATGGAATGGTTTCTCCGCAGGGCCGTTTGAAGGCGTCAGCTCAGCGGGAGAGGGAAGAGTGCTGGGGGTTTTGCTTCGATTGCTGGAGGGGGTGCGCCATGTTAAGCAGGAGCAGTAGAGGGAGGAGTGAGGTGGGGGAATCGCCTTTGATTGGAGTCCACGATTTCGATGGGGGTGGATGGTGGAGTAGAGTTGATTCTGCAAAAGAGAACGGCAGCGGTCATTTGACTTTGACTTGGGAAGCTTTGTTGACCAAATGCTAAGGAAGGGATGACTTCGTAAAAGCAGCAAGGCCGGTGTTCAGAACGCCGTGGTAACCAGTGTGACAGCTAGGATGCAGGAGAATAGAGAACTCACGGTTGATGAATAATGAAATTATTATTGGGCCCCCTGGCCAGGTATTTATACAGATCTGTCCGGAGGGAGGGTAGCCCCTAGCCGGGCAAGGTTTACATGATAAGCTCCACGAGTCTGGTGTGTATCCTACAATATTAAACAATACTCAACAGAAATCTTGAGTTTTAGTAGCTAAGAGTCTATATTGAGGTTGAAGAAACGTGAGCACTTTTACCTATCGCTGAAAAAATTAGACCGATTTCTTTCCAAAACAAGCCAGAGTGAAATTGGACCAACAGGTGATGAGAAATTAACGATATGAGAAATTCACGTTTGCATGTGCGCAGGCTAATGTTGATTCAACGGCATTGAAAATTATAGGGGACTGGCTAAGAGCTTACCCACACAACCCCTGAAAACTTCATCGGGGTTCGGCTGAAACTCGGTATAGTTTTGGGCGTGATGAAGGTATACCACAAACAGATATTAGCCAGACACACAACCAAAATTAATCAGCGATCTCGGAAACGTAAAAAGCAACTGACAGTTTTTATTAGAAGCAGAAGAAGACTCATCTAGACAGATTGTTGTGACATGGCGAGATGCTCAACAAATTTAGGATACCTAAAAAAAATAAAAATTGTCCCTATAGCATCTTTCTGGACGGATTGTTGGTTCCTATCACAATAGGTAGGTACTTTAATTTTATAAACAAATATGAAATCACCTAACTCATTTCTCCCGACTAGTTAAATTTATATTTTTTTAGCTGAATATTGGGTGCCGGTTCGGTATGTGATCTACATGTGATCTTCATCGGCGTTTCTGGTTCGGTATGCGATCTACAATCAAAAATGTTTTAATTAAATCGTAAAATGCTCACCTTAGAAAAAGCCTTGATATCTGTCAGCAGTAATTAGTAGGCAGCAATTTATATTTTTTTAGCTGAATATTGGGTGCCGGTTTGGTATGTGATCTACATGTGATCTTCATCGGCGTTTCTGGTTCGGTATGCGATCTACAATCAAAAATGTTTTAATGAAATCGTAAAATGCTCACCTTAGAAAAAGCCTTGATATCTGTCAGCAGAGCAAGAAATAGGTCCGGGCTTACTCAGGCTTACTGTTCTGTACTTTTGCCAGCAAAAGGAGTCCAGGTGTGATTGTAGGTGGGTGATGTTGCGGCACCCCCCTCATTTTCTTCAACAATTCACTTTAGCGTCAACCATGACCTCTATATTAGTTGGGTGTGGGCACTTGTACTTGGGTCTACGTAGAATGCCTGATGGCTTACAGTTTTGTGTATGAACCCACCTTTGGTCTAGTCAATAAACCACGGTCAACTAGGAACTGATGGCACAAGATCTCGTCAGGAATCACTTTGGTGTAAAATTCATGAAACTTCATAACACTAATTTTCACACAATTACATAATTTATTATCACAGAAATATCACAGATTGAAACGGATGGGAACCGGCGAACGCTAACGCGGAAAACTGAAACCAGACTCGGGAGGCTCATGTTTGAAGATCACGGGGAACAGCGGCTGAAAACTCGTAGATCGGGCGAAGGACACTCACCGAACCGGCACCGAATATTGCTCAAACACAGAGTTTAAACTGTAAAAAAGAACATTCAAAAATCTATGTACAAAATTATGCTGAAAATTTTAATTAAATATCATTGAAATTTGCTAAAACGAAATCCATAAAAACTGCAAAAAAAGATTAAAATCCAAAATCTCTTATTGAATAACAGATTACTACGAGTATTTAGGACGAGTTTTTGCCATGAAATTGGTAGTTAATCATTTCTTTTCACTTGAAGTCCTCAATTATCAAAACATAATACTGTACGATAATTTACTTAAATTCGCTCATACGATTATGCTGCAACTTATTTTCTTCACATGTCAATATTTCAAGCTCTCATCAATTTCATCATATAGGTTTTACGCATAAAATAAAAGCCTTTCGACCTTTCAACCTTTCGAAAGTTAGTGAAACGGGTTAATGCCTACGTTAGGTACCTCCTTATCACTTTCGTCAACATATAATTTAAATTCCTCTCCCTTTCTGGTGTCAGTATTTATGTCGGAAAGGGTTAAGTATAATTCGCCTTTTGTCTGCGGAAATGTATCAGTACTTACGCAATTGAATAAAAGTCCTAGGTGGCCATTAGGTAGGATTGTTGCCGTGTGTCCAGGGAAAGATGGGATCGTACGAGTGGTAAAAGTTCGGACCTCTACTGGAATAATTGGTTGTTCTCCCCATATATTGAGATCATCCTTCCCTTATCGTTTTTTTTTTTTTTTTTTTTTTTTTTTTTTTTTTTTTTTTTTTTTTTTTTTTTTTTTTTTTAACACAGAATGTGTTTTTGCGATGACCTACCGAAAAAAAATCGTCACAAAAAACCGACAGAAAAAACCGTTATGCGCCTTTTATAATGATTTTCACGTACAACCAAGCCGTTGGTAGGGAAATGGAACTTCCGCAATTTTAATCACACAGAAATCGTTCACCATTCGTTGGAAAGCTCCTGATTTATCCAACCATATTATTATATGTTAACTATATATATGTTAACTACTGCGAAGTGCGTGGCCATCAACCTGAGTTATGAGCATGGTTATTTGAATCAATTGTTTACACACAGATGATCATTCTCAATAATTGATATTGTCAACATGATTGCAACCGCTTGTAAATTTTCTTATGATTTTCACGTACAACCGAGCCGTTGGTAGGGAAATGGAACTTCCGCAATTTTAATCGCACAGAAATCGTTCACCATTCGTTGGAAAGCTCTCAATTTATATAGTATTTTTCTTGTAGTTACATATTTATTTATATAATATTTATAGGGTTTTAGACCAAATTAAATGTCTAACAATTATTTATTTTATTATTGCCAAATATTGTTATTATTCACGTGCAACCAAGACGTTGGTAAGGAAATAGAATCATCGCAAAAACACATTCTGTGTTCCTATGATTTCATACAGAGTATGGAAAAAGAAATAAACCGGGGGGTGCAGGGTTTTTTTTTTTTTTTTTTTTTTTTTTTTTTTTTTTTTTTTTTTTTTTTTTTTTTTTTTTTTTTTTTTTTTTTGTTCCCCCTTAATGAGTAGATTCTTTTTTGTTTGTTCTTCTCTTTATGGGTCATATTTATTCATTATTACTCTTAATCTCTTAGTGTTATATTTATTAACCTGTTGTGCCTTTGCACCTTTATATTTAATAATCCCTTATACCATTATATGTTGCAAATATTTATTACCAATTTTTTATCAATTCTTTATAACGAATGACCGGCTAGAGTTCCCTCCCGCCTTACTGGAAGCTTGAACTCTCTTCCCCCCTCCCACCAACACACCAGAACGCGTGAAAACTACTTCCGCCAGTATCCGTTTGCCACCCCGTCCGAAAAGTGCACTATCGAATCACTCCACTATTTGCTCCGTGCAGCGCCTCATATAAACGTTATTTCGGTATTTAACCCGCGCCAAAATTGTGCAGCCACGAAGAGAGAACGAACGACGAGAACAGACAGACAGGGCGCCCTGTGAAGTAAGAAAAAGAAGAACTACAAGATAAGCGTTGGTGTTGTCTCATTTCAAGCTTCCAGGATTGTCCCTCCTTTTGTTTCTATGGTTTCGATTTTTACATAATTCATTTCATACCTAGCTTGGGTTATAACACTCTTCTTAGGATTGAGATAAAAATTCCGTTCTTGCTGTGCTCGTTGGCCAGCACTTTTTGAGCACATTAAATCGGTCAAATTTCAAAAAATGTACTAAAAAATCACAAAAATGGCCAAAAACTGCTAAAAATCATTAAAGTGATATTTTTTAGCTGAATATTGGTCAAATAAAGTTTATTAACTATAAAATAGAACATTCAAATATTTATGTACTGAAAAATGCTGAAAAATGTACTTAAATATCATTAATATTCGCTAAAAAATCGATAAGAACTGCAAAAAAAACTGAGAATCCAAATCCTCTTTGGAATAGCAGATTATTATTTAGAATACGTTTTTCCTTCATAAAATTAATAGTTAACAATATCTTGCACTCAAAAAGCTCAAATTTCAAAACAATTTAACATTATACAATACGATAATTTACGAAAATTCGCTCATGCGATCATGCTGTATGACTGGAACTTTTTATTATCACAATCGCAAAACCAAATCACAATTGAAGTTGTAGCACAATGGTTTTTTGTAACGTCTCAACTTAAAAAATAGCATATGCAAGCGATTCCCCAACAATATCGAGCTTTGATACCTATTAGGATTTGCCAATATGTATAGAATCTCACGCACATAATGCGGAGTACCTAATAAATATACTTAATGTTTTATTTTTAATTTTTGTGTTAAAATTTATTTTCAAGGCGACCGACAGCTCAACAACACGGGTCTAGTCTTTCGTTAGGTCCCTACCATCGAATACGTGAAATGAGCTTGAAAACGCTGCAAATTATTACACAAAGGTTTATTATTTCTGCATCATACAGACCTTCTACGTAGAAAACTGACCGTAATTATTTAGCCTCACTTATAGTAGGTATATTTACTAGGTATCGAAACTCGGGGCTTCGTGCTTCCAATATTTGGTTCACTCGTTCACTGCATTACAGCTCCAGGACCCCATAATTTTACGCTTTATAGTAAAGTTGAGGAAAAAAAAAAAAATAAATAAATAAATGGGGCCGTCTAGGGACACCCGAAGGAAGCGAAGCTTTATATCATAAAGCGTAGAATAGAATTATGAGTATTTTCATACTCATAAACAATCTCTTCTAATTGGAATTAATTTCATCACACTCTCTCTCTCGCCTTCCCTCCCCTCCCTTCCCTCTCACTCCCTCCGCCTCGCCCTCCCTCTCACTCTCTCTCCCGCCCACCCTCTCCCACCCACAAGGCGTGCGCGCGTTCGTCAGTCTAACACTCAAAGCCTTGAAAAAGAAGACACTTTTTCGCCCGTTTTTGGCCCATAGCATCTATGCGAGTAAAGCGATCGGGATGATTAAACGTTAGGACCAACTAGGTCCCCAAATGGAGTCTATGTGCGAAAGAACGGGGTTTTTAAGTCAATTCTTAGGCCTTTTATGGCCCGGACGGCGGACGGCGAACGGCGGACGGACATTTCAAATTTGGATTCTACGTACCTTGAAACGTAAAGTGACAAAGTTTGAGGGGGGGGGGGGGGTTATACAAAAATTTTGCTACACGATCACATAGGCTTATTATTGAAAATAATAAACCAAAGTAACTTTTTCTGTTCAAATTATTATTTATTCTATGTATCAGAAATTGGCTGTAAATATACTAATTAAATTCTAAAATCCTGGCCTCACCAATAATAGGTACCTATACTGTTGTGTACAATTTTCACCAGATTTTCATTTTTACACTAATAGATGAGACTAATACATGCTTATTTATCGGGATATCCTAATAATGATCGAATGATTTGCATAACAACTACATTAAACTGTCGTGTGATAATTTGAGGGTTTTCAAGATCCTCCTTCTCGAACGAGGACTGGGAGACATAACAAACTCTAATTCTCACAATTATGTTTATTTTTTGCAATGTTCTTCATTTATTTTAGGTCTTATTTTGGAGGAGGTAACAAAATCTTTAAAGCAGCATTTGCCTTGAAGGAAGACATAGATGATCCAATTAAAGTCAAGTTCAACATTGCCTACTATCCCTACTCAAAAAAGGCGCCTGATTTTGAAGATACCAGCGAACCCGTTCGCATAGATAACAAGGATAAAAAGCAGCTCAAAAACGAAAGATGCATGGAGGCATTCAAGGATGCTACAAAAAACCTCAACAAACAATGGGAACAAAGAACTAGTATAGCACTTATAAGGTAAGTTACGTCTACTTATATCATTCACCAACTCCCTTGTAAATATCACTCACACGAAAAGGTAAGAACAGGAGTTGAGTGGCAGAGGAGTTCCTTATTTTAATTATTTTAATGAATATAAAATAAGCCACACACCATGATCTCTCCCAATAGAGAAAAAAAAATACCCAAATAATGGCCTCTTTAAATTGGAAAAATCCCCTCACAAACAACGTCGAGAAAACCACCACTCCTTCTCTGGCTTGCTGTCTCTGAGGCATCCATCCCAAGTTCATTTTCATTTTGGTTTATTATTTTTAATAATCAATCTTTGTAATCGAACAAGAAAACAAAATTTACCCCCCCCCCCCCCCCCCACAAAATTTTGTTAGTTTACATTTCAAGATTCGTAGAGTCCAAAAATCAAATTAAAAAATCCGTCTGTCCGCCGTACGCCGTCCAGAGCTTTTTTTCCAAAACTACCGGATCAAAGTTTATGGAATTTGGCCCAAAAAACATACATCGGCAAGGGGATGTGCCAGTAACGACGGCATCTGTTTTGATCAACCCTAAAGGGTAGTAATTGAGGGCTAACATATTCAAAAACCGAGATCTCGAAAACTTTCAAGGTAACAGTGATGATTTTTTGCTTGACAAAATATGCAGGAAAAATAACTAAAGGTGTCACAATCCCGAACTCTTAATTTATTCTGACATAAGATTCTAATAAACAAAGTCAACTGTTTCTATGTTGTCAAGCAACATAAAGTTCAGATGTTTAATTAACACTAGAGGTTGTTACACTCCCCCTTTCTTGAGAATGCTCTTCAGTCCTGGTAAAATATTTCAAGACGTTTTTAATGGCTGCAATTTGTTCTTCACGGTTTTCTTCATCTTCATAATATACGGCTTTTGGGTAATTATTCATCAAGATGACACGTTTTACTCGGTAAGGTCCCTTGACAACCAGTACGTGGTCTCCTTCTTGTAGTAAGTCAAGCTTAATTTGAGCTTGATTATAATTAATTTTATGGCAAAAAACGTATTCTTAATAATAATCTGCTATTCAAAAAGAGATTTTTTTTTAGCTTTCTTAAAGCAAATTTCAATGAAATTTACTTAAATATTTCAGTATAATTTTGTACATAAATTATTCAATGTTCTATTTTACAGTTAATAAACTTTATTCGAGCAATATTCTGCCAACAAATATAAATTTAACGATTTTCAGCCGTTTTTAGCCATTTTTAGTTAATTTTTCAGCATATTTTTTGAAATTTGACCGATTTAATGTGCTAAAAAAGTGCTGGCCAACAAACTCATCCTTTTATTTGAAGAGCTTGATTTATTGACGCAAGAACAGAATTTATTCACATCTCAATCCTACGGAGAGCTATCGTCTGGAATATAACATATACATTAATATATATATACATATACATATATATACGTATGAAAAAACGTTAAATTCTAGGTTTGTTGCGTAGGTACGTATTTCATGGTGCACCGCCTTTCCGGAAGGTTATGAGAAGGGAAAGAACGAACATCTCTCGCTTCTCTTTTCTAAGAATCACTTACCAGTGAATAACACTAAAAAACCACAGACTACTTAGAAATTTTCAATTCTGACCCATAGGGGAGTTTTTGGAGGAGGGGTTTCGGAAGGGGTATCTTTGACATCACTGAACAAACTGGGGAACTGGCGAATCTGATTGGGGGGAATCTGTTTAGATTACGTCAACCTCAATCACAGGCTATTACAATTTTTTCTAGCCTCAACCACAGGGAGTTGTTTGTGGTATGGAAAAAAGGGAGGGGGTGGTTAAATGGAATAATTTGGTGATCACCGAGCGTACTGGTGGATATTCGGACGAATGAAATTGGATTAGTCTCAAAATACGACAGGGCGGCCGAAGACGTGCGTGGTTCTTTTGCTCCCCTAGTAGTGTCATGTGATGGGGCCCTCCATAAAGAGTTCTCTGTGTTCCTGAAGCGGATGGCACACTGTCGGAAAAGTGGAATAGACCTTTCTCCCGTGTGTTAGGGTGGGTCCACACAAAAATTCAGATAGGTATAATCAGGGCCATCAATCAGCGGATTCGAGGAACACGGCGAAAAATTAGGTGTCTTGGGACGGAAGACGGGGCAGGGGCTATCGGGGAGGAATACGAATGAGGGAAGACTTTGGTGATGCAGATGAGGAAGAAAATACATCACCGGAAAATACGTTAATTTATTTCGTTGATATTTTGTTAAAACAAATTTAACAATAAAGATTGATTTGTTAAAAAAAATATATATATTCACTTTCTGTGAATATTCACTTTGCTTCACACAATTCACACGTACAGATTGTAGTTACAATATGTACTGACAAACATTCTCGGAACTCAAACCTAAGAAACAAACGTCTGCCAAAATGGGTGTGGTACATAGCTTCTTCGCTTACCTATCATCTTCTTCCAACTATCACCCAAATTTAAGCGAACTCGAACGACTAGAGAGTGAAAAGATGGAACATGATGGAATTTACGTTTGCGAATGCGCGGAATGAAGTATTGGTTTGGCAACCATGTAACTGATGAGGGACCATCAACAACCTAACCCGCGTAATCTCTTTCAATTAAATCGAAATCGGATAAAAACAGTGGAAATTAAGGTCGTTACAAGGATTTCACATAGGCGCATGCGCAGTAGCTATGATTGATACAATCAAGTTGAAATTGATATGGGATGATCAAATCGTCATCCCCCAACTATCGTCCAAATTTGAGCTAGATCGGACGACTAGGACGTGAACAAATGGAGCATAATGGAATTTACGTTTGCGCATGCGCAGAGTGGAGCATTGATTTCTCAACAATGAAACTGATAGGGGACTGTCTGCACCCTAGCCCGCATATTCCCTAAAAATTTCATCCAGGTCGGATGAAAACCACTCCCTCTCCACAAACACCCCCTATGTTTCAGATTAAAAATATTCTTGATAGGTGACCCAAAAGAATGTTCAGACTAATCCAACTTCATTCGTCTGAACATCAGATCACCAGTTCGTTCGGTGATGACCAAATTATTCCATTTAAGGTCATTTTGCAAGATGGCGGACAAATAGCGTCACTGCGAGATGACGCTGGTACTAATGCTCGAATTCACAAAATTTTTATTTTTATTTATCACCCCGAAAATTCTTTATTTCGCTCCGATATGATATTTTTCAGAGTTCTCAAAATTTTCGAGTTATTCAGTGATGAAGGGTCGGATCGTCAGTTCTGTCACGTGTCCCCAGGACACAAAGGTGAACTATCTTTAAAAATATTTACTTTGAGCATTGAACTTCTGAAAGTTTCTGATATACCGATAATATATTACATAGATTCTTACATAGACTCTTAAATCCAACAGAATGAGGGCGAGGAATATTTTTTCCCCCATTCATATTAGGCTCGGAAGCGTTGTCACCCAAACTTTGAATCATGGGGCAGCCCCTTTTTGGCGGCGCGTATGGCGGTTCGGGAAATATGCGGAAGAGCGCCCTGCTGCTATTAACATCTTCAGTTGAGTTTGAAGTTCCATCGAAAAAAGCCGCAGGTAAGCTCAACGGCACATTTTTCTCGTAATTAAGCTATAATAAACGCAAAACCGTTGTGTACCTTTATTGTTCATCATTCCTGTCACTTGTTTATTCCATGTTTAAGCATTAAAAAAAAAAAAAACAACCTAAGCAGATGAGGTAGTATTTCCATGGAGCACAAATTCAACCAGTTACTCAGAACAGTTGTAAATATCCAATATGGCTGCCAACTGATCGGTAATACGCGAAAACGTCATTCCTGTCACGGTCAGTTCTGTCACGTGACAGGACCTGACAGTGTGTGACAGGAATGACGATTTTTAATCAGTTCTCTCGTTCGTTCTTTTTGCTCCTTTCAACAAATATTATGCAAGTTCAAGCTTTGCAACTTTTAAATCCTCTGTAGAATTCATATTCCCAATACCAAATTAATTTCAAAGTGGGGTTTCCATTCTTTTCACGGGTTATTGAATTCTATAAGGACAGTTCGGCAACGTGCTATTAGCGAATTTTCTTAGAAAATTATGCTATTCCGAAATTTTTAAAATAGACATGTTCTTCATCAAAATCTGTTTGAAGGCATTTTGAAATTATTCCTGAATTTTAACACTGTACATATGTGTCATTCCAGATGATAAGTCTTGATAGGATTGAGATAAAAACCTCGTTCTTGCGCCAAAAATTAAGCATTCCAAAAGAAAGGATGAATTTGTTGGACAACACTTTTTGAGAACAGTAAATTGGTCAAAATTCAAAAAATTTACTAAAACAATCACGAAAGTTACAAAACCGGCTAAAAATCATGAAATTTCTATTTTTTAGCAGAATATTACGCAAAAAAAGTTCATCAACCATGACCAAGGTCATTTAGGAATTAAAGCTCAAACTTACGCTGAGAATTGTACTTAAATTTCATCATAAAGTGTGCTAAAAAGTCGATAAAAATTAAAAAAAAAAAACTAAAAACTTAAAATCTTTGAATAGAAGATTATTTTTTACAACAAGATTTTCCTCAATAAAATTAATCGGTAACAATTTTTTTGCGCACAAACATCTCAAATTACAACTTAATTTAACTGAAGTGTAATACGATAATTATGGGAAATTCGCTCATACGATCATGCTGGAAGACTGGAACTTTTATTTTCTGTTAGTGACCCATGATGTACTTCAGTTCTTTGATATTAGGTCTGGATATATAATTGGGCATTACATATTTTCCGGGTTTTCCTTTTTCTGCGCATCTTAATTCTCGTTTTTACAATTTTCTGTCTTCAGAATGGTCCCTCAGAAGAAGAAAGAAACACCAGAAGAAATAAGAAGAAGAATCGAAAAAGGATTTTCCCTTTGTTTTACTGTATAATCACACATTTTTTGTTGGTTCTTTATACTCAGTAAAGTGTTCTATTTTGGATATACCTATTGTGTGAGAATATTTTTAATGTTAAACAAGTTTCCTGTACTGTAATTTTCCTGTCTATTTTTGATATTTTTGCGTTTTGTTCCTTTTTATAGTTCAGTTTCCTGAATATTTCTCAGTAAATCTCTTTATAAATCTTGTTCCTAGGTAAGTTATTTATATTTCTGCAAGAGAATAGATTCAGACTGATCTCTACAGTAGGTCGCATCTACTGTCCTTCCTATATGACTCAACTTCTCTTCGTAGTCAATAGTTGAAATATTTTAACTGTTCTAAAGAATTTTGTAATAAATACAATATTTTCTACGAACCTCCCGTGTATTTTGATCTCCTTTCAGGTCTTATTGTAAGTGAACGCATACATTAAATTATGCTGGACACCCTCCTTAGTTCAGATCCCGTCATTTCTGTCACATGTTAGTCATTTCTGTCACACTGCATAAAACTCTCATAAGTATTCTATAAAATGAAATTTCAAATGATCCATTATCACATCTTCTTCCAAAAGATCTTCTTTTGTAGATACCGTCTTTGAATGAAATGCCTTCGTCTTTAATTGTACTTA
The DNA here is from genome assembly GCA_030762985.1 of Adelphocoris suturalis. Classification (NCBI taxonomy): domain Eukaryota; kingdom Metazoa; phylum Arthropoda; class Insecta; order Hemiptera; family Miridae; genus Adelphocoris; species Adelphocoris suturalis. The sequence goes on along the minus strand of CM061042.1, from coordinate 59,887,095 downwards.
ATATGTAATATGAGATACGTGAGAATGAAATTGACCATCAAAATGGTAAAAAACTGCAAAATTCTTTAATTGAAAAATTATGCTCAGCAATCATTGCCGTAAGTAATACCAGACTTAAGCGAAAAACCAACAACGAGAACTTCAGAGTGACTTAATCATCAAATACAGGCGTGACAGGACTGACGCTTTGCAACAACTTTTAGAGCTTCTACTTGGAGAAAAAAATTGAAAAACTCAAAATCCAGCTCGGCCGTTTTAGGGATGGGTTCCCAAAAGTTTCCTAGAACGAAACAAAGTTTTTCCAGCGGATTTTAATTACATCGGGTTGACAAATTTTTCTTGAGTCAATTTGTAAGCCATCTTGCAAAGCGGCCTTAACCACCCCTGCCCTTTTTTTTCCTTACCACAAACACCTCCCTGTGATAAAGGCTAGAACAAATTGTTATAGCCTGTGATTGAGGTTGACGTAGTCTAAACAGATTCGACCAATCAGTTCCCCAGTTTGTTCTGTGATGTCAACGATACCCCTTCCGAAACCCTTCCCCCAAAAACACCCCATATGGGTGGGAATTGGAAATTTCCAAGTAGTCTATGTTTTTTTAGTGTTATTCGCTGGTGAGTGATTCTTAGAAGAGAAGCGAGAGATGTTTTTTCCCTTCTCTTCTGGGAAGGCGGAGCACCACGAAATACGTACGCTAAACCAGGAAATAAAGAACTTTTAGCCAATTTTCGTAGAAAATTAAACTATTGCTATGGCTCCAAAAATTCTCAAATCAAAATTGTCGAAATTGAAATCTGTTTTGAGGCATTTTGAAATAAATCCTAGAATTCAACACTTTTTCTTGCGTGTGTATATTTATACTTTGGCACAGATGTGCGGAGAAAAATAGCACATATATAAAGATAAATTACAAGGAAAAACTCAGTTATAATATTTCGGCTTTTGCCTTTGTCAAATAGTAGAGTAGAAGCCAATATATATATATATATATATATATATATATATATATATATATATAGGTATGTACACTTTTATATATAACGTAATCTAAACATATTCGTCCAATCAGATCCCCAGTTTGTTCAGTGATATCAAAGATACCCCTTTCCAAACCTCCTCCCACAAAAACACCTAAGATTTTCATCCACAATGACGCCCAAGTACCTTGCATAGGCCTCTTTCCAATTTCGGGCATGGACACGACTTTGAACCCCCATTATTGCTGCTATGAAGGTTCAAAACATGCAGCATATGCGACCTACTTTGGGATTTCGAAAATACCAAATATTTCGTTTTGTAAATCTTCCCTATCATTTGCAGCAAAGAAGCGAAATGGATGTACGTAGACCTCATATTCTAGAAGTTCACGTTTCATGATAGTACTGTTATGTTACAGGTTAACTGGAGAACGAAACGAGGATTTGGGATATGCCCCTTATGTTCCCTGGCCACCAATTCCGCTTACGTATGATATGCAATTAAAGGAATTTGTAAGTTCATTTATGTTTTATTAAGTAAAAACTGTTTAAAAAATCATTCGAAACTAATTAAAATTTGTTAAAACGTGACAAAGCCTCCATAGCATCAACATTTTTACTAATTACCATGTATCAACGGTAGATAAATACCACATCACTATATTCATCGTTTCCCCCTCCCCCTACCCTTTTTAGCGAATTTTGGTAAAAAATGAAGATATTGCAATGGCTTCAGAATTTTTAAACTCAAAATTTTTCGTAAATTTCTTAATTAAATCCGTTTTGAGGCATTCTGAAACGAACCCTTGAGTATTCATATGTATATATTTATACATACGATATATATATATATATATATATATATATATATATATATATATATATATATATATATATATATATATATATATGTGTCCCGACTTAAGTTCATCAAACTCTGAGAGTCAATTCTAGAGCTCATTTCTTATCGAAAGTTCCCCATAGAGATTTTTTTAGACGCTTTGTTTTTGAGCAATTTGATTTTAAAAAATTTTGTGTTTTCGACCTTTTGTCACAAACACGGTCATAACTCCCTGAATTTGCTGTGTCAATTCAAATTAGAGGATACCGTTTAAAAGTGCATTAAATCTTCTATCTCTTTATCTCTTTAAAAAATCATATCACTGTGAAATTCCATGTGATTCAAATTTTTTTCTTTTACGTACATGGTTTTCATTTTTTAATTTTCCATTTTTCATGGTTCATTTTATTTTTCCATTTCAGGTATCTAGTGGTAAACTTTGCTTCCAACCCTTTGGGACAGTACTTAACACTCGTTACGTCTTCAAACTTTACATTGGATTTTTTTCTTTTTTTTTTTTCTTTAGTAAGTGCCAGATTCTTTTCAACAGTCCCACTGTATTCAAAAAACCTACACATTGATACTAATAACCTTCTTTTTCATGCTGAAAATCCACGTGAAAATTAGTTTGGCATCAAGTAGATGGGAAATTCATCGCTCTTTCCAAAGATGTCCTTGTTCTTGAGTTCACAGTGATTTTAAGGGGAGTTATGGCCATTTTAATGTAATAAAGTACAAAACACGAAAAAGTTACCGCGCAACCATCAACGAGCACAATGAAACGTAGTTATCATTGGTCTTATAATACGGCACACTCATACGGTGGATACAGCTTTCGTACAAGTACGCAACCACGAGAGACATTTTATGTCTTTGCGCCCCCTTTCCCCTTCCTATAAAACCCCGTATTGTACTTTTGTTTGTGGAAATTTATTGCAAAAACACGTTTTTAAAAAAAAAATATTTTTTTATTCAAATAAATTTCAAAATACAATTTTGTTTTACTCATTCCATAATTACATCATTATTATCATCAGAATTTGTATCGCTGAGTAATAGCCGATGATGAGAAAAGTACGATGTGTAGGCTAGAGTTTGTATATTTGACACATTCCGCGTAAAAACTCCATCGACGCACGTCATATTTCGTGTCGTCGAGATTTCCGGAGAATTGTTCAATTCACACCCAAAAGTTTCAGTCATAAATTTACGAAACGCTAACCCCTCTTCAGAACGCAAGTCAATGTTGAAATCACTTCGAAACCCAACGAGTGGAAGCAGAACAAATGGTAGAGTCGCACGATGATCGCATTGCCTCATTGTGTGAAGCACTGGCCAAACAGCGGTGTTTGAGGGCGCGGTGCCTTTTGAGGGTGCAGCGCTCGGCGGAGCACCTCCTTAATTCCATAAAGGAAACCCTTCCGTTATGATTGACTGTCTATGAAGACTTAGACGGGTTTTCCATACAATCCTATCTTTTGTTTCTTATTTATTCGTTAAAAGTATTGATTAGAAACCGACAAAGAAAAAGATCGACAATTGATTTGTTAGCTGATCTGGGATCGGTCAGTTGTGTTTAGAAGTCCCTCAAGGGGCTACATACCAAATCTCAGAATCGTGGGATCATTAGGGAAAAAACTGGATTCTAGAGCCACCCAGCTGATCTGGGATCGGTCAGTTGTGTTCAGAAGATGTTTTTTCATTTATGTGCCATAGTAAAGTCATAAAATGTCAAAAAACTGTTTTTTCCATGTTTTTTGGAAAAGAAGAAACAGGCTTTGTGACTTCCCCAGAATCTCACCTTTCCAACGGTATAGTCAATTTTACTTTTGCTTAGCTAATTACGGAAGAATATCATGTTTTAATGTCGAAAAACATGAGTTTTTCAATGAAATCGAGAGTTTTCGTGAAAAATGACCCTCTATGAAAATACGAGTTTGGGGCCGATTTCTACGTATTTTTTAACGCAGAATCGATTGATAACATTTGCAGATCTACACTTACTTAGTTAGGTATATCTGAGTTTTACACTTTAACTAACTAGTTTTACCCTCAAAAACGTTTAAAAGTAAGCATAACAAACAAACTAAAAATTCGTGAGCTAAAGTGTAAAACTCGGTACCACCTAATTTGGGGAGATCTACAAGTGTAACCATTCGATTCAGCATTAAGAAATAAGTAGAAACCGGGCAAAAATTCGAATTTTCATAGAGGGTCATTTTTCATGAAAACCCTCCACTTCATTGAAAAACCCATGTTTTCGACATTAAAACATAATTTTCTCCCCTTTTAGCTAACTAAAAGTAATACTGACTATACCATTGAAAAGGTGAGATTCTGGGAAAGTTTTTTCTGGTAAGTGAGAGTCAAAAAACCTGTTTCTTATCGGCAAAAAAAAACATAAAAAAAGCTTTTTTTCAAAATTTCTCAAAATTTGAACTTTGGACAATTTTTCCATCTTCTAAGTCATGTTAAAATTTTTTATTTTGCCATAAGAAGATTGAAAATTTAATGCTCTTTCCAATGTCATCCTCAAATTTTAATTTACACAGCAAATTAAGTGAGTTATAGTGAAAAAGGTCGAAAACAAGAAAAAATCTAAAAAATTAAATTGCTCGAAAACAAAGCGTCTAAAAATCTCCAGGAGAAACTTTCGATCAGAAATGAAGAAATGAGCTCTATTCAAGATGAACTTGAATCGGGAGACCCTGTATATATATATATATATATATATATATATATATACTGGTAGTATATATATATATATATATATAGTATATAGTATATATATATATACTGGTGGTTCTCACAGAGAAGATCAGTTTCGAATCAGTTTTGAGTTTACTTTGAAAAATGAAGTGTTCGAATCGAACTGGAAAAAAAATCACAGATGCTCTCTATATCGTATGTATTGAGATTCGATGCAAATCCAAACAGTAGCGCCTTTATTAATTAAGAAAATAAATCATTAAAAACTTTGGTGGACAGATCGATGACACCATGTCAGGCTGATGATACGACCCGTAGATTCTGACCATTTCCATCATCACCCTGTCCTGGATTTCCTTCAATTTGTTTGGTTGCGGGCAATACGAGAACAATGGATTAATGAATGCTAGAATACGGGAATACTTGAAAATAAAATAAAATCAAGGTTACAGTCATGCAGCATGTTTTTGTGAGCGAATTTTCTTTAGTTATCGTATATTATGATGTTACTTTGTTTTAAAATTTGAGCACTAAGAGTGCGAAGAAATTGTTCACTATCAATGTTATTGCCAATCCAGTCATGCTGCATGATCGTATGAGCGAATTTTCGTAAATAATTGTACTATATTATGTTTCATTGTTTTGAAAATGGAGGACTGAGTGAAAATAAATTGTTAATTACAAATTTTATGGCATCAAAAAACTCATAGTGCTCATAATGATTTTCTTCAAAAAAGATTTTGGATTTTAAACTTTTTTTTGTAATTTTATCGAATTTTCGTATAAAATGAAGCTATTGCAATAGCTCTAAACATTCTAAAATGAAAAGTTTCGAAAATCTCCATTGAAATCCGTTATGAGACATTCTGAGACAAATCCTAGAGTTTAACGATTTTTCATATATGTATATACATATATATATATATATATATATATATATATATATATATTAGCCAGTAAGTATACATTTACAAAAAACTGTATATCTAACGATGCACCTGTTGATGTGAATTATGAAGAGGCTCATCTTAGATCCTTCAATGACTATAATATAGCGATTCGGCAAGCGAAAACTCGTAAACCCGTGACCGAAGAAATTGTGGGAGTTAATCAATGAAAATCGAGCAACAAATTCCCATCCTGACGTTGTTACTTCTCGCTTTACAGCGAATGATTCACTACTTCACAACGATGGTGAAAACAATTGTCGAACATTTGTCAAATGCCCCAAATAATAGGTCTTGTTTTGATATTATTCTCCCGAGTGTACAGAGTTTAATTTTTCAGGTGTTGAACCATCTTCAGTCTTGCATTGTACATCAATTTTGAATAATACCAATGGTTTTGATGTGTATGGACTCTCAATTAAAATTATATAAACTGTTTCTTTGGCTGTAGTCTTTCCTTTAACATAATTGATCAATGGATCAATTTCTGTTGGTTTATTCCCCTCAGCCTTGAAGTTATCAGAAGTGATTGTTTTGCCAAAGAAAGGTGACAAAGGCGGTATTTCGAACAATCGCCCCATTTCTAAATTATCAGTATTTCCTAAAATCTTTGAAAGAATTCTAAAACCTCAAATTAGGTACCTCTTATTTTGAAATCAATGATTTATTTGCTAATGAATAATTTGGATTTAGATCAAGTAGATAGACTACTGATGCTCTTTTGGCTTTATCAGAACCAATCGTTGACGCATTTGACTGTGGTCATTTTTCATGTGCTGTTTTTATTGACGTGGTCAAAGCATTTGACTGCATCCCCTATAATGTACTGGTTGATAAATGCAAAAAGTTCAATTTCTCTGAAACTGCATCGGAACTTATTAATAGCTATCTTGCAGGGAGAATGCGAACTGTTAGATCTAATGAAACGTTGTCATATTTTCTTCCTATCCAGTTTGGTGTACCACTAGAATCTGTGTTTGGTTGTCTTCTCTTTTTAATCTACATTAGGTAAGAGACCTAAATGTCTCAATCGAGACCTTTGAATGTCTCAAGATTTAACCCTCTTGCGGTTGATATAACCATTATTCATAGAAGCACAACAATGGACGGAATTAAACATTCAACTAAAGAGTCGTACAATGAGGTGACAAATTGGTTTAATGCGAATGGCTTATCAATCAATGACTCTAAGACACAATAAATGCATGTTTTTTGGGCTTCGAGACATTTCTCAAATTGATGGTAATCCGACCAGTTCCAAGATACTTGGCGTAAATGTTGACTAAGTTAAATTGGATTTCTCTTTGTTTTCAGTTGGAGAAATCCCTAAATAGTATAATGTACTTCCTGCGGCGTCTCAGAGATAAACTCCCTGACGTAGCTGTAATCACAGCTTTTCATACCGTCTTCCAGACCAGGGCATCATACGGGATATTGTGTTAGGGTCATAAGCCGTCTACCGTTATGTCAATGTCAAATATGTCAAAGAAGAGCTGTTAGATATATTTCTGGGTTGCATTATAGAGAAGACTGTAAACCTGTATTAGTCTCAAAAATAATTATGACCATTCCAGCATTGTTTTTGTTAAAGAATGTTTGATATATGTGCATAAACATCTGGATCGATACGTAACAATTTCTCACTGCTATGAGACCCGAAATCCTAATGATATTTCCCTAAAGTTTCATGGAGTTTCTGCGTCTTGAAATGCTACGAAGTGGTGGGGTATTATATTTTCAATCCTCTACCGCTTTCTTTTCGAAAGCTTCCTACCAGACAATTAACGAACAAAGTTATTCGATTTTTACCATAATGTGCTCCATATGTGAGTAAATTGTTAAAGGTGCGAATTAGTTTTTTTAGGTTTTATTGCTGTTCAACTGTTGACATATATATAGGGTGTTCACACATACACTTTTGGTAACTAACTTCCTAGGGGTCGATTCTACAACTAACTAATTTGTAATAAAAAGTGCCTCCTAAACTTTTTTTTAGAGGCATTGTTTTCGAGTTATTCACGATTTAAGATTATTTCTGAGAGGATTTAAGATACTGGAGCACTTGCGTCGCTGGCTGGGTGGAGACCAACATCACCATTGTCTCTGACATCACCTGGAGCATCGGCAGTGAGGAAGCAGGAGGTCGCGTTGGCGGTGGGCCGACTGGTCGTGCACTTGCCCAAGCCTCGGCTGTGGGCTCCGTGCAGAGAGGCCTGGATTTAGCTGGAGTAGATGGTCTTGTTGGCCTCCTGATCTCGGGAGAGGTCATTTGAGATGTGTGCTCGTGGAATGAACTGTCTGGCTTTATATAAGCCGGAAAGAGAGGCGATCGACACGAGATTAAGCGCTTGATTCGTGATGATCAGAGTGTGGTGTTTCGAAATGCAAGTAAACATTGCTCGGGGAGTGGAGGTGGTTGTTGTTGAGCGTATTGGTGGCACAGGCTTGACTCAATCAACGGAGATAGAGGTGGGGTTTCCCGTAGTGTCCCTGTAAGTGAAGGTTTTCCCATCGTTGGCTAGGACGGTAAACAGGCTGGTATAAGGGGAGATTAGTGCTGTTCTGGGGGTTTCAACTCTAAAGTGGATATTCTTGGCGTGCCGGATAGCTGAAGGGTAATATGTTTTTACATAACGACGGTAAGCGAGATGAGAGAGGAGTGGTATAGACGTAGGTGCAGGAGGAATGATAAGATCATGATATATCATTATCATCTTGAGATGTACGGTTTTGCAGCCTGGGTAAGATTGAGGCTAAGTTCATGGCTCCACGTGAAGGAGAGGATGAACACACAAGAGCTTCTTTGAGTGAACGGTGGAATCTTTCGACAATACCATTAGAAGCTGGGTGGTACGTGTTTGTGTGTCGCTTTGTGACGCCCCATTGCCGGCAGGCAGTTGAGAAAAATGCTGAAGTGAACTGCGTGCCCTGGTCTGCTGTGATGAATTTAGGAGCCCCAAATCGAGATATCCAGTGATCAAAGAGGACTTGAGTAACAGTTCGGGCAGCTCCCACTGCTGTATTGGGGGCGTCTGTGTGGGCTCCAGTGGCTTAGTTGGGTCGGGGTGAGTGAGAGATGCTGCTGTAGAGACGAGCCGTTATGCTTGTAGGAATGCTGAGTCCTCTCTTGATGTCCAGGAAAGGGGACACTTGTCACATTTTCTGGCGTCCGGAGGTATGAGTTTCTGTAACCAAATGAGAGTCTGGGCAGCATGAGGTATTGCACGTTGGTAGAAATTGAGAAGTCCTAGGAAAGTCCGCAAGTACTGAACTGTTTGAGGCTTGGGAAATTCTTCGATGATTTCAACTTATGAGGCAGTGGAGAGATGCCATTGGAAGAGACTCGGTGATCCAGGAAGGTGACTGGAGTTTTTGCCAGTTGACACTTCGCCTTGTTGATCTAGAGGCCGTGTCAAGAGAGTGTAGAGAGCACCTACCTATCGAAGGTGATGGTACTGCTGGGTCAGATCAGATGAAGCGATGAGGATGTCATCGAGATATGATTATGCAACAGGTAGATCTTGGAGGACATAGTGCATAAATTACTGCCAAGTCTGTGGAGCGTTACAAAGCCTGTAATTCATGCGAGTGAAGTGAAAAGTGCCAAAGGGAGTAATGACTGTTTTCTTGGGAATGTCATCCAGTTGTATTCTGCAGCGTAGAAAGGCTCTGGAGGTATCGAGAGTTGAATATATGGTGGTGCCATAGAGTGATTTTGTGAAGTCGTGTAAGTGAGGTATGGTTTACCTACCAGGTATAGTTTGTGAGTTTAGAGCCCTGTAGTCTCCGACAGGCTGGTCGTCTCTGTTGGGCTTCATGACAACGTGCAGAGGGCTTGACCACGGGGAGTCAAAGGGCTGAATTGTGCCATCACGTAGGAGCTCATCGAAATACTGCTTTGTTTTCTGAAAGAGGGCAGGAGCGAGTTGACAGAGGCAAGTGTAGTATGGAGGTCTGGTTGTCATGATAAGGTGATAGACAGGATTGTGTTAAGGAACCTATGAAGGACGATATTCAGAGAGTAGCCTCGAGAAACGTGGAGTAGATGGATGAAGAGTTGAAGAACATGACTCCGAAGGCTGGACAAGGTTGACTGTACTACCAAATGTTTGAGTTGCTGTGTCAACGAGACCCTTGTTGTGAATATCGACGAGCAATTCAAAGTGATCCAGAAAGTCAGCTCCTAGGATAGGTGAAGACGTCAGCTACTATGAACTCCCATTCACACAGAGATAGTGACGGAAGATATACTGAGGCAAGATGAGTGCCAAAAGTGCGAATTCCTCCGCCATTTGCTGAATAAAGCGTGTGAGAAGAGGGATTGTAGTGGTTGAGAAGCGTGTTAGGAAGGGGAGAGACGTCACTGCCGGTGTCGACCATGAAGGAGACCTTAGATTGACGACACTTGATGAAGAGATGGTGTTTCTTGTTAGAGAGCACGGAGGTTACCGTCTGTTGGTCTGTGCTGAAGTGTTTCCCGCAGGTTGATAATGTGTCCAGGTGCAGGGCTGAAGGCAGTTACGTGCCACTGAACTCCATTGGAAGGGGTACCAACAATAGCTAGGTGATGGAGGTGGGATAGAGTTGGATCTACATCGGAGGCATAGTCTAGAGCTAGGAGAGGACGCCATGTGCCTTGAAAGGGTCGAGGTGGTGAAGCTGGTAATCTAGGGGAAGTCGGAGGCAGGAAATCAGATGCCTGTGGTTTGGCTGGTTGTGAGGAGTATGAAGGGTGTGTTAGTACAGTGACATCTTGCATTAGTGAAGCATCATTATCAGATGAGTTAGCATTGATTGAGGTAGGTTTCTGGTTGGTCAAGGGTGGAAGGTGTTCCAAGGGCCAATGTTTTGATGTCAGTCTCGGAGGATGACCCTACTACGAGACAGTCTGAGTCAGGAAGTACCCATAGGAATAGTTGACGAAGTAGGGACAAAGGTGTACCTTAAGGTAGGCGCATACGAAGGTTTCTGGCATAGGCAGAGGGAGTAGAGTTGGCCAGCATATCTTTCGTGAGAAGTTCAACCAAATCTTTGCCATCTGTGGGTTCATAGGTCGCATGGAGCTGGGAACAGAAGGTTGTATAGGTGTAGGTACTGTCTGGATCAATATCTAGACCTATCGGTAGACGTGGAGTCGAGTGGGAGGAAAGCTCGACAAAACTTGGCTGTCTCTGTAAGCGCAGGTAAGGTCGAGATGCTTCAGCTAGACAGATGTATTGGCCTAATCAAATGGGGGGAGTTTGATTGAAGTAGTAGTATCCTCAATGGCCATGCTTGATGTATAATTGTGCCTGTAACAAAAAAACAAACGGGATACGGGCTATGGTTTTGACTTATTAAATTACCAATGAGTACCTAATGGTTTCTGTCAATCCACAGTGGGAAGGCTCCAACAGGCCTTAGTGGGCGTAGGACGATTGTAGACCTGTCTCAACTGCCAAATCAGGGCAGCTGTTCTCGAGGAAGGTGAGAAAAAAAACTTGAGCCACTCACTCTACCGATCGGGAGTAAAAAATACTAAATGATCCATCCCAAAACACTTAGAATAATTCGTGTACCTCAACGGTATTGGGAGGAGTTGAATGCAGAGAAGACAAGTTTTTCGGTCTGAAAAACTTGGAGAAAATTCGATGGGATAACCTCTTGACATGGAAAATTTTCAGGGGACCTCAGAAACCAAGAATGTTGTGAAAAAAGGCCTGCCTGATAAGGCAGTGGCTGGGTGTAGCGGGGAGCAGAAGCTAGGTTGTGTAGAAGGCAGTGGCGAGCGGAAAAAGGCAGTGGAAAGTCGAGTAGGGTCGAGCGCTGCATGGAAGCTTGCCAGGGGTTCTGAGAAGGCAGGTCGCTTGATGAAAAGACCACGTGAACAAGGTGAGGTCCGGGCACTTTGTAGTAGGTCGCCTTGAAATTCGAGAAGGCAGGGCGCTTGGCGAGAAGGCCAGAAGAGCAAGCTGTGAGCCTGGGCGCTTGCAGGGAGCTGCGTTGTGAGTTCTCAAAAGGCAGGGATGTCCACCAAGGACCACGGAGCGAACTGTTGATCTGGGCATTTTCCTGTAGGTGTCCTGATGGTTTTGAAGAAGGCAGGAAGCTTGAGAGGAGGCCGGGAAGTCTGCTTGTCGTTTGTAGAGAGGCTTGAGAGCTTGAAGTGAACCGCTGGAAGCTGTGGGAGAGCATCATTGAGGTCGCAGCGATGGTGGTCAGGGGCGCAGAAAGCAGGAGACTGTTCTCAGCGAGGCTTCAAAGTATCTCCGCTGCAGGGCGTCATCGCAACAAACACGTCGTCGGTGGCCAGGGTAATGATAGCTTCTACAGGATGCAGGATGATCAGTAATAACTCCAAGAAGTTGGTTGATTAAGTGTTTTATTGAATGGCTTCCTGGCTCTTTTATATCGGATGGTCTGGTGAGGGGGGACCCCAGGGGGTGTCCCCACAAGACCTAGATTACACGACATGTTACCACGGGTTTGTGTTTACTACACTAGGTAACAGTGATGATTTTTTGCTTGTCAATGATAAATGTAATCCCAATGAATCAATCAAGACTATCCGCAACGGTGTAGGTTGAACCGTTCGTTTTCTGTGAGGGCTAGAAGATCGAAAAAACCTTCGGATTTCCTTCCAGAAGCAAGAAGATGATGCGCTTCCAAGATTGAGATCACAGGTGATTCGGTAGCTAATCTGATAACGTGTCGGACTCGAGACCTGAACTGTTCGTATCCCGGCGGCGGCATCACAATTTTTTTCCTTCCTGGTCACTTGCAAGATGTTTCATTTTATACAAAGGTTTATTTTTTTATTTTTTAAATTATTATTGAGTTTATCGTAACTTTTGTACCTATAGATGATCAGTGGATCTTAGTTAGGTGTCTTATTTGATCTCATTAATTTCAATTCGTGGGTGCCTCGATCGATGTCGATTTATACCTGTGATATATATCTACTATTAAACATAGATTTTAACTCTTGTTATGTTTAAATGGGCGAATAATGTGTATTTGTGACTTATTAAATTATATTAATTCCTCCATGTTTTGCTTGTAAATGTTAAATTAATATAATGCCAAAGAATTGTTTAAAACCACCTGCAATGCTGTTATGTTGAACGGCTATCTTCTCTAATCAACCTACTGAAATACATTAATTGTAATTAATGTGCAAAGAACAAAGATAGTTTCAAAACAATATGCAGTGTATGTAACCCTTCTACTTGATGGGAAGATGTATTAGTCATAGGTCATTTTGTTCCTCAACTTTACTATAAAGCGTAAAATTATAGGGTCCTGGTGCTGTAATGCAGTTTTTTTTTTTTTTTTTTTTTTTTTTTTTTTAATAATGGAAACTTTATTGTTAATTCATAACATTACAGTTTTGATAATAAATAAATATATAATATAGTAGGCCAAAGTGCCTATTTAACATGTAACTTGATTGCAGGTTCCAATCCATCGATTGTCCTACATTTAAATGAAATATAAATATAACGAAACACGAAAAATATTCAACAACTATTCACAGGTAACAATTCAACCCTCGGAAAGGAAGTCTTGCAGTCTTTTTCTTTTCAGACGTCGCTGATTTCGGGGAGGTGGAGCATTGTTGGTGAGATCCTCCAGCATACTATTAGCGTGGTTTCTCATTGTAGAGTCCAGTTTCACGTACGCCTCGCGCAGTGTGTCGCGTACCTCCGGGATATCTAGGTCCGACTGCAGTGTTGAATTACGGACAAACCATGGTGCGCCCGTGATTATTCTAAGGACTCTGTTCTGAAGAGTTTCGATGCGTTTTATGTGGGTGTTAGCCGCAGAACCCCATATTCCGCATGAATACATCCAAATGGGGCGTATTAAAGTGAGGTATATGAGGCGTTTCGTTGCTAGGCTTAGAGGGGAGTTCACATGTAGAAGACTTTTAAGTTGACGGATTCTGTTTCTTAACTTACCAACCAGCGTGTTAACGTGCTCTTTCCACCGCAGCTTTTTATCTAAGGTAAGTCCCAGATATCGTACTGATTCTTCAGTTGGTATCGGACGACCGTTCAGAAGCACAGAAGTGCGGCTTGGTCTGGTTCGGAGAGTGAAGTTGACTGCGACGGACTTATTGGGGTTCATAGTAACCCTCCATTTACGGCACCAATCTTCTACTCGCTCTATGAATATTTGAGTGTAGTGTTCGGCTTCTACGGGGTCATTGCTTTTACATAATGCAGCTACATCGTCAGCATATTGCGCAAGGGTCAAATGTTCAGAAGTGGGGAAGTCACTGGTGTACAGTATGTACAATAAAGGACCCCAGATACTACCTTGAGGAACGGATGACTTTATGCTGGCAGAGTTTGAGATAGTACCCTTACAGCACACCGAGAAAGTTCGTCCTGCTAAATATGATTGGAGTAAACGGAAATAAGTGTCGGGAAGATAGGGTTTTACTTTTGATAGCAATCCCGGATGCCAAACTTTATCAAAAGCCATTTCCGTATCTAAAAACGTTCCAAGGCATACCTTGCGTTCTTCATAAGCTTCCAGGATTCGTTCGATTACCCTATGGAGTTGCTGCGGACAGGAGTGTGCTTTACGAAATCCAAATTGAGTGTCAGGGATGAGCTCCGAAAGGTATCTCATAAATTTTGGGAGGAGAAGACGTTCCATGACTTTTGCCAGCAGAGGGAGCAAGCTGATCGGACGGTAGCTCTTGGGGTCCTTCTGGGGCTTATTAGGCTTCTTAATCATCACTATCCGGGCATGTTTCCAAGAGTGGGGAATATGGGTGGTTCTTAATATTCCATTGAATATTTGAGTGAGGAAGACCAGGCTTTTTCTTGGGAGAGCTTTCAACAGCGGTTGAGTGATGCCATCATGCCCTGGAGCTTTTTTGGTTGGAGACCTTCCAATCACATTTCGGACTTGGGCTGGAGTCACAAAATCTTTGAAAGGGCTTAAGAGGAGGGGTTCTTCTAGAGTATCTATGATTTCTTGAGAGAAGGTGGGATCAAGATCATCGCTTGGTTGAAACTGGGCTTTTAACATGTCCTTGAAGATGTTACATTTCTCTTGTGGAGTTGAGTACCAAACTGACCCAACTCTCAGGGGAGGAATATCCGTGAAGTCTTTGGTCAGCAGTTTTGTGTGTTTCCAAAGTGATCCGTCGTCGGGATTCAAATTGCTCAGCTTTTGTTGGGTTGCTAGATCGTTTTCTGCTGCTAAAGCTATTTTAAGTTCTCTAGTTGCCCTATTGTACAAAGTTTTGTGAGCTGGGTATTTAGTAGATTCCCACAGTCTTCTGGATGATTTTTTTACATTAAGAAGTTGTAGAATATGTGCACTGGGATGGTAATTTTGACGAGTCCGTTTCGGACGAGGCCTATGAGCCTCTCCAGCAGCTATTTGAATGTGCCGCGTCAACGTAGCAACCGCTACATCAATATCATGGGGTGTTTTAAGCGGGAGTTTTAAATCAGTCAGGTCTTCCATAACTTGTTTGTATCTATCCCAGTCGAACGGGTGTTTTATGAGACATAATCTGATCTGTGGAGTTCAATGACACTATCACTGGAAAATGGTCAGAGCTAAGCTCATGGATAACACGGACGTTGCTGAGCTTTTGACTGATCTGCTTGCCTATGAAAAAGTCCAACATGTCTGGAGTGGTTCCACTATCCGGATAATATGTAGGTTCCAAAGGAAAACGTACATCAAGATTGTATTGATTCACAATGTCACTCAGGATTCTACCCCTAGGGTTGGTCGTTTGAGAGCCCCATCGTGGGTGCTTGCTATTAAAATCTCCGCCCAACAAGAAGAAAGTCCGCATCTCATGTATTATGCCCAGAAAATCTGCATGACATAGTCTATTGCTCGGTGCTGAATAGAATGATCCCACTTGAAGGATGCCATGCGTTAATCTGAGTTGAATTCTACTCACTTGAAACTCAGGTTCTTGTATAGTTGGCATCAGGTCATAATTCAACCTTCTTTTTATTATGATCGCAGCACCTCCCTGCCTGGTCCCACTAGGGTGATCTGATCGAATCACCTCATATCCTGCGTAATTAATATGATGAGAAGGTACAAGTTTTGTTTCTGTTAGCATCATGATGTCAATATCGTACATTTTCAAAAACAACTCAAGCTCGTGGTATTTATTGCTAATGCCTCTACAGTTCCATATACAAACTGTGATGGGTGTGTGGTTCGAACTATTCATTTTTATTTTTTTAGTAGAGCGGGGATGACTTGTGCGAACGTTTCAACTAGGGGTATGAGTAACGAGATGAGTTGGTCGATTTTCGATACAAGTGAGTCAAGAATACTTGTTGAGTGTTGTTCCAGAGCGCTTGCATATGTTTTTCTTTCGATCTGAGGCGGCGATAATACGCTTTGTTTAGGTAATGGTGGAAAATTGTCATTGCTTTTGATGTTTAGTGTAGCAGGTGGGTCGAAGTGCTTAACATTGCCACTAATCGACTGTACAATTTTATGGCGAGAATTCTGTAGACTTTTGTGAACTGGACAGCCCCTGTAGTTAGCAGAATGATTTCCTTTACAGTTCACACATACTGCCGACGTTTCCGCTGATTTCGTGCACTTTTCAGTTGAATGTAGACCGTCACATTTAACGCACCTCGGATTCTGGTTACAATAGTTTTTGGTATGCCCAAATCGTTGGCATTTCAAACATTGCACGATTTCCTTTTTTGGTTTGGGAGGCTCAACCTTGATTTTCGCATAGTACAAAGAAGTTAGTTCAAATATGGTGGCATTTTTCGGATTGGGCTTCAAATCTAAGAAGAATAGGGGCAGTGGTTTTTTAGTGTGCGGATGGTATACAGGTATCATCTGAACTGGTTCATATCCTTGCGTTTTGAGCTCGTCCATCATCAATATTGGGTCACTGGAAGGATGCAATCCACGTATTACTACCCTGAAATTTCTTTCTGACCGCAATTGGAACGAATGAATCTCTGCGTTTGTTGATTTTAAATAGTTCTGTATTTTTCTATAATCATCCACAGACTCAACTGAAACTTTGACTTTGTCTTGGTTGGTTATATGTTTGAACTGTTCAATGCCCAGGTCGCGAAAATTTTTAAGAATTCCATTAATGTTATTCACATTACTGATGAAAAGGTGGCGGGAGAATTGGTTTTTCTTTGGCTGGCTGATCGATCTGCATTTCATTCTTATCTGAATCGTTTTCAGGTTCTGCAAGCGGCTGGAATCTATTTGTTGTTATGAAAAGTTGTGTGTTGTCAAGCTTACGTTTTTTCTTGTTCGAGGGGTCACCTTCCTTGTCAGTCTCCATTGATTGTGAGATGAGTCCTACTGATAACGGGTGAGTTAGATCAAACAAAAACAAAAACGACACCGGCTCGCTACAACGATATCACGCACGATTACTAGTAAATAACCAACGGATTTGATGTTGACGCTTCGGAGTCGGAATCGCTACTGAGTCGGAATCGCTACTGTAATGCAGTGAAACCAATTGCGTAGCCCCGAGTTTCGATAATAAATATACTAGGTATAAACGGGGTTTAATAATTACAGACCAGTGTTCTGCGTAGAAGGGTAATCTAACACAGAAATAATAAACCCTTCTGTTATAATTTGCAGCATTTTTCAATTCATAGTTCTTTGCATTCATTTTTCAAGTTACTTAAGTACGTCATTCCATTTATTAAATTCCCAATTCTTTACACAATTGAAGCTGATACATGCCACTATCAATAGATTCGCAGAAAACGTCATACAATTTCATTAAAATTGTATTTACGTTGTCTTGAACAGTGAGCAAAATAACAGTAACACGCTGTGGGAAATCCCTGAGCACGTGAAAACAGCTGAAACGATGAAACTGCAGGATAACCTAAAACTTCGGGATTTTATCTTGTGGAGTCCCCGACAGGGGGTAGTAGCAGTATGAGGACTTCCTTCCTTTCAAAACCACTCTGACATCCCCCTACTCTCCCATACGAGTTCAAAAAATCATTCAAATTTGGAAATTTATGTTCTTTAGCTCATGGAACTGAGCTGTTTAGTCAAGAGAGTTGTACCTAGAGTAGATGCTGTTTCTGTATAGCGGATATTTTAATCCAATACCAATTGTGAACAGATTTATCTTATTTTAATAGGTAATTACTATTTTCCTCTGGGAACCACTGAACAAGTTGAACATTAAAACGGTTCGCCTATCATTTGGTTTCTAGATCATTTTAGCGCTGATTTATAATTGTACTGTAGCTAAATACATTTGTAGCAAACACCTTTTTGGCAAAGTAGAGAATGACCAGATAATTTAGCCTTACTTGATCCAACTGCCTCGTGCACAACGAGCGTCTACAACTTGAATAATATATTAGTGAACAACTTTGCATTCCATTTTCATTCCAGAATGGTACTGAATCAAATATGTGGGTGATGCATCGGTCAAGGCCGGTCGAGTCTTTTTCCATTTCTTCTCTTGAATTCCAATTAAGTCATCGTTCAAAAAAGATTTTTAAAGACCTATTTGGAAACATTTACGACCCTGAAGATTATCGATTGAAGTTTCGACCAGCACTGGTGAGTAAACTAATTTACCTACTTTAATGAAGCAGACTTGTTTAGGAAGCACTTCTGTAGACCTATGTCTATAGACACTTCTATAGAACTATAGAATTATGCAAAAAGATTCAAATAAAATCACAAAATTGATTGTGATATTTTTATTTTGAAAACCTCTTATTCACCGCCCCCCCCCCCCCCCCCCCAGCACTGCGGTCCTTTGAGACCAGGACCTTCTCAACAATGGGTTTCCATTCCTCCTTGTCCCGTGAATGAATGCAACTAAATCAGGCTCGCCATACAGGTACCACTGCTCTGCATTATTTCACATCCTTCATACACCTTGCTCACAAATGGGGCATACGATTTTTCGTAGTATCTCACGTTCCCATCAGTTTAGAATTCGTTCACTTGCACCCGTTAGCGTCCATGTTTCGCAACATTGAAATGTCCAAAAATCTATTCCCTGTAGCTATGCGAGCCTTTATTTAAGGGTTCAGTTATCATAGCTCCTAAATACTTAAAATCATGTCAAATTTGGAAATCATGGTTTCCGATTCTCAAGAATTCTTAGGATTGTGGTGGTCCTCGTGATGTCTTCATGTACATTGTCTTCTTTCCATTTATTTATTTATTTATTTAATTAAACACGGGCATAGCCCAGTAGCATAATAGTAATAATATGGAAATGGCTCCAGTTTATTTAGTGAAGTTCAAGATAACCATATTTGCCCCCCCCCCCCCCCCCCCCCCAAACACATTCCCCCACTAAGATCCCCGGTTCGTTCAGTGATGACGAAGATCCTCCCTCCTCCCCTAGAACACCCCCTTTTGGGTTGATTTAAAATTTTTCAAGTACTCTGTAATTTAAGTTAGAATAATCCAAACATATTCAACCAATCGGATCCCGAGTTCGTTAAATGGCGTCCAAGATGCCCCATTTCACCCCCTCCCCCTCCCTTAAGAGACCCCCTCTGGCTTAACTTTTAAAAACTTCAAATAGCTTATAATTTAAGTTGGACTGATACAGACATTTACCACCACTCATATCTGCTGTCCAATGACGCCTGTAACCGTGAAAAGCGGACAAACATACGGATAGACAGACAGACAGACGGACAGAGAAAAATTGAGAAAATGGTACCAATCGTCTACAAATAGCATGATACGGAAAAGAAACGTAAAATTGCATGATTCTAATCAATGTACAGACAGACATACTTACGATTTTATTAATATAGATTCGATGGTAGGTGCCGTTCTGCTGTACAATTCGGAAATCCTGAGTTTGCGTCACTGGGACGAGATTGAAAAAATGCAATCAAAATTCATCGAAGTCGTTCTATTGTTACCTCATTGGACTCCTGGATATATGATTAGAACAGAGATTAAATATTGGGGCACAAATTCTTGATCGCTGCTTAGGGTGGTGGGAGAAGATCCTTAGGATGGGAGACGAGAGATATCCCCAAATTTGCTATAAACAGTTGGTGAGAACTATTGTAAACGGACACAGTCTGGAAAAATGCAACTGGGCCGAACACTTCTATAGAACTATAGAATTATGCAAAAAGATTCAAATAAAATCAAAATTTATTTGATATTTTTATTTTGAAAACCTCTTATTCACCGCCCCCCCCCCCCCCCCCCCCCCCCCCAGCACTGCGGTCCTTTGAGACCAGGACCTTCTCAACAATGGGTTTCCATTCCTCCTTGTCCCGTGAATGAATGCAACTAAATCAGGCTCGCCATACAGGTACCACTGCTCTGCATTATTTCACATCCTTCATACACCTTGCTCACAAATGGGGCATACGATTTTTCGTAGTATCTCACGTTCCCATCAGTTTAGAATTCGTTCACTTGCACCCGTTAGCGTCCATGTTTCGCAACATTGAAATGTCCAAAAATCTATTCCCTGTAGCTATGCGAGCCTTTATTTAAGGGTTCAGTTATCATAGCTCCTAAATACTTAAAATCATGTCAAATTTGGAAATCATGGTTTCCGATTCTCAAGAATTCTTAGGATTGTGGTGGTCCTCGTGATGTCTTCATGTACATTGTCTTCTTTCCATTTATTTATTTATTTATTTAACTAAACACGGGCATAGCCCAGTAGCATAATAGTAATAATATGGAAATGGCTCCAGTTTATTTAGTGAAGTTCAAGATAACCCCATTTGCCCCCCCCCCCCCCCCCCCCCCCCAACACATTCCCCCACTAAGATCCCCGGTTCGTTCAGTGATGACGAAGATCCTCCCTCCTCCCCTAGAACACCCCCTTTTGGGTAGATTTAAAATTTTTCAAGTACTCTGTAATTTAAGTTAGAATAATCCAAACATATTCAACCAATCGGATCCCGAGTTCGTTAAATGGCGTCCAAGATGCCCCATTTCACCCCCCCCCCCCCCCTTAAGAGACCCCCTCTGGCTTAACTTTTAAAAACTTCAAATAGCTTATAATTTAAGTTGGACTGATACAGACATTTACCACCACTCATATCTGCTGTCCAATGACGCCTGTAACCGTGAAAAGCGGACAAACATACGGATAGACAGACAGACAGACGGACAGAGAAAAATTGAGAAAATGGTACCAATCGTCTACAAATAGCATGATACGGAAAAGAAACGTAAAATTGCATGATTCTAATCAATGTACAGACAGACATACTTACGATTTTATTAATATAGATTCGATGGTAGGTGCCGTTCTGCTGTACAATTCGGAAATCCTGAGTTTGCGTCACTGGGACGAGATTGAAAAAATGCAATCAAAATTCATCGAAGTCGTTCTATTGTTACCTCATTGGACTCCTGGATATATGATTAGAACAGAGATTAAATATTGGGGCACAAATTCTTGATCGCTGCTTAGGGTGGTGGGAGAAGATCCTTAGGATGGGAGACGAGAGATATCCCCAAATTTGCTATAAAAAGTTGGTGAGAACTATTGTAAACGGACACAGTCTGGAAAAATACAACTGGGTCGAACACTTCTATAGAACTATAGAATTATGCAAAAAGATTCAAATAAAATCACAAATTTGATTGTGATATTTTTATTTTGAAAACCTCTTATTCACCCCCCCCCCCCCCCCCAGCACTGCGGTCCTTTGAGACCAGGACCTTCTCAACAATGGGTTTCCATTCCTCCTTGTCCCGTGAATGAATGCAACTAAATCAGGCTCGCCATACAGGTACCACTGCTCTGCATTATTTCACATCCTTCATACACCTTGCTCACAAATGGGGCATACGATTTTTCGTAGTATCTCACGTTCCCATCAGTTTAGAATTCGTTCACTTGCACCCGTTAGCGTCCATGTTTCGCAACATTGAAATGTCCAAAAATCTATTCCCTGTAGCTATGCGAGCCTTTATTTAAGGGTTCAGTTATCATAGCTCCTAAATACTTAAAATCATGTCAAATTTGGAAATCATGGTTTCCGATTCTCAAGAATTCTTAGGATTGTGGTGGTCCTCGTGATGTCTTCATGTACATTGTCTTCTTTCCATTTATTTATTTATTTATTTAATTAAACACGGGCATAGCCCAGTAGCATAATAGTAATAATATGGAAATGGCTCCAGTTTATTTAGTGAAGTTCAAGATAACCCCATTTGCCCCCCCCCCCCCCCCCCCACACATTCCCCCACTAAGATCCCCGGTTCGTTCAGTGATGACGAAGATTCTCCCTCCTCCCCTAGAACACCCCCTTTTGGGTAGATTTAAAATTTTTCAAGTACTCTGTAATTTAAGTTAGAATAATCCAAACATATTCAACCAATCAGATCCCGAGTTCGTTAAATGGCGTCCAAGATGCCCCATTTCACCCCCTCCCCCTCCCTTAAGAGACCCCCTCTGGCTTAACTTTTAAAAACTTCAAATAGCTTATAATTTAAGTTGGACTGATACAGACATTTACCACCACTCATATCTGCTGTCCAATGACGCCTGTAACCGTGAAAAGCGGACAAACATACGGATAGACAGACAGACAGACGGACAGAGAAAAATTGAGAAAATGGTACCAATCGTCTACAAATAGCATGATACGGAAAAGAAACGTAAAATTGCATGATTCTAATCAATGTACAGACAGACATACTTACGATTTTATTAATATAGATTCGATGGTAGGTGCCGTTCTGCTGTACAATTCGGAAATCCTGAGTTTGCGTCACTGGGACGAGATTGAAAAAATGCAATCAAAATTCATCGAAGTCGTTCTATTGTTACCTCATTGGACTCCTGGATATATGATTAGAACAGAGATTAAATATTGGGGCACAAATTCTTGATCGCTGCTTAGGGTGGTGGGAGAAGATCCTTAGGATGGGAGACGAGAGATATCCCCAAATTTGCTATAAAAAGTTGGTGAGAACTATTGTAAACGGACACAGTCTGGAAAAATGCAACTGAGCCGAACAACTTGGAAAATTTGTTATCGGACTAGGTTGGCACGAAATTTTGGAAAATCAAAACTCGATCGAAATAAAAGAAAAACGTTCAGCTATTATTCAAACTTATGTTACGAGGTAAAAATACAGCGATTACGAACGCATACTGTATTCTTATAGTGACTATTATAAACATTTGACTACGAATATATTCAAACCAATACGCTGATGTACATATTATACAAAAAAGAATACTCGCCCAATTAAGAATGAGTAATCAAGCACGGTTATCTCTATATTTAAGCAAAGAACTCTCTATAAAAGTTGAACAAAATGTCCCCTGTATTTTATGCAACATGGAAGCGCAGGAGACAGTACGCCATGTGGTATGTGAGTGTCCTCAATGAGCGGTGTATAGAATAAAATATCTAGGAAATAGAAGGTTATCAGGAGACATTTGCTTAATGTAGTTTTAAAAGGTGGAAGTATGGAAGAACTTCTCATGGTTTTCCACTATATTAGAGCATATTTTAGAATTAGAAAGTTTATTCACCAATTATTTATAGATGTTGATTTGGTGTAAAATAATGTAAATGATGTGACGACTTGTAAATTTATATTGTATGGGTCAGGGGCCTGAAACAATAATGATTAAATTGAAAAATTGAATTGAATAGTTCCCTGAGCCACATGGCTTCTGCAGACCCATAGAAATGGCAACCATCGATGCAAGAATCGAAGCCGTAGTCGAGCCGTGGACGGATCATAGTCGTAGATTGTTTCAGTACCTACTTGAAGGTGTAAGTAGATGGTGATTTTAGATATCGAAAACGCCAAGCAATAAGATAAATATCCCAGAACGACGGCCAAATAGCCTGGAAAACATGTATACCCTTATTATTGTCTTACTTGTATTTTATGAGTTCCCTGCCTTTTTGTTTATTAGTTTTTTTTTTTTTTTTTTTCGCTTATTCTTCTTCTTCCTTTTGATTCTTTTGTTTCAAGTGTTTCCAGACGTATTGTGGATATGGTAGGTTTCCTCGGTTAAACGAGGTCATGCCGGAGGATATAAGGAAGACATTCTCCTGTGTCTGTGATCCGAATGGAATCGACACAGTCTGTGCAGGTTTAATAGGTACGCCAGTGATGCACGACGGAGGTGAGAATTTAGTACATTTTGAACAATAGATAGAAAATGTTTAACGCTATAGCAATAAGACGCTGTATAGTTTAGTACTAACTCAATGGATTAGGATAACTATTGAAAAATGCCGAAGAAAGCCATCATGAAAATAATGGTATCGAGACATGTCCGTATCTAGAGTGATACCTAGCTAGCTCCATGCCTAATTTTCTTGAGGCAGATAGGTAGTGATTTCTAGAATGATGGCAAACATTCAACACGATCGATCCTTAAATGTGATCCCTGGCATTATAATATCACTTGACTTGACAAGAAACAAACCTAGTTGTAGTAAAAATATACGAAGTGCTCTAGTTTGACGTGGACATAGAATCATCCCTGCTCACTCGTCAGCTAAACATATTATACAGGGTGTCCCAAAACTGACCCACCAAACTTCAGGAGTAGTTTCTACAACTAATTTGCAACAACAAGTGCCTCCAATACTTTTTTTATTAGAGGCTTCGTTTACCGTTAATACCGTTGGGATTTCTCATCTGATCCCTTCATCAGTTCAGGAAAACAGAACGCTAGAGTAGTCTTTTTACTTCAAACTTGAAAATTTGACAATTTCTGTTTTTTTCAAAAATTTTGATGATTTTCGCCGGTTAAAACACGGTCTTTACCAAAGAGGCTCAGAAGCTTATAACATGCTCCATTATATCAGCTTTCGAACGGTGTAGTCAATTTTTTTTTTTTTTTTTTTTTCCACTTTGTTAATTGTAGGAGAAAAGTATGTTTGTATGCTGCAAACCGTGGTTTTTTCTATGAAATCAAGGGTTCTTGTGAAAAATGACCTCCTAAGAAAATACTACCTAGTTTGGGGTAGGTTTGTACGTATTTTTTCACGCTGAATCGAATGGTATCACTCGCAGATCTCTCAAACTCCGTTACAACCGAGTTTTACACTTTAACTAACAAGTTTTACCCTTAAAAAACATAAAATCGAGCATAACAAATGAACTAAAAACTAGTTTGTTAAAGTGTAAACCTCGGTTGTAACGGAGTTGAAGAGATCTGCGAGTATTACCATTCTATTCAACGTGAAAAAATACGTAGAAACCGACCACAAACTAGTATTTTCTTAGGGGGTTATTTTTCACAAAAACCTTGGACTTAACCACGTTTTTCAGCATACTAATCCCCCCCCCCCCCCCCCCATTAACAAAGTAACAAGAATTTACTACACCGTTGGAAAGCTGATGTTTTAATCGTCTGAGCCTCTCTGGCAAAGATCGTGTTTTAACTGGGAAAAATCATCAAAATTTAAGAAAGAAAAAAACAGAAATTGACAAATCTTTGTTTGAGGTAAAAAAAAAAAATACTCTAGCGTTCTGTTTTTCCGGACTGATCAAGAGCTCATCTAATGATAAATTTCACGCTCTTTCCAACGGTATCCTCATTTTCAATTTTTGAGAGTTATTTAAGGGAGTTATGGCCGTTTTAATGGTGTAAAGTCGAAAACACGAAAAAATCTTAAAAGTGAAATTACTCGGAAACGAAGCCTCTAATAAAAAAGTCTTGGAGGCATTTTCATTGCAAATTAGTTGTAGAAACTACTCCTTGAGTTTGGTGGATCAGTTTCGGGACACCCTGTATAGCCTTGACATCCTTCAGCAGCCAAGCTTATAATAGGATGTGAGGAAAATGATGTATAATAAAAATGATGGCGATAATGGTATGTGGCACATTATAGTAGGTTATTGATAGGATGAAGCTGTCACTTTTTTCCAGATCTTCACGGCCTACTGACCCACGTTTGGGAATGTGACAACACATACCCCCGCACGAACCTCGTCCTCGCCTTCGACGGTAAGGCGATCGACTGGGTCACCGCCGTCTTGCCGGAGCTCAGACAACGCGTTTTGGAAGCCGGTGACGTCACCAACTTCCGCGAGGGCGCGCTGGTGGGCAACTACGACATCTTCATCCCCAAATTCTTGCCTGGCGACGACATCTACAACAAGGAAATCCAAGGGCCTGCCGGCCGATCGAAGGCCGCTTCCTTCAACCCACGGAACACTCTTCAGTTGTTTTGCACTGTTCAAATGTTCTCAAGTATCGTGTTTCTTAAGTATTGAAGTATGATTGAACGAATTGTTTAATAAAAAATAGCATTGGCTAAAAAGCGACTTGAATTGAGATTTACTTGCTTTCAGTTGTGTTTTCATAAACCATGAGTAGATGATAAATGGATGGGCGGACGATTAAATTTATCGTCTCCACCCAAAAATTGGTTGTTTTTTATTTTTAATCAGGAGGTGTTGTCTCGACCGAGTTGCGATCGAGACTGACTAATAACGACTAGAAAAAAAGTGAAATAATTTCCCCCACCCTGCTGTCCGGGCTGAAATCCTCTTGGATGAGGCGCCAATCAAAAACTGTCCCCCCCACCCAAAATGTAGGAGATGTGGTTTCGTTCGAGTTATGATTCATACTAACTAAAAACGACTAGAAAAAAGTTAAATGATTTCCCCCACCCTGCATAACATAATTGTCCGCGTGTATTCGGGAAGACTGGCTCCTCAGCCTGCTATGGTGGCAACGAGTGGGACGAAGAAGGCAACTTCACCCTTCCCTCTCCCGGACGGTCTCTCTTTCCCCAACAAAGAGCGAAAACATCGACCTTCTCTGTCTCGGACGGTCTCCCTGGCCCCAACAAAGAGCGAAACATCGACCTTCTTTGTCTCGGACAGGCGCGTGCCACCTTCTTTTTTTTTGTTTAGCGTCCAGGTATAAATGCCGAGCTTCGTGTCTCAATGGATTATATCTTTTTTGTTCCTCTCGAACACAACAAGTCATTAAAAATGGATCCATGCGAACACTCAGAAATTGTTGCAACTTGTCAAAGTTGTAATGATATCAGTAATTTCTGTTGTCCTTTTAGATGTGTAAGGCGCTGGCGTGACCAGGTAGACGGCTGGTTGCCGTGCGGATGCAGTGCTTGGTGCGTTTGCCGATGTGTTACAAAAGGTCGGAAATCTAAGGATTGGGTTGATCATCGGAGGCGTTTTCAAAAATTGTTGGAGATAATGAAAAATAAATCAAATTAATCAGTTTTTTTCAAAATCTCCCCCCCCCCCCCCACATCTCTATTCTTAAACATTTTTGTCATTTTCCTTCCCCCACCCCTAACCCCTCCCCTTTTCCCAACCCCCCCTTTTCCCAACCCCCCCTTTTTTTCTCCCCCTCCCTCAAGTTGTAGTTGCGGAGTAGGGGTAAACAGGAAAAAAAATTTCGTTCTACAATCTCCCACCACTATCCATCGAGACAAGAGTGGGATAACACATACTTCTCATTGGTCCCGCCAATTTAATTTCCACCCCACCACTATCCATCGAGACAAGAGTGGGATAACACAGTACTTTTCATTGGCTCCCCACCAAACTACTTCCCATTCTAACCTCCTGAAGAGGGGATTGAATTTTCATTGAGAGGGGGTAAAACCTCACTATATAATCTACCGATGAGTGGTGAAGAGTATCATTGTTTCTCAACTTTGGTAAGTTAATTTTCAATATGATTTATTTCCGTCTTAATTTCACTAAAACTAAAAGTGTTACTCTAGAATTGAATCAGAATCAAATGTTTTGTGTTTGTTTTAATCAGAAAAAAAGTAGAGTACCTATTGATGTAGCAGTTTGGAGTAAAAGTCATTTTATGATACTAGATAAATTGGGAGAATTGCTTAATTCGAAAAGATTAAATCATAATCAAATCCTTAAATCACACAAAGTTGTTTTTGACACTTGGAAACCAAGCAATCGATTTAGAAGAGCAGTGTACATATCGGAAATTATTCCATGGATGAATGGGGACATTCGTGTAAATTCTATTTTACTAACACGAAAAGACTTAAAGTTGCTATATGAAAATATGAATCGTTTGTTTGAAATTATTTGTGATCTTATGCTTACAGAACCACCAACAACAAAAACTATGAGCTCTGTCGCTGACACTATTAGAGAGGAGGAGGGGGTATTTACTCAGGTGAGTACCCAGCAACCTGCTGCTGCTGCCGACCTGACCACCACCTCTGCTGACCTGACCACCATTTCTCCAATTGATTTGACAACCTCTCCTACCTCCGCCGACAAGCAACCTGCTGCCGACCTGACCACCACCTCTGCTGATCTGATCACCACCTCTGCCGACCTGACCACCACCTCTGCTGATCTGATCACCACCTCTGCCGACCTGACCACCACCTCTGCTGATCTGATCACCACCTCTGCCGACCTGACCACCACCTCTGCTGATCTGATCACCACCTCTGCCGACCTGACCACCACCTCTGCTGATCTGATCACCACCTCTGCCGACCTGACCACCACCTCTGCTGATCTGATCACCACCTCTGCCGACCTGACCACCACCGCCTCCAAGTCTAACACCAATAAGTCTCCAATCACAATAGACTTGACAACCTCTCCTACCTCCGCCGAACTGACCGCAACCTCGCAGTGGCATTCACCTCTTTCTTCCAAAACTAAATCTTCTAATGGGACCTCCGCTGCCATGTCGATTGATGCGGCCTACGACTTGGGGTTGATGGCTTGTGTTTCGACAGCTGTTTCATCAGCTGTTGAAACAGTAACCAACGAATCCAAATCGTCATTTATGAACATCTACGAGGAGGACACGAGAGATAGTCCGGCTTCGCCGGATCTTATCTCCGAGTCCCCCTCCGTTATTGACCTCACAATTTTCGACGAAGTCACAAGAGACGCCTTAGCGTACAGAAGTGACGTCGAAGATTGTGAGGTCAATGAAATGACCCCCGGTTTGGCAGCGGAGGTCCCATTAGAAGATTTAGTGATTGATGAGGAGGCAATCTCGTTCTCTACGCAGGATTGTATAGATTTAATCAGAGATCTCACATCGGAGACCCCTGATTATTTCCCGATACCTCCCCTTCCATCTCTTCCTGAAGCGAATGTAAGAATTCGCAAACGGAAGACTGGAATGGACGATTGTCCTGTGGAGAGGAAGAGGTTGCACTTCGAGTAGCACCTTTTTGTATTTATTTATTTATTTTGTATATATATTTGAATAAAAAAAATTTAAACTACTCTGTTCTTATTAATCCATCCTCGTTCATCAAATCCTAACCATTTTACATATATTTTATTTGGTTTAGATCGAATAACCTTTTCTATGAGATAAATATCGTCAAATTTAGTTTTTTGAAGCTCTTCTTGATAGAAACGACCCTGGACTATTTCACCTCGTTTATCAACAAGCGTATAGGTAACCGGAGAAGACGAATGCACATATTTAATTACGAATAATTCTGGCGACCAATTGCCAGTGAAACCTCTAGCAAATATACCTTTAGTCTTTGAAATTCGCACAACATCTTTAACTTTAAACTTGGGAGAGAAAGGTTGACCATGTTGACGATAAACAGTGTCCAATAAGTATTGCTCATTGGATCTATTTACTTCATTAGGTGTCATTTTAATAGTGCGATGATAGGTATTGTTGTAGTCACTTACCACATCGTTCAATATATTGAGATACCTATAACTGCCATTATAATGGAATTTTTTCCATAGTTTCAATCGCAAAGTTCTGTTGAATCTTTCAACTACACTAGCCTTTGTTGAGCTGTAACTTGCATAGTGTCTTATATTATGGGATTTCATAAGATTAGAAAAGTGTTTATTGAAAAATTCTTTACCATTATCAGTTTGAATTAATTTTGGGTTTACTTTTATTGATTTTAAAATACTAGTCATTCCTTTGGTAACTTCGATTCCTGTTTTATTCAGCAAGGGTACAGCATATGCTTTTTTAGAAAAAACATCTATTACAGTCATCAACCATTTATATCCATCATTGAACTTGGCCAAATTCTGCATATCCATCAAATCAACTTGAATAAATTCGTTGATTCCCCTCACAGAATAACTGCGACGAGGATATTTTCTACGAGCGGGTTTTAATAATTCATCAACAACGCCTTGTTTCACATTATCCATGCTTTATTCTCTGTTACAGTAAGCAATCAAATGAATAATAGTAATCACTGACAATTCTATTTATACTTCAAAAATAAAAGACAATGATACGGTTATTCTATTTCATAATATTTTCTTTTATCAGTCAAATATTCTTCATCTTCTGGTAACAAAACACTTTGAATATGATTTGGTTTTCTTAATTCTAAGAGTTCTCTAACCATAGTATACAATTTTCCAACCAATTCGTAGTCTGCGCATTTAATATTAAATAAATCAAAAACATCAAACTCGCATGTTTTGGAATCAAAAGTGAATTCGTTGTATTCATACAGTTTATCATTTGCGAAAAAATACAAATTTCCATTAATTCCCCGAAAAACAGATTCTACAAATTTTGGAATACCTTTAAAAACTTCATTTACATAACCAATAAAAATTGGTTGTGCATTATTACACAGTGGCCATTTGTACACTGTACCTTGATTAAAAATAATGTACGTCACACCTTTATTATTAGTTACAATTCCACGAGCATAATAGTTAGGGAGATGAAAGTTGGATAAACTTCCTTCATTTACAACCATTTTTGTATCATAATTTATTTCGTATAAATATTCGCTCGTAATCAACAATATATTCCTATTCGGAAGTTCGCTAGCCCCACGAATTCTGCCAATAGGATGAGTTACATTTCGTATCCATGTACTCAACACCTTGGCTGATTTGAAAGTATCTATATCTCTAACATTTTCGTTAAGTGGTATTATCCACAAATATTCATTTAAAAGAGCAAACAGTTTATCTTTGATAATTCCATATAATCGTAGTTGTTTTCGATGTTCGCAAATGTCCATCGTAGCTTCTTCGTTATAGCCTCCACTTGGTGATTGATTTGGTGATTGTGGTGGTAGTGGTACAGATGCAACCTCAACCTGCTTTCCGTATAAAAATTGAATTCCTAAAATGTCGTCTTGTGACAAATCCATAGTAGTCCGTCTGTAAAAAGCATACATAATTGAATCTTCTTTGTTACTATGGTACAATCCTAACACATGACCTATCTCATGGACAAGAGTACTGTACAATGATATTGTTCCATGATTCGTTGGAATACCATCACCATAAAACCATGACTCGTCTTCATCTATATGAATTTCTCTCTTAGTAGCTGTTAAATCGGGGAGAAAGGCATGTGCCAATACACCCCCTTGTCCGTCAAATTCACTTTCGCAGTTTGGAGGAGGCGGGTCGCCTTGACATACATGTTTAAGTCTACCGAAATTGATGACTATATTGCCTCCTGCTTTTACATACTTAAAACTTAAATTTGCACGATCAGCCCAGGCTTTGAAAGCTGACTCTATTATTCGTTTGTATGGACGTAAATTTCCAAAAACTGACCATGTTAAATTATTAGTTCCCCATTTAGTATTTGCGTCTGCGTTGAACTGATGAAATGAATCTTTAACACCGCATCGTTGTGTTCTCATTAATTCGACAGTTTCACTATCTAATATTCCAGTATTATTTAAATGATAGTACTCCTGGAAGAGTTTTATCCCATCTGAAAGAATTGAAGGATCTACCAAACTGTAATTCGTGATCTTTGGTAAATAACCGTATTTGTCTAAAAATTTTGCCGCTTCTTCGGACGGCATCTCATCAGTAAGAACGTTTTGCAAAAACGCTCCAGCAAAAACAAACAACATGTATGAAATCATGATTTCAAATGAATCAAAGCTGACAAATGTGAAGATATTTATACTACAGACTAACTCAAGGTTGACTAGATGATGATGATATCAGTTTTGCGAATAAATTACGGTTAGTTGACTAGATGATATCACCTTGCGTAACAAAATTACTTAATACTAAAACGATAATTTGACTAGAATTATGTATCACGATTTTATTAAACTACCTTATTGCGGGAAATCCAAAAAAAAAAATATATGGTCCTGCATACATTGTAAAAAATTAGACGACTAAATATGTTTATAAAAAATTAAAATGTTGAAAAAACATTCTCGAAATGTAAATATTCCTTATCCGTTAGATGTGATTTTAAATTGTGAGCCTACCAGCCAACGCACAATGACCAATCGCATAAGTTCGAATGTTGTCATCTCTAACAATTCTCTTATCATCGGAACCACGTAAAGCTAATTTGTTTTGGGTTATCGTAAAAATGCGGTGATTATACGAGCGAAATGTTTTATAATGCGCGTAAACTTGGTGGTTAGAATCCTTGGCAAGTACAAAATTATCAAAAGTTATTTGATTTTGAACAGCTATCTGCTTAATACCTTTAATCTTCTTCACAACATTCTGGTGACCTGTCGTGGAATGAACAAGGTATGAATACATTTTAGGTGCTAAACCAACGTAACGTGTAATAATTTTACCTCCCATTTCATCTTTAAACGTACCAAGTTTACCAGTATTACTTTCGCTATATAATGCGTGAGATGAATCATAATTGGATAAGTCTAAAAATTCAGATAATGTTTTTAACTCATTTTCGTAAAGATCTTCGGATTCAATATGTAAAAAAAGTGAATCAGTGTCCATGTACAGGAGATGGAATCTATCGCCGAAACAGGGTTCCAATTTATCGTAATAAAACTTGTTCATCAAGTATTTTGATAAATCAAGAATACATTGACCTACGTAATTAGCTTTATTAAAACAAATTGTCTCTTTTTTCAGCTTGACTCCCACTATTTTATCATTGAACAGGACACGAGACTCAAACGTCGGTTTGCTAATATAAGTCAAAAGTTGGGATTCGTGACACGTTATTTTGAAGTTAATACGCCCGCGCACATTTTCCAGGAACTTGCCATAAACAGCGTTCGAAAACAATTTGAATAAATCCTTTCTGAACTTATCCCTGGACAAAGCACGAAGGTTAGAATTAAATTCAACATACGGTTGTAACCAATGTGATTGCTTGAATGATAATACATTATGAACCTTCGTAATAATATATCCGTGTTTAAGTGCCTGTTGTAATAACAAATAATGAACAACATAGTTCGACTTTGGTAATAACGTCGATAACAATTTAGGCACTTTACTTTTGGAGTTAGGTGGTACCATACGTTCAGGCAAAAGAGGTAGATCATTCAATTTGTCATGAAGGCTTTCGGGAATCATCAAATCTACCTCAAATAAATAACCTATATCCGCATCCCCAGACAGAGTCTTTATGTCCAACTCGTGAGGATTGGACACCATTTTAAACCCACCATACGGTAGTTTAAAATGGGCCATAGTTGACGGATAAAGACTCGTAGCATCGAGAAGTAGGAGATGCGAAATAGGTTTTGATCCGTCATAATTGGGTAGATAAGGTAAATTAGCCTCAGCCGATCTACGGATCACATTGCACGATCCACCTCTAACGCCTCGTTCAATCATCAAAAACTGATCATAATCCGTCAACAAATCTAACTTTACTCCAGTTTTTCGCATCATTGCACTATATGCGAGAGATGGTAGCGTGTAAAACCAAGCAGGATCCAGTTGATAATGGGTGACGCAGAGCTTACGGAATTCTTGTACTACCTCACATAGTAAATATATATCCGTGCGTAAGTAAACTGTAGAATAATCTAACAAGGTTTTACAATCGAATTTGCTCCATATCTGCTGTGCGTGGTTATATTGTTCATCCGAGATATCACATTCATTTAAATCATCATAAAATTTTGATTTTGGTGGAAGACAGTTATCCGCCAGGACATCAACATTACTAACGTAACTGTACGGAAAATATCCTTTCTGAACAAGCAGTTGACGTTGTGATGGATCAGACACGTACTTGCTCAAATAAGGGAAGTCTGTTAATTTGCTCACTAACGTAGCAAGTGATGCTGGCAAAAATCTGTAACTATCAATAAATCGACACCAACGTTTTGTTCCTGTGAAACGTTTCTCAAACGCTATGTATGATTCAGTTGAGCTTGGAATCACTCGGATTTCTCCAAGGTCATCGTTGGCTGCTAAACCAAGTACAAGCGGATGAGAATCATATTTTGCTAAATTGTGGAAGAAGACAGGAACAAACTTCGGATGAGTAACCTTCAAATTGCATGATTGACAAGCAACACCTAAGAACATACCGGAAAGGTGATCGTGATGATGGACCTTAATATCACTAATAATATTCTCACAAATCACACAAATTTGAGAGCTATTTGCTTCTAAAAGTTGTTGAGATGTGAGAGCTATCATAGGTTTTGGATTATCGTAAAGTTCATCAACACGATCAACTATCTGTTTCAAATATGCCATAAATTGATCGATTATGTTATCACCAACAAAAACATTTACGTCTTTGTCAATAACAATATTGTCATACATAGACACGGTAAGACATCCAGCCGCGTAAACTTCATGCTTTGCTAGACGCTTTATCCATGGTCTCTGCATATCAATATTATTATCCAAGTCTACCGAAGGAGATGGTCTAGAAGATGTAGTACTAGTATCGAGTGGTACTATCATAGTCTCCAAATCTGCTATCACCACAAAAGGGACATATTGTTCCCTTTCAGGTTGATCAAATTTGATTACAGATTTGGCCGGCTGTGGCATTACTACTCGTGTAGGATAATGTTTCTTACACCATTCGAGATGACATTTCATTCGTTCACTTGCAGATTTGTTAACATCAACAGATGAAGTTCCTTCATTCAATGTATTATCATCCATCATATTATATTGGTTATGTATTCCTGCAGAGGTATCAGTGCGGAAAGATGTGAAACATCTTTTACACACCAATAAACTTGCTGGATTTCGATTAAAAGCCAACTTTGTGAAATTTGTTATCAAACAGTAATGAGTTATTGGATTATCGTCATGTATGTTTTTCTTTTTTTTGGATAAATACAATAAATCAAAATGCATAACAGCTTCGTCACACTGTTCAGATATTTTAAGTGGGTATAGTCTAGCTTGTCTATTGTTTTCCAAACCATACACATTGACACTGACATGATTATTTTTTTCAAATATTGAAATTTCATCCAGAGATGTTGGATATTTTAGGCCGGAGAAATTGAATGGATGATTAATAAGATCATAACTGCTTTTGAGTGTCCATGTTTTCTGTTTTTTCTTTCGATCACAAACTTCTACACAATTCGCTTCCCTTTTACAACGATCCCCAAACCATCCACTTAATATAGCATACCAAAAGCAGTTATGATCAGTATTTGTAAAATTACGGACGCAATTTTTTTTAGCTATTGAAAAAGGAAGTTTAATGAAACTAGCACCTCTGAATGGTACATATTTACTAAAATGAATTAATAATCCATCTAATATTTTTAGACTCCAGCCTGATCCATGCGATTCATACTCACTCATTATATCCAATATTTCTACCATAGTGTCATGTAACAAGTTAGCTTTACTAGTAGTTTCGACGACAATGTGTGTTGTAGATGAAAACTTTCTATCTTCCGTTTGTTCTAATAAAATCCCATCTGACGATAAATTAGTTTTGGAATATTGACATTCGAGAGCTAAATTTATTTTGAATGATTTATATTTTTTCAACATTTCATTAATAATATTATCGAACGTTTCCGCACATTCTAAAATAAATGCGGTAGGTTCGATAATATTCTTCATATTTTTTATAAACATATCGCATACGGTATTATTGATGCTAGTCGACACAACAACTCCATCCGAATTCGGTACCGCATGCAAACGAAATGGTTTAGATCTATTTGCAATATGCGAGCATACCCCTTTCCTGATATGCAACATAAATCCGGCTGCAGTTCGGAATGGTTTTGATTCTTTACAACTAGTACAGTACCATGTTAGATTTCCGTTTGATTTACCGCAATAATGACGTAATTTGTCAGATAACTTAGTAAACCGATATTTACATAATCGACATTTCAGCAAAGTGTGCCGTTGATGACACATTTTCATATGTCTAATTATGTTAATTTTCAATTTAAAAGTTTTCTTACAATACGCACAATCAAACTTAGGAACTAAGGGTGTGCAAGCGGCAAGCGGTGAAGGGTTAGTTAATGGTAATGGTAATGATGATGGTGAGATATCTGTAGACATGGACATAGGACATGATTGAGATTGACTATTTAATGGTGCTGGTGATGGTGGTGAGGTTTCGTCTGAATCGAGGGAATATGATGAATTGGGGTAGTTAGATGATGATGAACCATCCGCGTCATGATCATTCCTCCTTTGCTGAGGTAGATTCGGCTGACGGGATGGTGTGCGTAAGCGGCGAGATGAAATATTACGACTAGTGTTAGTGGATGAGCAATTGAATGAACGACGAGGAGGACGGGGGCGCTTGTTGGTCGAGGGAATTGGTTGTTGTTGTTGGTAGCTCATCTGCGGTTGATCATCAAAAGCGGGCTGGGGCTGTGGCTGCTGTTGTTGATAGTAGAATGGTTGAGGCTGGGGCTGATAGGCTTGGGGTTGGGGCTGTGGCTGATATGCCTGAGGTTGCGGTTGATAGGTGGGCTGGGGCTGTGGCTGCTGTTGTTGATAGTAGAATGGTTGAGGCTGGGGCTGATAGGCTTGGGGTTGGGGCTGAGGCTGATATGCCTGGGGTTGCGGTTGATAGGTGGGCTGGGGCTGTGGCTGCTGTTGTTGATAGTAGAATGGTTGAGGCTGGGGCTGATAGGCTTGGGGTTGGGGCTGAGGCTGATATGCCTGGGGTTGCGGTTGATAGGTGGGCTGGGGCTGTGGCTGCTGTTGTTGATAGTACAATGGTTGAGGTTGGGGCTGATAGGCTTGGGGTTGGGGCTGAGGCTGATATGCCTGGGGTTGCGGTTGATAAGTGGGCTGGGGCTGTGGCTGCTGATGTTGATAGTAGAATGGTTGAGGCT
Organism: Adelphocoris suturalis; assembly: GCA_030762985.1. Classification (NCBI taxonomy): domain Eukaryota; kingdom Metazoa; phylum Arthropoda; class Insecta; order Hemiptera; family Miridae; genus Adelphocoris; species Adelphocoris suturalis. Next base: position 59,850,637 of record CM061042.1, on the reverse strand, counting down.
GGGGCTGATAGGCTTGGGGTTGGGGCTGTGGCTGATATGTCTGGGGTTGGGGCTGAGGCTGATATGCCTGGGGTTGTGGTTGATAGGCGGGCTGGGGCTGTGGCTGCTGATGTTGATAGTAGAATGGTTGAGGCTGAACAAATGAAGGATCTGATCGGTTGGGTGGGTTTATATACCCGGATGGATTATAATAGCTATAAGGATCCATCTGAAATCATAAGAAATAAACAAAAAAAAAAAATTTAGGAGTAACGTTGTACTTCCCCCGTTAAAGGATTATATGTCATTATTTTGTCATAAATAATCACTGCTACACAGCTAGTCTTCTCTGGCATTAAACCCGATGACTCTATTTCCAAACGAACATCAATTCCACCTTCAGTTACGCGATCTTTCTGTATTTTACAATCAATCACAATAATAGGATGTTTAGAGAATGTAGTTCTGTTGAGCAGAGGTGTTGGATTTTGACGATTAAAATAACTATTCTGAAATCTGATGTAATTGTTGTACAACTCCGAAATTTTTCCATCGTTCACATTCATATTTATGTCTTGGTATGGGTACGTTTGTTCGTTCAAATATAATCTCACGGCTGTAAGTGGTATTTTACTTGGTTTTGATAAGTCCTTGGTGATCTCGTTTTTCTTGTTTGTGTAAAATGCCACTATTACATACCGAGGACGTTGAATTTTCGAACTCGTTTTAATAGGCCAAATTACGTTGGTTGCAGATGGTAATACAGGATATTCATGGATTTCTGAACTTCTCCATGCAAGGTTAAGAGTAGGTCCTCGAGAAATGATTTCATACATCTTGGCCCTAACGTCATCTGCGAGTTTGATCTGTGGTACTAACCACGAAATTTTATCAATAGTTAATTCACTGTCAATATTATCAGATCCACCGATTAAGCAATTGAGATCTGTACTAGAACGTGTTAATATTAATTCTAACCTCGAGTTGACTATCACAGTTTGAACATCTTGCATAAATCCCATAATTAATCGTAAAGGTATGCAAATGTTATATTTATTACCTACGAAAACAACATCCATAATATCCTTAGATTGGTTCGGGTCTGAAATACCGGCATTTTCGAGTGCGGGGATATCTGACGGAGATAGAGTTGTATACAATCTCAGTAACGTGCTTAGAAACGGATGGCGTATGAATTCTATGTCTGTAGTATTTATGCGTAAGCAAATACTATCAAACAGTGCCAAAAAACCTCCGCAAACAACTTTAGGTTTGTTTGTTGTAGACACACCGTTATTTAATGTGCCTTCTAAACTCAGGTAACTATCGAAAGGGGCAGATATTAAATCCGATTGGTTCACTAAAATCCGCACTTCATCATTCCTTCCAATATTAGCTTGATTGAATGGAGAATACCTTATAAAATCGTAACCTTCGAGGTTATCTGAAAAGTTGGGTTTTCCTAAAATATTGAGTATTCCTTCCATATTTAAAAACCGTGTAACCCAAACTTTTTAAAAATCTGATATTAGTTTTGGACAAAGGTTTTTGTGAGGTGGATGATTCACCGTAATTGTTTCCTACGGATTGAATGTAATTGGTGTTGTTGAACTCCAACCCCATTAAGTTAAAGTTCTACTAAATGTAATATTACAGTTATATCTTCTTCTCCAAAATCTAGGAGGTGTGATTTTTCGTCGGTTATCCGCAACTGAATGAAATCAATCTGGTTCACATTGACGCTTAAATAGTTCACTGGTGCTTGGTATTGCAAAATTCTATACCCCGCATCGACAGCTGGGCAAAAGCTATATAACACATTTGATGGATTACCGTTGAAGTACGATCCTTTACAAATATTACATTCAACAGAAACATTTTGGTAAGTATAAATATTCGCCGGGCTGGGTGCCTCATGTTTCTTATTAGCCTTGTACACCGTCCGTGTTGTAAAACCTAAAATGTTGCCTATTGTCAGCGGTGAACGGAAATCTACGTCATAGTTTGCTGTAAAAACAACTCTGCTGTTGTACGATCTTAATTTGAAGCTAGTTTCGAGATTACTGTTAGTTTCCTTAACCAGTGACGATACAGTGAAGAACAAAGTATCCATATCATAGGTTCCGGGCGGGATTATAATAGGGGGTTTTCCGTAGATTATAAACTGATCATTAACTCCAGCTTTTACGTTGCGTATATTGTTGAAAGCAAAGAATGAGAGGAGACCTATTCCATATTGTTTGTTAGGCTCTAAATCAATTGGAGGGAAAATTGTAGCACTTAGTACTGTTGTTTTGCCATTAAATGTAAAGATTCTGGACATTTTGTTAGTAGGAATAATACGGCAAAATGACCACAGTGATGACTACAGGAATCACCTTGGAAACGAAGTGATGAATAGAAAACAGTACATCCTCTTAAATAGTGAATAATGAACTGGGGTGGGTACAGTCCGTAAGAATCAAAATACAGCGCAAAATTGTCTGATTTACGTATTGCAACCCAGTGTGTGCCAGGTTCTGATTCTTTGGCAAGATTGACGATAAGTTTAAAATATTTTTTTTTAGTCTTTGGTAATGTGTCCTTTGAGAACACGCCTACAAAATCGCTGTCCATTGCTCGCATCAAAATATCTAATTCAAAATTGTTTAATGCACGATTGGGAAGATTAATTAACACGACTTCCATTGTTTTAGTAATGCACCTTTTCCGTATTTTTTCCGTTTTTTTCGACGTTTTCTTGAGATGGTTTTCGAACGAGTGAACCCGCGACCTTCCATTGCTTTGTTGTGACGTATTGATTCTTCCAACTCGTTTTTTTTAATACTACTATCTTTAATATTTTTTATAACTGTAGATGCCCCGGCGAATAGAGAAGAAATAGCTGGGATAGCTGACATTAAAGCTGCCAGTGGTAAAAAACCGCCTCTCTGATATTTTTTTTTTTTTAACGCACGTCTACGAACGGGTCCTCGTTTTTTTTTTTTTCTCCTCGTCAGTTGACCGCCCAACAGGTTGTGCGGAGCAAGACCGCTCCCTATCGCAACTTTAGCTTTCATGGTCGAATAAATAAATGCGGCTATTAACTTCTCGTAATAAGACGCGTCTCGCGCAGTAATTCTAGTTAAGGCTTGATTTGCTAAAAGTTTATCAGCTTTATTTCGGTCGGTTACTGAAGCGTATTTTGAATAAAATATATCGTGGGCTTTACAGAAATTATCTAATTTGTTGGTTGGTGATATATTATTCGCTAATTGATAATCCAAATCGTTTCCAGGACCACAATATTGAAACTTGGGAACAACTAAAGGGATTCTGTTTTTTTGTAACAACCAATTAAGTATACCCATGTACAGTCACGAACATGAGCAAGAAACTGATATATAACAGGCAGGATGGTATTTATATATACTCAGTGTATGACACAATCATGACTGTTAGACTCAAAAGAAACGTCGAAAGTTTTCCGTTAGTCAACTATGATCAATTAATATCTGAAACACCCAGCAAACGTCATGGAGCTTTATTACCAAACCATATAATATGCATCATCGCAGGCGCTAGTCTTTCAGGAAAGAGCAATTTCCTTTTAAATTTATTGTTAAATGAAAACGGTGTACGTTTCAATCAATTAATTCTATGTTCAAAATCTCAGAATCAAGAGAAATATGATTTTTTAAAAAAAGTTTTAGCATCAGTTCCTGAGATTAAGTTCGAACAGTGTCACGAAGCTGCTAATTTCCCTACTATTCTCGAAAATTCGTCAATAATATTTGATGATGTTGATTGTTCTTTCAATGATCATTTAAGAAACATTTTTTCGAGAGGACGCCATCTTGGAGTTACAAGTTCCTTTTATTTGATACAAACATACGGTTTTTCGCCAAAACATTTAATTAGAGATAATTGTAATTTTTGCGTCCTATTTCCTCAGGATGGACGAAATTTAAATTTAGCATGGAGAGATCATGCTTTCAACGATGTGACATTCCCAAAATTTGTTGAAATGAGTCAACGAGCCTGGACCGTTCCATACACACCTTTTATAATAGATAAAACGAGAAATGTGAAAGATGGTAGATTTCGGATTGGAATGGATACAGTCATTGAATCAATATAATTGGGATGCATCTTTCTTTATGTTTTAGTCGACAACATGATGGCAACCAGTCAACAATCAATTGCTAACCTAAGATTACTCAATAGAGCCAAAAATGCGTTGAAAATGAAATACAAAGCGTTACAGAATATGGAAGAAATGCAAAATTTGCAAAATCAGAAACAATATTTACCAATAACGGAACCTTTAGAAAGATTTATTACTATAAATACGAAATCTAAAAATAAAAGAAAAAATAAGAAAAATACAAAAGTTATACAAGATACTAGTGATCAATTACTAAATGATGTTAAAGAAGAACCAATTTCCCAACAGATAAATAACAATGATTTCAGCGAACAATTATTTACGCCTACTGATTCCATTTTTGATAACCAATCACTCACACAGGACCCATTTGCAGACACGACTAAAGATATGGTTTACAGCACACCAACGCCGAGAGAAATATTGGAAAAACGAATAAAGCTAAAAAAGTCATTACCAGGTGAAAGAAATGTGAGTCAACAAGAAACTGTAAATATTCACGAATTATTGAATACACCAACGGGACAAGCAACTATTGAAGATAAATTAAGTCAATTTCCAATTCATGCACGTCCATACTTGAAATTTTTAATGAGTGGAAAATGGGAAATCCCTGAAGGAGAGCGCGATTCTACGTATGGACCTCGAATTGTGGGAGCGCGTGGAGTTTTTATAGGTAATTCTCACATGGAATTTGATATTGGAGTTGTTTATGTAGATGGAAAACCGTACAAGAGTACGAAGGGATTATACGAATTACTGTTTCTCAAACAGCCTAGGAACTACACCCACGATGATCTTTTGAATTATGGAGATATAATACGCAATTCAAAAGTAGCGTATCACGGTTACTCAGACAAACGCTCAATAAACACGTTTGGTAGACAGAAATATAGAGAAATTATTTCTCAACTGTATCCTAAAACTGTTAAAAAAGGATCTGGTATCGGAAATCTGTTCAGTTCATATGCTAGCATTGGTCAGGATGTACCAATTTTGAATAGTAACGATCCAAATAAAATTGTGAAATCAATCAAATTGAGCCTAGCGTCAATTCAAGCTGGTAATACGAGTTTACAAAAACACGTAATATTTTACCTAAATAAATTGAAACAAATGGGATATATTATTGAATAATAATAATATTAATCTATTAAAATGCCCTATGATAGATTTGGGAGATCGCAACATAGACAAATTTTAACAAAAATTCCAAACCCTACAAATCATAATGATGCTGTAAATTATATTACTTTGATTAACGAAATTGATAAACGATTTAACCAGGAGTTTATTGAAACATCTATCAAGAGACAATTAGCTCAATATAAAATGTTTAGTGACTCAAAAATTATTAATATGCAGAACAGAGAAATCACAAATGTTGCGGACCCAACAAGCGAAACGAGCGCAGTTAATAAACAATTTGTATATGATAATACAATTGTAAAAATGGACAAAGGTCGATTTTACGCAGATAATTGTAGGATATCTGATGTAGCCCCTCCCGCTTCAGATCACGATGTTGTGACTTTGAGTTTTTTGAAACAAATTTTAAAATCATATCAATCTAAAGGACATTAATTATGACTCAACAATATGACTCATAAGATCAGAAACGTTTCTGCCTCCCCCTTACTCTAAAATGACTCATCCTTTGATGACTCATCCTTTGATGACTCATCCTTTGATCTAAGATGACTCCCCTTCCTCTAAGTTACCTTAGCCCCTCCCTCACACGAGAAGTATAAATAGTGGTCGAATCTGATGGCAAAGTCATTCAGTTCTTAACTTTTTAATATATATCTTGCACATCCGCAAATATACCAATGGCTATCATTGATGGATGTTTTTTTAAAGACAATGATAATGATTTTATTGTTAAGGAACTGACTGTTTGCTATTTAGACTCAAATTCACCGATTCAACATTGGATCTTCCTCCCTCCTAAGGATGTGAGCCCTGATATCAGCAAATCGCCTGTAACCAGATATTGTACGACAATGATCCACGGCTTGCATTTCTCACAAGGAGAGACGCCGTACGAAAATTTGTATGATGTTCTACGACAATCAACCGAATCGACTGATATCCTGTACACCAAAGGATTGGAGAAAGCTATCTATTTCGAAAAGATATTGAATCGTCCTGTCCTGGACCTCTACGCTTTCGGATGTCCAGCCTACGAGGTTCTGTTGAACCACACCAATTTTGCTGTATGTGTGTACCATTCATCTTTTTCAAATTTAAAATTGAAAAATTCGTGCTCTAAGGCGAAATCTATTGCTTTAAAATATTGGTGTATAGCAAATGCATCAAAAATTAATTTGAATGAAGTCTTGCCTCGTTTGATGACTTTTGAAGCGTTATCATATAGAATGAGAGTTGACTATTTGTATTTAGCGCAGAGAGGATTTTTTAAAAGCAATTTAGGAAAGAGATATGTGTTTTGTTCCAACTGTTTTCTACGATTGTACGATATGGATGCCATATTACATAGTTGTGAAACAGAAACTAGCTGTGTAACAGAAACTTTAGTTTAAAGAACTTTCTTAACTGAAACATGTAAACAGTGTAACAATAAAGAGTAATAAATGAGATAATTTGATATGTAAATTGTGTGTATTTTATCCTTATTTTTTACCTGTTTATCATCGCAAAAGATTAACCAAAATGACATTTCAATGATAATGGAAACACTGTAATATATATGTACAATAACAATCACAACGAGGATAAGGGGGGGGTAAGAAATTAATCTTCATCATCAGACGACGTCCATAAGGATCTAGGTGGGTGTTTAGGAAGACTAGTTTTTTTTAAATTGGATGATGATAGATTAATTTTTTTAAATACCTTAGGACGAATGGGTGAAATATCATTTTCTGATGTAGGTTCAGAATAATGATTTGGAATCTTATATGTGGTGGATTTAGACGGAACCTTCCGTCTAGATGCTGTAGATTTAGATGGAATCTTCCGTCTAGATCCGCGTACACGGCGAGATGAAATCTTATGTTTAGTGTTAGTAGGTTCAATTTTAGTATTTTTGTTAGTACATTGATTATTAGATTCTATTAAATCTTCGTCTGATGATGATAGCAAATAGGGTGATGATGATGATGGTTTAGTACGCCCCCACCTTTTTTTATCTCTTGCTATGATTTCATCAATGGTACGCGGAGGACTATCAGCAGGTAATTGATTAGATTTAAAGCTAGGAGGAGATGGGAACGGAGAGCTAGGAGGAGATGGCAACGGAGATACAGGAATGTTACATGGAGGAACAGGTGAAGGTAATTGATCTACATGGCCATGAGATGATGGGATTTGATTAATGATTACAGGACTAGGTGAAAATACTTCATCATTGTGATTGAAATCATACAACTCCAAAAATAAGTTGAGAGATGGACTATTATTATTCTGCCTTATTGAATTTATCATGAAATCTGATTCACTTAAATTCAATAAAGGTAGTGATGGATCGTACATCTCATCAATTAAATTCGAATATATTTCGTCAGTTGTTTCAAAATCAATGAAAAAATTATTGGTTTGATTGTTTGACATCTGAAATAAAAATGAAGAGTTTCAAATAATTTTTGGAATACTGTTTTATCAAACTCCTAACAATATGAATCAGAGATTTTTTTACTTACTATAACTGGAGTGTCTTGAGCAGAAGTCAAAAAGTCCTGGCTTCAAAATAGTGTCCTGGCTTCACAAAAGGGTCTTAGGCAGAGTGACGTACTTTCAGAGCAAACTGGAAGTGATACAGGATGAAGCCAAGCCAAACATTTTATAACCTGCAAATTCCAGATGGTGGGGGGGGGTCACAATGATCAATGCAGGGAAGTGGAAGGTTGCGCACCTTGTTTCCGGTCGGATTTAGTTAATGTTGCAACCTTGTGTACAGAAACTTGCTAAAACCATGTTTATAGGTCATGAGAAGCGAAAATCATTGCTCCACATTTGGTTATGCGACCTCTAAAGGATTAATAAAGGTTCAATACAGGGTCGAGATCCAATTTTTGCTAACCTCGAGCCAGAAGTCCGTGCAAAAAAAAAAAAAAAGCGAGAGTGGTCGCATTTATAATCATTCGTCCCGAACAGCTCAGGAACAACTTCGTCCGAGACAGAGAAGGTCGATGTTTTCGCTCTTTATTGGGGCCAGGGAGACCGTCCGAGAGAGGGAAGGGTGAAGTTGCCTTCTTCGTCCCACTCGTTGCCACCATAGCAGGCTGAGGAGCCAGTCTTCCCGAATACACGCGGACAATTATGTTATGCAGGGTGGGGGAAATCATTTAACTTTTTTCTAGTCGTTTTTAGTTAGTATGAATCATAACTCGAACGAAACCACATCTCCTACATTTTGGGTGGGGGGGACAGTTTTTGATTGGCGCCTCATCCAAGAGGATTTCAGCCCGGACAGCAGGGTGGGGGAAATTATTTCACTTTTTTTCTAGTCGTTATTAGTCAGTCTCGATCGCAACTCGGTCGAGACAACACCTCCTGATTAAAAATAAAAAACAACCAATTTTTGGGTGGAGACGATAAATTTAATCGTCCGCCCATCCATTTATCATCTACTACCATGAAACTACTGCAATGTTTCCAAATTCTTGTAAAATGAAATATTCTTCATGGTAGATAAATACATTTTGGGGCATTAAGTCGCGCGCGTTCTTTTCGGACTAACGCGCTCCCTCTCTTCAGACTTGAATTTGAGTTCAGAGTTTGAATTTGAAAATCAAACCGAAGTGTTCAACGCCGCCGCGTCGCCGCGCGGGCAGGATCACATGACAAATTTCGCAAATTTCATTGGTCCGCCATTTAATCGCGTAAACGCCTGAACGCATTGACGCGTGCGGCAAATCCACGTAGGACACTGCGTCACGCTGTGTCCTACGTGGATTTGCCGCAAGCATCAGTGCGTTCGGGCGTTTACGCGTTCAAACGGTTGTTAACGCCCAAGCGTATTTTTCTTTTGTAATATTATTAAGCGAAGTGAAGTGACTGCAGCCGTATCAGTGTTTGTGCGAGTGGACCCACGGAACCAACATCTTCCTGCAATTTCATGTGCGTCTAATTCGATCGCTGCATTGATTGCCCCGCTATCAGTACGATACGTCACCATCCGCCGTGCCAGCTCATTACCTCTCTCTTTGTTCACTCAACACGTGTTCTCTTTCAAAATTTAAATTGGGTCTTCAGCATCCCGCAAAATTCCTCCAGGTCTTGTTGATGGGTCAGCAGCATCCCACATCTCGACGTCATCTACCACTGGACGGCATTTAACCAAACCTACTGTCTATTTCGACGTAAGTACTAGTTGAGACTCCGTCAACCCGCCTTGGTATGCCTTACGTGAATCATTCTCATCGTACATTTTTGCACTTCCTTGCAGATTCTACGGGTGTACCAGACAGCACCGTTTTCAGTTCGCTTGCGGCTATTCACTTCTTTGCAGCATCGTCTACCATCGTCAGGGATTGTTACCATATCCTGGTGGTACTTCTACGGCGGTCCTTCAGCAGCAAACGTGCGCGTGCTACCCACATCCAGCAGTCGTTAGGTCAGAGATTTATTAACTCTATATTTAAATCGACGATATAAAGTAGGCAAAGAAGACAGTCGTTATTTTTAATGATCGTACATAATATTAGTTTAGGTACTTTATATGAAATCTATTTCAAGGAGCTCCTTCATTTAATTCATACATGATATTCAAAACTATAAACCACGAGTATCTATTGTACAAATCTATGTGCCTGTCCACAAATTAAAAGTTTGGTGTCTTGGGTATCTGGTTTTTCAATTGCGAAAACCCCACCTCTGTGCATTTTAAAACAACGGTGGACCAATGAATTTCGCGGAAGTTGTCACGTGACCTTGCCCGCGTGGCGAGGCGGCAGCGTTGAACGCTTCGATTTGATTTTCAACAAGTCAACGCACCTCAAACGCGTTTATATATTTGATGTTTTTCTAACCTCTTTCGACATTTTGAACTTGTTTTCTCACTTTTTCCGCACGTTTTCTGTGACAATGGAGTTAGCAGAAATAGAAACGGCCAATTCTACATTTTTATTATACCTACACCTTTATCGGGAGATGCCTAGTTTCGAGGAAAATTACAATATATCGTCTAATGTTTCTAAACAATGGTAAAAACAAAATGTGAGCAAATTTTATTATTTTTTCTGAGTATATTTATGTTTGATTGTTTTGATATTTGTCCAATTTTTCTTAAAATCTTTTTTGTAGTTCCTGTTATTCTGCCATACAAACAAACTTTTGGATTCTACCAAATACTTGTAATTGTTATCTTTTTTTAAATCATTGCAATGAATTAAAATTCTTGTTGAATGTAAAATATAAAATTCTTGCTTAATTTTGTTCACGATGTAATCGAATGTTTTTGCTGTCATTCTCACATATTATTTAAAGGGTTATTTATTTTCCCTCAATTCGGAGTATGAGTTTGGAGTAGAAAAATCATTAAAAAAGGCTAAAAATCGTTAAATTTATATTTTTCAGAATATTTCTCAAGGATGGTGTCAACCATAAAGCGTAGCATTAAATGGCTAAACATTCAATCTGTTCATAGCTTTCTTGAATTATTGGGAACACAACCCATAACCAGTCCATGCTTTTTTACAGATTCAACCATAGCTCTTGGTTGGTTACGTACACCTATTTATAAATTGAAAACATTCGTATGTAACCGCGTAAGTGAAGTCCTACAACTCACATCCGATACAAATTGGCATCACGTTTCTTCAAACGACAACCCAGACGATGCTGGATCAAGAGGATTTCTCCCAGATGAAATATTTCACAACAAGCTGTGGTGGCATGGACCACCTTGGCTAGAGGATCCTCAAAATACATGGAATATATCAACTGCTCCTATTATTCAGATTTGCCAGAAATCAAACCAGGTTCTGCCCTTATCTCGGTAAAGGTAAATCCATTTATCAGTTCTTCATTCATTACTGAAATAATCTTCAGATTTTCTTCGTTTCATCGAATGTTACGAGTAATTGCTAGAATTTTACGTTTTGTGCACAATCTCAAAAATAACAACTCAGAAGAAAAGTTATCTGGACCACTACAAATTGATGAAATCAATTCAGCTCGTACACTGTGCATAAAATCGGTACAGTCTTATTATTTCTTCAAAGATGACTTCTCAACTAAACAACAAGCAGTAGTGATGCAGAAATTTGTCAAATTAAACCCATTTTTTGACTCATCAGGTATTCTCAGGGCGGGCGGCAGATTGTTCAACGCTAATTTGCCGTTCAATCACAAACACCCAGTTCTTCTGCCTAGTGAAAGCCATTTGTCGACCTTAATTGTCGACCATTTCCACAGAGTCTATCTGCATCCGGGACCTTCTCTATTGCCAGCACTTATACAACTTGAATATTGGATTCCGAGTGCTAGGCGTCTAGTTCGACAGCGGATTTTTGGATGCCAGAGGTGCTATCGTCTCCAAGCCAAGACATTCATCCCGAAAATGGCCGAATTACCGTCTTACCGTATCCAAGCTGAACGTGCTTTCAAGAAAGTAGGCCTAGATTTTGCAGGACCCTTTCTAATGAAGGAATCGATCCGCCGTAAAGCTGCTGTTTCAAAGGTTTACATGTGCATCTTTGTATGTATGACCACGAAGGCCATACACTTGGAAGCTGTCACAAACCTCACAGCTGATGCCTTCCTTGCTGCCCTGGAACGATTTGTTTCTCTCAGAGGTTTGCCTTCAGATATCTACTCAGATTGCGGTTCAAACTTTGTTTCCGCTTCTGGAAAGCTCAAAGAGTGGTTCAAGTGGTATTTGAAGAATGAAACCCAAGATGAATTATCTGAAAGAGTTGCCCTTCTTCAGGTGAATTGGCATTTCAACCCGCCTCGTGCTCCACATTTTGGCGGAATTTGAGAAGCAGGCGTGAAGTCTGTCAAGTCCCTCATGCTTCGTTCTGTAGGAGATGCAGTGCTCACCTATGAAGAATTTGCTACACTATTTGCTAAAATTGGAGCTATATTGAATTCTCGCCCGATATGTCCACTGTCTAGTGACCCCTCTGAGAATGAATACCTTTCACCAGGACATTTCCTTATTGGACATACCCCGGTCGCCATTCCAGAACCAAATCTCATGGACGTCAACATCAACCGTTTGGACCGCTGGCAGCTAATTAAACGTATGTCTCAATTCTTTTGGGATCGATGGCATCGGGAATATCTCTCCACACTGCAGTCAAGAGTGAAATGGACTGACTCTACTCCCAGTCTGAGAGTTGGTGACTTGGTCTTTTTAAAAGAGGACAACCTCCCGGTTCTTCAATGGACTCGGGGCCGGATCATTGAAGTCCATCCCGGTCGAGATGGAGCTGTAAGAGTAGCTACTGTCCGCACCCCAACCTCAACATTCTGCCGACCGGTTGCCAAACTGGTGCCACTATTTCCAGAAAAGGCGTCCAACAGTGCTCCTGCTGATAATGCTTGGAACGGCTGGCCTCAAAAACGAAACTACCACCAACAGCACTCAGCATAGCGACTATTGGTTTTGGTCCTCCGGGCCGTATTTCCATTATTTTCCCTAAACTTAAATACCTTTATCCAATACCTTTGTTTCCTTCATATACTGGGTCTAAAAATTATTCAATTTTGGCGGGCGGAATGTTAACGCCCAAGCGTATTTTTCTTTTGTAATATTATTAAGCGAAGTGAAGTGACTGCAGCCGTATCAGTGTTTGTGCGAGTGGACCCACGGAACCAACATCTTCCTGCAATTTCATGTGCGTCTAATTCGATCGCTGCATTGATTGCCCCGCTATCAGTACGATACGTCACCATCCGCCGTGCCAGCTCATTACCTCTCTCTTTGTTCACTCAACACGTGTTCTCTTTCAAAATTTAAATTGGGTCTTCAGCATCCCGCAAAATTCCTCCAGGTCTTGTTGATGGGTCCGCAGCATCCCACATCTCGAAGTCATCTACCACTGGACGGCATTTAACCAAACCTACTGTCTATTTCGACGTAAGTACTAGTTGAGACTCCGTCAACCCGCCTTGGTATGCCTTACGTGAATCATTCTCATCGTACATTTTTGCACTTCCTTGCAGATTCTACGGGTGTACCAGGCAGCACCGTTTTCAGTTCCCTTGCGGCTATTCACTTCTTTGCAGCATCGTCTACCATCGTCAGGGATTGTTACCATATCCTGGTGGTACTTCTCCGGCGGTCCTTCAGCAGCAAACGTGCGCGTGCTACCCACATCCAGCAGTCGTTAGGTCAGAGATTTATTAACTCTATATTTAAATCGGCGATATAAAGTAGGCAAAGAAGACAGTCTTTATTTTTAATGATCGTACATAATATTAGTTTACTTTATATGAAATCTATTTCAAGGAGCTCCTTCATTTAATTCATACATGATATTCAAAACTACAAACCACGAGTATCTATTGTACAAATCTATGTGCCTGTCCACAAATTAAAAGTTTGGTGTCTTGGGTATCTGGTTTTTCAATTGCGAAAACCCCACCTCTGTGCATTTCAAAACAACGGTGGACCAATGAATTTCGCGGAAGTTGTCACGTGACCTTGCCCGCGTGGCGAGGCGGCAGCGTTGAATGCTTCGATTTGATTTTCAACAAGTCAACGCACCTCAAACGCGTTTATACATTTGATGTTTTTCTAACCTCTTTCGACATTTTGAACTTGTTTTCTCACTTTTTCCGCACGTTTTCTGTGACAATGGAGTTAGCAGAAATAGAAACGGCCAATTCTACATTTTTATTATACCTACACCTTTATCGGGAGATGCCTAGTTTCGAAGAAAATTACAATATATCGTCTAATGTTTCTAAACAATGGTAAAAACAAAATGTGAGCAAATTTTATTATTTTTTCTGAGTATATTTATGTTTGATTGTTTTGATATTTGTCCAATTTTTCTTAAAATCTTTTTTGTAGTTCCTGTTATTTTGCCATACAAACAAACTTTTGGATTCTACCAAATACTTGTAATTGTTATCTTTTTTTAAATCATTGCAATGAATTAAAATTCTTGTTGAATGTAAATTATAAAATTCTTGCTTAATTTTGTTCACGATGTAATCGAATGTTTTTGCTGTCATTCTCACATATTATTTAAAGGGTTATTTATTTTCCCTCAATTTGGAGTATGAGTTTGGAGTAGAAAAATCATTAAAAAAGGCTAAAAATCGTTAAATTTATATTTTTCAGAATAGGTACCTATTTCTCAACGATGGTGTCAACCATAAAGCGTAGCATTAAATGGCTAAACATTCAAAAATCGAGATCTCAGAAACTTTCAAGGTAACAGTAATGATTTTTTGCTTGCCAATGTTAAGTATGGTCCCAAATAATCGATTAAACTCACCCGCAACTCTGTGCGTTAAACGGTTCGTTTTTCCTAAGGGCTCAAACATCGAACCCTACTATAATTCCGAACGGTCTTTGAAATTGTGAAGAACTTCGCGGTCCGATTTTAGTGTTAGACTGCTCATTCGAATCAGCACGGCCCCAAATTTGTTTCAAAAGTGTCGCCGTTCGTCTCTATACCCGCTTTGATCGTGTTCTAGGCGGTCCTTATCAACGAGAGTTGTTTATTAGGCTGTGGCGGTAACAACAGTTGCCATCAATTCACGGTAAGTAAGAAACGTAGTGTAGTTACTAACATCTAGGAGAGTTATTTCTGAACGAAGAAATTGAAACTGAAGAACTTAACGGACTTTATATATAATTCCGAACGGTCTTTATATATAATTCAGAATCAGCACCAAATTTGTTGCAGAAGTGTCGGTAAGTAAGAAACGTAGTGATGGGGTCTTTTCTGATCAGCTGAGTGAGCTAAATTCTTTCCTGTATAATGTGCTGAGTTCCTGTTAGGTACTACTGTTATACGGAAGTTTATTAACTATAAAATAGAACATTCAACAGTTTATGTACAAAATTACGTTGAAACATTTACATAAAATTCATTAAAATTTGCTAAAAAAAAAAAAAAAAAGATATAATAACTACAAAAAAAGCTAAAAATTCAAACGCTCTAATTGATTATCAGAGTATTATTTAGAATACGTTTTTTGCCTTAAAATTAATAGTTAACTATTTCCTTGCACCCAAAAAGCTCAAATTTCAAATGAATTTAACATCATTAAGTACAATGATTTACGAAAATTCGCTCATACTATCATGCTGCATGACTGGAACTTTTTTTTATTTTTGTTTAGTTCGTAGATATCACCCCAACGAATCAAATGAAACCACCTGAGTCGCTGTACGTTTATCCGTTCGCTCTTCCTAAGCCCGAAATTGGAATTTTTTTATGTCGCTCCTTAAGATCGCAATCTCACACGCTCTCATACACACACACACACACACACACACATACATAAATTTTCAGGAAACGTATAGATATGGGTTCAGGTTGAACAAAATACCCATCCTAGCATGAGTTTCAGAAATTGATTTTCAGAGTGATTGCAAGACTTTCCCTCCACCCTTCGGGTAATGTAAGGAAAGCAAAAAAATACGTTAATTCCGATTTTTTTACGACTACACCCTTTGGAAATGTAACAAAACACTGACAAGATAAAAGGATAGTTCTTTTGTATCATTTAGCAGCCATATTGTAGGAAAGACCAATAAAAAAGACCAAGACCATGCTAAAAAAAGGGCGTTTTCACCTATTTTTGATGGTTTTTTGCTAATTACCGCCCTCATGGTATGAGGGGTATTGGATATCATTTCTAAGTATGAGGGGTATTGGGGTATCATTTCTACCCAGAAGAAGAGTAACTCCTGTGAATTTCATCGAAATAACTCGAGCCATTTTGGAGAAAAGGCAAAACAAAGTGCTGAAAACGACGTTTATTCACCTTTTCTGATTTTTTTAACCCCCTAAAAATGATGATTTTAAGCTGATTTTTTTACAGTTCTTGGGTTACAGCTCTAAAAAAAGCCACCATCTACGTATGAGGGCACATTTCCAGCCACACATATTTTCAAATATAATCCCCTTTTAACAAATTGATGAAATATCCAAATTTTAAAGGTATCTACTAAGATGTTGAAGAGGCCCCAAAAAGCAAGCATTAAACATGTAACAATAAACTACAAGCTTTGACGAGGCCATTAGAAGGCGAAAGCGTTTAGCGTACGCAAAGTTGACGCCTTGAAAAATCTCAACCCTCAAACACCAATACCTAATACGTACAAGGCAAGAAATCCATATCCAATATAATAGGTTAATAATTTAAAGTTATGAATGTTGGTAACTTGTTACTAATTTGAAGTAAGGTAAGAGGTTGGTACTTGAAGAAGATAAGAGATTACTTAAAAACATTGAACATTTTTTTATTTGATTCGACATTGATAAATCCAATTGAACGAAACTGTAAGTTCATAACACGTTTTGAAAAAGGTAATATTACTTTTTGGTTTCAATGAAAAATATCAAAATATTGCAATGCAACACATCTTAGGAAGGAAAAGCCGGTTTTTTCCCCTCCCATTTGGACAATGTTTCATCATCAGTAGGTCTGTCTTCGATTTTCTGTTGTATGGCAGTAAAAAAAAAGGTATTCACGGTACTAATCAAAGTGTACACCGCAGGAAGGCCATACAACCCGCATTGTTCCGCTCCAGTCAAAATTGCGAACGTTTTGTTATCAAACCACTCACAAATCAGAGCGGAGCCCTGATCGAACGAGCAGGTATCCATATAATCGAGGGACTTGAAACACACCTCAAAATGAAATGATGGGTAAGCCATGCAGTAGCTGAGGTCTTCTGAGCAATACGCACTTTTGCATTGCTCTCGTGGGACGTAGGTGACCTGCCGATAGGTCAATCCATTGTAGGATCCTACTCCGAAAGAGGCAATGGCACAGGAAGAACGTAAGCTGGGATCATCGTCCAACTTATAGGTTTCGTAGTGTCCATCAGTAAAAGATTCAGATATATCATATAGAGGAATCGGTCTCACATATGGGGTCCAATCCCACTTTGGGGACACTTCAGCGAGAGCTAAAGACCATTCAAACTTGCCAGTTAAATAGAACAGTGAATAGTTGAAATGGCTCGGGTCAAAATCTATTGCCGAAGACACTTTCCCCGTTGTCGGTGCAAATAAGGCTGACGCAAAGGCTTGGCCTGATCTTCCATACGCTATTCTTTTCACCTGCCGGTTCTGTTGTTGTTTCCCTGGAGGGGGGGTTTCAGGAGGGTAGCGATCAGCGATGCCGGCGTACACGTACAGTTTATCGACATTCTGAAAATATCTCTTCTTATCTCCCGAACTCGGTGGGTTCGTCAGTTCATCCAAATTGTCGGTTGACGTTATCACGTAAGTACTAGAGTAAATTGAGCACATGCTGACCGGGGTGTATTTTTCTTGAGATTTGTCGTCTTTATATTTATACTGAATAACGCACACAAACGGAAACTGAAATTGGATAGCATCTTTGTCTCCTTTCTTCAATCCATGCCATTTCCCTGAAGCTGAATACATGTCATAGGAAATAACGACAAAAAAAACCGAAATAGCAATAGCTGAACAGCGAAATGAAATCATGAGGGTAGCTAGCATATACATATCACTCAATCCGTAAATTCACTTACAATTCCCAATAGTCAACGCTGCGTAGTTGCACTCCTTTTTCTATTTACCGTATGCACACGAAAAAGTTTTGACCAGGTATACCTATAACTTTAAGTGTGTAAAAAAGTGACCTGTACCCAGTAAAAACTACATAGGTACCTAGTAAGTAGGAGTCAATTTTCAAAAATGCTTTCTCCTTTCGAAATACTAATGTCTTGGGCGACGTCCGGTTTTGAAACCTGACCACTGCGAAACTAGCGGATCTTTCAATCAATAAGTAGGCAGTATGAAAATCAGTATGAAAATAATTATGTTACCTACTTTACGCCTTATACCTATTACCTATATTACGCATCTTGAGAAGAAAAGTGGTTTACGCGTTGATATGACAACTACCGGGAGCAACAATATATCGCAGTACTTGGAGATTAAGTAAACCCGTACCAATCTCAACCAAAGTGAGGGCAAACTATAGTAGGTACAAGTGTAAAAAGTAGTTGAATGTTTTAGCGCATTGTTAAAAATTATTATTTTTTATTTTTTTTATTTTTTTTTTTTTTAATAACTTTATTCAAACTAAAAATTATTGTTATTTGTAACCATGTCTGTACGAATAATATGTTAGGCGGGACAAAGTCCGCCTGATCAGCTAGTTATATATTTATAAAAATCAAATTATGTTAGTTTGTGTGTCCTTCATGCGCCACCAAAATTATGAACCGATTTTGATACTGTTTTCTACAGCATGCCCTTTGTGACAGTTCCCGCGAGATCCAAGGAAATGCGCTGCCGTCGCTCCGTTGTTTCCCAACGGGCGTCGGGCGCTTCTTCCCATGTTTTTGAAAGGCTGCGTTTGGCGATGGATGAGTGATCCTAGAACTGGAAAACCAATCTTCTCCGAACGTAGCATATATGCTATTAGTACGAGTTGTATCTCTTATGGTACTGTCACACCCCTCTCTGATGATACTGCTAGTTTACCATATATGATCGAATTACTTCTGGGGAAACATGTATGGTTAAAGTGAATATCGAAGTGCTCGATGGTCTCGTTAATGGTGCTATGGGCACATTGCAATACATAGAATATGGTAATGATCCGAATGATGGGATCAAACGATTGTGGCTATAATTATGTGTGTCAATAATTATTTTATGTTTTCTAATTGTTATTTTATTTAAAACAATAAAAAACATTGAAATTACTGAGACATTTTCAATGGTCATAGCTCTTCTCTCGTAAGAGAGAAAGTACGAGCGGCCTGCCGCGTTTTCATTTAAATAGGTAACCAATATAAGATATCATCACGGTGGGTTTTATGCAATAGGACTTTCGATAAAAAATTCAACGATACCAAAAAGATTTTGGTGGTTTGAGCCGAGAATTTGCTATTCGTAAAGATATATCATCATAAATCGGTATAAAAATTCCTTATTTACTGCAGCAATATTGGTCAGGAAGAGTTTTTACGTACCTAGCTAAGGTTATATTGAGGTTGAAGAAACCAGGACGTTTTTGACTGTACCAATATTGCTTAAAAAAAATAACATAAATGCCTAAGATACAGTTCTGTCGCAACGATTCGGTTGTAAGCGTTAATCATCAGAAAATTATTCAAGTCTCACTATTTCATTTCGATTTATTAACAACTGCCCCCCTTCTAATCATCATTATCTAATTTAAAATCTTGCATACAAGTCTGCAATATATGATTCATTTTATGTCCTCACTTCCCAGTATAATAGTGGTTGCATTCATGTTTACTAAATTAACTGAAAAGGATCACCTGTAAGTAAACAATTATTCAAACAGCCACGCTCATATCGCAGATTGCTGGCCTCGTACTGCGCAGGTGTTAATATAATACGGTTAGGTAAATCGAGATCTTTCCAACGACTGGTGAACGATTTTTGTACGATCATAAATGCCTAGGATACATGCAGTGGCATCGCCCCCTTGATCTCACCAATAAATAACGAGGGACATCAGAACTCTGAAAACTGGGACTTGAGTCAGCCGTACGGCTGGACTTTAAGTCAGCCGTACAGATGATTCCAATTATAGAAACTCAACGCGGAAAAAGAATGGTTAACCATTCTTTTTTCCGGAGGCGCCTTTGGGAAAAGAGAAGGAGATTGTGGCAATCGTCATAACCTAGTACAGATTCCCATTTCTAATAATGTACACCCTCATAAAATCTCATCTTATGGTATAAATAAAGGACGCGATATTAGCCCTGCTAACCATGATGAGACCATAAATATCATTCACTTGAATGTCTGTTGCCTCAGAAATAAAAAAGTACTCAGTCATGCTGCATGACTGTTAGAGCGAATTTTCAAAGAAAAGTTGTGGATCACAATACATTAGGCAATCAATTTTTTTTTCTCTCTCTCTCTCTCATTATTATTACATTAAGAGATGAAATTATGGGCTCTTTCCTGATCAGCTGAGTGAGCTTAATTCTCCCATGATCACCCTAGCAAGTTGGAATTTGATGAGGAGACTCTCTGGGTCATTAAGGAACAATTATTGAAATGATTGGCTCTTTCCTTATGAGTTGAGTGAGCTAAATTGTAAATTCTCTCATGGTCACCCTTGAAAGCTAAAATCTGAATAGGTGACTCTATGGGATATAAGAGACGATTGAAATTATGCTCTCTTTCCTGATCAGCTGAGTGAGCTAAATTCTCTCATTTTCACCCTGGGTCATTTAGAGACGATGTGCAGCCGTTTGGCTGTAGGTGGAAACAAAAGGTGGTTCGGGAGTCCACCCAGGGTGCGGCGCGAAGCTCAATGTTCTCTCAGTTTCCGCTTCTAAAAACTTTAAATAAAATTGAAATAAATTTTGGAAGTTGAATTTATTAGTTAGATACTTGATGATTTAAAAAAAGTTCGAATCATGCAATATGATTCTATTTTCGTCGGATTATCGTATCATATTATAGGGGTATTCATGGTCGGTTTACGACGTCGTATCGTGTTAAACGTATTAAATGTGCTAAACTTCGAAAAAAACCGTAGTAAAAATCCACGCTTTTCGGCGATACGATATGTTAAGAAAAGCAGAGTCAGGGGGACAGGGGACTGCTTAACGTGGAATCGAGACCATAAATTTATCTTATCAATGAAAAATGGCGGAGAGGGACCAGCTGATTTTCACGTTTTGCTTACAAAAAAGCTAAGTCGCATAAGTTTTTTTTTTTTTTTTTTTTTTTCTATCATGTGTTTTGTAGTTTATTTTCAAATTGGTTAGAAAGAGAAAGATTTCTCCACTGAACCGTAGATGGAAGCAATGCCAAACCTACATACAACAACGGCACTCAGATCCTGGAGACATTCTTTCCATAGCTCTTCCTCCAATTTTTCTACAGCACTAATTTCAACAAGAGTTTTCTTAACTATCGCATCAATATACATAATTTTATGGCTCTTTGTGGGCATGTTTTGGGCAACTACTTAGTCAGCTTGCCCACAAAAGTATATTTGGATTATTTCAAAATGAAACTTAATCCGTCTATTTGAAAATATAACCTGCAAGTAAGCTGCTTTTCGTGTTGTACTCTTTGTATGTGCCTCCCAGGTATTTGCCTTCTTCTTTTCACACCTGTTTTGTCAAAAATCTCTCTGATGCTATATTACGAAGTTTAGCATAGGTAACAGAGATAACATGGGATCCTCATAATTCCGGCAGATTACGTAATTTTCGATTTAACACGTTTAACATCATTGTAAATAGCAACAATACCCCCATATGTTAGGTACTTTTTATTTTAATTTAAGCACTTTGATTGTAAATAAATTGTTGTCTAACCGACAGTTTTATGGCAAATAAACTCTTTCTAAAATATATTCTACAATTCAAAACAGATTTTGGATTTCCAATAATTTCAGTTTATTTAATAAATTTTTCAGCAAATAATAATGAAATTTAAGCTGGCTGAAAGAGGGACAGTACCGATCCCACCGGCCTTCACCGGTGCGTGGATGTAAGCACTTAGGATACCAGGCGGGAAGCCCAGCCAAGAGCGCACAGCTAAGCGAATTTCACGATCTAACTCAAGCAATCCCCCGCAGTAACTCTGCCGAAGGTTAGCTTTGGCAGTTAGTACATGCGAAAAATAAAATAGATTAGAATTCAATAATTTATCTGTATGACTCTACAATCATGGTGATACATCGTCGAAATAATACGTAGGTATTTAAATCCAAAACTCATTGATACATAAATACAGCAAAACCATCCAAATTGCCATTTAAAAAGACGAGCTATGTGAAACCATAATTTAATATTCCTGGTTCAGTTTATTTCAAGTATTTCTTTGGACGAGAATTAACGAAGATATTATTGTTGTTGACTGCCTTGTTCACCCACTTTTTTTCCATTATGCTTCAGCTCAGCTACCAAAGTACAGGGGTACGGTAAGATGTACACGAATCCGTTGTGAGAAATAATCTTCATAAATGGTACCTGCCTGTTGCTTTTGGGTAACGCTTTTCGAGTTAGAGTGCCAAAATAAAGACATGAAAATGCCAATTATAAAGTACCATTGTGTAATAGTTCTGAGTTTTTCCTCCAACAATTTAAGAACAATCCAAGAAAGAAAAAGATTTATATTTCATAAAGTTGTAAACTTCTTGGAAATGTAAATTAGTGTTCAATAAACTGTTACATGTACCTACGTGTAAAACCTTTGTGCATTAATTTGCAGCGTTTTTACGACGGCGACGCCTCCTAGAAATACCGAGTCCACCAGATTTTTCTAGTAACGATTATGTGACATAAATTAAAACTTCTGTGTGGCATTGATAAGTCTCCATGACCGCAGCTCTCGCGTCGTTTTCCTGGATCTGAAGGTCAGGTCCCCTACTTTTACGAACTCTCGATGATAAACTCGACAGAGAAGACTCGTCTTGCTATACTAGTCAGGATCTTAACTTCACAAAGGACGCTTCAATATTGTTGTTCTTCCTGGACGAAGGTGGGAATAATTGCAAGTGGACACATGGTGAGTCTCGTTCCAAATTACATTGTCATGCCTTGGGTGAGTATTTCTGTTTTAGTTATTTACCTATAATTTAAGTGTAGTAAGTCCTTTAAGATGGCGTTACTCAGAGAAAAAGTTTAAACATCTACCTAACCTAGTCTGTTTTATTTTAAATATTTTCATGTGTTTGCTTTAATAGGCACATAAACTCGAAAATCGTCACGAAATGGAGCATCACAAGAACGTTGCGCAACCGTAAACAAAACGTGCTTGGTCGCTAAGGAATAATGTTTACAATAAGCTCATATGTTTCGTTGCTACGATTTTGTCAACCATCCTTAATGTTATCTTTAATGCCAGGCCCTTGTCGTCCACTTGCAGCCTAATCAAGCGACAACTCGCTTCGCGCTGCAGGAGCGTCAACAAAAGTAGCGTTATAGGCGTTTGGGTCGTCCACTCCAAGCTCCATTGAGCTTTCGCAGTTTGCGACGGACTGTGTTGCAGTTGGTTGATCACCGCATTGACCACCTTATAAAGCTCACATTGGTCGGAATTTACAATATTGTTTTTTTTTTTTTTTTTTTTTTTTCACGTTTTCCCGCCATTTTATCTTGTTGCCTGAGGCCCCACTATAAGCAGCTTGTCCCGGATGCAATCCTGGCTAACAGCTATGGTGCCTATCCCGCATCGCTTACAGGCGGGGGCAGCAGCCCGCCTTTCAACAGTCCTCCCCTGGGACCTCTGGTCTTCTTGAGGACTTGAAGACTGAAGTGTTGAGGCTCAGCGAGCAGATCGGCCGTATTGAAAGTTATGAGAGCGCTTACCTGCTGGAACTGGCTAGGTTGAGGGGCATGGAAGTTGCGGCCTTTGTACAAAGAATCTTCCCACAGGTTTAGGAAGCGAAAACGGCGAGGCATCAGGGGCAAATCTTCCTTATTTGGTGCCACATGGAGTGTCTCTCTCTCTCTCTCTCTCTCTCTCTCTCTCTCTCTCTCTCTCTCTCTCTCTCTCTCTCTCTCTCTCTCTCTCTCTCTCTCTCTCTCTCTCTCTCTCTCTCTCTCTCTCTCTCTCTCTCTCTCTCTCTCTCTCTCTCTCTCTCTCTCTCTCTCTCTCTCTCTCTCTCTCTCTCTCTCTCTCTCTCTCTCTCTCTCTCTCTCTCTCTCTCTCTCTCTCTCTCTCTCTCTCTCTCTCTCTCTCTCAGTCTCACACTCCTATCCTAATATCAAATTTCACATTCCTAAAGTGAATATGAGAGAATTTTGCTGACTAAGCTGACCAGGAAAGAGCCCCTGAGTTTATTCGTATCTTGATGTCCCTGAAAGTCTCGCTATCAAATGTCAACTTCCTAGGGTGAACGGAGAGAATTTCATATTCACCCCTTCCCCTCCCTTACAACCACCCAGTACTTAGTCGTAGCGGCTCCCAAACCCTAAGAGGTACTTCATCAGGTCAAATGCAGTCTATATTTCAAACTTCATCATAGTTGGCTAGGGGGAACTGGTAGAAGTGGGTGGACGAATTCAGGTGAGACGATAAAACAAATTCTAGAGCCACTCAGCTGATCTGGGATCGGTCAGTTGTGTTCAGAAGTCCCTCAAGGGCCCACATACCAAATCTCAGAATCGTGGGATCATTAGGGAAAAAACTGGATTCTAGAGCCACTCAGCTGATCTGGGATCGGTCAGTTGTGTTCAGAAGTCCCTCAAGGGCCCACATACCAAATCTCAGAATCGTGGGATCATTAGGGAAAAAACTGGTTTCTAGAGCCACTCAGCTGATCTTGGATCGGTCAGTTGTGTTCAGAAGTCCCTCAAGGGGCTACATACCAAATATCAGAATCGTGGGATCATTAGGGAAAAAACTGGTTTCTAGAGCCACTCAGCTGATCTGGGATCGGTCAGTTATGTTCAGAAGTCCCTCAAGGGGCTACATACCAAATCTCAGAATCGTGGGATCATTAGGGAAAAAACTGGATTCTAGAGCCACTCAGCTGATCTGAGATCGGTCAGTTGCGTCCAGAAGTCCCTCAAGGGGCTACATACCAAATCTCAGAATCGTGGGATCATTAGGGAAAAAACTGGATTCTAGAGCCACTCAGCTGATCTGGGATCGGTCAGTTGTGTTCAGAAGTCCCTCAAGGGGCTACATACCAAATCTCAGAAACGTGGGATCATTAGGGAAAAAACTGGATTCTAAAGCCACTCAGCTGATCTGGGATCGGTCAGTTGTGTTCAGAAGTCCCTCAAGGGGCTACATACCAAATCTCAGAATCGTGGGATCATTAGGGAAAAAACTGGATTCTAAAGCCACTCAGCTGATCTGGGATCGGTCAGTTGTGTTCAGAAGTCCCTCAAGGGCCCACATACCAAATCTCAGAATCGTGGGATCATTAGGGAAAAAACTGGATTCTAGAGCCACTCAGCTGATCTGGGATCGGTCAGTTGTGTTCAGAAGTCCCTCAAGGGCCCACATACCAAATCTCAGAATCGTGGGATCATTAGGGAAAAAACTGGATTCTAGAGCCACTCAGCTGATCTTGGATCGGTCAGTTGTGTTCAGAAGTCCCTCAAGGGGCTACATACCAAATCTCAGAATCGTGGGATCATTAGGGAAAAAACTGAATTCTAGAGCCACTCAGCTGATCTGTAATCGGTCAGTTGTGTTCAGAAGTCCCTCAAGGGGCTACATACCAAATCTCAGAATCGTGGGATCATTAGGGAAAAAACTGGATTCTAAAGCCACTCAGCTGATCTGAGATCGGTCAGTTGTGTTCAGAAGTCCCTCAAGGGGCTACATACCAAATCTCAGAATCGTGGGATCATTAGGGAAAAAACTAGATTCTAAAGCCACTCAGCTGATCTGGGATCGGTCAGTTGTGTTCAGAAGTCCCTCAAGGGCCCACATACCAAATCTCAGAATCGTGGGATCATTAGGGAAAAAACTGGACTCTAGAGCCACTCAGCTGATCTGGGATCGGTCAGTTGTGTTCAGAAGTCCCTCAAGGGCCCACATACCAAATCTCAGAATCGTGGGATCATTAGGGAAAAAACTGGATTCTAGAGCCACTCAGCTGATCTTGGATCGGTCAGTTGTGTTCAGAAGTCCCTCAAGGGGCTACATACCAAATCTCAGAATCGTGGGATCATTAGGGAAAAAACTGGATTCTAAAGCCACTCAGCTGATCTGGGATCGGTCAGTTGTGTTCAGAAGTCCCTCAAGGGGCTACATACCAAATCTCAGAATCGTGGGATCATTAGGGAAAAAACTGGATTCTAAAGCCACTCAGCTGATCTGGGATCGGTCAGTTGTGTTCAGAAGTCCCTCAAGGGCCCACATACCAAATCTCAGAATCGTGGGATCATTAGGGAAAAAACTGGATTCTAGAGCCACTCAGCTGATCTGGGATCGGTCAGTTGTGTTCAGAAGTCCCTCAAGGGCCCACATACCAAATCTCAGAATCGTGGGATCATTAGGGAAAAAACTGGATTCTAGAGCCACTCAGCTGATCTTGGATCGGTCAGTTGTGTTCAGAAGTCCCTCAAGGGGCTACATACCAAATCTCAGAATCGTGGGATCATTAGGGAAAAAACTGGATTCTAGAGCCACTCAGCTGATCTGTAATCGGTCAGTTGTGTTCAGAAGTCCCTCAAGGGCCCACATACCAAATCTCAGAATCGTGGGATTATTAGGTAAAAACGTCATTTCTGATGGTCATAATCATCGTTGTGGCCACTTGGGACAATTTTCGTGAGCAATTTTCGTGAGCAATTATTTTCCGTGACGTTTTTTTAGTTTATGTGCCAAAGCAAAGACATGAAAATGTCAAAAACTGGATTCTAGAGCCACTCAGCTGATCTGAGATCGGTCAGTTGCGTTCAGAAGTCCCTCAAGGGGCTACATACCAAATCTCAGAATCGTGGGATCATTAGGGAAAAAACTGGATTCTAGAGCCACTCAGCTGATCTGGGATCGGTCAGTTGTGTTCAGAAGTCCCTCAAGGGGCTACATACCAAATCTCAGAATCGTGGGATCATTAGGGAAAAAACTGGATTCTAGAGCCACTCAGCTGATCTGAGATCGGTCAGTTGCGTTCAGAAGTCCCTCAAGGGGCTACATACCAAATCTCAGAATCGTGGGATCATTAGGGAAAAAACTTCATTCTAGAGCCACTCAGCTGATCTGGGATCGGTCAGTTGTGTTCAGAAGTCCCTCAAGGGCCCACATACCAAATCTCAGAATCGTGGGATCATTAGGGAAAAAACTGGATTCTAGAGCCACTCAGCTGATCTTGGATCGGTCAGTTGTGTTCAGAAGTCCCTCAAGGGGCTACATACCAAATCTCAGAATCGTGGGATCATTAGGGAAAAAACTGGATTCTAAAGCCACTCAGCTGATCTGGGATCGGTCAGTTGTGTTCAGAAGTCCCTCAAGGGGCTACATACCAAATCTCAGAATCGTGGGATCATTAGGGAAAAAACTGGATTCTAAAGCCACTCAGCTGATCTGGGATCGGTCAGTTGTGTTCAGAAGTCCCTCAAGGGCCCACATACCAAATCTCAGAATCGTGGGATCATTAGGGAAAAAACTGGATTCTAGAGCCACTCAGCTGATCTGGGATCGGTCAGTTGTGTTCAGAAGTCCCTCAAGGGCCCACATACCAAATCTCAGAATCGTGGGATCATTAGGGAAAAAACTGGATTCTAGAGCCACTCAGCTGATCTTGGATCGGTCAGTTGTGTTCAGAAGTCCCTCAAGGGGCTACATACCAAATCTCAGAATCGTGGGATCATTAGGGAAAAAACTGGATTCTAGAGCCACTCAGCTGATCTGTAATCGGTCAGTTGTGTTCAGAAGTCCCTCAAGGGCCCACATACCAAATCTCAGAATCGTGGGATTATTAGGGAAAAACATCATTTCTGATGGTCATAATCATCGTTGTGGCCACTTGGGACAATTTTCGTGAGCAATTTTCGTGAGCAATTATTTTCCGTGACGTTTTTTTAGTTTATGTGCCAAAGCAAAGACATGAAAATGTCAAGAACTGGATTCTAGAGCCACTCAGCTGATCTGAGATCGGTCAGTTGCGTTCAGAAGTCCCTCAAGGGGCTACATACCAAATCTCAGAATCGTGGGATCATTAGGGAAAAAACTGGATTCTAGAGCCACTCAGCTGATCTGGGATCGGTCAGTTATGTTCAGAAGTCCCTCAAGGGGCTACATACCAAATCTCAGAATCGTGGGATCATTAGGGAAAAAACTGGATTCTAGAGCCACTCAGCTGATCTGAGATCGGTCAGTTGCGTTCAGAAGTCCCTCAAGGGGCTACATACCAAATCTCAGAATCGTGGGATCATTAGGGAAAAAACTGGATTCTAGAGCCACTCAGCTGATCTGGGATCGGTCAGTTGTGTTCAGAAGTCCCTCAAGGGGCTACATACCAAATCTCAGAATCGTGGGATCATTAGGGAAAAAACTGGATTCTAGAGCCACTCAGCTGATCTGTAATCGGTCAGTTGTGTTCAGAAGTCCCTCAAGGGCCCACATACCAAATCTCAGAATCGTGGGATTATTAGGTAAAAACGTCATTTCTGATGGTCATAATCATCGTTGTGGCCACTTGGGACAATTTTCGTGAGCAATTTTCGTGAGCAATTATTTTCCGTGACGTTTTTTTAGTTTATGTGCCAAAGCAAAGACATGAAAATGTCAAAAAATTGTGAGAGCCCAAAACGAAATATAGTTACATGTTTGGTATCAGGTACTCTGGGGCCATGCCCCTCCCAGACTGTGCAAAGAAAATTAAGCATGAGCCAATAGGGTTCCAGAAGGAGCCGATTTCGGGGAAAAGTTATACCTATTCTGTTACTTGATTCGGTGCATCTCGCTCATTTTAGTGGCGGCAATACGGTTTTTGAAGGCTCGGCAATGCAGATTTGTGTCTAGCTAGATCTATTTATCTATCTAAATTAGTTATCATGCTCATTTCCAATAACTAATTAGGCAGGTGATGATTTGTTCGTACCTACGTTGTGTATCTATTTGTTCCAGGTCATGTACAGTGTAACCTGGCCTGCCATCGTGATGA
Organism: Adelphocoris suturalis; assembly: GCA_030762985.1. Lineage (NCBI taxonomy): Eukaryota > Metazoa > Arthropoda > Insecta > Hemiptera > Miridae > Adelphocoris > Adelphocoris suturalis. The sequence continues at coordinate 59,821,794 of CM061042.1, read as the reverse complement.
TTGGCTTGGCTTTGAATACTGGGGAATCCTTACCAATGCCTGCTAACCCAGCGAATTCAGTGTACGTGATCTTAGATTCAGAGCCACTTTCTTAAGTTATTAAGGGTCAGTTCCACCAGCGGGAGTTTTCATCGAAAAATACAACAATCAACAACTTCGAACGGTCAGTCTGAATTCTAAAATAATAACCTACCGAAACATAAACATTGCCTCTACAAAGTAATGTTTGCTGGCAAACTGCAGTCGGCATCTTTCGTTTTGATTAAATTTATATTATATTTCTTTATACGAAATGTATTTATTTTTTATATGATAAAACCTCATCATGGAAGATTATTAAACAAAATCTTCAGAAACTTTTGAGATTTTTGTTTAAGAACTTTTGTCAGCTGTGGCTCATTAATTTTTGGTTCTTTTTGGTAACTCGGATGCTAACTAATCTGATCTGCTAACTGATCTGCGGATCGGCTAATCTGGGAGGACTAATTTTTTAATCTGGGAATAAAATTGATGATGGAACATTGAAAACTGTTGATTGAGTCGCAGTTGTTATCTAGATACAAGACTCGGGAGTTAACTCCCATTGGTGGACCTGGCCCTAAGGGATAGAGCAACTTTCGTACTCTGGTAAGCGTTATCAAGGATCTTATCTACATTAGGCTTCGTGTAAGCTGTAAGTTGCTAGTCATGGCCTTTTTGTCATATATGATCATAAGACTTGGGAGGTACCTATACCTACAATAATAAGTTTTACGTTTATTCAACTTTGTTGCGGGTATTTCCTGTGTAAAAATTGGAGATATTGCAGTAGATACCTACTTCTGAAGTATATCAGGGTTTGATATCGATGACTAGTTACGTACCTAAGCGTCTTAGAACGACAGTATATGGCTCTACAGTTAACTAACGTAAACTGTGTTATAGTTAACTTTATACTGCACTCAGCTGAGCATATAACTATACTATACTATACTATACTACTATACTACTATACTATACTATACCTTTCTGCCTTGGGCTGGCTGGCGTTTAAAACTATTTCGAGTTGATCTGAAGTGTTGAATTTGATATTCGCCTCCCTAACCTTGTAAGTTGGAGCCGTCTTAGGACTGTAGAATTTTGTGTAATGAATGTTTCAAAATTTTTCTTAACCAAAACGGTCTCGAGAACCTTCCCGAACAAGTCAGGCGTTCAGAATGTAAGTACAATACGAACTTTTAAAATTTCTTGGTCCACTTGGCGAAATATACCACTTTTCTCATGAAGTAGAATGCCACCATGTCTGGACTGGCATATTACCCACAACGTGAGGGCATATTACCCACATATGGGCAGTAGAAAAAATGTTTTTAAACGTTAAAAAAGTATTGTTCAAGTCCGATAATTAAGCAATTTCCTTCTACGTTATCATATTTATGCAACAATTAAATAACGCGTGGATTAGAATTTTTTAGATCATTGAGAGCAAATTTGTACAGATGTTCAGTTTTGTATAATAACCGGGATTGAACGACAATGTGTAATTTCTAAAACAATCTTATGGATAGAGGCTATCATGAATCATTCTTTACTCTTATAAACTTGAATAGCCTTGAAGAGTTTCGAATTTTTACCTTTTGTCCCGCTAAATTAGGTTATGTGTTCGCTGTTTCGACGCTGATGGAAATATCAATACATGCCTGATGGAGCTCTGGGGAGTACATTTTATAAGTGGATATCCCACTTCAGGTTTGATGAGATGAGAAGCCAAAACTTTCCCTTCACCTCCCTTGAGACATCCATCAGTTGTCGATTTGGGTTGGATGGGACCATTCAATTGGAAATGGAAAGAACCAAGTACAAATCTGTATCTACCAGGATCTAATTTCGTGAAAGGATCCAGCGGAACGGATTGAGTGGCAAAATTATCTTCCAAGTCTCAATAAACCTCTCATGTCTTCCTTCTAGCAACAAAACGATCTCTTGCAAACACCCACATATACTTCTGGCTATTAAAATCCATGTCAAAGGTGGGGAGTAGGAAGAAACTCGTAAACGAGTTCCACTATCTGCTTTACAAGCAGATACCATGTTACATGGATATGTCTTCGGTTGGGGGAATTTTTTCCTGGACACACCAAGAGCTGAAGATGTCCTCAGTAAGAGGACGAAACGTTATCAAATAAAACAATAAATGAAATAATTTAATTTATTTCCCCTGGGCCGCATCCCGTCTAATTCCAACAAAACAACGGTTTACTTATAGAAATGTTGAAAATAACTGTGGAGAGAAGCCACTACAATGAGTTGTTGCTTGTTGTTAACAGTCGACTTTTGTCAAGAGATGAAAATGTTTCCTATGGAGTGGAGTAAATGATGCTATTGCTTTACGTTAAGAATATTGTAGCCGGCTTATTAAAATTGTTTATAGAGCAACCAACTTAGTTTAGGAATGTAGCCAGGTACGTAAGGAGGGGAAATTGGTAGCTTGAGATGTGAACATTTATCACATAAATCAAGCGCTTTCCAACGAGTGGCGAACGATTTCTGTGCAATGAAAACTGCGGAAGCTCCATTCCCCTAGCAACGGCTGGGTTGTACGTGAATATCATTAGAAATTGTGACATCTTTTTTGCGTGACGAAAATTTTTGGTTCACCCCTCAGAGCAAAGACATATCCATGTCAAAAACTGTAAAAGTCATGCTTGTTACAAGGATTTTAGGTTCCGGCATGCGCAGTAGCTACTAATAAAACGGTCCTCATGAAACTCATATGGGATAATCACACGTCATTTCCCAACTACCCTTCGAGTGAAAGTGAACAGGCCATGAGAAAATGACGATTGATAGAATTTGCGTTTTCGCATGGGCAGTAGAAAGTATAGATTTCTGACTGATGTAATTGATAAGGTACCATCCTTAGCCTAACCCGCACATTACCAGAAAATTTCATCGAAATCAAATGGAAACTGTAGAAGTTATGATTTTGTTGCAAGGATTTAACAGTCACACATGTGCATCCGCTACTAATGATACGATTGTGTTGAAATTCATATGGGATGATTAAATCCTACTTTCCTTACGGTCCTCCGACTGTGAGTAAGATTGGACGAATAGGCCATGAGAAAATCAAGCTTAATGAATTTTACGTCTGCGCATGCAAAAGAGTTAAGTGAGTAATTTGTGAGTAACAAATCTGATAGAGGTCCGTCTAGAGCCTGACCTTTATGTTCCCTGAAAATTTCATTAAAATCGACTAAAAACTGTATTGTTGCAAGGCACACAGACATGAAACTAAAGTCTAAAACATCAGAATGGTCTAAAACGTGAAATGTGATTGAAAATGTTTATTCCGGAGAAATATATCTTTCCAAAATTTTCTAAAGGGGATACCTAGTAGACTTGGATGCATAATTAAACCAACGATAGGTACGGAGCAACTAATGTCGAAATTATTGCTTGCAAACAGAAACGATTCTAACCATTATGTTGACACTGAGGCCACATAAGTAGGTAGGTTTATACGGTCTTTCTACGTACAAGTTCAATACTACCTACAATTCCTCCTACTTACGAGTATATGCGAGAGATATGAGAATGGGACTAGCTGAAAAGGAGGGTTGACGAAAAGGAAGATCTACCCTTCTCCTTCGAACGGCCCTAACTCCACTGATCTGCAACCTGAGGGAATCATGATTCCCAATGAGAGGGAATAATTCCCTTTCAAATGAGGAAGACTTCTCTTAACCGCCTTTTTTAGACGAAAGAGAAGTGTAAAGGTCCAAATCAACGCATACCCATGATATTTGAATACTTCATTCAGAAAAAAGAAAAATGGGAACCATGTAGGTAATAGGAACCAGTGATATCTAAGCGGTATTTAATTTGGAAGGAGCCCCTTTTCCCTTCATCCAAAATCCGAAAGATCGAATTCTTGCTGACGCCAGTTGCGTCACAAACTCTTTTACTCACGTCACTGACGTTCTTGAGTGGTCTATGGTGCTCTTTTTCTTTCTGGAAGTAATTTCGAGTTTGCGATTTTAGAGGTTTTTCCCCCTTCAAGAATGAGGGAGAATTAAGTGACCTCTCATGTGTCGGCAAAGATTGAGATGCCATTTGGTCTGAGGTCGCTGTGAAATTATTACAACCAAATTAGTACTGAAAAGTGACAAAACTAATTAGTAACTAAAATGTGTAGTCCATGTGTAGTCCGATGAAAAGCCTGGATGAAAACCAATGAGACAAAGTGCGTTTGTAGAAACGATTGGGGCGTATGGGGGGGGGGGGGGGGCTGGTAGCAGGTCAGTTACAGTAAGCAAAGACGACGCAACGCAAGTGAGACCAGATGGAAACTGAGGGCCCGACTTAATTGGGAAATTTTCCTTCTTAAGTTGTCACTCATGAAAATGACCAAGAAGGGATCACCGCCTGGCGAGAGCCTGTCTTCGCTACAGGTAAAAAGGAAAGGGAATTCTTGATCCCATTCTCATATCTCTCGGAGTATATCCACACCTAATCTATACTACAACCAATCTATACAGTTTAATGGAGTTTCGAAACACTTCAATACGCACCATTCCGACTAATGTACTGACTCAATTGATATTTTTCACCTCTTGATATTAAAATACAGTATGATACAATATTGCAGAAACTCTACTGGAGCAAACAAATCAGAACGTGGACCATTTACCACACCACATCATGAGGTATTGGAACAGAATACAACCACTCCCGCGACAAGTAAGATTCATAGTACAAAATATGCTTTGTATTGAACGACAAATGTTTAATAGTGGTGATGTGATTACCTACCTACTCTTCACAAGCCCAATAGGATACAGAAGTTATAATAAACTCGATTTCATGAAGTCAGAATTCCATTGGAATTATATCAGCTGATACAATTTTCAGTTTTCAGGGCGATTTTTGATACGTTTTCCTGGTTACGATTCACTCTCCTGTTGATGTTTTTTACCACAGGGAAAACAAACGGGTAAACACACAGCGACCGGGTGGTTTCATTCGATTCTTCAGCGGATATCTATAAATGAAACTCAAAAAAATTTACTGTTACAAAGATTTCAAGATCTCGATTTTTGAATATTTCAGCCCATGGGTTCTACTCATGATGCCGATGTTACTGGCTCATCCCCGGCCGACGTATGATTTTTGAGCAAAATTTCTTAAAGTTTGGTCCAATACTTTTTAAGAAAAGCTTCGGACGGTGTACGGCGACAAGCGGATTTTTAGCATGCAAATGATTTAGCCATAGGGTCCCCGCTCCGAAAACGACAGGAAAAAGTTCCAGTCATGCAGCATGATCGTATGAGCCAATTTTCTTAAACTATTTTCATATTTGGAGTTAGATGAATAAAAACTCATTATTATGTACTTTGAAGATCATTATTCCTGTACCGTACCCCAGGAATTTGTTTTCATTTAAAAATATAAAATGAAAACGTGGGTAACGCTACTTGTGTACACCGTCCGAAAACCCCAAATTGCCGGCTATCCAAAAATTTCTTTAGGGCTGCATGTCGTACACTACTTATTATATATATATATATATATATATATATATATATATATATATATATATATATATATATATATATATATATATATATTTTTTTTTTTTTTTTTTTTTAATGTAAGTAAAAATAATTAAACTACCATTCTAGATCAGGGCTATTCGCCCGACTGCAGGGCTATTCGCGGGCGTCATCAACTGTCCTCCAAAAGGAGGATCAGAATTCGTAGGTATTGATGATTTCGCTTAAAGCTACTCATTGCCTCGCCCCCTTGAGTGGAGTGGGGTCGCCGTACAGAAGCGTGAATACTACTTGGACGGAAGATTTGTAGAACTAGTTGTACCAACTTTTGTAGAAAAGGGAGTATTACGGGGGTGGGGATGCATTTTCTTCACGTTTCAGAGAGTGTAGAACACGATTACAAGAGTCATTCATTTTCATATATATATATTTACTTTTGTGCTCACTAGTCCTCCGAAACCGCTGGTCCGATTTGGACCAAATGTTGATATGATGTATTTCCATGTCGGAACTTGTGCCTCACTGACTTGGGTGAGGATCAGCTGACCACGAGCCGTAATATCAATCATAATGATGGCAAAATCGTGCTCAAATCTGTCCTATTTACCGTAGAACGTCGAAATTTGAGAGGGGGCCTCTCTGGGATAACAAGAGACGAGAGAATTGACGAGCGCCATCCTGATCTGGTGAGTGAGCTAAAATCTTTGACAGGGAGCCTCTCTGAAACGGTTTTTTTTTTTTTTTTTTTTTTTTTCCAGTGGTAAAATTCTCACTTGCATTTCACGTTTATACTATTCTGAACAAGTTTTGTTCCGTGTCTTTCTCTCTCTATCTCTTTGTGTGTATCTGTATATGTTTCGTGAACAAGTTTTCTGAACAAGTTTTTGTTATCTGAACTTGTGTCTTTCTCTCTCTATCTCTGTGTGTTTGTCTGTGTGCATACGTCCGCAAATCCTTGTAACAAGCTTAATTTCCACAACATTCAGCCTATTCTTATGAAATCTTCATGGACTGTGTGGGTTAGGGTGATGACGGTCCCCTATGAGTTTCGTTGTTCCCAAATTAATATTTCACTAGGCGCATGCGTAAACGCAAATTCCGTCAAGCATCATTTTCTCACGCCCCCGTTGTCCGATCTCGCTCAAATTTGGAGGATAGCTGAAAGAGGTTATTTTGAGCATTCCCTAGATATTTCCACATAACCCTATCATTAGTAGCTACTGCGCATGCGCGAATATGTATTACTTTTTAAACGAGACTAATTTCAACAGTTTTTTTCCGATTTTGACAAATTTTTCAGGGAATGTGCGGGTTAGGCTGTAACTAGGTCCACTATCAATTCCATACTTCTCAAATCATTACTTAATTTTGCGCATTCGCAAACGTAAATTCCTTCAAGCATCATTTTTCTACGCCCTAGTCGTCCAATCCCGCTCTAATTTGGTGCATATTGGGTGACAATGGCCTAATTAGTCCATGCTAATTTCAACATGATCCCATCACTATTAGCTCCTGAGCATGCGTGAAAGTGTACTCCCAGGAACAAGGTCTTGTTTTCATCAGATTTTGATTACATTTTCTGGGAATTCATAGGTTAGGCTGTAGATTGTTCCCTACCAATTTCAATTTTTCTCTAATCATTACTCCATTTTGCGCATGCACTAACTTAAATTACTTCAAGCATCATTTTCCCTTTTTTTTAACATCTTTACTGTGAAGCGTAAAATTACGGGGTCCTGGAACTGTAAAAGAGTGAACCCGTCTCGGAGGCACGATGCGCCATGTGCTGAACATATATTACATACGTGGTTCAGTAATTATAGACCAATGATCTGCGTAGAAGGGCGATCTTACATAGAAATAATAAACCATTGTGTAATAATTTGCAGTGTTTTTTGACATTTCATGTCTTTGCTATGGCACACAACCAAATTTTCGTTATGTTACGTTACGTTACGTAACGAAATATGCTCAATTCTGATGATTTCCGCATACAACCGAGTCGTTGCTAGGGAAATGGTACTTCGTCGTTTTTCATTCCACAAAATTCGTTGACCATTCGTTCGAAAGCTCTCGATTTATCCAACCATATTATGTTAACTACTGCGAAGTGCGTGGCCAACAAGCTGAGTTATGAGCATGGTTATATGAATAATTGTTTACACACAGGTGATCATTCTCAATTATTGATATTGTGAACATGATTGCAACCGCTTGTTAATTTCTGATGATTTCATTGAGCTGGTGTTTCGATTATGTGATTCATAGCAGGTGATCCGAATATTGCGAGAACGGTTTGATTTGTGAAGCGGTGGTTAAATAATTTTAATTGGTAATTTCTATACTTTACACTACAGGAAGCTGTGATTTCGTATGTAGCCTCTTTGGGATATTTACTTGACGATTCCCAGGGTCCGGATCAGCTGAGTGGCTCTCAGAGCTAATTTCTATGCTTTACACTCTAGGAAGCTGTAATTTCTATGTAGCCTCTTTAGGATATTTACTTAACGATTCCCAGGGTCCGGATCAGATGAGTTGCTCTTAAAGCTTATTTCTATGATTTACACTCTAGGAAGCTGTAATTTCGTATGTAGCCTCTTTAGGACATTTACTTGACGATGCCCGGGGTCCGGATCAGCTGAGTGGCTCTTAGAGCTTGCATACGAGTCTGCAACAAAGACATAACTAAAGACATGAAATGTCCCAATGTGTTGCAGACTCGTATGCAAGCGTTTCTTTCTTTCGATTTTGGTTTAAATGTGTAATTGGCCATTTCAGGGTCGAAACCCAGCTGTTTAATTGTCCATAAAATTTGCGTAACTGCAAAACTCGGGCAATAACTGCACTGCCAATGCCGTCTTTATGAAATCTTACCTTCAGAGAAATGCATTTCATTCTTTTGATTTTCACGTACAACCAAGCCGTTGCTGGGGAAATGAAACTTCTTTTTTCTGATGATTTCCGCTTACAACCGAGTCGTTGCTAGGGAAATGGTACTTCGTCGTTTTTCATCCCACGAAATTCGTTGACCATTCGTTCGTTCGTTAGAAATAGGTTGATACATCAGTTCAGCGAGATCGTTTGCCCACCAGGAGGGTTCAAGTGTTGGAAGAAAAAAAAATCGTTAACATGTCTTTGATACGCAACTTTGGTACGCAAAACTACGCTGAGCTTCTTAAACTAAATTCATCTTCTTATATAGAGACCAGTGATCCGCACTGAAAAACAATATAATACAGGTTTTCTTAGGAGCCCTTACCTTAGGGTTTTTGCCCCCGGGCCCGGATTTTCTCTCCACGGCCCCTTGGGCCATGAACAACATAACAATATTATAATATACAATCCTTACCCGAGCTCATCATTCTCATTGCTAATTTCCGCCTCTGGCTTTCCCAACCTACATACCTACCAAAAAATCCTTCTTCCGTCCTCCACAGGACTTCGCGTTCTGGTTGACCCTTACTTCTCTTTCAAATATCCTCTCTGAAAGTTCAGTGCGGGGGGGGGGGGGGGGGGGTCAGTAAGTCGAATACTTACACAACTCAATCAACTCGATTCTCTCTCTCTCTCTCTCTCTCTATATATACACATATATATTTTTTTTTCTTTTTCTTTTTTTTTTTTTTTTTTTTAAGCACTTCCGTATGTACCTAATTCATATTTTTTCATGCAATCATGATATGCATTTCAGAAGAATGCTTGGTCAGAGTGATCGAAATCGTGGATGGCGAGGAGATCTTGGGCCTCTACAATGCCACAAAAGAAGAAGTGGAAGACGCTGGCTTAGAAATCTTTGACGGTATGCAAATTAAAATGAAATATTTATAATTATTAATATTAAATTTGTTACACTCTTTAAGCCGGTCAATGATGGTTATGTTCAGGTAAGACTTTTCTCAATGATTATATCATTTCATCCATCTTGCAAGGTTTGATCACCATATATTGGGGACCACGTACCTTGGTATAGGGTACACGGAGGCTTTAAGAGTTCAGCGGCTACATAACTACTGTACGTTTTATGTTTCATAGACTGCATACTAGATGTAAACTGTTTGACTAATTGCTGTGAATTATGTTGCCTTTGAAGAAAGGTTAGGTATATTTGTTCACCGACAGTTTTTGTAGGACGTCCCTCTTTAGCTGTCTCATAGGCAAGGCCTCGTTATAAAAGGGACGCCTGTTAGAATTGATCCAGGGGGGGGGGGGGGGGACAACCCAAGCATGAGAGAGAAAAAACCGCACACAAGTATGTTTCAGACCATTGTAAGACTGAATCTGTGAAAAAAACAACAGGTATGTCGTGTGTGTGTGTGTGTGCGTGCGTGCGTGTGCGTGTGTGTGAGTGTGTGTGTGTGTGTGTGTGTGTGTGTGTGTGTGTGTGTGTGTGTGTGTGTGTGTGTGTGTGTGTGTGTGTGTGTGTGTGTGTGTGTGTGTGTGTGTGTGTGTGTGTGTGTGTGTGTGTGTGTGTGTGTGTGTGTGTGTGTGTGTGTGTGTGTGTGTGTGTGTGTGTGTGTGTGTGTGTGCGTGTGTGTGTGTGTGATCGACGCTGCCCAGGCCACAATTCTCAACCGATTTTTGTGATGCTTTCATTGTTCGATCCCAATTTTAGTCTAGTTGTGCAACAAACCCCGGAAATTTTGAATTCAGTGATGGAAGAGGGAGAATGGAATGTTAAAGCTGAAAAAACTTAGTTTTTTTTACAAATTTTGTGGATGAACCTTATGATTTTAGCACCGCGCCGCTCCACCGACGAAGTGGACGACCAGCTTAATGAGTCCACCGAGGAGGGGTGCTAAGAGCCAACCGCAATCCGCTCTGCTGAGCGGTTCCCCGGAATAGTTATCGGAACTGTTACATATTTAAACTTTAAAGCCTAATTAGTTACGAAAATTCGCTAATAACTTGGATGGATAATACTCATTTACGAAAATGGTCTTTGTCGGATACAAGAAACTTATGAGCCTCTTATACACTGCTATAATTTACTTTTGCTTATTATTTACAGAGATTTGCAATGATGATCTACTGAATTGGCATCGAGTCATAAAAAATACAACGCTGTGTTCGTTAGTTGGAGCGGAAATGTGTCTGAACGGGAAGAACCCTGAAGAGTTTAAGAGAAGGGTGAAAATGTTGCCCAAAAAGAAGAAATTAGGTACATGATTCCATTCATAGTGTTTAGGTAATAATGAAGTTGGTATCTGGTAAACTCCCCGAATTTTCCCTTGTAAGCCACTTGTCCAGCTCATAATGTTAGTTAGTTAGCCTTCATTGTACGGCCTGGAGCAAACTTAACAACGAAACTTTGAATTTACAGAGGGGAGGCTTCACGTTCATTGTATTGGCATCCCTCCCAAATCATTTAATAATTTCGGTGCAAAGAAATTTAATGTATCTAAAATTACTGTCTGGCAAAGCGTTAAGCACTAATAGTGATTAGCCATTTTTCATTGATTTTAAAAACAGAATATTTCGGGAGAGGGCGTTTGGACCACCGCTGTCGTGGAAATTTCCAACAGCGCAGCTGTTATCTCCTGAACAATAAATCCAGACCCCCCTGTATGGTTTCACATTGGTTAGACATAGGAAAATATCCTTTGATTTGAATGATAAAAAAATGAAGTTTTATTCACAAATACCGTTTAAAAAAATGATAAAATAAGGAGATGAATCAAGTTCAAAATCGCTAAACACATGAGCTAACGAAATGAAATTACCATTTTTAAACTTCATTAACTTCATGACAATTTGAGCGCTAGTAACGTTCTGTACCTAAACTAAACGTCTGCGCATGCGCAAACGAGTATCTACATTACATGCAGATATATCGATACTACATGAATTGAATATGTCTACTTGTAGACATTCCAATAGGTTCATTTTTTACAAAATTCGTTGAAATATTAGCATATTTCCAGTCATGTAGCATGAACATATGAGCGAATTTTCGTATGAAAAGAATGCTCTATGAAACTTCAAAATTGAGTTGAAAATGGCAAAAATGAACTGAATTGTCTCCTTTTCTTCCTAGGAAGTTAAGATTTGATAGGGAGACCCTCTGAGACACTAAGAGACGACTGAAGTTATTGGCTGTTTCCTAATCAGCTGAGTGAGCTAAATTCTCTCCTGTGACCCCTAGGAAGTTGAAATTTGATAGGGTTTATTTAAAAATTTTCCGAGCCATTGCAATAGGTTCATTTTTTACAAAATTCGTTAAAATATTGGGATATTTCCAGTCATGTAGCATGAACCAATTTTCGTAAGAAAAGAATGCTCTATGAAACTTCAAAATTGAGTTGAAAATGGCCAAAATGAACTGAATTGTCTCCTGTTCTTCAAAATTGTGTTGAAAATGACTAAATTGTGTTGAAAATGACAAAAATGAACTGAATTGTCTCCTGTTCTTCCTAGAAAGTTGAGATTTGATAGGGAGACCCTCTGAGACACTAAGAGACGACTGAAATTATTGGCTGTTTCCTGATCAACTGAGTGAGCTAAATTCTCTCCTGTTACCCCTAGGAAGTTGAAATTTGATAGGGTTTATTTAAAAATTTTCCGAGCCATTGTAATAGGTTGATTTTTTACAAAATTCGCTAAAATATTAGGATATTTCCAGTCATGTAGCATGAACATATGAGCGAATTTTTGTATGACGGCAAACGGACGGATTCTTTTCAACTTGATTTTTTTTATCTACGTATACATCTTCTATGACCTTCGAGGTATCTATCACATTTTGATGAAGGGGAGGGGGTTAGTTTTTTTCTTCATCGCTTACAAAGGTTTAATAATGGAAATAATGAACCATCAACTTCATCTATATCTATTTTAAAAAAAATATGTTTGTTTGTTTGTATGTCCTTTATGCGCGACCACAATTATAAACCGATTTTGATGATGTTTTTAACAGAATGCTCTTTGAACACAAGAGAAAGATAGGCTATATAAAAATTTATCAATTCACCCTCTTTCAGCCAAAAATCACCATTTTTTGAAAAACTGCGTTTGCTTCTTGCCTCATTTTAAATGCTTCACTTCAAAAATTTTATTAGATATCATCATGGTGGGTTTTAAATTAGAGGACTTTCGATAACAAATTCAACGATACCAAAACGATTTTGTTGGGTTGAGCCGAGCATTTTCTATTCGTAAAGATAGAACATAACAAACTGATATTAAAAACACCTTGCTAACTGCAGCTATCTTGGTCGGGAAGAGTTTTAACGTAGCTAAGGTTATATTGAGATTGAAAAAACCGGAACACTTTTACCAGTACCAATCGCTTTAAAAAAAAAACAGAAGACCTATTCCTAAAGATATATTCGAAAAAAATAAATAAATGAAAGGAAGTTGAATATTTTCTCCTGTTCATCCAAGGGAGTTGAAATTTGATCGGGTGACCCTCTGGGACATCAAGGGACGAATAAAATCATAGGCTCTTTCCTGATCAACTGAGTGAGCTAAATTCTCTCCTTTGCACCCTAAGAATGTGAAACTCACAGGGACAGGGAGCCTCTCCAGGACATTATGAGACGAACGCAATGACGGGTCCCAACCACATCAGCTGACTGGGCTAAATTCCCTTCTATCCACCCTGGGCATTTGAACTTTGACAGGAAGCCATTCTAGGTCATGAAGAGTCGAATGCAATGACATGTTCCAACCAGATCAGCTGACTCAGCTAAATTCTCTTCTATTGAATCTAAGAATTTGAAATTTGATAGGGAGCCTCTCAGGGGCATTAAGAGATGGATGTAATGTCGGGTTCCAACCAGATCAGCTGACTTAGCTGAATTCTCTCCTATTCACCCTAGGACTTAGAAATCTGATAGGGAGCCTCTCTTGAACATCGAGAAACGAATAAAATGATGGTCTCTTTCCATGAACAATCACATACAGCGTCCAACGTATCTTTCAATGACTCCGAAAGGTTGGGCAATAAACACATCAACAGAAACTAATTCAAATGCCCGTATTCACCCTTCAAACGCACTGCTTTATTATTTATATTCAATGTTTTCTTCCCTTCAATTAAATAATAAGTTGTAATGAGTAAACATGATTAATATTCGTAACCATGATTGTTGCACGAATAAAATGTTAGGCGGGACAAACTCCGCCGGGTCAACTAGTTACTGATAAACTAGAATAAAACAACTGATTTTATAGACGATCCACTCGTTTTGTTTTTTACAACGATTGAAATAATGAACTGAATATAATGCAATTAAAAAATAATTTATTATAAGTTGTCATTTGTTATTAATTCATTACTTATAAGTGATTATAATTAGTTTAAATAAGACTGCTAAGGCTGTAAATATTACGCAGTCCGTTAATATATTTTTAATTTTAGTGATAAAGAAATTTGATAGGTACCTACTTACTAATAAAAAAGTTGTTCCGTATTATGAAGTTTTGAATATCTCTGCACCTTGTAGAGAAAATGTACTTTGTTTTGTGCTATAATTCCACTTGTATGTACATATGTTTTTGGCATGTTTTTAACCAGTCTTAACACATGTCTGGTGTTTGTGGTGCGGTTGATGTTTTTATGAATATTTATGCAGTTAACCTAATTACTCTTTCTGTATTTATAGTAAGTTTTGTATCATGTTTATGTTGTTTGGTTTGAAGAGTAGAGGAAAAGAGTAAAGGACTGATGTAGTTTTCGCACTGATGTAGATTTTGTGTGCTTCGCCATCTCGCTTCAACATCTGAAGCACAGTCTGTTTGAGTGTCATTATCGGTGATATATTGTGTTTGTGCCATCCAATTATTTATGTGTATATTACCAGTATATATAATTATGTGTAGCCGCATAATAGTTGTTAGTTGTGTATTATATTATTCGAAGTAATAAATCGTTCTTCTTCTTCTTCGGAAATAACAAACCTTTGTGCAATAATTTTTAGTATTTTCATACTTGAGGCTGAAAATCCAAACTCAATTATGTACTAGAAGAGGGCTTTTTCTTACAGCGACATCACAGGTATATGCACTTTTGCGTCAGAAAGGACGATAACAAAGTGAAAGTGAAAGGACGAAGTGGGGAACGTCGGACGCGCTTGTCGACGACGGACGTCAGAGAAAGTCATTGATTGGTTCATCGAATTACTTAGCGGCCCCACGCAGCCGCGTGCCACACACAGAAGCCCCTCAACCTTCGTAAGGCCCCTCGAAACCACTTGGAGAAGCGTTTCGCCCTGTCCACGACGGCAAAGCGCCCCGTCGCATCACAAATTACATCCCCCAGTTATTCCTCCGCTAAACTTGTTAAGGTTTTCGGGGAAGCGCCTCCCGTCAGCCGCGGCGGAAGTCGGTAACGCAGTTACGGAAGCTTTCAACAACTCCCGCCACTCAGGTGCGTCGGCGCTGCCTTCTCACTCTGCTGACAAATAAGCACAAGCTGATTCATTAGGGAGTCGCATTATTGGGTTTGCTGGAGAGTTTTGGTTTTGGGGGGGTGCGGGGCGGCCTCTGTGATGTGTGCGGCACTTAACTCTCCCCCTCGATACCATCAAACTCATCACCGCGGATCACTCTTGTCTTGGGAACTAGGTACCTCACACTGACAAACCAACTGAGCATAAACAAAAAAGGTAACGTCATACAACAGCATGACCTCATAAGCAAATTTTCATATATAAACAGGGTGTCCCCAAGATAAATAAATGTGAAATACTTAGTGTTAGGTTCTAGTTTTCCTAACATTAAATTATTCCCTCTATAGGGTACTTATTTTTATTAGTCATAAAATTTTGGTTCTACTGTTTATTCATATATGGCCCCGAGACTTAGTGTCCCATCCAATACATAAACGACAAAGAACAAGAAGGGAGCTTGTATTGATAATTCGCGTAAAGCGAATTATATAGATTTTTATTTACTAAGTTCGTAAAATGGCCCCGGGTTGATACCCATCCAATTTTACGAGTTAGTAGGAGAATCGGGCGCTCAGAATTCTGTGCGTGAGTTTTTGATAACTTTTAAAAATGGCCCCGGGTCGAGTGACCTATCCAATTTTTATAAGTTAATGGGAGCTAACCAAATTTTGTATTTTATCACGTAATGGCCCCGGGTAGGTTTACCCATCCAATTACGTAGATAAAGATGTGTAGAGTGATTTTAGTTTGCTAGCCCTTATAAAGCCCTCCTTCCCTGTCCCTCGCCCATCGGGGCAGGTAGCTTCATCCTCTGCAACCTTTTTCTATTTGCGTTGTAGTTGGTTTTGGCAGTGGACATGACAAAAGTGTGTATGCTGGTTTGCATCTGTCAGTGGAAACTACATGTTTTTCACCATTAATTTTTATGGTAATAGTTTTGTCTGATCGTTTTATTACTTCGTGAGGTCCTGTGTAGTAAGTTGAGCTGGACAAGCTGATTCATTAGGGAGTCGCATTATTGTTTTCCGTTTGATTGTGGATGATAAGCCGTTGTCCTGATATGTTTGATACCGAGTCGTTGTACGAGATCTTGGAATAATGCTGATTCGAACTGTCGGCCCTGATCTGAAGTGATAGTGGCTGGTGCTCCGTATCTAGCAACCCAATTGTGTAGAACAATTTGGGCTACATTTTCGGCCGAAATATTAGACGTTGGTATGCACTCCATCCAAGACGTGTTTCTATCAATCATTGTGACGCAGTATGTGTGTCCATTTGAAGCCGGGAGTGGACCAACGATGTCCACATGTAGATGTTGTAGGGGTAGTGAATCAGGAAAGCTTTGTAACGGAGTTTTGGTGTGTCTTGTTATTTTAACTTCTTGACACGTAGTGCATGCTCTGGCCTAAGTAGTAATTTCCTTGTTTATGCAAGGCCAGAAGTATCTGCTTTTAACCAGGTTCCTTGTAGCCCTTACGCCTGGGTGTGAGATATTATGCAAATGTTTGAATGCTGCGTATCGAAGAGAGGGTGGCAGATAGGGGAGTCTCTCATCGTCAGCTGTGCACCATAACTCGTAACCGCCAATATTATGTTTTATGAGTTTATTGGGGTATCTTTCTTGAAACTGAGTTAACGTTGTGTCTGCAGATTGCTGCTCCTGAATTTGGCGCGCTATATCCGTGAAGTCAACAGTGTCAACGCGTGATAGTGCGTCTGCTGCTTCGTTGTCAGAACCCTTTGTATATGTAATATTTGTAGTAAATTGGCTGATGAACGTTAGTTGTCGAATTCGCCTGGGGGACGCGGTTTTAGGATTTTGTGCCATAGCATGAACTAGAGGTTTGTGATCTGTTATCACTTGTAATTCTCGGCCTTCAATTTGATCTCTGAAATGTTTTATAGCTTCGTAAACACCAAGCAGTTCCCGGTCGAAGGCGGCGTATTTCATTTGAGTTCTTGATAATGTGCGAGAAAAGAATCCTAAGGGTTGTAGGATCCCTTTTTCCGACTTCTGCTGTAAGACAGCGCCAATTCCTGTATCGCTTGCGTCCGTGTGGAGAACTAAAGAGGGCTAGGGTGGAAGAGTAAGGCTGCCGTAGCGAGTTGCTGTTTTGTTTTCTCGAAAGCCAGACGTGTTTCTTCCGTCCAAGGTATTGGTCGTTTGTCTTTTTTTTTTTTTGTATTTTGCAGAAGGGTGTGAAGTGGCTTCTGTAGCAGCGTGTGGTAAGCATCTTCGGTAAAAGTTAATCATTCCGAGGAATCGTCTGAGTTTTTCAAATGTAGCCGGCAACGGGAATTGTTGTATGGTCTTGACTTTTAGAGGAAATAGTATGCCCCAAGAATTTGATCTCTTTTTCTGCAATGGTACATTTATTTTTGTTCAAATGTAAGCCATGAAGAGCGAATCGTCTGAGAACCTCTCGTAAGTGTTCCGTGTGTTGTTCTATGTTATGTGAGAAAATTAACACGTCATCTAAATATGCGAAAACAAAGTCAAGTCCTCTCAGTATTTGATCCATGAATCGTTGCCATGATTGTGCTGCATTTCGCAACTCAAAGCCCATTGACCGAATGGCGTAATTATTGGGTTGATAGGTATGTGATGGAAGGCTTTTTGGATGTCTAACGTTGAAAAAATCGTAGCACCATGGAGGAGGGTGTTAGCGTCCCGTATATTGGGGACTGCGTATTTGTCAGGCACTGTTTTGGTGTTTAGTTGCCTGTAGTCCCCACAGGGTCGTAATGAGCCGTCTGGTTTTTCAACCACATGGAGTGGGCTGGCCCATGGAGATTTGGATGGTCTGATTATTCCTTTTTTTAACATCATATCAAATTCCGGCCCGAAGTTTATTGGGGGGCAATCTACGAGCTTTAGCGTGGGTTGGTGCGCCATGGGTATCAATGTGATGAACAACACCTGCGATGTATGAATCGGGCGGGTTATATTGGTCAACGAGTTGTTGGGGTGTGCATGAATTGCACCGCAGCTGTATGTGCTTGGAGGGATGAACCGCATTCTTGTCGTATGAGGCGTTTGTTCCTGAGATCTGGCAACAAGTTGTAGTGTAAGAAGTCCGCACCCAGTATGATGTCAGCTACCGTAAATGTCCACGGGAATTTCTCCTTATCAATTATTAGTGTAGTTGATACGGTTCCGTAGGAAGTAAGTGGGGTATTATTAGCGGCTACCAGTGATCCTCGTCGTGGTTGTCTTCGTTTGCAAATGGAGTTAGGTATTATTGAAACCTGAGCTCCGCTGTCCACTAAGAAAGTGCGAGCATGAGACGTACAGGCGGATGGAAGGTTTGGAGATAGCTACTCCCGCCGTGGTAGCTACTCTCGTTCGTTTCCCGCCCACGAGCAAGGATTCTGACATTTACGGGCTTTCTTTCCCCAATTAGTGTGAAAATAACTCCATTTTTGTTTTTAGGGGTAGGACTGCGATGTCTCGAGGAACGTGTGTTTGGGGATGCAGATCGATTCCGATAATTTGAAGTTTGTCTTCTAGGTGAAGGTGAGCGTCCCCGAGGTTGATTATCCGTAAGGCGGTTGAGTTGTTGTTGTAAATTGAGAATTTGTCTTGAAATATTTTCCATGGGGTCATCTACTTTGTTGATAGACGGGGATGTTGCTTCAAAAATACGATCGGCAATTGTTGCTAATTTGCTCAGCTCAGTTTCTGTGGATGCAGCCAGTAATTCTCGAATACGTTGGGGTAGATTGTTAAACCAGAGAATTTTTAACAAATTGGTAGGAAAGTCGGCCGAGGCCTCGTACCTTAAAGCATTGAGTATCAGTGAGGGTTTCTGGCCTCCTGCGTGTGCTGATGAGAGGAGGTTGTTTAAACGTTTCGTCTCCGTGTCACCGTATGTAGTGATGAGGCGGTCCTGAAGCTTGGTGTAGGCGTCCGAGTCGGAGGCGGCAAGGTCGGAGACGGTCTTCAGTACTTCCAATGGCAACGAGGCGAGCACTTTGTTGAATTTTGTGGAGTTTGCGGTAATTCGATCGGCCGCGAAAGCTGCATCCACTTGTACGAACCATAAGCTTGGGTCACTGTATGAAAACTCCGGAAGTTTTGTATGAGTTGGTGACACGGAACACGTCGTCTCTGGGGGGGTCGTCATGGTAATTGGAAATTTGTATGCACAATTTTAAGATTACTTTTCGTTATATGAGTTTTTGTTTAGTTGCTAAGTGGGGTCACTAAAAAGATTTAGTTTTGAATTTTTGTGCGGGAGCTAGTCGCTACGTGTCGTACAATTTCTAACGTCGGGGTTACCAGTTGTTAGGTTCTAGTTTTCCTAACATTAAATTATTCCCTCTATAGGGTACTTATTTTTATTAGTCATAAAATTTTGGTTCTACTGTTTATTCATATATGGCCCCGAGACTTAGTGTCCCATCCAATACATAAACGACAATAGAACAAGAAGGGAGCTTGTATTGATAATTCGCGTAAAGCGAATTATATAGATTTTTATTTACTAAGTTCATAAAATGGCCCCGGGTTGATACCCATCCAATTTTACGAGTTAGTAGGAGAATCGGGCGCTCAGAATTCTGTGCGTGAGTTTTTGATAACTTATAAAAATGGCCCCGGGTCGAGTGACCTATCCAATTTTTATAAGTTAATGGGAGCTAACCAAATTTTGTATTTTATCACGTAATGGCCCCGGGTAGGTTTACCCATCCAATTACGTAGATAAAGATGTGTAGAGTGATTTTAGTTTGCTGTTGGACGTGATGAAATGGCCCCGAGCGTTAGCCCATCCAATTTCATCAGTTTGAAAGTTTTGAGTTTTTAAGTAAAACGAAAAGGTTTTAGTTTGCTGTTGGACGTGATGAAATGGCCCCGAGCGTTAGCCCATCCAAATTCATCAGTTTGAAAGTTTTGAGTTTTTAAGTAAAACGAAAAGGTTGTTGAATTGAATACACGGAGGTATAAGGAAGTTTACCAAGAGCGATACCCAGGACGAGTGAGTCTTAGTGTTGTGGGCATAGCCCTTATAAAGCCCTCCTTCCCTGTCCCTCGCCCATTGGGGCAGGTAGGAACTCAAAATGATGTTCATTTATTGAGAGTTGCAACATCAACTTGGGAAAACACCGAAAAACCTCCATTAATTAAATAATGTAATGGTAAATTTTTCGGTTTCCTCTTTCGGTGTTGCAAATATCAAAAAATGAACATTATTACGAGGTTCAAAAGGCAAAATTACTCCAAAACCATGTATTACAAAATCATGTATATCATCAAAAACTCCATCAAAAACTCAGTATTTCACATTTATTGCACTTTTAAAGCGAAATTGCGCGCTTATGGAGCGGAATTGTGCCCGTACTAAAAAAATCGAATGATGGATCATTTCTTCATAAAATTTCACTTAGAGTTCAAATCTGCAATAAAAAATGCGGGATCCCATTTAAAATAACGAAGTTGACGTCAAATGCGCAATTTTGTTCGTTTTTGAGATCTTTGGACTTCACGGGAAAACTAATTTGTTTGTTATGTGAAAAAAAGGAAGATGTAGTGTGACTCCATTTCGTATCAGATGTTTTAGTATCACGTTCGTTGCTACTGTGTTCCGTCCGTAGTTACGATCAACTCGAGCAATAAAATTCATTCGATTTTGAACTTGAGCTTGAAATAATATTGTCCTTTACTTATTCCTTTAGCTCAATTAGCAAACATTTCAGTTGGTCCTCTTCTTTACTGATTTTTTTAAATGAATAACTGAGAAAGGTCATAAAATGTATGATGGTTGCAAATTAGGTTTCACTATCTAGGCGAACCCTAACAACATTCAGAAAAACCAAGTTTACGGAATCTGGCGCTTAATTTTTATATGAAGTTGTTAGTAAGGAGGTAAGCAAGGGTAAACATTCATTATACAGAACAATCAAACAAAGTTTACTCTAATTATCTTTGATGTCTAAATTGACTGGAAGAACTGCCCAGGGTTGCCAGGTAACCGGTTTTAGCTCGGACAGTCAGGCTTTTTATGTATCAAGGCGTCTGGGCAAAAACTGCTCTGTACACTAAATGTTCGGTTTTTATTGAAAGAGCGGAAAATGAACGGCTTTATTTATTTATTTTTTTAAGCCTTTGTTTGCAATTTTAATCAATATAGATTTTGCAGTACACAATTTATTAAGATATAGTATTATACAGGGTGTCCCATCTAAACGGGCCCATCGGGAAATTACAGCCTTACGGTGCGAGCTATCAAAAAATTAAACTGGACCTTTTTTATAGTAATTTAACTCAGCTTCACGACGCAGAAGTTCGTTTTTTATTTTTCTATGTTTTAGGGTCTCAAATCATTTATTGAAACTTACGGTTTCCTCTTGACCCTCCTCATTTACTGCTGTTTTCGATTCTAGGTGGAATTTGAAACAGAAAATGCCTCGTTGAAATTTTCTTTTTGGGGCTTCGTTTCTGAGTTATTCCACTTTTTGCGAAATACAGAAAATCGCCGATTCCTTTTAGACATTACCAGCACTTTCTTACTATTTTTATCTTCAATTTTTGAGATGTTTACCACACTTTTGAAATCAGCATTAAACTATCTATCATCAGACCCCAGCGTCCATAATCAACAATCACCATCAGGGGGATGACATTACACTTGAAACGCTTACGATTTAAAAAAAAGTTTTCCGAATCGTCGTTTGAAAAAAAAAAAAAAAAAAAAAAAAAAAAAACCCCTCAAACTGTTCTCATTACTCATTTATTAGAAGAACGTATGAGACGCCGTCTTCTGGACTAATGTAACGTTCTTTAAATAATAAAGATCATAGTGCAGACTGAACAATAAGTATCAAGAAGCTGTTGTTTTCCTGACCCTTGAATACAGTTTGCAGGAGAAGGAGCAGGTGGCATTTTCGATTTGTCACAACACAACTGACTGGAAGTCACCTCGTGGTACATTTTTTAAACTGTATTCTGAACAGTGATTCTGTGTGTACTGAACAGTTTGAGGTTTTAACACAGAATGTGTTTTAGCCATGGACTAACTAGCCGAAAATGGAACGCGGGATGGTAACGAAATGTGTGACGGATGATTTTCACGTACAACCGAGTCGTTGCTAGGGAAATGGTACTTCGTCGTTTTTCATCCCACAAAATTCGTTGACCATTCGTTCGAAAGCTCTCGATTTATCCAACAATATTATGTTAACTACTGCGAAGTGCGTGTCCAACAAACTGAGTTATGAGCATGGTTATATAAATAATTGTTTACACACAGGTGATCATTCTCAATAATTGATATTGTGAACATGATTGCAACCGCTTGTTAATTTCTGATGATTTCATTGAGCTTGTGTTTCGATGATTTGATTCATAGCAGGTGATCTGAGTATTACGAAAACGGTTTGATTTGTGAAGCGGAGGTTAAATAATTTGAATAGGTAATTTCTATACTTTACACTCTAGGAAGCTGTAATTTCGTTTGTAGCCTCTTTAGGACATTTACTTGACGATGCTCAGGGTCCGGATCAGATGTGTGGCTCTTAGTGCTTAGCCTGCTAATTAGTGGCTGTGCTTAGCTAATTTCTATGCTTTACACTCTAGGAAGCTGTAATTTCGTATGTAGCCTCTTTAGGACATTTACTTGACGATGTCCAGGGTCCGGATCAGATGAGTGGCTTTTAAAGCTAATTTCTATGCTTTACACTCTAGGAAGCTGTAATTTCGTATGTAGCCTCTTTAGGACATTTACTTGACGATGTCCAGGGTCCGGATCAGATGAGTGGCTTTTAAAGCTAATTTCTATACTTTACACTCTAGGAAGCTGTAATTTCGTATGTAGCCTCTTTAGGACATTTACTTGATAAATCGCTCTTGATTTATCACGAATTTATTTCGTATTTTTTTTCGTAGTTTCATACTATAACTATATAAATTGATGTTATAAATGAATAGTAAACAATGACGCTTGTTTGGTTGTCACTTGGTTGCGCGACAACGCAAACACATTCTGTGTTTCAATAATTTCGTCCGAAGTATGTAAATAGAGGTAACCGGGGGTCCAGGGGGCTTGCCCCCTGGCGAGGCGCGGAGCGCCGAGTTTTTTTTTTTTTTTTTTTTTTCTCAAACGAGGATTTGGAAAACTTTTTTCAAATCCTAAGCGTTTCAAGTGTAATGTCATCCCCCTGATCGTGATTGTTGATTATGGACGCTGGGGTCTGATGATAGATAGTTTAATGCTGATTTCAAAAGTGTGGTGAACATCTCCAAAATTGAAGATAAAAATAGTAAGAAAGTGTTGGTAATGTCTAAAATGAATCGGCGATTTTCTGTGTTTCGCAAAAAGTGGAATAATTCTGAAACGAAGCCCCAAAAAGAAAATTTCAACGAGGCATTTTCTGTTCCAAATTTAACCTAAAATCGAAAAAAGCAATAAAAAAGGGGGGTCAAGAGGAAACCGTGAGTTTTAATCAATGATTTGCGACCCTAAAACATGGAAACATAAAAATCGGACTTCCGCATCGTGAAGCTGAGTTAAAATACTATAAAAAAGATCCAGTTTAATTCGATAGCTCGCACCGTAAGGTTGTAATTTCCCGATGGGCCCGTTTAGATGGGACACCCTGTATACTATACATACAAAAATAATATTTAAACAAATAATTGCTTTTTCTGACCTCCATAATTTTAAAAAATTGTCCGGAGGTCAAGAGTTGTTAATTGAATCAGTCTTCAAGTACAAAAAAAATGAATATATAATATCAAAATTTAAGCATCAGGTAAAAGTAATTTACCGAAGTGGAACTATAAAATCTAAGGAAAGGCTAAAAGAACAGAAAAATAGAGCAGGAAAATTCAGTTAGCTAAAAAATACAGAAGAAAAGTACAATTTAGAAAAAAAGTGAATCAATATTAATCTAAAACGTTCAAAATGGACACAACTTCATGTTCGGAGTACTGTTTGTTTAAATAAATTTTTAGCTCAAGTAGTTTAAATTTGGAAAAATTTGTATTGATCTAAGGGGTGCCGGGAGTTCGTTGAACAGTCGAGGAGCCAACAAAGTATACTGTCTTTTAAAGAAATCATTTGGAATAGGGACGGGAACAACAATACCCGCATAAAGACGAGTCACACCATAACAGTAAGAAACAACAGGAAAATGATTTTTATAGAAGTATTGGAGAATCCTATTAACAAATATACGCTTAGGAGGGAGCTAATTTAACACCTAATTTAAGAAAGAGAGGTTTAGTATGGATAAAATATCCTGATCTAAAAATCAGTCGAATGATGGATTTCATAGAAAGTTCAAGTCTTCTAAACGAAATACGGTTGGCCCTACCCCACAATAGAATACAATAAATAAAAATAGAATAAACAAATGCATGAAAAATCATTTTAAGGATCTTAAGAGGCAAAATCTTGCTGAGGGAAGAGAAAATTAACGAAGATCTTCTTATAATATTACTAATCTGAAATATATGCTGTTTCCATTTCAAAAATTTATCAATCAAAACACCAAGATATCTTTGGCAATCCACCCTTTGAATCAGTGTGCATGAACACGGTTGTCCAAAAGAAGCACATCTAGACCGCAAATGAAATGGAAGAACCGAAGATTCAGGTTGGCCAGCCTCATTTATGGACTAAGTAATACAAGAAGGTTTTGCTTTGTTCACTGTTAAAGCGTTATACTCAAATCAATTGGACATAGTAGAAACCCCCTGGGTAGCAATAGCAAGTGAGTGAGCATCATCCCATGAATTTGCAACAATGATCAGAGTCAAATCATCAGCGAAACCAATCAAGGTACCTCCTGTATTTAAATGGAATAAACCATTTATACATAGGATAAACAGAATCGGTTATGGTTTTTTTAACCACGCACTATCTCTTGTTGGACAATACAACGTCCTACTGGGTCGACTGTATTCGTCAAAAAAATGATTGCGACCAAGATCAAAATTCTTCCACCCCCCTTGCCACATCTGAGACCACATTTTTTTCTTATTAAAATTTCAGCTAAAATGTAACTACCTACCAAATTGAAACGAAATTGCAAAGATGACCAAACCGTCCAAAAGCTTATTGCTTGAGGCAGATTTTGTGAGATTTAGCTAAAATAGCAAAGCTTGACGTTTCATGGGTTTTCAGCAATATTTATTTGTTGAAACAGTTCATGTTTAGGCTGGCAGTATGATATTTAGATGGTATTTTCCTAGGATCAAAAGACACACTTCTATTCGAAAATTTAACGCTGGAATCGAAAAATGCTCGAAAATTGAATTTGGTTGAGTTAAAGTCGAGAAACACGGTTTTAATGCAAAAAGAAAGTGGTTTGTCTGAAAAACTCCTTTAAAGATCATATACATTGGATAAGATTGAGGATTGAGATAGAAAATTTACTCTATTCTCAAACTATGGAGAGTTCTACTCAATTTTCGAACTAGTTTTACTCAAAATTCGTTTAAAACTTATCTGAATCCACCTATTATGGTCGGCAGGGGATATTTATTGAAAAATATAGATAATATAGCATTTCCAAGTCAAACTCAAGATTTTCCAAACCAAATTCAAGATTTTCCATACCAAATTCAAGATTTTCCTAACCAAATTCAAGATTTTTTTCAAACCAATTTATTTAAATTTTAAAGAGCCATAATGTTTGTAGCATGATTTGAAATGTGGTAAGTGAGAATAAAGCAGTGGAATAAACCATACTCCTTCTATATTTAGAAGAAAATAATAATTAAGATGCTTTTCCTGGTGGATAAGAAACAAAAGTTGTTAGGCCCCAACAATTCAATCGACCTCTTCCGTGTTGTTCTGTAACCTCTTACTAAATAGAACAACACTACTTACAACAACAAAAAAGATTATGGAAGTCATTGCCAGCTAAAACGTCATTGGCAAAATCTGTGCTATTGGCAGTAGAGACGCTTCGAGCGATGACATCCATTAACATTTTTTTTAAGCAGTGTTGTTCTGTTTAGTTATTGTATTAATTGATTGGATTGTTGGGGCCTAACAACTTTTGTTTTTTCTCCACCAGGGAGAGCACCTTAATTATTCTTTTCTACTAAATATATGGTTTATTTCACTGCTTTATTCTCACTTACCACATCTCAAATCACGGTACAAATATTATGGCTCATTAAAATGTAAATAAATTGGTTTGAAAAAAATTCTTGAGTGCGGTTTGGAAAATCTTGAATTTGGTCTGGAAAATCTTGAATTCGGTTTGCAAAATCTTGAATTAGGTTTGAAAAATCTTGAATTTGGTTTGGAAAATCTTGAATTTGACTTGTAAATGCTATATAAACATAAGGTCCCATTTGACAGGGAATTGAATATAATGGAATTGAATAATAGAAATGCATTTCAGTAATTGTGTATGCATTGAACTTATGACTGGTAGTTTAATGAGTATTTTCAGTCTGTTATCATGGTAGTGCCCAGCTTTTTAGCCCATACCACCTAGCAGCCTTGGAACTGTCCCTTCGGAAAGGGGACCGAATGAAGGGGCTCTACATACTAATCACGCACGACCGCAAGGTCGTTAAGGTTTGGTAGCTCTGTGCGCCGTGTGGCCCAAAACACGTTAACTGATTTCCATTTCATAGGTACCACAATATTTACCATAAATTTACCATTCAGTTGGATGAAGGAGAGAAAGTTCTGAATGTATTTGTTGGTTTTCTGTTTTTTTTTTTTCCCAAATATATTTGTTGTCAAGCTTTTGGGCGACTATGCACTCTTTCCAATACCATTTGCATATCATAGTAAAGAACTCTACGTTAAAAGCGAGGACGTAAAATTCCTCTTACATATGACAGATCGGAAAAATATTTTTCTATACAATTGGTGGCGAAATTTGCATATACATTTTGTATGCAAAGAACAAAAACCACTAGCCAATCGTTAACGACTGAAATATTATATGTAAGTATGTTAAAAAAACGAAATATAATGGTGGTGAGTACGGCCGTTCTACCCTGCCGATTTCCATTCCCTGCATAGATTTGTCATCAAGAATTGAAAATCAGCTTTGTCCATATTTTATAGTTTTGCCCTTTGATTTCTCAGGTTCTAATTGAGATACATTATTCGATTTGGTCTTAGAACACTCAGTGAATTATGCCCTTTCATTTGAGATGTCATTCGGTTTAATTGGTTGAGTTCGAAAGGATTTATGCGCGGAAAACCGATTAGTTTGGCTCCCAAAATGTTATTATGGTTGCAACACGCAGTTCAAGGACTTTCTCAGCACGTTTTTGGTTTTGACGATTTCGATCACCTGAATGAGCTAAATTCTCTCCTATTCACTCTATTAAGTTGAAATTTGATAAGGAAGTTGAAAGACGATTGAAATTATGGGCTCCTTCATGCTCAGCTGTGTCCGCTAAATTCAGAAACGTCATTAAGAAACGATTGAAATGATGGGCTCTTTCATTACCAACTGAATATCTCACCTGTTCACCCTAGGAAGCTGAAATTTGATAGCGAGGCTCTCTGGGTCATTAAGAGACGATTGAAATTACGGGCCCTTTCCTGATTAGTCTTTTATTTTGCTACTTTTATGAGGTAATTTGGCATGTAACGCTGCAGAGCAGCTGAGGTCCGCTAGTTACTTTTGAAATCATTTAGGTAAAGGATGATCATTGAGTATTTTCGACACGCAATAAGCAACACTAGGAAAACAAACTACCCTTCGCATATATAAAACTGCAGTTGGTCTGCGTAGAAGTACTAATTTATAAAGAAAAAATTGAAGTTTATGTAATAATTTGCAGGTTTTTTTTTTTTTTTTTTTTTTTTTTTTTTTTTTCATTTCTCCTAAGTCTATTTATTTAAGTTTTGATTATATGTACCATAGACTACGCTTATTAATATGCGGGGGGTTTTCTGAATTAGTTATGGAAAATTCGAAACTATCCAAAGTGACGGATCTGGTAAATGTTTAAATGAGGATATATCTCAATATATTTGACCACTGATAGGTCCATTTCTATAAAGCTTGGAATTATCCCTTCACTCTGTTGAAACCATATTTAGTTATTTTCCCCCCTTTCACTTCGTTTGCACTTAATTGGTTGTACCACCTGCCCCTTTCCCTTCTCTTGACCAATGGGATTCAATCTCCCTTCACCAGCGACTATAAAAGCTGTGTTTTTTCCAAAGTGGTAAAAAGACCGACCGAGTTGTGATTGAGGCTCAATAGGGACTGACTGTCCTGAGGTCAACCCTTCATTCCCATTTTTCTCAAACAAAGGAACTTCGATCAAAAGAATAAATGAAGGAAAAACATATTGATAAGTAATGCATGCAAACAGGGATGTCCCTATAAATCGATTTTTATAATTTTGGTGAGAGGTGAAATAAGAGAAAAAACAAAAATATCGTGACTTCTTGGAATCACCCTCTCCACCGACAGTAAATTTCCATCATAAAAATTCCCGCATGAAATTTGAAACTCCTGACATATTTTCCATAACTGAACCAAATTCATAATTAAAAAAAAAAAAACACGAAAATCTGGAAAATGGATATGAAAATCGGACGAGAATAGTTAAAATATTATGATTTATTACTATTAACCCCTCCATTCTCCCCCTTCCATAATGAAATTTGAAACTCTTAATATATGATCCAAAACTAGGCTGCATTCATAGATAGTTCAACAACAAAGAAAGAACCGCGACAATCTGACGAGATTAGTTAAAACATCATGATTTATCAGTATTACCCCCTCCATTCACCCCTTCCACAAAGAAATTTGAAACTTCTAATATACGATCGAAAACTAGACCGAATTCATAGATAGAATCCCGAAAGTCGGACATGAATTGTTGAAACACGATGATTTATCAGTATTACCTCCTCCATTCACCTTCTCCCATGAGGAAATTTGTAACTTCTGACACGTTCTGAAACTACATCAAAATCGTAATGGAACAAAATAAGAATAAAAAAAAATTGGTCGACCGCAGCTTGGGTAGCACTTGAAAGAATCAGTAATTATCCTCTCCACATTCTGGGTATACACTACGCTTTCCCATGTGTACAAAGTTGGCCGGGGCGGGAACGGATCGAGTCAATTGCTCCTGTCTGTTGCAAGAAAACTATGGCCATACAGTACCCATCCATGCATGTATCCATGGTGTCCAAAAACTGATCCATCAAACATAGACTTTTTTTAAAGGCTTCGTTTCCTAGTAATTTCACTTTCAAGATTTGTTTTCGTGTTTTCGACCTCACACCATTAAAACAGTCCTTAAATTACCCTCAAAAATTAAAATATATACTCTTGGAACCAGTCCAGAAAAACTGAACTCCTGAATTAAGTATATCGTTTTACCACAAACTTAAAAATTTGACTTTTTTTTTTTTTTTTTTTTTTTTTTTTTTTTTTTTTTTTTTTTTTTTTAGTTTTGATGATTTTTTCCGGTTGAAACACGGTTTTTGCCAGAGGGGCTCAGAAGCTTAAAACTTGCTCTATTTCATCAGCTTTCTAACGGTCACCCATTTTTTAGTTTTACTACGGAATTTTAGGGAGAAAATAGTGTTTCAATGTAAAAAAACGTGTTATTTCAGCGAAAGCTGAGTGTTTTTTCGCCTTTTACGGTCCTCGTGATTTCTGGTGCGTGAAACATTCAAGTCTACGTAATTTTCAACGCTGATTCGAAGGTACTCATGAGCCTCCCACACAACGTAAAAACCCGAGTTGTCTATCTCTGACATTTTCAAGCTTAAAATCCAACTGACGACGCAAAACAACGTCATTAGTGTATCACAGAAGCACTGAAGGAGGCGGGGAGAAGGAAGGATGCAACAGAGAATGACAAATTATAACAATTTGAGTGAAAATAACAATTTCTTAAAAAGGAGGCTGTGAGGAGGTGGATGGATGTAAACTATCCAGGCCGGTGGATTGGCATACGAGACCCTGTAACATGGCTCCCACGGAGTCCAGACCTCACTCCCATGGATTTTTACGTCTGAGGAACCTTAAAAGAAAAGGTTTCCACTGTATTCGTTGTTTCATAATGAAGAGAATCACAAGATGATTTATTTTTCGCCAAAGACTAACGGTTGTAATTGACGTTGGTGAATCATTTCAATTTCCAGGTGTACTCGGTGAATATTGACACGAGGGAGGAATTGCTGCACCGCATCACAAATGCTTGTGAAGAAATGCAGCAAGAACCGGAGCGGGCAAGGGTTTCCACCGATTCGGTGGGCTAAAGAGCCAAGCTGTGCTGTCAGGCGATTGGGGGGGGGGGTCACTTTGAAACCTGCTGTGATTATTATATTCATTTTCCTGCTTTTGGTTGATTTTCCTGTTATTTTTCCTGTTATTAGGTTGATTCTCCTGCTATTTTTACTCAAGGTGTGATAATTTATCATTCTCTGTTGAATCCTTTCTTCTCCCCGTCTCCTTCTGTGATACGCTAATGACTTTTTTTGCATCACCAGTTGGAATTTTTCAAACTTGAAAATGTCAGAGATAGGCAACTCGGGTTTTTACGTTGTGTGGGAAGGTTTTGAGTACCACCATTCGAATCAGCGTTGAAAATTACGTAGACTTGAATTTTTCAAGCCCCAGAAATCATGAGGACCGTAAAAGGCGAGAAAACACTCAATTTTTGCTGAAATAACACGTTTTTTCGCATCGAAATATCATTTTCTTCCTCAAATTCCGCAATAAAACTAAAAAATTGGAAACCTGATGAAATGGAGCATGTTTTGAGTTTTTTAGTCCCTCTGGCAAAGACCGTGTTTTAACCGGGAAAAATCACATCATTTTTGAAAAAAATCAGAAATTAACAAATTTTTAAGTTTGAGGCAATAATGCTACTCTAGCGTTCAGTTTTCTGGATTGGTCAAGAGCTTATCTAATGGGAAATTTCACGCTCTTTCCATGGGTATCCTTATTTTAATTTTTTAGAGTAATTTAAGGGAGGTACGGCCGTTTTAATGGTGTAAGGTCGAAAACACGAAAACCATGTTTAAAGTGAAATTACTTGGAAACGAAGCCTCTTAAATGAAAAAAAGTCTAGGAGGCACTCCTGAAGTTTGGTGGATCAGTTTTGGGAAGCCTGTATTGGTGCTTCTCACCAATCTATTTCGTTGCAATAGGACTGCCACAAACACCATAACCGTATCAGAAGGACACGCCCCCCTATACAACGCACATATTTCCCTGGCAAGAGTATCGATGGATTGGTCCCCCAAGGAGCCCCCTGGTAGATCGTACTGTAAACCCCTGAACAGGGAAATTCTCTGCCTCCGCTCATACCACATAGCACTACCTACTCCCAGACTGTTCAAATACGGAGCTTGGTAGAGTTCTTCCAATTTAGGTATTGCCATATTTTCGTCTGCCAATTGGACACTCTGGAATGTTCCATCAAGTGATCTCGGTATCTCACGGATCGAGGGCAATGTTCCTTGAATGATATTTGTATGAGAGCCACTATTGGTCGGTGGCGAGTCAGGCACGCCATTCATGATTGGAATGTCTGGGATTATAGAAATATCATGGCTGTTCCGTGATACGTTTCTATCCTGAGAGACTGATAACATGCAAGCTTGAGGATGCTTCGTCCGTTTGTGACTAATTACCGCAATGTGGACATGACGTTATTATTGAATTGTGCATAACTATACAACAAAGATTGCTAGGCTCACTAGCACTACATGGCAACAGTCCAAACAACAAAACCAAGAAAATTTCAAAACCTGGTCTGAAGCTATACCGAAGGTCGAAAACCGAACCGAATTTATGGTATCCGAAGCTGGACGAACCAGTACTGAATGTCCCTGCCAAAACTCACACCCGAAAATCTACTTTTTACCACATTATTTCACTAAATTCGGAGAGTTCCACCAATTAGTACTTCAAGAAACAAAAATATTTCTCTTAATATTCCAAAAATTGAATTTAAAAAAATAGGTATTAGTAAGTATTCATAGAAAATGAACATGCGGAATATTGTCGAATTGCTGATGACTGGGTGCACATTTGCCAAAATTTATATCAACAGTAACCAATTATAACAAGTAGTTGCCTAGATATTGAAGAGAGTACTAAAAAAACAAAAGTCAAAGAAGAACGTTGTCTAATTCTGCGAAAATAAAGAGTTAAAATGTTATAGTTCTCGTATAGTTCGTATTGTAAGGAATCGGGTTGACACATTATGATTATATAAAAATATTTATGGTGTAGTTTTAATAATATGTATCGTGCATTAATTTAATTAGCCATTATTTTTTTAAGGAGAATCGTAATGTGAAACCATGTGTGAAAATTTTTCAAGGGGAATCAGGTAATCTACCAATCTCTTATTTTGTTCGGCATTTCGCTGGTTAACCTAGGGTCAAAATAAATCGATACGTATCTGTCCTTGGAAGAGTAACTCCGTTTCATGGTAAAAGAGCATGGTTACAAGTCACAGTCCCCTCGCACACATACGCACATAATCAGACACACACACACACACACACACACACACACACACACACACACACACACACACACACACACACACACTCACACACATGCACAGACACACACACAAGTACGTACATACACCTCTAGTTTTTTCACGGATTCAATCTTATAATGATCTGAATCAGATTTGTTTGAGGTTTTTTTTCTTCTCATGCTTGGGTTGTCTTCCACCTCCCCTGATCAATTCCAATAGGCGTCCCTCTAGTTAAAGAAGCCTTGACTATAAGACATAGCTTCAAACGGACGTCCTAAGAACGGACAAGAGGCATCGCTTCGCACCCCATACACATCGGCGAACATGGAGGAAGCTGCACTGCCCACCCAACTTGGCAGGTGCTTTTGTCATCGGAGGTAACCAGAAGTTAATCCGCAATTTATTTACCCTGAAGCAAAATTTTCTGACGATGAATCGGCAGTTTCTTTGAAACTCCCTGCATTACAATTATTTCAGAAGTATTTGACATTATTTCCATCGATCGAAGGTTAACAGTCGTCATTTCAAGTTGATTGGCTTCACACAATTCTATAATTCATTGCCCCTCCATGTGGAGGTTCGACCGAACACACGCAGGCTTGAACGCTCGTGAAATTATCATTCGAAAATCGCTCTCCCGATTTGGTGTTGTAATGCCTCCGTGAAAACAGGAATTTTCGCCGACCTCCAAAGTAGAGTTAGGATGAATTCATAATGCGAGATTTGCAATTTCCGCCGGAATCGACGGCGCGCCTTCTAAATATCCGTTCGGAATTGAAGGGATTTTAAATTAAGTGAGGGAGGGAGAAAGTACTGACTGTATCTACGCCGCTCGCCGAAAAGCATTTTATAGAATCTTCCCACCGCAGAAGGCACGACGCAATGATTCGCAATTGGCAGTGAGTTTAAAGGTCCACAGTTAGGATTGCCAAATGTACTATACAGGTTTCATCAATGAGTAGGGCACCAATGGGGGTGGGAGTTTCCCCGACCTAGATACACAGGGAGAGTTTTCCAATCTGAATACACATAGGGCGTTTTTCCGAGTACCCCATCAATGTTAAGGTTTGTACCTCATCATTGATCAGGCTATACCACCCCTGGTTCTGCGGAAAACTGTCCGATCAACGACTGGGCTATACCACTGTAGCATCTTTTAGTTATTATTATTATTATTATTTTAATTTCATATGATTTGTTTACCTAGGAATTTGGTAACTAATAAAAAGTGCAGTCTTCATTCAAATCTCGTACGGTTCATTCGTAGTTCATAAATATTATTATACGGAGTCATCTAAAACTGGTGACCCCGACGTGATCTTTTTGGCCAATATGGAAAATCAGAATATTCCCACAAGCAATGAGAACAATGTAGGGTACTCCAGAGAAATTACCCGAAATATCCATTTCATCGCACCGCCTTTTTGGAAAGCCAATGTTTTGATCTGGTTTGGCCAATGTGAGTCCCAGTTTCGAATCAAGAACATTTCCAATGACCAAGACCGATTTGATTGTATAATAGGAGCAATCGATTCTAGTATCCTGTCTCAAGTGAGTGATCTCGTCATCACACCACCAGAACAAAACAAGTATCAGACACTGAAAAACAGAATCATTGACTCGTTTACCGACTCCGAAGACAAGAGGTTGCAGCGTTTGTTGAAGGAAACGACCCTAGGGGATCGACGACCCAGCCAGCTACTGCGAGAGATGACAGAGTTAGCCAATAACAAAGTGAGCGATTCAATTCTTAAATCTTTATGGCTACAACAACTTCCGGCGAACACGAGAGCAATTCTATCAGTAAGCTCAGATGATAGCTTAGAAACTTTAGTACCTCTAGCTGATAAGATTATGGAACTTTCTGACCCTAAATCTGAATGTGCATCTATAAATGCCGTGCAAAACCGGCCTAGCCCATCTAGTTCCGAGCGATCTAGTTGTAATCAAGTATATGACGATCTAGCCAATAAGATAGATGCATTAACTCGTAAATTCGATGCTCTAGAAGCCGCACAATTTAGAAACACCAGACTTTTACGATCGCGATCTCGACCTAGAGCTAAGCTTTTCTCTAGGGACAGCCAAGTAGCAGCAGGTACCTGGCGATGCAGATTCCATTTCCGGTATGGAGATAAAGCCCGCAAATGTGAACCCCCATGTTGTTATTTCAAGTCAGTTAAGCCATCGGAAAACCAGTAGGCCAATCGTTAGATGCGGCGAGCGATGCAGGCCAACTAGGTAGCCGCCTTTTCATACAAGATAAGAGTTCTAACAAAATTTTTCTTGTAGATTCCGGTGCTGATGTTAGCGTAGTTCCTCCTATAGCAGCAGACAGGAAACGCACTTCCAAGTACCACCTTTACGCAGCGAATGGCACTGAGATAAATACCTATGGCACATCACTTCTCTTAGTTGATTTAGGGCTCCGTCGAGCATTTCACTGGCCATTTGTCATTGCTGACGTTTCGAAACCGATAATTGGAGCAGACTTCCTGGCTCATTATGGTCTTCTAGTAGATTTGAAGCGTCGATGCTTGCACGATTCTCTTACTTCTATCTCAGCTATTGGTCGACTGTCTCGATCCAATCTGCCAGTAATAACTACTATAGGGGCGAATTCATCTTACCATTCACTTCTTGCAGAGTTCAAGGATATCACGAGGCCATCGTTTACTGCAGTTAAACCCAAACATAACGTTGTCCATCACATCCTTACTTCAGGTCCTCCTATAGCTGCTAAATACCGTCGTCTTGACGCAGTAAAGTATGCAATTGCGAAAAAAGAGTTCGACTACATGGTAACTCAAGGCATTTGTCGTCCCTCCAAAAGTCCTTGGGCAAGCCCATTGCATATGGTGCCTAAAAAGACTGGAGATTGGAGGCCATGTGGGGATTACCGCGCTCTTAATAAAGTTACGGTTCCTGACCGATACCCACTGCCAAATATCCAGGATATGGCTCAGGACCTCCATGGTAAGACTATATTTTCAAAGATAGACCTACTCAAAGCTTACCATCAGATTCCTATGGCTCCTGAGGATATTGAGAAAACTGCCATCATCACTCCTTTCGGCCTTTTTGAGTTTCCTTACATGACCTTCGGTTTGTGCAATGCAGCTCAGACCTTTCAGCGGTTTGTCAACGAACTGACGCGAGGTTTGAAAAACGTTAGGGCATACCTTGATGATTGCTTGGTAGCTAGTTCTTCCCAGGAAGAGCATTTAAGGGACCTCAGAGAACTCTTCCAACGATTCAGAGATTTTGGAGTCGTCATCAACCCTGCGAAGTGTGAATTTGGGGTAAAGCAGATAGAGTTTTTAGGTCATATGGTGTGCACTGAAGGTATCAAACCATTACCGAAGCGTGTTGAGGCTTTGCAGAAATTCGAACTGCCAGCGGATGTCCAAAGCTTGAGACGCTTTCTTGAGAAGCTTGCTGCAGGCCATCTATCCTCTCTCACTAACTATCTCAAAGGACACATGGGGAGAGAAAATTCGAAAATTCAATGGACCTGAGCAATGCAAGGCAGAACTACAGGTAGCGATGATGTTGGCTCATCCCCGTTCAAATGTACCCTGGTCTGTCATGGTGGACGCATCAAATGTAGCAATAGGGGGCAGTGTTCAGCAGCGGGTAGATGGAGTTTGGCAGCCACTCAGTTTCTTTTCGCGAACCTTATCACCCACTGAACAAAAATACAGTGCCTACGACAGAGAGCTACTAGCTGCTCATGATTGTATTAGGTATTTCAAACATTTACTTGAAGGCAGAGTTTTCACACTGTACACAGACCATAAACCTCTTACATATGCATTCCATCAAAAACTTGACAAAGCAGCACCTAGACAGCTCAGACAACTTGATTACATTAGCCAATTCACGACTGACATTCAACATATATCAGGAAAGGACAATGTAGTCGCCGACTGCTTATCTCGTATTGAAGAAATGTCCTCCTTCTCAATAGATTACGCGAAATTGGCTGAAGAGCAGAGTAGAGGAGTTCTTCCAAATGATTCCTCCCTACAGTGGAAACGCATTCAATTTGCTGATTCGAATGCGGCCGTCTATTGCGATGTCTCGACAGGTTTTGTCCGACCCTATATTCCACCTTGTTTTCGACGTCAAGCATTTGATACAGTTCATAGATTGTCGCACCCCGGTAATAGAGCCACCCATAAATTGCTGAGCCAAAGGTTCATCTGGCCCTCTATGGCCAAAGACTGTAAAGAGTGGGTTCGATCATGCAATAGCTGTCAGCGAAATAAAGTACAAAGACATACCATTAGCCCTTTGGGAGAATTTCAACCACCCAGTGATCGTTTTTCGCATGTACATGTGGATTTGGTTGGTCCTTTAGTGCCATCGCAGGGATACACGTACGTTTTGACCTGTATTGACCGTTTCACCCGCTGGCCTGAGGTGATACCCCTTACGGACTGTAAAGCTGAAACAGTCGCCCAAGCTTTCTGTGCCCATTGGGTTAGTCGATTCGGCGTCCCATGTCACATAACGTCTGACAGAGGTCGTCAGTTTGATAGTTCCCTCTTTCGAAAGCTCACATCTCGACTGGGGATAACTCATAACTTCACCTCAGCGTATAACCCTAAAGCTAATGGGATGGTTGAACGCCTACACAGACAGCTGAAAGCAGCCATCAGGTGCCATGACACCGAACATTGGGTTAGTGTGCTTCCCCTTGTTGTGCTTGGAATACGTTGTTCCTTGAAAGAAGATCTAGGATGCAGTGCAGCCGAACTGGTATATGGTACTACATTGAGACTCCCAAATGAATTTTTTGATAGTAAAATTGATTCGTCCCCAACTCACGAATTTGTGTCAAGCTTGAGGCGAACAATGGACCAGCTACGCACCCAGCCTATCCGTTGGCATTCCAAGGCAGCAGTGTTTGTTCATAAAGAACTTCAAACCTGCACTCATGTCTTTCTTCGACGAGACGCCATCAGGTCTGCACTCCAGCCTCCATATGACGGTCCTTATGAAGTGAAGGGGCGTAAAGATAAAACCTTCACGATACTGGTCAAAGGAAAGGAAATTTCGGTTTCCATCGACCGCCTTAAGCCAGCCTTTGTGGCCGCCGAGGATCCCTCAAAAGACATCACACCAGCGCCACTGGAAGCTCACACAGAAACCTATACACAGTCAGAACCCCCAACAACCTCCCCTGTACATTCACTTCCAAGTTACTCTACACAGCCCTCAAGCCCACAGCAGCAAAATAATCGACCAGGACCATACAGGACAAGGTCAGGAAGAATTGTTAGGTTTCCCACCAAGTTTGCAAGTTTCCATTGTTATTAGGGAGAGGAGTGTTTGTAGCATCTTTTAGTTATTATTATTATTATTATTTTAATTTCATATGATTTGTTTACCTAGGAATTTGGTAACTAATAAAAAGTGCAGTCTTCATTCAAATCTCGTACGGTTCATTCGTAGTTCGTAAATATTATTATACGGAGTCATCTAAACCACCATGTTTCCATGGAAGGGGCGGCTACCGCACAAGGGGCGCTTTTTCGAGTACCCCATAAAAGGATGAGGCTACGCCACCCCTATTTCCTTGGAAAACTGCCCCATCAATAATGAGACTATACCACACCGGAAAAGCACCCTATCGGGGGAGGAAGGTATAAAATTGAGTGTATATTATATTAAATATATGAAAATTGTAATTGCCTGAACCGGAAAAGTACACCATCGGGGAGGAGCCACACCATTAAGAGTAAAATTAAAAGTCGTTGATGGGATGGTTTTCCAAGGAACCAGGGGTGGTATAGCCTCTTCAATGATAGGTACTAACCTTAACATTGATGGGGTACTCGGAAAAACGCTCCCTGTGTATTTAGGTAGGAAAAAATCCCCCTGTATGTTAATGTTGGAAAATTGCCCCTTGTATATTAAGGTCCGACTACCCCCCCCCCCCCCCCCCCCCCCCGTGTATTTAGGTCGGGAACTCCGTCCAAATTGGTGTCCTACTTCATTACTTCATTGAGAGTGCAAATACCTACATCAAATTTAGGTTTTTCATGTCATTTCCAACCAAAAAAAAACCGCTGAATTGAATCGTACACTTGTTCAACTCCGTTATAACCGAGTTTTACACTTAAACAAGTTTTTACCGCTAAAAACAGAAAATTTAGCATAACAAATGAAGTAAAAATAGAAATTTCCAGTCATGAGCATGATCGTATGAGCGAATTTTCGTCAATTATCGTACGATATTTATTTTTCACTATGTAAGTTGTTTTGGAGAATAGGAACTCCACTGATGGTCTCGACCAAAGAGTCCCAAGAGTTTCAGCATAATCCAAATCGTTCGTGCTTCTCCTCAATGCTGATGAGTTACCGAATGACAAAATGCCAAATTCCCACCAACGTACGGAAACAAGACAAGGTTATTCAACCAAAGTTGAGTTTCTGGACCTAATTTCCAACTGATCTAGGTGATATCATATTATGTTTGGTAAACTTCGTTTCGATCTTTCGGATCTCTTCAGCTAGGCGTATGCAAACGTGAGCTCTCGCTCCAAGCGTGAGCCTAAGACAAAGTTCAGTAAACGTAATTGTTTGACTGTATGACAAGTCGATTCGGCAAACGTCAGTTTGACAAAACGTCGTTTTGACGGACGTCTGTTTGACAAGATGTTCTAGTCATGCTAAAGCGTTCCATGTTTGTAAATATTGATGTACCTACACAACACTTATTCTGTCATCAAACTTATAATTGGTACATACATTTATTCATATAATAGAGAGGTAGGTACCTAATACTCGTAAAAGATGCATTGAATTAATGGTTTGAGTCTACCGTTGAAATGTAACTTTCAGGGATGAAGAAGAAGGACAGAGCCTGCTGGCGCGAATGGGCTGCAAGTTTCTGAACGGGCACAGCATCTACGTAGGAAGTTGGGTCCTCAGGTTTCCAGTTCGGCTCCCGCTTTTCCTGTATGTCACCTGCGCCGTCGGGATCTCGATCAAGATGGTCCTCAACTACGACAACCTCGTCCTCATCATCGACTGCGCTCACATGATGATCCACATGGTCGTTGGAATCCAAACGACTCTCATTTGTACAAAACAAAAGTGAGTAAGCTGACAAACAAGATAGTAGATGAAAAACCATTGACTTTTAGCTTGTCACAACAGGATACTAAGCTGTTGTATGTTCACCTAATCTAAATTTTTACTAAATGATTGACTACTTGATGTCATGTATTTTTGAGAGGCGAGCGAAGCGAGCATCCAGACTACTGATCTATGCAAAAAACTGATCTGCGTAAAATCTCTCTAGGTGGTTGTTCTGGAGCTTATAATAGTGATTTTAAATGAACTCACACTAGTTCTTGCTTGTTGACGAATTTCAGGAATTTCTGTACGTATTTAGTACTTCCTTTGTGTTATAATTTGCAGCATTTGCGTCTTTAAATACCCTCAAAATAAGGAAATTAAAATGTACATCCATTCATTAAGATACAGCCAGTATATAAATATGGTTTGGTCTGATTTATGACGGGTTTGTCCGTCGTCAACATATTCTTGCTAGAATATTGAGATAGAAGTATCTACCTCAATTTTTATCTGATTCAGATTGTGTATATTGTGAAGAGATTGCGCGATTCGGGCTCTAAATGGTCCTTACCGGGAATTTTGCGTAATTTTATCAACCATTCAAGATCTCTGTGCATACGCAAACGTCAAATTCTTGCAATACCACCTTCCTCAATTACAGCCTAATATCGATAAAATTTGTAGCGACATTGTGGGTAAGAGACTTAATCCCCTCTAAGTTTCGTTTCACTTATAACTGTCTTAATTTTCCTCCGATTTTGATGAAAATTCCAGGTAATCAGTGGCTTGAACTGTAGAGGGTCTCCTATGAATCCTATTACCTTAGGAGTTGAAGTAGCCACTGTCTATCCACAAATATGAAGTTCTAAGGCTTATTTACTACCTGCGTTAAAATACTCATTGTACTATATTACCAGTTTGTTGATGAAAAACAAACCTAATTATATTGGTACCAACAATGCCACACGCTTCAGAAATCAGGTAGGCCCGAGATATGCATTTAATAAATATCGACACTTTTGTGCGCAGAGGTAGGATTATGAAGTTAAAAGATCAACTGGACAAGTTCGATGATGTCCCAGGGAAGGAAGCGAGTAGTACCAGAATCAAAGAAGATTACGAGCTTCAGGTCATGAACCTGTACAGAACCTTTTCCCGCTGCATCCTCGTCACTATCAACATCTACATCCTGTTCCCAATCTGCAAACTCTTTACTGAAGCTGGAAGGTCAGTATTACGTACAAGATCTTTTAAAATCATATGTACTTACTTTTACATATGACTTTGAAAGATCTTATACGTATCTTCCACGTATAGTTTACTATCATATAAATCATTGTTGGACTTACGTGTAGGGCGAAACTGAGCAAAGTGCTGGTGTGGCAAATGTGGCTGTGGGTGCCTGAAGAAACTTGGTGGGGCTTCACGATCATTTTCTTGTTTGAACTGGTGACTTCACTTTTTCTCCTCCTTTCTGTGATGTACG
The DNA here is from genome assembly GCA_030762985.1 of Adelphocoris suturalis. NCBI lineage: Eukaryota > Metazoa > Arthropoda > Insecta > Hemiptera > Miridae > Adelphocoris > Adelphocoris suturalis. The sequence continues at coordinate 59,780,832 of CM061042.1, read as the reverse complement.
CCGTTCCCTACCTAGCCTGTTTGGGCACCATCACCGTTGCCCACTGCAAAGTACTCATCCTAAGGCTGAAGTGAGTTATTAAATCTGATAAAACTATTCACATTTGCCTCACCCCCCTTTGAGGGTATACATATATTGTATATTTTTTTAATACATTGCATTATATACAATGATCGTTACCCATGGGTGCGAAAAATGAATCCTAATTATTTTTAAATAGAAGAAGATTCCATCCTGAGAAGTTTGGCATCAACTGCACTCCCCTACGATGAGTAGTTTTCTTTCTATGATTTTTCAAAGTTTCGCACACTGGTGACGTCAGAGCACCCCTCCTGCCAAGGCGGAACCCCCTGCCTCCGAATGGGACGTCACCATTGCAAACTTTGAAAAATCATAGAAAGAAAACTAATCATCGTAAGAGAGTGCGGATGGTATCAAATTTCTCATAATAGAATCTATTTTCATTTAAAAATATAAAATTAATACGTGGGTAACGCTCATTGGGCATTACCAATAATCTGAGTTTTGATTAAGATAAAGAAGACGAAATACGTTTATTTACATAAAACACATTAAAAATATAGGTAAACCCCTCTAAGTATGAATAATATCACCATCTGCCGGAAGTTCAGACAGCACTCACTGCCAAATAAATTGCTCACAAAATAATTAATAAAACTGTTTTAACTCAGCAAGGTGCTTGCACGCTAGCCACATTATACACCCATGACTTGCATCTTAAGTATTTCTGGCATAGCAAGAATGCCTGATTCTCCGTTACCGAGGATTATTGCAGTGGAGATTGGCCAGGAAGCAATATCTTGGGCTGAAAGTTATGGAACGCTGGTGGAGAGATTTAGTATCTACAACTCTGTGGAAACATTGGATGAAAAACTAATGAAGGCTAATGTTGTGCGCTAACTAGCAACATGTAGGTACATAATTATTATCGATTTTTGAATAAACACGCAGTCCAACTCAGTTTGCGTACATACAGCCCAGGAAATGTCCGTTAATGATCAGATTTCGGGTGGACCGACATCTCCCACGATAAATACCGAAGAGGCAAACCAGGTTTGTCACGATACTATTCTCAAACTTCCTGGTGGTTATTTCACAAACCTCGAACCTCTATCTCCTTTTTCTCGTACTACCAACCCTTAAGTAACTCTCAGTTCTGGATGGTAGTGCCTACTCTGAACCTTGATCCCTTCCTTCAATATTATCACCACCACTTACCAAGCTGTGAGTTCTGGGAGGAAGAATCCCATCAGTGTTTTGTCTACGGAGCTGTGAGTTTGTGACAATCTAAAGATTGTCTTGACTAAGTATTAACTGCCAATTCATAATATATGTATTTTAATTACCAAATAGGGATGAAGAAGAATGATAGGTACACAGAATTTAGCCACTTGGATATGTTTATTCAAGGAATTCTTTAGGGCGCTCCAAGAAAGAAAACGTTTAAAGCAGTTTAAAGTAGAAGAAGAAAGAGTTAGTTAGAGAAAGAGTAGTTATATTTTAGATATACACATCAATCGAAGTAACCGCAGGGATAATTCAACGGTGGGTCTGGATAGAAATGGGCTAGGTATATGGAAATTGGGAATCATTAATTATCGATATATCATCGATTGTGATACACACGAGGAAGATGGACTTACCGATTGGTAGAAGGGCACGAATGGAATGAATCTTCCCTGGAGGGTGATCAAGGCGAGCGGTTTGGTAGCAACGCCAGGTAGTCTGCGGTTCAGCAATTGAGCGGTTTACCGAACAGGATGTCTGAGCTGTTACAAGTTCCAGACCGAAACACTACCTCCAATATTACGACAGTGTAGCTCTAAGTTCCAGTCCATAATACTTCCTCCCATATCAAGTTCCGGACTGTAATATTTCTGTTTGGATTACTCCTATGGAGCTCTCAGTTCTAGACAGTGGTACCTTGAACCTTCTCCTACCATCTACCTTTCCGGTTAGAGCAGAACAGATAAGAAGTGACAAAAAGCACAAAGTACGAGCGTTTCAGTGTGACCTTTTACCCTTCAAGTAAAACCACAATAGCTAATGACCAAAATGACCTAACTAGATGATGGGAAAAGTTTACAAGCTTCAGACAGAGAGTAGATGAGTTAGAAACATATTAGTACACTCTATAGCGAGCTTAACTCACATATGAAATGTGTCAGTTTCGATAGACCTGCGGAAGGGATAGGACTTCTCGGGGCCCGTTAACTGACTCAATTCCGCAGCGAAACTCTGCCACTTGGCGCCCGACGAAGGACATCTTGACACCGAATTTCACATCAGTGACTTATTTTAACACGGAATGTGTTTTAGCCATGGACTAACTAGGCAAAAAGCTAACGAAATGTGGGACGAAATCTGTGACGACGACATTCTGATGATTTCCGCTTACAACCGAGTCGTTGCTAGGGAAATGGTACTTCGTCGTTTTTCATCCCCCGAAATTCGTTGACCATTCGTTCGAAAGCTCTCGATTTATCCAACCATATATGTTAACTACTGCAAAGTGCGTGGCCAGCAAGCTGAGTTATGAGCATGGTCATTTGAATAATTGTGTACACTCAGGTGATCATTCTCAATAATTGATACTGTGAACATGATTGCAACCGCTTGTTAATTTCTGATGGTTTCATTGAGCTGGTGTTTCGATGATTTGATTCATAGCAGGTGATCCGAATATTGCGAGAACGGTTTGATTTGTGAAGCGGTGGTTAAATAAGCTAAGGATTGTGTAACCTGGTGTAACCTATGTAACCGAAGCTGAAATTTGGGAGGGAGGCTCAAAGCAGAATGCTGAAGACGCCTGGGTGATCACCGATCAGCTGAGTGAGCTCCTAAGCCATTTTCTTTCCTATTCAACGCAGGAAGCTGAAATTTGAGAGGGATGGTCAAGGGAGAATGCTGAAGACGCCTGGGTGATCACTGATCAGCTGACTGAGCTCCAAAGGCATTTTCTTTCCTATTCAACGCAGGAAGCTGAAAATTGAGAGGGAGGGTCACGGGAGAATGCTGAAGACGCCTGGGTGATCACTGATCAACTCAGCGAGCTCCAAAGGCATTTTCTTTCCTATTCAACGCAGGAAGCAGAAAGTTGAGAGGGAGGGTCAAGGGAGAATGCTGAAGACGCCTGGGTGATCACTGATCAGCTGAGTGAATTCCAAAGCCATGGAATGTGTTTTAGCCATGGACTAACTAGCCATAAAAGCCAACGAAATTTCGTAACAAAATCTGGTACGAAATCTGGGACGACAACATGGATACCAATGATACGGGACTAAGGATCGTGTAACCTGGTGTAACCTATGTGATATTTTGTTATGATGCGGTTTATGAGTTATAAATATTTTACGTTATTATCTCACTATTGGAAGTTAACCAATCTTCAACCTAACAATGAAGACAGGTATATGTGAAACGCGTGAGCTAAAACACATTCTGTGTTCCAATAATTTCGTCCGAAGTATGTAAATAGAGGTAACCGGGGGTACAGGGGGCTTGCCCCCTGGCGAGGCGCGGAGCGCCGAGTTTCACTCCTAACGGGGTTTAATTGTTATTTACCTTTTCCACCAACCAGCGCTCTTATGTGGTGGCACTGATACTACAGAAGAAGTATATGTTGGGCTTGGAGTAGTGAAGGATTATTTGAAAACGGATTAACGAATCGAACGACTCTTCCTTTTACTATGGGCTCGAAGACTGAAGACATCATCAGTCCGCAGTGAGTTTCTGCTGGGGGCATAGTGCAAGGCAAAATAGTGAATGCCCCAGAGATGAATGCTGGAGAACCTTGATCAGCTGCTTCAGAGTGTCTCAACTCTAGGAATTTGGGGTAGGCAAATCAGTTGGTTGAGTGTGAACAATGGATTAAGATGATTCACTCGATGAGGATATCAAAGAGAATCATGGCGAGAATAACTTACTGAAATTGCAATCAAAACTACAAACTTGTGTGAAAAGCTGAAATAGAACGGTAAAATCTGCACTATACAATGCATGCCTAAAAGAGTAGAACTAAGAGTTGTATTCTTTGCTATTCTTTGATTTCTATCTGTCTTAAGATAGGTAACTACGTTAGTTCATAAACACTATACCAGTATTATCAACTCGTAGTTAGCATGAGAATAAATCAGAATTTTTGGGCTACCAAAGAATAAAAGCACTATAAAAGCACCTATAATATAGACAACAGGGTGACTCCCAAATAAAAATTTTAAATTTTCTTGACTTTACCCGACGCAAAGAATTTCCTGACAATTTCAGTTTTTCCCAGACTTTTCCAGTTGTGGGCTCCCCTGGATAATCATAATCCTTGAAGTCGGTACTTACCTATTTTTAGGGTCAACATTTCAATTAATTTACGATAAAGCTGCACGGGAACTTTGTCGGTAGATCATTACACAAAAGGGCTGAGGAGAGATCAGGCAAGATGTCGGAATCCTACGAAGCGGCCCTGAACTACGAGATTGACGGCTGCGCCCGGCGTCTTCATGAAAATCTGAGGTAGGTTCTGTCACACTTGAAAACTTCAAGGTTTTTCTTTGCAGGTCCAAAAGCTGCGACGACCTACTACATACATGTACTACTACTACATACATTAGAACGCTGGGGAACACACAAAAAAAAGTTATGTCGAATAAAAAGAGAGTAACAGTGGACTGGGGGGTTTTCGCGGCCGCTGAATCAGAAAATAACATCGGTCCGTTTTTCCAGATTGACTCGAAGTTTAAAGTTACAGCCCATACGCCTGTTTTTCTCATGTTCAGGAATCTGAAAAATCACAAATAAAATTTTTTCATCGTATTTCCAGGTTTAACCACCTTACTTCATGTTTATTGGGGTGCTGAATCCGAATATGAAACTGGATTTTAATTATCTAGCTTCTTTTCCAGATGTAAATCTCATTTGAACCCAGTAAAAATCGGAAAAATAAAAGCAACATTTTTCAAAACATTAAAAGTTATTTTTCTCTGAAACGAAAAACGATAGAAAAAATCCGGTATTCATTTCATCCAATTCTTTTTCGTAGATTGAAAAGATGAGATTATGTAGGTAATAGAGAATCATCCTACAGTCGGAGCCAAAGTCTTACTCAAGCGCAGAACGTTTCCGATAGGTAACTACAAAGTCATTTCTTTCTACGAATGTGTTGTGAAAATGAGTTGCCGAAATAACGCGGACTTTTCCTGCTATTATATGGTAAGTACAAATTGAAGGATCGCAGAAGGACACAAACTGAACTAGTGGCAAGGCAGTATTCTGCGTATTTTCTGCGAACAAAATAAATCTTGGACTCCCACAGCACACTGTGCACTAGTTGCTTTGAGATTCATTGTCAGTGGTCAAATGGACAGAAGAAAGGCTTTCCATTTAGTAAACCTAAGGTCTAGTTCCCCTTTTATAGGATTTTTATGTAGAATTCAATTTGCAACCGGATTTTTTCTATTGTTTTTCGTTACCTCAGGGAAAAATAAATTGTAATGTGTTAAAAACCGTTGTTTTTGGCGATTTTTCTTATTTTTACTGGGTTTGAACGAACTTTGCACCTGAAAAAGAAGCTAAGTAATTAAAATCCGGTTTCATATTCGGATTCAGCACCCCAAAAAACATAAAGGAAGGTGGTTAAACCTGGAATTACGTGCAAAACGTTTAGTTTAGATTTTTCATACTACTAAGCATGAAAAAAAAAAAAAAAAACAGGCGTATTGGCTGTAACATTAAAATTCAAGCCAATCTGGAAAAAGGCTTTCATTTTATGAAGGCCGGGACACATATCCGCGCCGTGTCCGCACCGCACCCTCTCCGCAACGCGTCCGAGTGTCGAAGACGAAGGTGGGAGGCCACACGGTTCCGAGTGTTGGCCGCGCATACGGAGGTCTATCACAATTCGGTTTGCACTCTTCACCTCAAAATTTACAGGTGTAAATTTTAAATTTAAATTAAATTCGCAGTTGCTATTGTGAAAATAAAAGCTCATCGAAAATTTATAGTTTTGAACTAAAACCCTTCTTTAGTTAATAAATCACAAAATGTTTGTTGTGACAAAAAATGTGTAGCATTATTAAAATTATTTTAATATTTTAACAATGTTCGACCAAAATAATTTTTCAGTTGTAGTAGGTGAATATTTGTTGTATAGATATTGAAACCGATAAAATTTATTTTGTTCAATTATTGATATTTTTAGTTATTAATATACATCATTTGTATTCATTCAGTCGTAGAGCACTGGAAACTTTCGAATCTCTTCAATTAATAGTTCTGGATCCATTGTCGAGGTCACCGCGTCCGTGTTAAAACTAAACCAAACTAGTCCGGCACGGTGCGGACAAGGAGCGCTGACGCGGAGGGGTGACGGTACGGATAGGTGGGAACACGCTATGAGGGACTGATTGTCCTATGTACAATAAAGATTATTCAATTCAATTCAATTCAATTCAACTTCCTGGTAAACTCCCTTCTTATAACTTCTTCACCGTGTGTAGTCCAACACACGGCCGTCATGCGGTGCGGACACGGCGCGGACATGTGTGTCCCGGCCTTAATTCACCGACCTCGTAAACCCCCCAGTCCACTGTTACTTTCGTTGTTACTCGACATCACTTTTTTTGTGTTCCCAAGTGGAATTTATTGTAATAACTGCAAAGATGTAGAATGAGGTGTGTCGAAAAACCGTATTGCTTCCGATTCTACCTGCCTAAAGGTAGCGAAAGCATTGTTTTCACTTTCGGGAAAAAAAATTTTTTGGTCTCCAAAATCAAAATTTCCACTCGCATTTTACGTTTTTGGCCATTCTGAACAACTTTGGTTCCGTGTCGGTATGTGTCAGTCGTTTGTCCGCAAATCCTTGTAACAGGCTTATTTTCCACAGTTTTCATCCGATTTGGATGAAATTTTCAGGGGATGTACGGGCAGGGTGCAGACAGTCCCCTATCATTTCATCGTTCTTGACTCAATACCTCACTCTACGCATGCGAAAACATAAATTCTACCAAGCATCATTTTCTCACGCCGAAGTCGTCCGATTTCGCTCAAATTTGGATGATCGTTTGGGGATAACAATTTAATCATCTTTTATCAATTTCAACATAAAATGGATGTAGAGCGAAAAATTTGCTAAATTTTGTGGTTTATAATTTTAATGTAACCTTGCGTACAAAACCACAGCTTAGACTAAATACAAAAATTACACTGCTTTACAAAATTGCTTGTCGGTTTCTCACGTTATTTGATGTGCTGAATCCGAATCGAAGTCCGGTTTTTTTCTTTTTTTTTAAGCTTGTTTTTCCATGATATAGCTTGTTTTCACTTTTTTGAAGCAAAAACAATCTACAATAACTTCTCTTGAGCTATTGTATTTTTACGACGAAAAATGGCCATGATATTCCGAAGCAACGATTTGGATGTAAAAATAAATCACCCACAAAAAGTACCCCTACAAGTAATGCTTTCGCGGCTGTGTACCGAAGCAGAGACAAGAACATATCAAAATTACCCACTTTAACAAGATAAAAAAATCTATTTGTATGGTGTTATTAAATGGGTGGATACATAAAGATTATTTTTGGCTAGGCGGTTCGTGCACTATTTCTGGAAGGTGGTCCTAGCTACGCTTCTGCATGTTGAGTTTATGGGGCTTGCAAAATATGTCATTGAATAAATGTACGAATTTTTTGGTTTAATTTATTGAACGCAGTGACAATGAACATTAACAATGGCTACCTAGTTCAGAAAGACTCAATTACACACAAAAGTTCTGCAAAACAGCACCTTAGAAGGGTTTCTTCTTGGAGTACAGAAGATGGGAGACGCTCTTGAGGGCTGAATTGACGTCTGGGTACTCGAACTGGAATCCGAGTTCTTGGACTCGCTTCGGACAAACTTTTTGGCCCATCGTCATGATTTTGGCTCGCTCTTCGGAAAACAGGAGATTCAAGGCGAACTGGGGCACTCGGAAGATGGCAGGCCTGGAGAGAACGGAGGCGAACTCTTTGGTGAACTCGTTGTTGGTGATGATTTGGGGGGCGACCCCATTGAGGACGCCGCTCACTGCTGGGTTCTCGATGGCGAACAAAAACAATTTGCAGAGGTCTTTCAGGTGGATCCAAGGCAGAGGTTGGCACCCTGAGCAGAGAAATAGACAGAAGTTAAATGGGATAATTATGTGCTCAAATTTCTCAAAATTAGAAGAAGAAAAAAAAACATATTGGAAGGGTGAAGTGGGGTTATTGCGAACCAAAATTTCAATAGTGCAACTTTAACCTCGCTCAGCTCTGCCTCAATTACAGCTAGAGTATTTTATTTATTAACATGTATCATGTTTTAGCCCTGGGGTCCTAGTGAATTTTGCGAGTCAATTTTTTCCGCGCACGAAATTAATTACAGTGATTTCCGCCTACAACCGAGTCGTTGCTAGGGAAATGGTACTTCGTCGTTTTTCATCCCACAAAATTCGTTGACCATTCGTTCGAAAGCTCTCGATTTATCCAACAATATTATGTTAACTACGGCGAAGTGCGTGTCCAACAAACTGAGTTATGAGCATGGTTATATAAATAATTGTTTACACACAGGTGATCATTCTCAATAATTGATATTGTGAACATGATTGCAACCGTTTGTTATATTCTGATGTTTTCATAGAATTTCGAATCAATATCGAGGAGAAAACATGATACATGGTTGAAATTTTTGGTTCTAGAACAGAAATAATTTAAAAGGATTTTGGAAATTCTGCAACTAAACTGTTTATTAACAATGCGTGACAACTAAACATTTCATATGTAAATAACTCTGAAATTAACAAAATAATTAATAGGGTTTATTTATTTATTTATTTATTTTTTTTTTTTTTTTTTTTTTTTTTTTTTTTTTTTTTTTTTTTCAAAATGTAGGCATTCTAATGCAGATTACAAATGCTGAATAGATATTCAATGTTTTAACTTCTTCAGTGTCCCAGCTCTATTTTTTTTAACGACCGCCTCATACACATTTCCCCCACAAAACGGGGTAAATTCAAAAATTTTAATTCACGATTTTTTCCGGTAGAAACGAGTGTTGGGCACAATCTTATCGTCGGGTTCGAATACGATTGTAATCGCGATATTTATTCGTTGATTATGAGTCAACTACGATTATAATCGTTTTCGTCTGTCGGCAATTACAGAGACAAATAAGCTGGGCTCCAATTGTTGAATTCGCTTTAAGGACGTATCTCTGAAGCTAGGTTATATTAGCAAGGCATCGCATATTATAGGAGGGACGCCCTATTGAAATTTATGACCGTGAAGCATTATTATAGGTTGTATTTGTGTAATCGCCGACAGACGAATACGATTACACGAATACGAATATAATCGCAGTTGACTCAGAATCAACGAATAATTATCGCGATTACAATCGTATTCGTGTTCGATGATAAGATCATGGCCCAACACTGGTAGAAACAAACTTTTTTTCTCCACCAAGTGCTAACAAGGGGAAGTGAAAGGAAGAGAGAAAACATTCGGAAATCCAGTCATCATTTGGCGCTTTTTTTTTAAAGGATAGCGCATTTGCCCCGTTTACACAATTACCCCACTTCACCCTAAGTAATGCATGGACTACAGGGACGTCCCTATGTCTGGTCTGCATACCTGATTTAGGTGAGAATAGCGAATACAATGATTGCCCCTACGAGCGTGGGGTCGATTTCTACGTATTTTTTCACGCTGAACCGAATGGTAACACGTGCAGATCTCTCCAACTCTGTTACCCGATTTTTACACTTTAATTCACAAATTTTTAATTTGTTTTTTTATGCTCAATTCTATGTGTTTTATACTGTAAAACTCGGTTATAATTAAAGCCCGGATTTTAATGCAATCGCATATCCTTATCTGTCTCAAATTTTATACTATATATTTTTGCATATTCGAGCTAAAGATGCTTATTTATGCATATTCGGGAAAATTTCGTAATACTGCATAATTCAGAGATGAAAAATTAAAAAATTATACTTAAACGCACCTTGAGACCATTTTTAGAGATTGTGAGAAAGTAAAAAAATAATGTAGGTACGAATTTTCGTAATACACGAAATGCACTCACTATATGTAGTAACATCAACGCAAATTATTTTCTCTCTACTATTCTTAATTTCCCTTGTTTTTTTTTTTTTTTTTTTTTTTTTTTTTTTTTTTTTAATCTAGAAAATAATGTTAAATTTGATTGGAGTTATTTGAAAGAATAACTAAGCTAGAAAAAGGACTTAATAGCAACATGGAATGCAAACGGATTGCTAAATCACATCAAGGAAGTCGAATTATTTCTCCACTCCAACAAGATAGACATCTTACTTATTTCTGAAACCCATTTCACTCGGACGTCATACATCAAAATAAGAGGATTCACGTGTTATCATACGTTACACCCAAGTAATAAAGCTAGAGGAGGTTCGGCAATTCTCATTAAAGCTAACATCGCTCACCATGAAGAACCAAAAATCGAAGAGGAAAAAATGCAGGTAACTTCTCCAGGTACAACTCAATAATAAAAGCTTTAGTATAGCCGCAATATACTGTCCCCCCAGGTTTAACTTGAAGAAAGATGATTATACGGTCCTTCTTAAATCGCTTGGTAACAACTTTATAATAGGAGGTGACTACAATGCCAAAAATACCTTCTGGGGTTCGCAATTAACCACGGCTAAAGGTAAAGAGTTGTATGAAGCAGCAGCTTCTTTCAAGTGCGACTTCCTCTCAACTGGAAGGCCTACATACTGGCCCACGGATGCTAACAAAACCCCAGACCTAATAGACTTCTTTATAAGCAGAGGTATCTCAAGTGGTTACATAAATCTAGAGGACAGCGACGACCTACCCTCTGACCACTCGCCTGTTATAATAACAATCAGCGAAAAAGTAATCATTAGTGAAAATTCTCCGAGTTTATTCAACAGAAATACTTGCTGGTCCTGTTTTCGGCAGCAATTGGAAACATCGATCGACCTTAAAGTTCCTCTGAAAACCCCTAACCAACTGGAAGACGAACTCGACTTATTTATCAATAACATACAACAAACAGCCTGGTTATGTACCCCAATAAACCAAAACAGCAACTATGACACTAATTCGAAATCATATCCGCTAGAAGTAAGGGATCTCCTGTGCGCCAAACGTAAAGCCAGAAGGAAATGGAAGAATAACAGAACCCCTGAAAACAAAACTATTCTCAATAGACTCGGTAACAAACTTAAATATCTTATTAGATCAATGGATAACCAATCAGTTGAAAATTTTTTGAGTAACCTAACTGCAGAGAAAGACACCGAATACAAGGTAACCACAAATATAAATAGACCTAAAGTTCATTCTCCTCCAATCAAAAAGGATGACGGGACATGGGCCAGAAGTAACCGAGAGAAAGCTCAACTTTTTGCAGATCATCTCTATGAAACCTTTCAACCTCTTCCAGTACAGACACCTGAAGAAAACGCAACACTGATAGAAAAAACGGATGAGCTCGATATTAGGCCCGTCACGTTAAAAGAACTCAAAGATGAAATTAAGGGCAACATTAATCCTAAAAAGACCCCTGGCTATTACTTGATAACCGGTCGAATTGTGAAAGAGCTCCCTGAAAAGGCTATAACAAAACTACTTCATATCATCAACCACGTTCAGGTTACGATATGTACCTTCCCAGTGGAAAGTATCGGAAGTCATAATGATCTCCAAACCAGGAAAATCACCAAATGAGAAGACGGGGTACCGACCCATATCCCTCTTTCCTGTCTTATCAAAACTGTTCGAAAAATTGTTGCTCAAACGGCTTAAACCAATTATTGAAGACAGAAAATTGATACCAGACCACCAATTCGGTTTCAGGCAACGCCATTCTACGCTACATCAAGTTCATAGGCTTTAGAAGGTAAAAAAATATGTGCCAGTATATTTCTGGACGTGGCCCAGGCATTTGACAAGGTCTGGCACAAGGGACTTGAGTATAAACTACACAGGGATCTCCCAAAACAGTTTTACTTACTCCTAAAATCCTACCTAGCGAACAGACACTTCAGGGTAAAGCAGGGTGACCAGTATTGAAGCCTATAAAACCGCAAGGCAGTGTCCTAGGCCCAGTAAAATACAACAGTAAAACCGCAACAGGAAAATACAACTGTACTTTTATCAGATGATACTGCCATCCTCTCTGTTGGAGATGACGCTGAAACTGCAACTCGCAATCTACAGACGTCCACTAACAAGGTTGTCAATTGGACCAAGATGTGGAGAATGAAACTGAATGAAACAAAGTCAGTGCACATCAACTTTACTAATAGAAAAATCTCAGCCCCAGAAGTTGAGATCAATTCAAATAAAATTCCATACTCTGACACTGTAAAATACTTAGGTATATTGAGATAAAATATGAAGACGTTCTCCATGAGCTTTTGCACTTGGATATTCGTAAGGGAATGGGTCCAGATGGAGTTCCTCCAATTCTGCTTAGGGAATGTGCGCCAAACCTCGCTTACCCATTAACATTTCTTTTCAACTTGTCCCTGTTGTCTGGCCACTTTCCCAATCGATGGAAGACTTCCTACATCACCCCAGTCCCTAAATCTGGAGATAAGTCACTTCTCACTAATTAACGCCCAGTGTGCTCTTTATCTACCACTCCAAAGCTGATGGAAAAGTTGATCGTTGCTCAGCTCTCTATCAGGTTTGATCCATTCATTGTTGAGCAGCAGCACGGATTCGTTCGCGGTCGTTCAACGGTTACAAACCTCCTGCAGTTTCAGGATTATGCAATGAGCGGTTTTCGGAATGATTGTCAGACAGACCTTGTTTCGACGGATTTCTCTAAAGCATTTGACAAGATATCCCATAGACACCTTCTTTCACTTCTGGAATCAATTGGAATATTTGGCTCACTCTTACGTTGGATTGAGTCCTACCTCATCGGAAGACAACTTTGTTTCAGAGTGGCCATCTCTTCATCGTTCGTGGCATCATCTGGAGTTCCCCAGGGAAGCCATATTGGACCTTGGTTCTTCCTGTTGGCGATCAACAGTGTTGTTGATTATCTTGGGCCTGATGTTCAGTGTTTATTGTACGCAGATGATCTGAAATTGTACCGGCATGTCGAGTCTCTTCTTGACGGTGAAATCCTGCAACAGGCGGTGGCTCGTTTGAGTGTTTGGTGCTCTAAGAACAGTTTGCGACTTAACCCGGCTAAGTGCTCTGTAGTTTCCTTTCATCGTTCTGTTAGCACATGCCAATTCCCATATATTCTGGAAGGCTCTCCTCTCTCTCGAGCGACCGAGACTATGGACCTGGGGGTCTTGTTCGATGATCGAATCTCTTTCTCCAGGCATATTGGCACAGTAGCAAGCCATGCCATGCAAGCGTTAGGCTTTCTGAAGCGTCACACCCGCGAATTCACTGATATTAAGCCGATAGTTGTGCTTTATAAGGCGTTGGTCCTCCCAAAACTTGAATACGCATCAACGGTGTGGAGCCCTTTTTATACAGTCCACCGGCATGCCCTCGAGAGAGTTCAGAATAAATTCCTGAGGTACGTCGGATTTAAGTTGGGGATCCCGTCCGACGAGATCAATTATTCTTCCCTGTTGGAGACCTGCAGAGCCCAACCACTGGACAAAAGAAGAATTCTTGCCGATTTGGTGTTCCTGCATAAGCTGCTAAATAATAAAATCAATTGCCCATCTCTACTTGCCAAGTTCCAGCTTTCCACTCCTCGTCTTACCAGTCGCCATCCCACCTTGTTTCATGTCCCGTTCTCAGCATCTAATTATTTAATAAATTCCCCCTTAAACCGTATCCGCCGTTCAGCCAATTTACTTCTCCACCTTCATCCCGATTTTGACTTTTTCAATAGCTCTGTATCCCAACTTAGATCACTTGTATTATCATCCCCTGTTTTATTCTGATTTTAAATGTTTATCAAATTTCAATAGTATGTATATATTTTTCTTCCATTTTTCATTCACTTGACACACTGTTTTTTTTTTTTTTTTTTTTTCTTGATTATCTCTATTATTTTTTTTCTCTCTTAACTCTGTATCATGTATTTCCTTGTAAATTGGGCTTGCCCGTACTTATAATAAATAAATAAATAAATATATAAACAGATACTGCGCCCTATCTGTACCTATGGGATTCAGCTCTGGGCTTGTGCGAAAAAATCAAACATTAAAACAATCCAAACCCGACAAAATATAATACTGAGAAGTATAGTTCGGGTCCCCTGGTTCATGCGGAATGATGATATTCATCGAGACTTGAGGGTAGAAACGGTCACCGAAATTATCGCCAAAAATGCAAGAAAGCCACGAACATCGCCTCCACAAACACGAGAACCTGGAGATGCTCAACGTTTTAAACAACGAAGGAGAACTTCGGCGACTCAAGAGAAATAAACCTCTGGACCTAATTGTGCTGTGCAAATAGTGCAAGAGTAATCCAGTGTTTTTAACTGTTCTTGATACAAGTATGGGCCAGATTTTGCTGTAAACCTCCCCCCTTAGTGAGATTATCATGAAATGAAATATTGCTAGATGAATTGCACTATGTTTCAGTTGCAATAAATAAATCACGGGGGGGAAAAAAAATTGATTGGGAAAACGTTGAATATGATTAAGAAAATGTTGAATTTGATTTGGAAAACGTCTAATTTTGATTAGTAAAACGTTAAATTTGATTGGGAAAAGCTATATATATATATATATATATATATATATATATATATATTCGCCCATCTGGACCCCCCTAATCTATACTCGGCGCTTCGCGCCTCGCCGGATCTTTTCTCTTTTCTACTGCGTAGAAAACGAGTATAATTTGCTATGCAATTCGTCTCACGAGAAAAAAAAAATGTTCAAGCCTGGCTGGATTCGAACCCACAACCTTCGTCTCACGAAAAAAAAAAAAAAAAAAATCAAGCCTGGCTGGGATTTGAACCCACAACCTTCGTCTCACGGGGGAAAAAAAAAAAAAAAAAATCAAGCCTGGCTGGAATTTGAACCCACAACCTTCGTCTCACGAAAAAAAAAATCAAGCCTGGCTGGGATTTGAACCCACAACCTTTGTCTCACGAGAAAAAAGAAAAAAAAAATTTTTTTTCAGGCCTGGCTGGGATTCGAACCCACGACCTTCGTCTCACGAGAAAAAAAAAAAAAAAAAATTCAAGCCTGGCCGGGATTCGAACCCACGACCTCTCGCTTCCCATCTCGGGACAAAAAACGTAACAAAAAAAGTGGACATTTAAAAAAAATTATTGGGGGTCGGCCTAAGAATTGCATAGCAATTTATATATATATATATATATATATATATATATTTGGAGGACTGACCTGTTCCGATGGGGCCACCGAGCCCGAAGTAGAAAGGGAGGAACATCTGCTGGATCATCCCGCCGCCGCGGCCGAGGACGACGCCGCTCCGGATGACGACGCGGCGGACGGAGGAGGCCGCCTCTCCCGGGAGCGTCGCCGCCTTCTCCCACTCGACGGCCAACTTGCTGAGGAAGTCGAAGGGCTCGGCGACGGGCGAGTCCTCGTCGTAGACGACGTCTGACGTCGGGTCGTAGATCCCCACGCCGGACACCGTCACGAAGACGTCGGGCTTCCGCTCCGCGTGTGCGATCGCCTGCGCCAGCGTGTGCGTCGTGTTGATCCGCGAATTCCACACGTTCTGCTTGAACCCGGGCGTCCACCTTTGGATAGATAAAATAGAATTGAATTAGGTTTTCAATCAATCAGATTTTCCTTTCAAATATATAACCTTCATAACCCTCATTAATAAAAGACTGCTAAGCGGTGAATTTTCGTTTCTCTTCTTCTTTCAATTTTTCGTTATAAATTTTCCAGCAATTTGAGCAAACGATATTCTGCAATAAAAACAAATGCACTCTAAAAATCGATTTTACAACGTCATTAACTCTTTACTATCTTACCTTTGGAAATCGGGTCAATACAGAGTTTCTCTTATTGGGGGATCTCTGTACGCACAATGAATTGCGTTATGAGAGCTAGGAGTTACTTTAGTTTTCTTGGACAGTTTAAATTTTAACTAACTCAACGAAAACTGATAAGTTGAGAACAATGAAATTGGTATGCGACTATCTACAACCTAACCCGCGCATTCACTGAAAATTTCATAGCATGAAAACTGTGGAAATGAAGGTCGTTACAAGTATTGCTTAGTAGCTAATAATGATACAACCATGTTTAAATTGAAATGGGATGATAAAATCTTCATCCCCCAACTATCATCCAAATTTGAGGGAGATCGGACGACTAGGGCGTGAGAAAATTATGCTTGGTATGATTTACGTTTCCGCATGTGCAGAGATTTGGTAAAAATGAAACTGAGCAACAAAAACACCCTAGCCCGCACTTTCCCTGAAATGTTCATATGATTCGGATGAAAACTATGGAGATTAAGATTATTAAAAGCATTTCACATTGGCGCATGCGCAGTTGCGATTAATGATACAATCATGTTGAAATATACTGAAAAATTTGCAGCTGCAGCTCAAGAGAGTCCTCAAGCCGTGCACGCAGCGTTCACAAAATCATTCCAATTTGAGTGGGCCTTCACCCAGAGGGTGGTTGATGGGTGTGACAACGAATACCGTCCGCTGTGGGACACCATTCGCCAAAGGCTGATGTCAGCCATCATGGGACGGGAAGTAGGAGACGAAGAAGGGAATCTTCTAAGCCTCCCAGCCAGACTTGGGGGTCTAGGTGTCTCTGACCCAACAAATTCATCCGAGGCTTTCCGAACGTCCGAGAGGTTGTGCGAGCTCCTTACCACATCCATTTGCACCGGCAGCTTTCTAAATTACAATGATCACAATAATTATGTATCGACAGTGATAAAGGAAGAAAAAGCTGCACGAGAAGCTGTTCTGAAACAACGGAGGGAAGAGATGATTCAAGGGTTGGCGCCGAACCAGCAGAGAGTCCTTCGGCGAGTGAGTGAAGCATCGCAGTGGCTTTCCATGATACCAACAGCGGCAGATGGGTTTGACTTGCCCGCAACCCAATTCAGAGACGCTATATCCTTAAGATATGCTCATACCCCCCAAGATCTCCCAATGAGATGGGATGGTTGTGAAGCGGCATTTGATCTCTCACATGCTCTCAACTGTAAGAAAGGAGGAATGGTAAAGAGGGGGCATGACGAAGTACGAGACGTTGTTGCAGGAATAGCCAACCTTGCCTGGGGGGGAGCTTTGATTGAGCCAGAAATGCAAGAGCCAGCCAACGGACAGCCAGCATTAGTGGGTGATGTTATGGTGAATGGTGTCTGGGAGAGTGGGAGACCAGCGTTTTTTGATAATCGCATAGTTAATGCTGACGCTGCCTCCTACCTCTCCCAAGACTGGAATCAAACATCAAGAGCAGCAGCAAATGCAAAACACATGAAATACGATCGAGCTGCAGAAGACCACCGAGGGTCTTTCAAACCCTTAGTTTGCTCATGTGACGGTGCCCTTCACAAGGAATTTGCTGTTTTTCTGAAACGGGCAGCATACGTCCTGGCCGAAAAATGGAACCGTCCCTACTCACAACTCTCAGGATGGGTTAAAGTGAAGGTTCAGTTTGCCATAATTCGGGCTGTTTCACTTCGTATAAAAGGGTCTCGAAGGAAGGTTCGACCGTTGGGGCTGGAAGATGGAGCAGCTGTACCTCAGATGGTCAACGATTAATTTAAATACGAGACCGAACGACTAGGACGTGTAAAAATGATGTCTGGTAGAATTTACGTTTGCGCATGCGTAGAGATTTGGCAAAAATGAAACTGATAGGGAACTGTCTACACCCTAACCCGCACCTTCCCTGAAAATTTCATATAAATCGGATGAAAACTGTGAAGAATAAGCTTGTTACGAGGATTTCGTATTGGCGCATGCGCAGTAGCTATTGATGATGATACCATGTTGAAATGATGAGAGAGATCGAACGGCCAGGACGTGAGAGAATGATTCTTATTAAAATTTAAGTTTGCACATGCGCAGAGAGAAGTGTTGAGTCAGGAACGATGAAACTGAAAGGGGACTGTCTACCCCCTACCACGGGCATTCCCTGACGATTTCTTCAAAATCCGATGAAAACTGTGGAAAATAAGCTTGTTACAAGAATTTGCAAACGCATGACAGACACACACACACACACACACACAGACAGACATACATGGAACCAAAGTTGTTCAGAATGGTCTAAAACGTAAAATGCGAGCGGAAATTTTGATTTTGGAGACCAAACATTTTTTTCTCCCGAAAGTGAAAACAATGCTTCCGCTACCTATAGGTTATAGGTAGACTCAGAAGCAATCTGAATAATCATTGCCTACCTAATTATATTTACCTGATAAATAAAAACAGATAAAAATATTCTTTTTAGACATGAAGTAGTACATGAAACTGATTCATAAAAGAATATTTTATTGTATCTTTGTGTAAAAATCACGTATTTCAAAAGTCTCGGACAAGGTATAGGTAATATTCTTCTGTACCGTAACCGTAATAGTCCATAGTGCGTAATAGTTAATTACACATTAGACACTGATCGAGTTTCAGATATTAACGTACTAAGAAGATATTAAAGTGCTTTAAACCATTCGTGCTCTATACTTGTTTCGCTGAACGTTTGGAGCTCAAGTACTTACTATATCTATTGTGCTCCAAACATTTTAGATCTTTCGTTCAGGTGCTTTTCTTCTAGTATGAAAATCTGGCATATCATTTTTTTGGATCTCGTCAATTCTTGGACACAAGATTTATATAGTCATATATTTTTTCATATATATTTATATAGTCATAAGATATACATTCATCCACTTAACTCGATTTCAGTCGAAATCTCATTTACAGGGTGGCCCTCCAAGTGGAAATTTTACATTTCCCTGACAACACCAGATTTCCCTGACAAAAAATATCTAAGTCAAATGTATAAAGGGAGCTCCGACACAAGTTCCTCAAACTCTGAGAGTCGATTGCAGAGCTCATTTCTGATCAAAAGTTCATCCTAGAGATTTTTTCAAACGCTTTTTTGTACATAATGACATTTAAACAACCATAACTCCACTTACAACCACTTTAAACTCAAACATAAGGACATCTTTGGAAAGAGCGTTAAATTTCCTATCTACCTGATGACAAAACAATATTTTTTGAGCCATCTTAATAAAAACTACGTAAAAAAAAAGAGGTTAAAAAGCAAATTTTGAAAATTTCTCAGGATTTTTACTTTTTTCTTGTCGATTTGTTCTAAAATCAGACTAATTTGGAAAGGCACTGCGCGAGTAAAATTTCCTCAGAATCTCAGCGTTTAGCGGTATTACTTACTAATTTCACTTTTATTTTGCTAATTAGCTGAGAAAATTATGCATTAATGTTGAACAACATGGGGTTTTCAATAAAATCGAGTTTTCGTAAAAAATTAACCCTTCGTGAAAAAATACGAGTTTGGGGATGATTCCTACGTATTTTTCCATGCTGATGGAATGGTAACTCTTGCAGATCTCCCCCAACTCCTTTGTTACTGAGTTACACTTTAGGTAACTAGTTATACCCATAAAAACACACAAAATTGACTAACCATTTCGTGACGATTTTCGAGTTTATGTACCAAAGCAAACACCATTTAGACTCATTTACTAAAATTGAGTATCTACACTACATGCAGATACATCGGTACATGGATATGTCTTTATTTTTCCCTGTGAAATATGTGTTTTGTGTTCTCAAGTTAAAAATGTCTCAACTAGTTATGGGACTCTCACTGGATCAATCCACTGCTCTGCTAGGTATGCTCCCTTTTTCAATACAATGAAGCGCTGTTACTCTTTGAACAATTCAACCACCTCTCTTGATAATTCTTTTTTATAAAAACAAAAACAATATATTTAACAAATTAAGGATTTGGCAACAGCAAAAAATGATCTTCTGGTTAACGGCGTTTTGTGTTTCAAGGTTAAAAAGAAAAGATATGTTTCTGGAAAAACGCTGTTCCACTTTCTATTAAGTCAAATGCAAGGCTGCCCCATCACCGAACCCCAGCAAATCTTCAGCCGCTCGCCATTTTTTGCGTGTGCCTCTCAGGCACATACTAGAGGCTCGAATTATCGCAAAGGTGATGCGGGCCCTTATTGGTCGCCGATGCCTCTTTGATGATGGGCTCTCTACACAGTTCCCCCATGCTGTTGACATCAGCAATCCCAAGGTGTCCCTCACTTCATTGTGCCTCCTAGAAATAAGGCCTCCAGTCTTGCAACTTAGCGCATGTTCTTGTGAAAAGTTTGTACACCCACAACCATCACATGAAGTTGGCATCTCAACAGGTGTCCTCTTGTACCGCATCGCCAGTGCATCGTAGGACTCGTATCTGGATAAATCAAAGTTGTGCTTCATAAGGGGTATTACCGAGAGCCATCCTGAGGGTTTGTATTTATCAGAAATAGAACGTTTTATCGCCCTCTGCCGATCTGGGGGGAACTGACGTAATACTACCTCTAACAAAGCATCATCTTGCTCACCTTTTTTTGTTAACCTTCTTTTTTTGCAATCTTTGTTTTTTCGAAATGAGTGATAAGGTCCAGCTGGGTTCCATCTTGTATTGCTGCAGATAGATTCTTCGTTCTATTCTTAGAGGTTTCATAGGACGAATCTGACGAACGAACCGGATTCCTTATCGCCAAGACACTGGCAACGAAAACAAGTCACATTCTTGTTCTGAAGCGTCACCCCCTACAATCGCAGGAATAAACAACTTGCATATATACACTCCCACAACTGTCTGCAATCTTCTTTTATACCATTGGTGACCCTCTGAAAGAATTTTCATTGGAACTGCAATGATTTTAAGAACGCTATGTAAGCAGATTGTGGCTGCACTTTACCAGCTTCGGACAACTTTTGAATAATTTCTTTCCATTTCGAGACCTTTTCTGATACATATGCCTGTTTCTCTTCATTTTGCCTGTTTCTCTTCATACGTCACCCCCTACAATCGCAGAAATAAACAACTTGCATATATACACTCCCACAACTGTCTGCAATCTTCTTTTATGCCATTGGTGACCCTCTGAAAGAATTGTCATTGGAACTGCAATGATTTTAAGAACACTATGTAAGCCGATTGCGGCTGTAGTTTACCAGCTTCGGACAACTTTTGAATAATTTATTTCCATTTCGAGACCTTTTCTGATACGTATGCCTGTTTCTCTTCATTTTGCCCAATATATCCTCCTAGAAACCGATGCCCCGAAACTACCTTGATGCCTGATCCACTAAAAACTCTTCCTGCTTCAGGTTTGTCAGCTGGATGTACTACCAAGCACGATTTCTTTCCCTGAGGATAATAACCATATTTTGTTCCTATATTTTCCAAATTATTCCACCAAGCCTTAAGGTTTTGGAAGTCACCCTGTGCCGAGGAGTCGTCCGCATACCAACATTGACGTACTTGAGGAGCCTGCAACGCTCTAATATGGGCAATGTAGAAATTGAATAAAATAACATTGCCAACGGGTCGCCTTGTGTCACTCCTTCCCTACTCAGTATTCTTTCACCCGTACCTCGAAGCACTAGTTCAGCGTGTCCCCTATAAGTGTTATACAGAAACTTCGCGCATCTGGGCCAATTTGTTTTTTATTCGTGAGTATTATCCACCTATAAAATAATATGTAGTATGATAAAATACGCTTTGGAAGTTTGATTGTTTAGGAGTTAGAATATAACAAAAAACGCTGCAAATTATTACACAAAGTGTTCATTAAAAAATTCCCTGACATTCGGTGGTTTTTGCAAAATTCCATGACTTTTCCCGACGCAAAGAATTCCCTGTCAATTCCAGGTTTTCCCTGACTTTTCCAGTTGGGGGCCACCCTGATTTATACCCCTTGTGTTCTGAGCATGAAAAATTGTCGTTTTGAATTGCCCGGACAGCAGAAAGACATTTTACTTGAGAATGACCCACTTTTACTTTTAACATCTCTTATAATAATAAAAGGTAATTCAGCAACACTAATAACTCACCTTTGAAGAGGATCGAGGATGTTCTGACCCGCTAGGTTGACGACGGCGGTGACGCCATCCGGGAGCCCCGACGAGCAGACGTCAAACCAGGTGACGCGCCGAGCGCCCGGCATCCGGGAGATGACCGTCACCTCGTATTTGCTGCTGATCAGCAGCTGCTTGAGGGCCGAGCCCACAAACCCCGTGCCCCCGCCCAGCAGTACGTGCCCCCTGGATACCGACATTGCAACGGAGGTTTCTCGGAACGCACTTGGAACGGCCGATTCTGGAACACTTCACTTGGAACGCCCTTCGATTACACAATAACTCGCCACATAAACTACATTCAACTCCCAACTCACAAAAGAAATACCGAATCAAATGTATTTAAATCAACACAAATCAATAATAATCCGCTCAGCCAAGACCCAACATTATGATAAAATATTTTTGCTTGGTTTGCCGGCAGAAAACCCGATCAGCTGACGGTTGTCGCGACTTCACAAATCCGGTAGTAAACCGTCACAGATAACCACCAGATTATCAAGTTCACAGTCACTTTATACGACAAACACAAAAACGTTCATAAAATGTCAGCAAATACCACCTAATTATAACAAACTGAACAGTTGAAGCTGAAAATCCGATCCAAACAAATTGATGATACGAGTTATCAAAGGGGACAGCTGATGAGACAGCTGTGAAGCAGCTGGTCGACGCTGTCGCGTTCTGGCGGTTGGTTTGAAAACTAAAGCCTAATTTCCGCGGTTTAGTTTGAAATACAACTGAAGCTGTACTTGGGCACAATTTGCAATGTACTTGCCTACAAGCCTTGTACTACCTATTCACAATTTACAATTCCTATCGCTTGTGCATGTTCAATACTAAATATTTAGGAAGGTCTTGTTGGTTTATCATTTTCAATAATGAACCTTTATGATCAACCAAGAAAAAACACTTTTAACCCCCCTTTAAAATTTGTTGGTTTAAGTACGTTTCAAGATACGTGAAATCCAAAAATTGAATTAAAACTCGACCCTTAGCCGTCGGCTTAATTATTGAAAACATGCACATGCTTCAGCCATGCTATTATTACATCACTAGGCTACTATAAGGAACTACAATAACTATTTTAGGGAGAAAAACAAGACATTATATTTACGAAGCATTATTAGTTTGTAACTTGGCGATATTTAAATCAGCTTCCTTTGGCACTATAGCGGCTTAGGAATCATGAAATTTCGTTATAAATTGAGAGGTTTCCATCAAGTGGCGAATGATTATCGTGGAACGATGAATAAGGGAGTTGACACTTCCCTAGCAACGACATGATTGTACGTGAAAATCAATAGAAAACTCCGCGCAACGTTCTTGTCATATTTTTTGAACGCTTTTAGCGAATTTTCGTAGAAAATAAAGCTATTTCAATGGCTCAAAAAAATTTTAAAATCAAATTTTTTGAAAAATGAGAACATGATGTGATACATGCTGCTTAATTCCTTTGCTTAATAGAGTAGACTATAATATCACATTTAGTTGCGTACCTACTACACGAATTTCAATGCTTTCAGGATCGCCAATGAGGTGGCTGACGTGTATAAATACTACTTGTCCTCATTTTACTACGGAGGGATGTTCGCCCTCTGCATGTCCGGGCTTCAGGCTGTTGCTGTGAGTACCTACATAGCTCAAAGCCATTCATTCGCAAAGAGCAGGAAGGAATTTTCACGATTAGGTATTTTACAAAGTTCCAGTCATTTTACAAGTTCCAGTTTACAAAAGTTCCAGTCATGTAGCATGATCGTATGAGCGAATTTTCGTAAATCAAGGTATTGTATAGGGTAATGGGGTGGGAAAAGTTTGCATGGGACAAAGGTTCTCATCAACTTTTAAAAATAACCGAGAAGAGTTTTGGAGGGGATCGGGTAGGCAGTAGATTCGTCTACTTCCATTCAGTTGACACTAGAAGCTTGAAGGAGAAAGTACGACCCCAAGCGGAGAAAATGTGGTAAGTTTATTTTTGTCATTTCTGATGTATTTTCTTGCAACTTTTGAATAGTTATGAGTATTACACTGTGACGAACACAGCTATGGGGTTCTCCTTGTGTGTTAGCACCGAAAATAAGCTTTCAAATGGTATAAAAAGTTTTGAGGTTTCTCAAGTTCAGTGGCGAGCATTCCATGTAAACAGAACCCGCCCGAAATGGGGCAAAGGTTTGCAAGGACCATGGGGCAAAGGTTCGCTGTGACCTCATGCAAACCTTTGCCCCACTTCTATTTTCTTTATTTAATGACTGATTTTCATGAGAAATTCTAGACTCTATTGTCTTTGAGCACTCAGTTTTCGTTTGAGATGTTGGTAACCTGATGTAGGTCTTGGGGTGCAGGTAACCTGATAAATCATTGATATTTCATTTAAGAAATTACAAGAAGAAGAGCAACCAGCAACCCCTCACTCAAGCTCTGTATGAAAAGGCGTGTGGGATGATCAATGCGGGTTCTTCCATCCAACAGGCGGCTAAAGCTATTGGTTTCTCGGACACTGCCCTTAGGAAGAGGACGAAATGTGGAAAAGGAGGATCAGTGCTTGGAAGGTTCAGGAAAGTTTTCTCCTAAGAGCAAGAGGAAGATGTGGTACACCATTGGATTGAGTTGGACAAGGGATTCTTCGGACTGTCTCAAATCTTTGAGATACCTGCTATACTCCTATGCCCAGAGGAACATGATCCCCAATCCATTTCCGGACTCGTCAAAAATGGCAGGAAGGGCTGAAGCAGAACACATTGTCTTTGAGAACCCCACGGAAGACCAGCGTAGCGCGAACCATGGGTCAATCGCCAACAGCTCGATCTCTATTTTGACAATTTAGAAGCAGTCTTGAAAACAAACAATTTTCGGCCTGAACAAATGTATAATATGGACGAGACTGGTGTACAGACAGTGCAAGGCATGTTGCACCTACCTACAAAAAGGAAGTGGCAAAGTCTGTATCAACCAAACAAGGCAAAACGGTCACAGTGGTGTGTGCGATGAATTGTGTTGGCCATTACATACCTCTGTTTTTCATATAAGCGAGAAAACAGGCTACTGATCAGAAGAGGGCCACTTGGGTGTGAAATGGCATTAACAGATAGGGCTCCATGAACGTTCCTACATTTGTTAAGTGGCTGGCTCATATCAAGAAATACTCAAACCCTACTCCTGAGAATTCAGTCTTTCTCATTCTGGATAATCATATATCACACATCAGTCTACCAGCTGCCAACTTTGCCAAGTCTAATAATATCCATCTACTAACCTTGCCACCTCACAGCAGTCACCAGACTCAGCCCTTGGCAACTCGGCCAGGGCAAACTATTACAAATTACGATATTGCAGAGCTGGTTAAAACCGCCCTTAAGAAGTCAGCATCTGTGGAACTTGCAGTCACCAGTTTTCGCTGCACTGGGATTTACCCTTTTAACCTAAATATTTTCCAGATGCTGACTTTCTGTCGTCAGAAGTGACGGATCAAGATCCGGAGGATGCTGAAGATCCTGATGAGCAGAGGATGTTAAGTTTCGAAGGAAAATGACTTAATTTGCGATTTCCTTGACTGTTGAAACATTTAAAAAGGTGATCAAATATTCTGAACCCATGTGATATTATGTGTAGTGTGCTATGCTGGACAATCAATAGCATACACCAAACATCAGAGTTGGGAACAGGGTTCACAAACACCAACTACAAGTTTGACTACATTATGTGATGTAGCCAACCTCGGCTTTTTGTAATAAGATTTTGTATCAAGTCTTATTCGAAATTTTCTTTGGTATCCTAGCCCCAAATTTACAATGAGGGAAAAGGTTCGCAGTCCCAGTATCGTGCAAACCTTTACCCCACCGAGGGGGGCAAAGGTTCGCAAAGAGGTCTTTTGGTAAAATGGAAAAACTAGGGTCTAAATCATTGAGGAAATGATTCATTTTTTTATTGAAGGTAGGGGAGATATCCATCTACTACACCAGGCACATTTTGGGGTAATACAATATAATGGTGGCCCGTGAAAAATCCAAAACTGCAAACTGCAAACCTCTGCCCCCACTACCCTAATGTTAAATTGTTTTGAAATTTGAGTGCAAGGATATTGTTAACTATTAATTTTATGGCAAAAAACGTATTCTAAATAATAATTTCCTATTCCAATAGAGCAGTGTTTCTTAAAGTGGGGTACATATGTACCCCTGGGGGTACATGGACAAAGTCCTGGGCCTACTTGAGAAACTCTGTGTATTGCGGGGTTTTCAATCTACAATGCATCGCAAAAAATAACAAATAAATAAAAATATTAATAATCAATAAAAATAAATAAATAGAAAATAAAATAAAATTCGCCAGCCATGGTTGATTTCGGGGGCCAAGATGTAGGATGTTGAGGTTTTCAACCCACGAACAATGAAAAAACAACCACTCATTCTGTGAATAAATTTCGATCTGATTCCAATAGAATTCGTTGGTAGTACCTAACCTTGTGTCTTCTAGTTCATGCAAACTCAATACCTTCCAATCATTTCACTTTTTCATTTTTATTTACAAACCTAACATTTCTCAATACAAAAAGTGCAATATTTCCATCAGTAGGTACATATTTCTCGCGTTCTGAGAGGTTTATCATTAGTAATATTTTCTCGTACAACCCTGCTATTTGACACATAAAGGCCCATTTACACTGCCTGAACATTCGTCGCGAGCAGGGGTGACGAACGAGCATTCGTTCGAGGCTCAGGCAGTGTAAACAGTCGCGTGTTCGGACCTGATCCACCCGACGTCAGTTTTACGGCGAATCATCAAAGGGACGCTCGTTCGCCGCTCGCTGTGTGTAAACACCCCGGGTTTCGTCGAATGGTGTTCTATGAATCTAGTTCTCGCTTAGCTGTTGAAGGGTACACGTCTCCCACACGTCTCCCATTTTGTGTGTGGTGTTTTGTTGCTTTCCAAGTATTATAGTAATGGAGTGGGAAAATGAAAAGTGCCTTTTGTTAATTTCTCTGTATGCGGAGCTAAAATTGCTGATTAGCCCACTGTTATCCTCCTTCAAATCCTTCAGCAATAGGGAGTAATTTCCTTTCTTTAAAAATGAAGACTCCCACATGCGACGCCTTTTCTTTTTTCGCTTTTCCTCCGCTAGATGGTCTAAAATGACGATAGCCGCCGCGGAACCCGCAATTTTGGATAGCGCGGATGCCATCTGTTTGCTGCGAATCCTCACGAGCAACTGATCGTCACAAATGCTCAAGCAGTGTGAACAGAGGGCTCGTTTGTGTTCGTGCTCATTGAAAACTGGCGAGCAACGATCACGAATGCTCAATGCTCGATGCTCGGGGATGTTCAGGCAGTGTAAACGGGGCTTAAAGTGGTTCGTTCCCATTTTTAACCTTTTATTTTCGAAGTTATTTTTTCGAAGATTGATTTTGAGTTTGAAGACTTCACTATTAACAAAATGCATTTATGCTTACGGCCTTCTTTGTGACTAAAGTACCTACCTACCAATCGGTCGTCATATTGAAAATATTTCATCTTATATAATCATGAATGTGTTTATAAATTTGTATTCCACAAATACAGATCGTACAGATAAAAAGTCGTATTTTGTTAACAATAATCCCTGAGCTCTGAAATCTTTTTTGAATTCTATTAATCAATACCTATGCAGGGTGTCTATCCAGGCCCCCTATCAAAGTTAGAATTCCCAGGGTGAATAGGAGAGAATTTAGCTAAGTCAGCTGATCTGGTTGGAACCCGTCATCGCTCTCCTCTCATAATGTCCTGGATAGGGTCTCTATCAAATTTCACATTCCTTGGGTAAAAAGGAGAGAATATAGCTCAGCTCATCAGGAAAGAGCCCGTCATTTTATTTGTTTCCCGATGTCACAGACAGGCTCGGTAAAAACTGCAAAAAAAGTTTAAAAATCCAAAATCTCTTTTTGAATAGCAGATTAATATTTAGAATTATTTTTTTTTTCTCTTCATAAAATTGGTAATTAACAATTTATTTTCACTCAGTCCTCAATTTTCAAGACAATTTAACATATATAATAGGTGTAGTTCGATCATTTACGAAAATTCGCTCATACGATCATGCTGCATGACTGGAACCTCTTGAGATCCGAGCATCCAGACCACCAAACAATACACATCATTCAGACTATTGTTGTCCAACCAATCTATATTTTACTAAAATTATTGTTGAGCAGCCTCCCGTTAACCGATAAGTAGGTAGGTGCCATTGATTTTGTTTTGAATGATGATTACAGATCAATAATTGTAAGATCTTATGATCAATTGATTTCTGACGCTGGTTTTCTACTTCTCTCAGGCAAACGAAAACATTGAAGAATCCCTTAAATTCATGGGAGTTCTGACTGGAGAGCTCGTGGCAATCGGTCTGGCAACGTACGTCAGTGAAGGAATCATCGAAGGAGTAAGTGCTTATAATACAATTTATACAATGCAATGTTCTTTTATAATTAAAATAGACAATTGTTCATGGAAACTCTCTTCATGAAGGAATATTGGGTCAGGGTAGGTACAGGTACCTACCTACCCCAAAACTCACAAATTTCCGAAAGAAGTAGTACAGGTCTTAGGGGTAATTATATACCTAGGTACTTATAAATAAGAGGTAAGTAATTCAGGAAAACGGGAATTGGGGAGATTGGTACTGCTAGGTTGGAGTCTGCATAATTTCCTATGAATTTTATTGATTCGTCCTCTGCGTATGACCAAACGTGAAATTCTTACCACACATCCTTATTATACCTAATACATGTAACCAAATGGTCGTATGATTACGATTAAATTTCCTGAGAAGTGCTCTCCGAAGTCGGATATCGAAAAAAGTGACGGAAAGTAGGTCAAATTGGGAGGGGAATTGCGAGGGAACCGTTTAACATCAGAAATTAATCGACCACGGGCCGCCGTTACACAACGTTGCTTACCTGAAGGGACCCTCACAGGGGGGTTCCCATTTGCACTTCTACGCAATACCTTGCGAGCGAAGCGAGAGCCATTTCAAATAATAAATACGGACTTTGTCCTACACATATACAGGTATACCTTGCGAGCGAAGCGAGCAACATCCCCGAATAAACTTTTCGTGGTTCCACGTAGTTTCTAAGATTTAATTTGTTTGTAAGAATTCCCAACTGAAAAAAACGTCTGCCAAGTTGGGTGGGCAGTACAACATTCCCTAATAAACTTTTCGTGGTTCCACGTAGTTTTATAAGAATTAATTTGTTTGTAAGAATTTCCAACAGAAAAAAACGTCTGCCAAGTTGGGTGGGCAGTATAACTTCTTCAAGCGAGCGAAGCGAGCAGCATCCCCTACAGAATAAATACGGACTTGCGAGCGAAGCGAGCAACATCCCCTAATAAACTTTTCGTGGTTCCACGTAGTTTTATAAGATTTAATTTGTAAGTAAGAATTCCCCAACAGAGAAAAACGTCTGCCAAGTTGGGTGGGCAGTATAACTTCCTCAAGCGAGCGTAGCGAGCAGCATCCCCTACAGAAGTTAAACCTACCCTTAGGGATCTACCGTTTGCGAGCAAAGCGAGTAAAATTCCCTAAATGCCATACTTTGCGAGCGAAGCGAGCAACATTTTCTACATGCCAGACTTTGCGAGCGAAGCGAGCAACATATCCTACGTGCCAGACTTTGCGAGCGAAGCGAGCAATATTCCCTACACGCCACACGTTGCGAGCGAAGCGAGCAACTTAATGGGGGGTCCGGGGGGCTTGCCCCCCGGCTGGACGTGGAGGCGAGCGTAGCGAGCCGGAGCGGCTAGTTATTAATAAGAATGAAACTCCGTCTGTCTGTCGCTCTGTCTGTCTGTCGTGTCTATGCACGGCCAAACGGCTGAGTGGGCCGGAAGAAGGAGTGGTCTTAATTATTGCTTGTGAATAAAAAGGCTGCACACGCGAGATTTAAGTGAAAAATTTGGGGATTGAGAGAAGTGATGCGAGCCGAGTAGGTCTAATGAACCTTGCTCTGAGATCTAAACAGAAGGGGTGTTCAAAATTGAAAAATAAAACCGTTGTGTAATTATTTGCAGCGTTTTGATATAAAACCAAAAATACTACATAAATACCTCAAAAGGTCTTCGTAACTAGCACATTGGTTTTACGTTCGCTTCCTCACTATCCCTAGTCATTCGATCTCGCTCAAATTTGGATGATAGTTGGGGAGATAAAAATTTGATCACCTTATATCAATTTCAAAATGATTGTATCATTAATAATTACTGCGCATGCGCCAATATAAAATCCTTGTAACAAGCTTATTTTTCACAGTTTTCATCCGACCTGGATGCACTTTTTAGGGAATATTCGGGCTATGGTGTAGACAGTCCCCTATCAGTTTCATTGTTGCTAAATCAATACTCCACTCTGCGCATGCGCAAACTTAAATTCCATTATGCTCCATTTTTTCACGCCCTAGTCGTCCGATCTCGCTCAAATTTGGATGATAGTTGGGGGATGACGATTTGATCATCCCATATCAATTTCAGCATGATTGTATCATTAATAGTTACTGCGCAAGCGCCTATGTGAAATCCTAGTAACGACCTTAATTTCCCCTGTTTTCGTTTGATTTCGATGAAATTGTCAGAGAATGCGCAGGTTGGATTGTAAATGGTCCCCTATCAGTTTCATTTGCCAAATAAATACTTCATTTTTCGCATGCGCAAACGTAAATTCCATCATGTTCCGTCTTTACACTCTTTAGTCGTTTGAGTTCGCTTAAATTTGGACGATAGTTGGAAGAAGATGATAGGTAAACGAGGAAGCTATGTGCAACACCCAACTTGGCTTTTTTTTCCCTTAACTTAAAACATGTTTCTGATTTGCATTAGAAGATTTTTGTTCACAGTTCGCAGATGTGCGAGCCTCGATATACGACCTCCCTTGGTACGACTACCCCAAGCTCAGCTGCAAGCGGCTCCACCTAATGAGCACAATGAGCACCTTCAGGGGCCTCCGCACAATGTTCGGCTACGAGCTCACGCTACTGCATTTCGGCGACGTGAGTGTTCCGTAATGGCCAAAGCCGTCGTAAACACCTGCTGCTAGGCCTCACACCACTTTTCCACATTGTAGGCTGGGGCGTCGCTAAAGGAGGGGGGGGGGGGGGGGGGAGCCTCCCCCTCAATTTTCACGAACTTGGGAAATTTTGGGAGGTGGCTAGAAAACCCTTAATTCGAGGAGACCTGTTTGGAAGTCTAATCCTGATTTTCCCAACTGCAGGTACTAGATATTTATAAAAGACTGGCATAAAACTGGCGATTTACGTTCATATTGTCCCAAAATCCTCACCGGAGTGAAGTTAGCAATGGATTCTAGCAATAGAAATATTGCCGAGAGACGTCAGCAATAGTTTTTTGCAGTATGTATATTTATTTATTTATTTATAAGTTTCCGAGTCTTCCATGATTAGCTTCAATTTTTGACCAGTTGTGCTCAGATACCGTTCGTAGAGGCTCAGGGATGCAAAAATAACCGGGCACAAACTTTTCTATAGCTAGATCTTCTTTTTAACGGAAATGGAAGAAAGAGGCGCGATGCGGGCTTCAAAATTGGGTCACGATTGCAAAATGACTATACGATGACGCACCCACTTTCAAATTTTCCCCGACGGGCGCCCGGGTATTTTTGCACCCCTGAGCCTCTTCATCCGGTATCTGAGCAAAATTGGTCAAAAATTGAAGCCTGCACCTCCATTCGTAAATTACCAAAATAAACGAACCGCTCGTGGGGACTTATAAAAATTTGGAAAAAATCCAAAATAGTTATATGTACTTGCAACATTAACGCAAAATTATGGAAGACTCGGAAACTTATTTTAAAAAATAATAATAAAAAAATATTGCCAAAAACTATTGCTAACATCTCTTGGCAAATATTTCTATTGCTAGAATCTATTGCTAACTTCACTCCGGTAATATCCTCAGCATCTCGCAATTATGTTAGGTGTGTCTCGTAAACGGGTTAACGGGATATTTCGCGTGACGGCGTTACTCTATTTTCGGTCTACTCATCCAAAACATTTGTCACGGCTCATCCAAATCCACCCTATAGTTCAATGAAGAACATTCAGTAGTTTGAAATATACGAGAAAAAAATTTAGTCCTAAGCATAAAATCTTGACAGAACATGGAACATAGTATCCTGTAGTTCAATGAAGAACATTCAGTAGTTTGAAAGATACGAAAAAATTTAGTCCTAAGCACAAAATCTTGACAGAACATGGAACATGTTCCTTGGGAGAACAGGGAGAGAATTTAGCTCACTGACCTGATTAGGAAAGAGACCATAATTTCACTCGAACTTCTTTCAAAATTTTAATTACCCAGAGAATCGAATTTCAACTTCCTTAGGCTGTCCGTCCAGTGGACGCGATTTCGCGCGAAGAGGCGAATTCGCGCGAAGGGTTCGCCTCCCTTTCAAACACACTGTTTTAAATGAGAGCCCGTCCACCGCAAGACGCGAAGTGGGGCGAAAAGGGGCGAACGCGACGAGAATCAAACCAGTTTGTTTTTCAACGCGCCAACAAGCGAAATGGATGTTGACAGTGTGTTTGAAGGGAGGGGAACCGTTCGCTTCTTTTCGCCTCTTCGCGCGAAATCGAGTCCACTCGACGGACAGCCTTAGGTGAAAAGGAAAGAATTTAGCTTACTCAGCTGATAAGGAAAGAGCCCATAATTCCAATCGTCTCATAACGTCCCAGAGTGTCTCCCTATAAAATTTCAACTTCCAAGTTTCTTTCCAGTCTGAAAGTGGTTGCAATCATGTTTACAAAATTAACTAAGAAGAATTACCTGTACGTAAACAATTATTCAGACAACCACGCTGATACCTCAGATTGTTGTCCAAGCAATGCGCAGTGGTTATCATTATACGGATAGGTAAATCGAGAGCTTTCCAAAGACTAGCGAACGGTTTTTGTATGATGATAAATTAGGTAATGCCTAAGATACAGTTCCTTAGCAACGATTTGGTTGTAAGCTATTATCATCAAATTTCTCCCTTGAGGGGAAAAGCAATAGATAATGGATATGTCAAAGTTGTACACATTATACTCTGTTGGGAAAGTAAAAATGGACATTACTTTCCACTCTGTAGGGATGTTGGGAAAGTAAAAATGGACATTAATTTCCACTCTGTTGGGATTTTGGGAAAGTAAAAGTGGACAATACTTTCCATTATGTTGGGATGTTGGGAAAGTAAAAATGGACATTACTTCACACTCTGTTGGGAAAGTAAAAGTGGGCATTTAAAATGGACATTTCTTTCCACTCTGGCGGGATGTTGGGAAAGTATAAATGGACATTACTTCCCACTCTGTTGGGAAAGTAAAAGTGGACATTAAAAATGTACATTACTTTCCACTCTGTTAAAGTAAAAGTGGACATTACTACCTATTATATAGGTTATATAGGTAATATAGTATTATATAGGTAATGTAGTATTATATAGGTAATAATATAGTATTATATAGGTAATCTACCTAGCCTTCACTTTTCGAGTTAATAATAATCCAAAGTGCCGGAGCGTTGCATTTTGTGTGGAGAAAAAAAGTGTCGCGAAAAATCCTTGACCCCCGCCAAAAGACATATCCATGTCAAAAATAGGAGAGAAAATGGCTTCGGAGCTCACGTAACGCACTAAATGTCGCACTTATTTTTGGCTGGGTTATGATGGCAAAAACATGTTCCATGTTAATAGTTAAAGGCTACAATGACTGATGACTGTCCATGTCCATTTCTCCAATCACAACGAGAATAAGATCTAGTTGATAGAATCTTGACATAGAAGATGCGGTGTGGTACAAGCATCGACTAAATTGAAAAATCGGCATATCCACATCCTTTAAACACTAATTGTGTAGAGATAAATGCTTTAATAATTTTATTTTTGGTTTATTATTTTAAATAATAAACCTTTGTAATCGACCAAGAAAAACAATTTCAACACCCCCTGAAATTTTTTTGGTTTACGTTTAAGATGCGTTGAATCCAAAAATCGAATTTAAAAAATCCGTCCGTCCGCGGCTTTCCTCCGAAAATACTTGACCGAACAATATGAAACTTGTGTTAAAAATCACATTTGGGGTCTAAATGGTCCTACAAGCTAAGCATCAATTTTTATCAACCGTAAAGGGTTGCATTAAAGGGCTGAACATTAAAAAGTCGTGATCTGGAAAACTTTCCAAGCAATAGTAATAGTTTCCCGCTTGTCAATGATGAATTTAATCCCAAAGAATCGATTAAAACCACCCGCAACCCTGTACGTTGAATAGCTCGCCTCCCCTAAGGGCTTGAACATCGAGAGAAAAACCTTCGAATTTCTAAGCTCGAGAAGATAGAGAAATCACGCGCTGCTAACGGATCTATTAAATACCTAGACGATTAAGCTTTAAATTCCATCAAAAATCGCTAGTGATACTGGAATACCTACATAAAAATTGCCTTGTAGGTAAATATCGGATTGGAATTATCGGGGTTCCAATGGAATTTATACAACGTTGCGAAATCGAGTCAGACTATCGTCCGTGCGATGTACCAACTAGTGAAGTATTGGTAGATAAATAAATGCTAAATTTCATCCCTTAAATTGCTACCAAGTCTATCTTTAGGTAGCGGAAGCATTGTTTTCACTTTCGAAAGATTGAAAAGTTGTGGTCTCCACTAAAATCAAACGGCTGTTTTTTTTTTTTTTTTTTTTTTTTACAGTGGTAAGAACATTGGTAGTGGTGTATTCTACAGTGGTACATTTTACGTTGTAGACTATAGGTACTGAACAACTTTCGTTCCGTGTCTTTCTCTCTCTATCTCTGTGTGTCCGCAAATCCGTCCGCAAATCCTTGTAACAAGCTTAATTTCCACAATATTCAACCGATTCTTATGAAATTTACATGGGATGTGCGGGTTATGGTGAAAACCTCTATGAGTTTCGTTGTTCCCAAACTAATA
Source organism: Adelphocoris suturalis (assembly GCA_030762985.1). Classification (NCBI taxonomy): domain Eukaryota; kingdom Metazoa; phylum Arthropoda; class Insecta; order Hemiptera; family Miridae; genus Adelphocoris; species Adelphocoris suturalis. The sequence goes on along the minus strand of CM061042.1, from coordinate 59,745,777 downwards.
TCTACTTCACACGGCGCATGTGCAAATGTAAATTCCATCAAGCATCATTTTCTCACGCCCATGTAGACCGATCTTTCTCAAATTTGGAGGATAGGTGAATGAGGTTAATTTGAGCATTCCTAGCAATTTCAACATAATCCCAACATTAGTAGCTTCTGTGCATGTTCGAATATGTATTCTTATTTAAACGAGCCTAATTTCAACAGTTTTCTTCTGATTTCGATGAAACTTTCAGGGAATGTGCGGGTTAGGCTGTAAATGCTCCACTAATGATTCCATACTTCTCAAATCATTACTTCATTTTGCGGATGCGCAAACGTAAATTCCTTCAAGCATCATTTTTTATGCCCTAGTCACCCAATCCCGCTCAAATTCGATGCATAGTTGGAGGACAGTGGTTTAATTGTTCCTTGTTAATTTCAACATTATAGCATCATTATTAGCTCCTGCGCATGCGCGAAAGTGCACTCCCAGCAAAAAGGTCTAGTTTTCATCAGATTTTGATTACATTTTCTGGGAATTTGTGGGTTACGCTGTAGATCCCTACCAATTTCATTGTTTTCAAATCATTACTCCATTCTGCGCATGCGCTTACGTAAATCACTTCAAGCATAATTTTCCCGGGGGGTTTTTTTTACAGTGAAGCGTAAAATTGCGGGGTCTTGGAACTGTAAAAGTGTGAACCCTTCTCGGAGGTTCTGATCTTAAATTACATACGGGGTTTAATGATTAAATAGACCAATGATCTGCGTAGAAGGGCTATCTAACACAGAAATAATAAACCATTGTGTAATAATTTGCTGCGTCTTCTTATTATCATTTGTTAATTGTAATTATTCTTTTAATTTAAAAATTAAAAACATATATCTGTTTTACTAATGAGCAAATCTCTTTGTGCTTTTAATAATGTCCGTCAGATTTATCCAGGTAATTTACACATTCTTTATGTTTCGAATAATGACAATTATATTATTGTCTTAATCTATAAATAATATTGCGGTCTTACTAAAATTCATATATAACAACATATGAAAATGGTTAGGGATGGTTACTAGTATTAAATAGGTACTTTTAGGCAATAGATAGCAACTGTAGGTAGCAGGTACTGTTTATAAGTGGTACTACACATTTGCTTCTTTTTGACATTTTATGTCTTTGCTCTGCCACATAACTCGAAAACCGTTACCAAATTTGTTACCAGATATTCTGATGATTTTCATTGAGCTGGTGTTTCGATGATATGATTCATAGCAGGTGATCCGAATATTGCGAGAACGGTTTGATTTGTGAAGCGGTGGTTAAATCATTTTAATTGGTAATTTCTATACTTTACACTATAGGAAGCTGTAATTTCGTATGTAGCCTCTTTAGGACATTTACTTGACCATGCCCATGGTCCGGGTCAGATGAGTGGCTCTTAAAGCTAATTTCTATGTTTTACACTCTAGGAAGCTGTAATTTCGTATGTAGCCTCTTTAGGACATTTACTTGTCGATGCCCGGGGTCCGGATCAGATGAGTGGCTCTTAAAGCTAATTTTTATACTTTATACTCTAGGAAGCTGTAATTTCGTATGTAGCCTCTTTGGGACATTTACTTAACGATTCCCAGGGTCCGGATCAGATGAGTGGCTCTAAAAGCTAATTTCTATGCTTTACACTCAAGGAAGCTGTAATTTCGTATGTAGCCTCATTAGGACATTTACTTGTCGATGCCCGGGGTCCGGATCAGCTGAGTGGCTCTTAAAGCTAATTTCTATGCTTTACACTCTAGGAAGCTGTAATTTCGTATGTAGCCTCTTCAGGACATTTACTTGACGATGCCCGGGGTCCGGATCAGCTGATTGGCTCTTAGAGCTTGCATACGAGTCTGCAACTAAAGAAATAAAATGTCCCAATGTGTTGCAGACTCGTATGCAAGCGTTTCTTTATACACTAAATAAGCTGTAACTTTGCCGAAGCGAAAAGATGAGACCGACAACTCAAACGGATCCAGCCAAAATGACATATAAAAACTACGGCATGTTTTAACTCGTACACTAGGTATATACATAAAATATGTGCATATACATTGTGTATACTAATTATGGATGTATAAGATAATCACAATGTCTGCTAGGTAGGTAGGTAATGCATATAGTTGATTTATTTCCCTGTTTTTGAGTTGGGAAAACTTTAGGTTCAGGTGGGAATCTCATGATACTATTCCCACTTGGTACCTACTTCCCTCACCATTTTTCGTCTAGCGACGCCCCTGATTGTTGGTGGACACAAACAACCTACCTAGATCTCTTATAAAGTTAACTAATACCTAGATAACTAATTCTAAAGTTAAAATACTTTTTTCATTTACAGGTTTTGAACGCATCGTACAAGTATTATAACCTACTACTCTTGACAATGAAATAACAGTCTACTAACCTATCACTATTTGAAAAGAAGTTTCATCACCGGACTTCATTCCACGTAGAAACCTACCCGTAGACCTAATGTCGACATTTAGCTTGTTTATCTTATTCTAGACGTGCTATTGAGTTAATAACAGTTATTAGGTAGTACTTACTTTCATGATTTGTATTTTAGTACAAGTCCTTGACCTACCCGAGTTTTAATTTTTGTTTTCTGTCGCCACCATATTTGCGTCTTTCACATAACATTCAAGTAGGTAGGTTAAGCGATCTTCTGTTGTTCTCGCTAGGCCCCATCTGAATATAACGTCTGCCAAGTTAAAAGGGCAGTATAGTTTCCTTAATATGGTAACATGTACTACCTATATTATAAAGCATTAGCTGAACGCATTTAGTTGAAGAACAAAGTACGAGTCGAAATAGTTGAATGAAAAATGAAACCTACATGTGTTCTAACAGATCATGCGAAATCGATTTTACAGGAAATTCAAGTTTGCGCATGCGCACAGACTGCTATTATATTAATCCAGCGGTAATGAAATTTGTAGGGTACCATCCTAGGGACTAACCCCCACTATGCCTGAAAACCATGAGGGTCTCGGAGTTTTGTCTGTATCAATCAATTTTAGTTCTGCGCATACGCAATATTTCCTACATTAACAATTGCGATATAATTCATAGGGAATTTTTCTGAAACATATAGGTACCCAATTACTCCCCTAGTTTGTACGAAATTGGACCAATACATTATGAGAAATTGACGATATAGGAAATTCACGTTTGCGTATGCACATATAGGCCACTATTGATCCGACTGTAATGAAAGTTATAGGGAACCATTTAGGAGCTAACCCGCACACACTTTGAAAATTTCATCAAAATACGTCCATTAGACTCCGACTTATGCCAGTGTCAATCAATGTTAGTTTTGCGCATGCGCAATAGTTAATACTTAACCAATCGCAATATAATTCATTTTGTATTTTTTCGGAACATATAACTAACTGCCTCCCGAGTTTGAACGAAATCGGACCAATAGATTATGAGAAATTGACGTTATAAGGAATTTTCGATTCCGCATGCGTACCGGCTACTATTGATCCGGCGGGTTGATTTTGGAGTACAAAAATTGTTTCGACTTCAATCATGAACACAAAGCTTCCCTGCTTTCGGTACTGAGGAAGGAAAAATCGATTCACAAAATCGCCCGCGATGCAACAATGCGTTGAAATCAGGAAATGTGCGAATGTCAAATCAATGCATTTAGCTAGCACATCATGTATTACTAATTTCCCATTATTATCAAACTAAATGTGAGATAGTAGCTGAAAAAAAAAAATTATTGTATTCATCAAATTTCCAATAAGCATTTTCTTCATAGGTATGTGCTTATTTTACGGCACAACACAAAATTTTGATTCAAGATCCCTAGCTTTTTCAATTATGATTTATTCACTCCTTGTTCGTAGATTAGAAGAGCTAACTTTTTGTTTTAGAAACACCATGATTTAGTATAGAAACCCAAAGTAGAGAGAGTGAAGCAGTTTGGGTCTTTAATAGAGTGATGAGCATTAAAAGAAAACTGTTGAAATTCAGAAATCGGGATTTTAAAAATTTCAAATATAAAACATTTAGAAAATTCCCTTTTGGTTTATTATTTCCAATAATAAGCCTATGTGATCGTGTAGCAAAAAAATTTTATAACCTCCCCTCAAACTTTGTCACTTTACGTTTCAAGGTGCGTAGAATCCAAATTTGAAATGTCCGTCCGCCGTCCGGGCCATAAAAGGCCTAAGAATTGACTTTAAAAACCCGTTCTTTCGCACATAGACTCCATTTGGGGTCTAGTTGGTCCTAACGTTTAACCGTCCCGATCGCTTTACTCGCATATGGGCCAAAAACGGGCGAAAAAGTGTCTTTTAGACTTACGCACGCCTGGCACGCTTGGCAGGGGGTCACGGTGGGTGGTGAGGTGGGTGAGCGGGGGGTGGAGTGAGAGGAGGCGCCGCGGCACCTTGTGGTGGGTACGGCGTTCCTTCGAGGCATGAATATATGTTTTTTCTAGGTCATATTTGTGTGTTAATACCAATGCTTTTCCTACGCATATTTAATAACATATCCTCTCGACTTTTCGTACGTACTTAGATAATGATATTAGAGAGTTCCTAAAGCAATAGGTTGATAAAGATGAGGCGCCTTATCGTGAACGGAAAACACTACTGCGCATGTGCGGGAAGATGAGGCGCCTCATCTCCAATAAGACAATTTCACCTAAACATAAGACGCTTTATCCCGAACCATCCTATCTCATCTCTTCCTCCCTATCGCAAAGCAACCTTACACACTGATAACAGTGATATTCATTTCTTGTTGGTATTATTGATTAATGAAAATTATATTCATTCTCTTGTTCATACATTTTCAAAATCTACCATTGCAAAACCTTTTCGTGGATAAAAAAAGAACTAGGAAACTTAGAAATGCTGGAAACTGAACACACGGGATAGGCGGGGAAATCCCCTTGGTGGTTCAGCGTTACTTGAAGATAAGTAGCGTCACTCTAAGATGAAATGCTAATTCGACCCTCTTGATTTTATCAGGTTATCATCCGCTGCGGCTCGCCCCAGATGATTAAATCCTCAAGCACCTTATTCCAATCGTCTTATCGTTTAGGAACTCTCTATTATTAAGGCAATAACTATTTGAATAGATAGGAGCTCAAATCGAGAAATATAAACATGCGTATATAATTATAGAAGTATAGGTTGTGGCAACTCGAAATAGGACACGTCGAGGAGCCTGCACGACCTTATGACGTACGCAAGCCAACTAAAACTACGAACATGCTCAATTGAAAAAATAATAAACCTTTGTAAAATAATTTGCAGCGTTTTTTTATTTAAGTAGGTATTTTTTTCTTTCCCTCACTACCGAAGCTAGGGAAATTTTGTGTTCGTGATTGAAGTCGAAAAAAAGTTTGTCCTCCGAAATCAAAATTTCCACTCGTTATTAGCGTTTCAGAGATTACTGATCAATTTTGGTTCCGTGTCTGTCTGTTTATGGTAGGGATGGGTATCGATGAACAAAACATCGATGTTTGCACATCGATGTTTTTTTCTCAAGGAACATCGATGTCTAAAAAACATCGGAGAAAAAACATCGATGTTTCGACACATCGATGGTTTTTAGAAAAAACTAATTTTCTTAGAAAATTTGCGAAAAAAAGTAGTTCTTTTCAACAATTTTAATAATAGTACCTACATAAGTAAAATCGCAGAAAAGTAGAAAGAAAATGTTCTCATTAAAACACTGAAAAATTGTAAAGAAGTTGTAAAAAATTAAATGTTTGTTTTACAACTCACTAACAGCGGAAACGCGAGACAACGAATTTCATGATAATGAATGATACAAACACTGATAACAATATGTGATAACGAATTGACATTACCGTAGTACGATTTGATTCAAACACATCGATGTTTCTTGAATCTGTACAGTATTATTTTTATAGAAGAATAATAAACAACCAAGTAAGCATTTATAAAACAAGAATAATTATTGTTCAGGTATAAAAGAACCATCATTTTTACATTAACGACAAAAAAAACACATTTGAAAAAAAAAACATCGATGTCTGGGGAAAAACATCGATGTTTAAAAAACATCGAAGAGTAAACATCGATGAAAAAAACATCGATGTTAGGGGAAAAACCGATGTTTTTGAAACATCGATACATCGATACCCATCCCTAGTTTATGGTAAATCCTTGTCACGCTATCCTCCTCAAGACTATACCAAGTTGCAGTCTGAGTCCGATGAAATAAATTTTCAGGGATTCTGCGTGTTAGCACCTACCTAGACGGTCCCCTATAATTTTCAATGCCGTCAAATCAACAGTAGCCTCTAGCCTGTTCGTTTGCGCAAACGTGAATTTCTCATAACGTCGATTTCTCATCATATGTTGGTCCGCTTTCGTTCAAACTCGGTAGGTAATGTGGTATATGTTCTACAAAACTGTTCTATAAATTATATCGCGATTGCTGGAATAATAACCATTGCGTATGCTCGAAAGTAATATTGATTGGCACAGGAAAAACTCCGTCTAATGGAACGGTTTTGATAACATTTTCAGGGATTGTGCAGGATGGCTTCCTACCTACTTTGTTCTCAAATTAATTCTATACGTCCATGTTACAATATGTGAGGAAGCTATACCTACTACCCACCCAACTTGGCAGACTTTTTTTACCATTGCATTTTTTTACTATTTTTGGATATTTGAAAATATTTTAATCAATGTATGCAGTAAGTAAATGTATGACAACTCTCCTTACCTCCCAAAAATCACGAGACGTTCGCGACCATTCAAGTTGAGTCACGAGACTCTAGACCTAACCAACTAATCTAAATTTTAACTAAGGGATTGACTACTTGATGTTATGTATTTTTGAGATGCAAGCATCCAGACCACTAATCTAAGCAAAAAACTGTGTAAAATCTCATGGCGACTGGAGGGCTGGGAATGCCACGCAGTGGGTAGTCGAACAAAGTGGCACATGAGAGTCTTGAGTCTCGTGACACAACATGATTATTTGCGAACGTCACGTCCAAAAATCTCCATTTATTTTGGATTGTGTAACGTGAAGTTGAGGTATCTAGGCACTATGTACCTACATATATGTAGGTGCCTTGATTATAGAGTCAACAAATGTTTAAAATAGAGGGGAAGGGTCTATGTTTTTTCTTGAATGACAGTTTCATTGTTTAAAAAAATAAATAAATCAATCAATACATCTGACAATATGTGTGTACAATCAGATGTAGGAGGTACCTACTCGTAACTGTGAGGACAGATACCCTCGTTATTGGCACGATAGAAAGGGCTACGCAGGCTCGGCGGACGGACGTCAGCTTGTCAAGAAGTTGACACTTATGAGAACTGAGCGTTTCACAATCGTATTAGGATATCCACCTAATGCTAAGCACGTGACAGGCATTTCGATGAGGCGTGGGCCTCTACTACCCTTAACGGCCAATTAGTTTTCCCATCAGCATATATCATTGAATCACACAAAGCCCGGTATTTCAGACGGGGCTCATTCATTTGATAGGAGATGATTGACCAGTGGAGTATATTGAAATGAGCGAGTTACAGGCCTTTTCGTACCTATACCTATTAGGTAAGCATTTACCGACCTCATACATCACGCACTTGCATGCGTAGGTAGGCACATTTCGCATAGTGAACGACCGATTTACAGATTGTTCAGAAGACAAGACGAAACACGCAGATTTCCTCATCCTGTTTTCAGCTATTGTTAGATAAGCACCTACGAGCTGTGCCCCTCGCTGTTTCAAGACCTACATGAAGATCACAGTGTGCCATCATATATATTATAGGTTCGTTTCTAATAAATTATGCCAGTACTGCCATGCAAATAGTAGGAAGGTACCTACCATTAATACTCTAGGGTAAGTGACCCAAATTCCGCCTGCCCTAACTGTTTCCTCGAATATCAACAAAATTTTATGGTTAATCCCTTCGGAAAAGTTCCTATTATTACGAGCAACTACCCACCTTTGATTCGTGGAGCCCTTATTCAATTATAGGAGACCTAGAAGGAATTACTTATAAAATGAAAAGTAAAAAAGTCGGAAATTTCGTTTTCTCAGAATGTGTTACCAATCTTATTTGTTGAATGTATCCTGAATTATATTCAAATTCTGTATTACAATTGAATGATAAATCATGACAGCTTGTCATGGAAGAGTCCGCAACCCCGGACACATTTTCATGTTACGGTTACCACATTTGCCTTCGTAGTAAGCCATCCTGGTTAAAATTTGACCTCATGATTTCAATCGTCTCTCAATGTCTCAGAGAGTCTCCCTATCGAATTACAACTTCGAAGAATGAACAGGAGATAGTTTAGCTCACTAAGCTGATTAGGAAAGAACATATAATTTCAATTGTCTCAATGTCCCAAAGAGTCATCCTATCAATTTTCAACTTCGTAGGATGAACAGGAGAGAATTTAGCTCACTGACCTGATTAGGAAAGAGACCATAATTTCACTCGAACTTCTTTCATAATAATGACCCAGAGAATCGAATTTCAACTTCCTTAGGTGAACAGGAAAGAATTTAGCTTACTCAGCTGATAAGGAAAGATACCATAATTTCAAACGTCCCTTAATGACCCAGAAAGTCACCTTATCAAATTTCAACTTTGTAGGAGGAACAAGGTGAAAAAGTCAAAGGCGAAGTTCCGTAGTAACGAATCGGTTGTAAGCGAAAATTTGCAGAAATTCACTTGTCACTTTTTGGTAACGCTTTTCGATATTGTGTGCCAAAGTAAAGAGACGAAAATGTCAACAACAAAAATCCGTTTATTCCAGAAATCGAAAGGTAAAAAGTAACTTTTAAACGTGAGCTTTTAAAAATTCTCATTCAGTAATATCGCTTTTAGCGATCCCATCTCTTCCTTTTTTACTGCCTTCATTCACAGCTTTTCAAGATTCTCTGGGTCCCGTTGCTTTAGATCAGAATTAGCTTCAGATCAGCCGATTTGCAAGATTCCCCAATTTGTAGGTAATTTATACTCTACCTCACCAGTATAGGAACAATCACTATGCATGTGACTGGTTTATATTTTACCCCCCAAAAAACCCTTCTTATCCTAAACAGAAAATGTAGTTTTATTGGATTCGTAACGTAAAAGTCTTTTCGGCTAACGATAGGTATCTACTTTGCAAACATTCGATGAGGTAATTGAATTCCTTAACTAGGTACCTACCGAGTATGATATTGTTAGGCTTTTTCCGAGTTAGGAAGGACGTTACGGGAGGTTTTGAGAATTTCAATAGGTCCTACGGCCCAAAACCAGGCCAGGAACTCATATTCCTCAAGATTATATATTTTGGATAACAACCCGCATCTAAATTGGTCCAGCAGTTTTGGTGTCTACACCGGAGGTAGACGCAGATATAAATTCATTTATACAGGGTGCGGCAGAGAGGACGGATGGTTTTAAAAAAATCATAAAATTGTTCATTTTTACTCAAAAACAAATTTATTGATGCAATCAGGTTCGCAAGGAAATAGCATTTGAGACAGTCAAGTGTGAAAAATCACATCAGGCATGTGGTGGCCGAAATTGTTGATGCAGTGCTGGAGGCGTTCTTGGAAGTTCGCGTAGACTCTCACCAACATAACGCTACGTCGTAATGATCACCCACTTCTTTTTCCCTGAATTACGACGGCGACGTGTTCCAACCCGACGTGTGTGGTTCCATCAGGATAGGGCGACCGCCCACACAGCCAGAGCATCAATGGACGATATTCGCCCTCTCTTCCCTGGTCGCCTTATTTCCAGATTTAGCGATGTTCATTGGCCTCCTCGGTCCCCAGATTTATCCATATGCGATTTTTTTCTTATGGGGACACCTCAAGGCTTAGAGTATACGAGAACAAGCCCCGAACTCTGGACGAATTGAAGGACGCAATTCGCGTGGAAGTCGCCCAAGTTGAGAGAGTATGTTGGAGATAACGCCCAAGAACGCCTCCAGCACTGCATCAACAATTTCGGCCACCACATGCCTGATGTGATTTTTCACACTTGACTGTCTCAAATGCTATTTCCTTGCGAACCTGATTGCATCAATAAATTTGTTTTTGAGTAAAAATTAACTATTTTATGATTTTTTAAAGCCACCTGTCCTCTCTGCCGCACCCTGTATTATATAGTTGATCTTTCAGATTGATTTTTGGCTGATAGCAAAACATCACATTCCAACTCTATACCAATTAAAATCCATGTTTGTTAATAGTCTCATTCCCAAAAGTGATTCAGACGAGGTGTTTCGGTCATGGATAATCTCAATAGGTATAGCTAGCTGAATAACGTGTTTTGAAAACAAACAAATTTTTTTTATACCTTCTCATCGTAGTGATACTGATTTATTGTAAACGGTTGTCTTGTCGGGTCAGATGTGAGGAGACCGGTCTCAGCAGCGACCCCACCTCGACACGCCGACCAACCGAGGATTTATAAGACCCGCGAGCGCCGACATCTGGTATCTTTAGACACTGGGCAGTGAACGTCAAGGTACAGTAACAATTGGTCGTTGTCGCCTTGCACCGTGAGCTAGATCTGGGACGAATAGCTACCGTCTCGTCAACAACAGTGCCCTCTTACAAGCCCTAAGTAGTGTCTGAGGTAATTTTTACACCAGGACTCGCTGCGGAGCAAGTCCAAAAACCACCTGAGGCACAAAATTCAATACGCACTCTACTGAGGTATAGGTCGCTCGCTGTAACCTTGCCGGTTTCTCCATTGGAACTACTCAGAGAAACCGACATTTGGTGAACAGTATTCTCCAGGTATCTCTGAGAAAGTTCTTCCCTCATATTCGCGGAATCTTCAAACCATGAATGACCCTAGAAAGTAGGTCCTCCTGCATCCTTCATATTACGAAAAAGCTTTCCAACATAACTCACATCTGCAGGAACTGAACCACCGAGGGGGGATATTTTCCCGCAAGGTAATTCACAAATGTTTCTATTGTTGTGTTCAATATCAACTTTTCAAATTTTTCATCGTATATTTTCTGGGCTAAAATAGTGCTACAGCATCCTGTATCGGCCTCGAATTCGCTTGCTACAAACATAAATAAATGTATGTATAAGCTACATACGTACATGAATACATTGAATACGTTGAATGACATGAATACATTCATTGAATACGCGTATGAATATGCTACACACGTACATGAACTCATGTAGGCATGTATATATTGGATATGCGACATTGTTTATATGCGTATTGTTTATATAATGATGTACGTATATAGCTTATTATTCTCACATTTCAATTATGTATACCAACGTTCGTGTACAAAAATAAAAGAGTGTAGAGCCACGACTACTTGATAGGTAACAGGAGTTTCCATAATCCCGGAATCTTTCATCTTGAGGCGATTTTGCCAGATTATACAATAAATTAATTAATAGGTATGGGCAACGGAAGTTCCAATAGACAACAACGAGTTTAAAAGAAGACTTTTATTTTAATACTTGCGAAGTAGGAAAAAGTGAAAGTTAACTATTCTACTTTCCTATTCCTATGAAAAAGTAGATAAATTCCTATCTAATCACAAAACAAATAAGGTTTCAACATCCCCAATGATTGATTTAAATGAATGGTTTCATTTGTTTGTTGGCTTCCACGGTCTTTTATAAAATTTAATTTACGAGATTGAAAAGGCAAAGTCCATCCATCCAGCTAGTACCTATTTGTATTGGCAGTAAGATTTGTTCCGCAATTTTATTATGTTGAGAAAACAACACTTGCTTGTTTTCTGGAACAATCGAAATGGAGGGTGTAGAATAAATATATGTAATATGGGATATTTGACTTACATGCACAACATAGGTAAGTACTTCCAAATCAATCGCAAAAATGAGCTTAGGATGGCTTTTTCCCTTGGATCGTACGCATCTATGTGTGTTCCAACTACTGCGCAAACGTTAAAGCAGATTTAACTTGAGGCATATAAATCCGACTAACGTGAATCTCAAAATCATAATGTTTTGTTCGCAGACGTGATAAATTCTTGGCAACCGTTCCAATTCTACCTTACACTGCAAAATAACCTTTTTTTTACAGTAAAAAAAATTGCAAGCCAATTACTTTGTCAGATGACTAAAATTTGTCCATGTGACTAAAATGGCAGACAAGTTGTGAAATATTACAGATACCTAGGTAAGAAAACCAAATTGAGTAGTGTTAAACACTAGATTCAAGAATGGAATGCTGCGTAGGGTTTTATGACAATTATACGTAATTGTATGCAGTATCAAATTTATTTTAATCCAAAAAGCGTATAAAATAGTAATGTTTGGGAAGCTATATTTTCCATAACGACTAATCCTTCATTGAATACAGACCTAATTTAGTATCATCAGACTTCCGATAGCATTTAACCAAGTAAGAAATGATAATTACCTAATACTCGCCAAATGCAACACCTGTATTAATCTTTTCTAGGCATCAGTATTTACCAATTTTTTTCTGGTAATTTCACAACTCCTGCAGTTAAAGGTTGGATAGGGACTAAAACCCAACTAACAGTCCCTACCACGTTCCAATTAAAGTTCGCCGCCAACCTTCAAATAAACCCATCAATCAATAGTAGTAGAAATTGAAAGGATTGACCCGTTAAGATGCATTGCAATCCTAATGCTGACTATTATAGCGTTCGCTTCATTTTTTGATTTGTTCAACTCCTTTAAAGCATAACGGTCTTGATTTTTGTTTTCTTATATAAAATACCCACTCGGTTTTCAGGCACAGATATTAGCACAAAATAAGGAAAAAAAGGAGAGATCGTATATAACTTCAACGCTAGTTCTGCTACAGCTTTGAACAAAATCCCAAAAAACGGATCTACTTTAACCATGTGCCGTAACTACGAATCCTCGCAACATATTCCCAAGTTTTCCGTAAAACGGAGAAGAAATATATGGACTTTGTAGAAAAACTTGGTCAACATTTTATGGGGATTGTGTTCTTGGTAACCCAGGAGTGTCTTGGAAAACGATGCATATGAGAAACAACTTCCTGAAGATGACCTGAGTTCATGACTAACGAACTTGGAGATTCGTTATAAAAGAGACACCCAGAAATCGTGAACACGAAAGGCGAACGAAATAACTCCTGGAACTTTTAAGGACCTAAACCACTAGGCGCACCACACCCGCTTCCGAGCATTAAAGAACTTGAATATAATACAATTCAACATGCTATTGTTTCTTTGAAATGTTTCAGAATAAAAGGAAAATATCAGCCAGGATATTTTCATTTCAACATGAGGGAGAGAAAGTACCGATAGAAAGTACCTGAAACATTTCGGAACCTATGCGAACAGCTGAACGTTATCAGGGAGCCAGAAAACCAACGATTTGCAAATCCTTGATGTGACTGTAGAACACAAACTGAAAGCTTTCTTTTTTGTTGTTTGTCTGAATAATATCATTGATAAGAGCGATGAAAGAACATTGAAACCAACTCCATAACAAGGAGTTCAAGACTCGGAATTCGAACTCCGGAATCAATGCCTTAGAGAAGCTACATATGAACTTCCAAAAAACTCTTGAAGAGTAGTAAAAATAAATAAAAAATCCCCCCCCAGTAATATGAAGAATGCGTTCGTATTACAGAACGCAGCAAACGTTTCTTACCACATTAATCTACATTTATCAGAAGAAAAAAAAAATCAAATCACGAAGACTATATCAACAAAACGTAACGATTAAACAGAACGAGAAGAAATTGTACAGCGTAACTATTTACAAAATAGGGCAAAATGGGGCACAAGGTATTTTATACATAATATAGGTACATCCGAGAGTCTACCATTGAGGTTTGAGACAATCAGACTTAAAAGTCCCTAGGGCATTAAGTACTCAATAAAATTCGACGGATCATTATCAAGCAGATCGTCATATCACGATAGGGGTTTTAGGGAGAATGAAAGTTTTGGCCTCGAGTTATTTTTCCCCAGAATTTTTTTCTGTTCTTCTTTCACCCTCTTTTCAGCTTCTTTTCGCATTTTTTGTTTTTCTTCTTCCATTTTCCTTTGCTCTTCCACCATTGCAAGACGTTCTTCGGCCTGGAAAAAGAAAGGAGCCCACAGGGCAGACTGTTAGCATGTGACATAATCTTTCACCTCAAGGCCCATTCAAATGTATGCAGCTCTGTCTCCCTAAAAACCGTATATAAAAGTAAAATATGGGAAATGAATTACATAAATGGTTCCTTTCACATTCCTGGGGCCAATATTGACAATGCGTGAGTGACTTCTTTTCATAAACAACTTCAGACACGATACAGGGTTCCCTCAGTTTTTTCATTTCTACCCCAACACATAAATCGCGCCAGACCAATGATTTTTTCAACACCTTCCAGACTTAAAAGCGTGACGCTATGGGAATTCATTATCATTTGTTGCCTATATGATCTTGGAAGTAGATAAACCACAGACATTTAGCTGGTTAGAATTAATCATTGATTATCTTATCTTATCCAAGTTGGAGAAACTTCGATCTCAGGTTTCAGTTGAACTAACCGTCCCTAGCCTGTTCTAAATATATTGTAGATTTATAACTCTAAATCATTATATAATATCTGATATGTTCATTCGATAAAAAGAATTTAAAAATTGGAATAAAAGTTGCAAAACTATTTCGTAACTCTAGCCGGTAACCACAAGGCATGAATACTGTCCTCACAGATCCAGATAACATCCTGTGTATATCAACTTATGTGTGCGGGAGTGCCACAAGGCAGTGTGGTAGGCCAGTTACTGTACCTGCTTTACACTAGTGACTAACCACAAACTAAAGAAAATATCACTGCCACATTTGCAGATAACACTGCAATCTTGGCAACAGAAGAAGTAAACATCCATTACCCAAACTAAACCACTAGGATGGTGTTTTCCATCCTACGCATTCATGACTGGACAACAAGATGAATGAGGCTCAGTATATACATGATGACTTCACAAATAGAAGGATCAGTTATGTACCCGCCTTCCTTGACAACAGGACGATTCCTCATGCCGATGAGGCGAAATATCAACATATGACGTAAGACGCCAAACTTAGATGGAAATCACATGCCAGAAAGAAAAAATCTGAAACGTATTTAATACAGGAAAATGGCTTAGGTTCACTTTCACAGAAAACTTATTGAACGGATTTTAGCCAAACTCCATTAAAAATAACCTCAAGGGTTAAACCTCGGCGTCTTTCACCAAACCAATACTACATAAAACCTGTGAGCCATATTCATATCATGGCTAATGGAGATCAGCAAGTGTAACTGGCTGGATTTTGGGAGCCCCCTCAGGGTAGTGAGGCAGTGAGCTGTAACCTCCATCAATATCTTATCTTTTCGAATTTAAACTCATTCAAGTATGTCTTATGGGAAGACGTTCAAAACTGTCAGTCCACAATAAGGTTATATTATACTAGCAAATCCTCAAACCTGTCTGAACTTACAGTGCTTATGCTACAGTGCTACTTAAGGGAGTGCACCATACAGAGTAAAGCTGGTTTCACATGGAGCGGTATGAGCGTAACAACCGGAAAGACAGAAGGTCAGAAAACCCAGTGGAAGGGGCGGCGGAATGCAGCAGGGTGTTCACATGAAGCGGCACCTTGGTGAACGGAATCATAACCTTCCTACTGAAACCCTCTCTGATCTGAAACCTCTACTTGCGGTTATCAACATTCCTGTCCAATGAGCTTGTGCTCCGCTCGACGGAACGCGGCAACGGTATAAAAATTTCTACCGCCGTCCGCAGACCGCCCATTCCGGCAACATGGCAGCCACCATCCTCAACTGTTGTCCCAACAGCCAATCAGATTGCGTTCCCTCTTTCCGTCTTCCGGACATACCGCTCCATGTAAAACCGGCTTAACAGCAGCATTATACAGGGCTTTCAGAATAATGCCTTGCGTGGATGCACACTGGTACTTTAGAATCTACAGATTCTACGAACTACAAGTTGGATCTATCAATGAGGTTATTCGCAAACGAGCTGTCAACCACCTTTTGAGGTTCCGTGGTCAGACAGCAAGGATGCTGTCCTGCTCCATGGCACCGACGATCCTCTAAAAGACTTGAAAAACCAAACCACACGAACTAAAACAAGTAGTGTGATCGTCAAGTAGAGCAAATATCCTGTGAAGTATCTTAGTCCTTCAAAATCATACCTATTTATCAAAAAGAATATTGTTTATAAGTTTAATTATTTGTCGCATTGAAACTTGTCCAAAACACTTAATTATGTTACCTCCACACAGCCACCTACATACAGACTGATAAGCATGGAGGAAGGAAGGAGGCAGAAATTGAAGAAGACGATGACAAGGTAAGGTATCATCCTTAGTAGGGTGAAGTCGCTGATAGTGGTTCACTGACCATTTGACGGCTCCCACGAGTTATGATGATTGTGGAAAATTTGAGTGGATAAAAGAAATTTTAATGGAGGAGGGGAATGTCTGATGACAAGAAAATTGTAGTGCGATGTGGGGGCATTCTGATTCCGACTGTAAAACGCGCAATATAGATCTCTCAATTATTTTACCAGTGAATCTTGTAGGTGGTCATTGTGAACCCTGTTCCCAACTCTGAAGTTTTGGTCTATGCTGTTGACTTTCCACTATAGCACACAACAATGAGTACACTTTGCAAACAACAATACATTTCCGAGATGTGGGGTGTCATCTAATTTATTTTATCACTCGAAATGTTTTAAAGAAATCTAAAACCAGAGATGCCAACATGTAAACAGGCCTTTACAAAGTACCAATACAAACTATGGATGTTTTTATTAATCCGTCATACTGAAATTATCAATCCTTCACCTTCAAACAAACCCCGGACACAGAGAAAACAGTCAAAACTGTTGAATTCCCGTAGCCAACTGCTACCATATCATTATACTTACGTTTCTGGTATGACACAAGCAATATTCTCTTTCCAGTATAACAAACTGAACATCTGAACATGAATTGGAAGTATTAAAATCACTGCATTATATCCACACTACAAAACAGTACCAGTCAGCAGAATACGTATCAAGTTAAGTAATTTGTGTAAAATTGGAGTCCAACATTATGCAAGTTTCGACCATGAACAACTTCATTTATGCTAAAAATAATGTGTCTATTCCATTATTTGTTATTTTTTCCACTGTTACTGAATGAATAAAAGAAGATTCAATAGAACAGTTCTTTGAACTGAGGTAAGGGGATGGAACTTCTCGTGACTTTCTCAGCATGAAAAAATTAATGAAAAATAAAAACCAAAAAATTATTATGTAAATAACAAGCATTCTAGAAAATGACCATATCAACCTATACTACAAGAAGAAATACAAAACAACTATGTGAAAAACAAGAATAGAAGACCTACGATATGTCGAAACGTTGAGAAATATTGCAACTGAAATATGAAGATAATTGATAATTTCAGCCAAGTTTTTGTAAAAACTAACAGCCAAAGTATACAAACATCGAACGAGTCTTTGACAATTTTTTTGCGAAGATTTGTAGAAATTTACTAGTTTTTTCCTTTGAAATTCTCGAACTTCATATATTGATTCAGAACAAGTTATCCTCCTTTTATTAAATATACGAGCTGAAACTGAATATTATGAACAGCTTTACTCAATTGGCAAGTTAAATAAGAGACAAATCAATGGACAAAGAGGAATCAGACAGTAACTTACCAATTTCTTTTGCGCTTCTTCAATTTTTCTATTGTTTTCTGCCATGATTTGTTCCAAAGCTTCACGCTTTTTAACCTCTTCCTCCTAACAAACAAACGGCGCAATTTTAGAAAGTGAGACAGTTTTGGTTGGCTGCCAACGAGCCAAATTATATTAAGTGCATTTACAATTAGTCGACGTGAAATCGTCAAACATAGATAAAACATTTGAAAGTGAAGCCAATATCGGTGATGAATGATCAAATTCATTAGTAAATAGAACGAAATGAGAATGAAGTGACTTGACAAAGACAGAATCAGTGCTGTGTGTCACCTGAATAAGTACCATGTAAAAATAATTCGCGTTGACATATACCCATTTCAGAATTTACCAAAACCTGCAGATAACTCAAATGTTTGAAGCTTTGAATTGTTTAAAGAGGTTTCTCCAGGAGAAAATGTGCCACAAAAATCCATCAATAATATGAATTTCTTACTTAATTTAGATTAAAACAGATAGATTGGTATATAAATACTTGCAGACCAACAACTTTCAATTATTCTTGTATGTTTTGGGGAAAGTCGTAAACAATGGCAGTATACACAGAAGTTAACCTACGAATTCCGAGGTACACAAACTTCTCAAATGAGAATTGATTTGACATCATTTGACATGATTTTCATGTTAATTGAGTGCTCTCAGATTACTGTGGATAATGAAACAACAAGTTGAATAAATGTTTGACAATATGGCACGATCAAGTTTAAAAAGCACTTTTCAACATGACAGAAACTGAATCCTCTTTGATAGTCATTCGAAAGTACATTCATATTTATATTAAATTAGAAATTTCTTAAAACTAAAACACTTAACATTTAACAAAATTTTACTGATGATTTTCAACACCTGCTGTTCATCAATAGATGAGAATGGACCCCGTACTAACTTTACCAAGTAGTTCGAATATAAACTATTATTTCCACTAATTAATTATTATCAAACCTTAACAAAAATATTCAACCAAACTAATAAAGATCACATTATAGTTTAAAGGAACTTCGCGTCTACTCCTAAATAATAAAATATTAATAATAATCAACTCCATCTTAAGCTATGGGAAAAATAAAGTACAGCCAAGTTCGGTTTGCAGTATAGCTTCCTCACATATTGAAACAAGGACGTATGGAATTAGTTGAAGAACAAAGAAGGTGGAGTTGAAATGATCGGATACAAAATAGAACAGTAATTTATGTGTGGACATGCCAATATACGATATTGGGCTATGATCCGCATGTTTGTGCATGCGTATACATTAATCCAATGACATTCGCCATCGAAAGTATGTACCACATAATTCTTGAAAATTTAATAAAAATCGGTCCATTAGTCTCGGAGTGACAACTAATATTGTTTTGCGCATAGGTACACGACAGTTATGTATTACTCGACCAATCACGAAATTGGGAATCACCCTGGATATACCCCTCCCCCCTAAATTTCGAACGAAACCAGAGAAATAGATCATGAGAAACAGGCGCCAATAGAAATTCATGTTTGCGCGTGCGCACAAACTACTATTAATCCATCTTCAATGAAATTTCTAGGACATGATTTAGGAGCTAACCCCCTAAATCCCAGAAAATTTCATAAAACTCGGTTCATTAGCCTCAGAGTTTTGCCTGGATCAAAAATGGCTACTACGATCTCATTCACAGGGTATCTTTCAGAAACATAACCAACTATGTCTTGAGTTTGAAAGAAATCGGACCAAAAGATGATAAGAAACAGACATAATAAGAAATTTACGCTACTAATAATCTAACAGCAATGAAATTTATATATGATATCATTAGGAGCTAACCAGCACAATCCCTGACATTGTCATAAAATCCATCTTTAAGTTTTGGAGTTTTGCCTAGCTAAATCAATTTCAGTTTTGCGCATGTGCAATGATGAGATCAACGTTACAAAAAATTCACGTTTGCGCATGCAAACAGACTACTACTGGTCCAACGGCGATTGAAGTTAAGGGGACCGTCCAGGAACTAATCTGCACGATCTCTCAAAATATCATCAAAATCGGACTAAAACCTTGGACGTGGGAAGGATTCAACATAGGCATAGGCGCACAGACAGACACAGAGCCGAAATTGATCATCGGCAAGCTCAGGAACGGATAAAGCAAGTGGAAATTTCGATTTTGGAAGATAAAAAAGTTTTTTGACTTTTTGTGCCTTCAGTAGTTAAAAAGAAAAACTCTAATAATTTTTTTTTTTCTTTTTTATTATTTATTTTTTTATTATTATTATTTTTTTTTTTTTTTTTTTTTCATTTTTGCTTCCGAGACTGCAAGGCAGCGGAAGCTTTGTTTTCACTTTCGAAATGAAAAAAAAATGTTTGCTCCAAAATCAAAATTTCCACTCGCATTTTGCGTTTCAGAGCCTCCTGAACAAATTTGGTTCCGTGTCTGTCTGTCTGTCCGTCCACATTTCCTTGTAACAGCCATAACTTCCACAATTTTGATCCGATTTTAACCAAATTTTCAGGGATCATGTGGGTTAAGCTCTAGATGGTCCCCTATCAACTTCATCATGATCGAATCAACGGTAGCTTCTGCGCAGGCGCTAACGTGAATTCCTTGTGACGGTCATAACTCGGTCAATGTTGAACGGATTTCGGTCAGATTTTCAGGGATGATGTGGGTAAGGTCCCTTGAGGTCCAATAAAACAATGATCATAATTGCATTAACGGTACGCTCTGCGCATGCGTGAACGAAATATTCTTGTTACGGTCCTTGCAACAGCCGTAATTTCCACAATTTTGATGCGATTTTCTTCAAATTTTTAGGGATTGTGCGGGTATAGCTCTACATGGTCCCCTATCAGTTCCGTCATGATCGAATCAACGGTAGCCTCTGCGCAGGCGCAAACAAAATTTTCTTGTTTCGGTCATAACTCAGGCAATTGTGAACGGATTTCGGTCAGATTTTCAGGGATGATGCGGGCAAGGTTTCTTGAGGTCCCGTATCACATTCTTCGCGATTATCAGCAGCGGTACGCTAGGCGCATGCGCGAAAGTGATGTTTTTGTTACGGTCACAGCTTAGTTAATTTTATCGGATTTTGTTCTAGTTTTCTGGAATTTAATGGTGACGTACTGTGAAGGTCACGAGGAAGCTCATGTGCCATTTCCTTGGCAGTGTATTTTTTAACATGGAATCATGTTTTAGCGATGGATCCCCCGCCGAAAAGTGAGACTATAAAGTGAGATGAAAGTAGCGCCAATAATTGATATTGTGAACATGATTGCAACCGCTTGTTAATTTCTGATGATTTCATTGAGCTGGTGTTTCGATTATGTGATTCATAGCAGGTGATCCGAATATTGCGAGAACGGTTTGATTTGTGAAGCGGTGGTTAAATCATTTTAATAGGTAATTTCTATACTTTACACTATAGGAAGCTGTAATTTCGTATGTAGCCTCTTAAGCCTCTTTCTATAATAAAGTGAATGTTTACTCGTGAGTTTCTATTAGGAGATCATCATCTCACAAGAGTCAATCGTCGTGATCATTTCTATAATAAATTGAATGTTTACTCGCGAGTTTCTATTAGGAGATCATCATCTCACAAGAGTCAATCGTCGTGATCATTTCTATAATAAAGTGAGAGCGAGGAGCTAAAACATGGTTCCATGTTTTTTACATTTTAGCAGTCAGGCTCAAAGTAATAACATCCGGGGGGGTCCAGGGGGGGCGAAGCCCCCCTGGCGGGGCCAAGGGGCGGAGCCCCTTGCGAGGCCCGAAGGGCCGAGTTTTTCTTTTTTTATTATTATTTAATTTTTTAAAATCATTTTCTTTATGTGATCTGGATAAATACAGATAAATGCAGCACGGATTTCAATAATTATACGTACCTAAGTGATATTAATAGTCAAGTCTGAAAACAATTATTTTTAACGGAATTCCTGCATACTGACATGGAGTGGTAACTTTAATTTTCGTGCTTCGAAGATGAAGGTATAAGGAGATTCATTAGTACCAACCTAAGTTCTCAGGCAGTCAAATAAGATTTGGCAGTCATTTTCAAAGCCCCATTCACATTCTACTACCCAAGAAGTCAATCAAATTTGATCCTCGAAATATTTGGCAGAGGAACAATTATGAAGGGATTTAGGCTATCTGGCTTAAAAGCGTAAATTATTCAAACTGGAGGTGTGGTAGGATGAGAATATTAAAAACGTATTGATACTGAGTAGTTTTTAAGCCATAAACGTTAATACACATTCTGGCGGTATGTGATTTCTTCATATTTAAACTTTGACGTTAACAGTGTAGCGTTAAGGTGGGTTCACATCCATCAAAAAATGCGGCAGTCCATTAGTGCGTCAGCGGTTGGAAGTAGTAGAGGGAATGCGGGCAGGGTGTTCACAACTGTCCATTTGTTATCATTCATGTGTAATAATGATGCAATATCATTGCTTGTATCTTCTATTGCCTTTATTACATTTTCCAAACAGACCTATTTCTTCACAAATGATAATGTGGAACGCACTTTTACTGGGACCTAAAAGTGAAAAGTGTCACACAAAATATCACGAAAAACGAGACTAAAGTTTAAATTTCTTAGCTATTCAACCCATGAAGATGAAATTTGAAATGGAGCGTGTTCCATGTTCCTCCAACGTTTAGCCGAGGCTCAAGGTGAAAGCAAAAGATGGTCTGGGGTCTCCCCAGCAGAGTCAAGGGGGCGGAGACCCTTGCGAGGCACGCAAAGCAGAGTCTTCCTACCTATAAAACATTTCACCGATACCGAAACTCCTTACACGATGATGATGTTTGAATGATACATTTATAATTATAAGTCAAGAGAAAATAGACAAGACATGCACTAATGGCATAGATAAGACAACTTCTTGTGGTACATAAATGCTTTTTAATGCGCCTACCTACACACGATATTTGGATAGAAAAATAATGTTATCTTAGGATAGGCAGTTGTCAAAAGGTACGAATAATTACCCAACAGTACCGTTTCAAAACGACGTCCTCTTTGCTTGTTTAATGTAGGTAATGTGTACGACCCTGCTGTCCATTTTTTAAGGATAGGTAAGCCTATTTCCATACTTCCTCTACGTTTTGTGAATCTTAAAATACCTATTTACTTTTGTTTGAAAACAGAAAATTGTGAACCCATAAGTTGAAAAATTTCACAAATGGAAAAGGATCATTAGCTAAGTAGGTACCTAGTTAATTTCTGGGATCTCGAATATCCAACTTGGCTTCACCTGCATAAAACAGTGTTCAATTTGAGTTTTTTATTCATTTATTATAGTTTTTTCTACACAAGCGCTACAGAAATTTAGTTTCTATAAATGAGATTCAAATTCAATGTAGAATCTTAAAAATAGGGAGTCGCATTCTATCACAGCCATACAACAAGACAACAACAACAACTTCTGACAGAACATAATTATGGCAATCTGGTAAAATATTTTTCGGGAGTGGACAGTCCGCCCTAAAAGTGCTTGTCCAGCAAGATTCACACCACCTCTTCGACTGCTACTAGCCAATCAGCAGACCAAACGTGGAGACGGATTGCTGCATTTCCGTATGGATGCTAACCCACCTTTATGGCACATTCTGGGAATGTTTTCTATCCCCGTCCCAAACATCATACCTATTGAGCGTTGAAATATTTTCAACAGTAAACTTTATAAAAATTATTGTTCCAATATGTGTGTTATTATTCCAGTATGAGAATATCTTATAAACGATCCTCCAAGATGAACATTCAGACACTTCCAAAACAGGGGAGGCGGAGTTTTGACTTAAATTATCAGATCCGGTTAGAAGACCTATTGTAGGTAATTATTTTTACTGTTGAATGTAATTGAACTTTTCCAATCATGCAATCTCGCATCGTATGTAACTCACAGTTTTTTCAAAAGAGCATTAATATTTTATGAAAATAATTGTTACGGCAAATAATACAATTACAATAAGCAAATTACGTTAATAACATCCTTAAGTATAACACATCGTAAAACTGCTGTAGCTGCCATATCAACGATTTTCAATTAAAGGCTCTGAAAACTGTACTCATGAACCCCTAAACCTATACAGATTCAATTCATAGTAATCATAGAATTCATATCCTCATCACTTTTTTGTAATGTAAAGTCGAGTAGAGTTTTATTTGGTTTTTTAGGTTGTTTAGCCATTGAGAAAAGAAGGTTAGGGACGTCTAGAGATGGTTAGGAATAGGAACTAACAAATGTCATAAATGTTAATTTGTATCTAAAAAATAAAAACAAAAAATTGACCGCCCCCAAAACTACAGGCCTAACCCATCCCGGCCCGGTACAGGCTCGAGTGCACACACACATGCATATACCCCCCCACCATAAATGAAGGAAAAATAAGCAGTAACTTGAATTTGAACCTAGGACTTCATTTCCTGGGATTTTGTCTATTACATGGTCTGTTATAGTATCCACAACGCCATAGAGACTTTGTCAACTAAAAACCAACAACAGCCATACGTCTTTAAAATTTTTAACTAAGAGCTCCCTGAGGAGATTGAACCAACTGGACTTGTTGTTTTCGAGCCAAAAGATATCTAGTCTGAATTAGAAATATGTATAACACTACCAACTTTGATACCACATTAAAGTTGGAGAAAAATTAGCGTGTTGAATATGAAGGTTGTTACATACGCCTAGGTCCCTATTTTTACATATTACATTTAATATTTGATACCTTACACCTCTATACAAAAACTCTGGTCTTACCGCAACTTACCTTCTGCTTCTGACCGAAACGCGCCTTCGCTAAAACGTTTTTATTTTTTGGAAAAGTTGCAGCCTGGAAACCTTTTGTTTGGAGTCAAAATGAACAAAAAATCAAGGAAAAACGAAAAACAGACACGTTGATGTTTGAAACATGAATTGTTACGAAATACCTTGGCGATTCGAGCGGTGTTTTTCTTCTTCATCGATAACGCTTGCATCTTCTCACAAAGCATTATCCACATCCACAGACATTGACACCTAACTTGTATTATGGGTGGTATCAAGTCTCGACTTTTCGAGTCTATAACTGTGTAATTTGTTCTAGTAGGTATTATTTGAATATTTATTTAGGATTAGTTAGTATTATTATTATTTCAGTTTTTTTTTTTTTTCTTTTTTTCCACTTGACAAAAATAGAATTGACACTTCATTTTTTGTGTCGAATTTTCCAACGGCAAAAAAACTTGTATAAAATTAAAATAAATTTTAAAATAAGTCAATTTATAAATCAAATTAAAACTTGGAAACTCAAATGAAAATAAAAAATTAACAAAAATGAAAAATTAAAAAATTGAATAGTTGTCCAAAAAGAAAAAAATATCTAGTACGTTTTCCAATTTTTATAGCAATAGTATAAGAAGATTCAAGTGTCAGTTAACAACTAGCTAAGGAGGAATAGTAAATACGTAATAAACATATAAAAGCCGATCATAAAATTTAACAAGTCTTGTCATACCACAACTATTAGCAGTTAAATTACTGTGTTCACCATTCCAAGCGAAAACATCTTCGATGGACATTACCTACTTACAGCTGGGATAACCGAATGAAGTATTGTCATATCAGAGGATACTCGTAAATCCATAACTAGAAAAGATTGCATTAATTCAATTTCAAATAGATTACCTAGTTGTGGAGGCCATGATCTGAATGAATTTCCAGCAGGTGCAGGAGGAAAAAGCTTGCTGGTTTCAGTCACATACTAAAGCATGTGGTGCTGATTGAAACAAACTTATTACACCATCATTGATGATCAGTTGATCACGGATAGGCAAAGCGAACAATCCAATAAAGAACAATATTGGTTAAAGACAGACAACTAGCTAAAAGTATATCAGTAATATAAGTGAAGTAGAAGTTCAGTATACTCAACGGCCTGTATTGAGTTTGATATTCACAAAAATCGCTATATTTCGCTGAACCCCTAGAGGTGACAATGAGTTTCAAAATTGGATGAAGTACCTTATGGAGAAAATCTCATTTCACCACATATCACTCGACAGAGGCGACCAACTGATTGCGACGTTACATCTGAGTAACGATATAATAACTCTTATGCCATTTCCTCGATCGATGAGAAAAATTTAGTATAACATCCAAACATACTAGCTACGTATCAGACTTCTTGCATGAGAACAGCATCATTATAGCAAGTGAGTGACTTTCTAGTCCATACGAATTTGTTGTTCCCACTGAAGGGGTTGTTCCCATGTGTCCATATCGCATGTGGGTTCACTATTTCATGCTTGACGTACATCCTTCACAGCTGCTTCGCCCATTCAGGCGATTGTGCTGCTACAAGCGACACAACTTCTTTTAGTCAATACACGACTGGTATGACCTTCACAACATAGAGGTCAGAGCGCACACTTTCAAGTAACTTTCGCAGGTTCTAACCATTCTATAGCCTTCCTGAATGTGGCGACCAGAATGATGACTTCCGTCCCTGAGAGCAAAATATTTTTTAAAAGCCTATTTAACGTAAACACTTGGACTCATAAGAGACCATCCGCATTGTGCAATAAGATTGTAGATTCAGAGACTGTAAGTTTTTTTATTATTATTATTATTCATCTTTATTTTTTCTTTTCTTCTATTAGTTATTTTTTTAGTAATTAGTTTATTAGGAACGTACAAAGATGGGAAGCAATTGAACTAATGTTCATAGTACATAGATCCATTCGATTGGCTCATTGCACTGGTTTAGAAAAAAATGGTGGAATTACATGACAAACAACGACAGATTGACCTTCAATTTCTGTGAAATTGGACTTCTCCTATCTTTTTCTTCTCGATCCAATGAATAGTGCCCCGAAAAATCTGGAAAATAGAACTACTCCTTGTTGGAGAACACGGTATGTCTCAAATTCTCTGGTTAAAATTCAACTATCAATATAAACTGAATCAATATGAACACTCAAACTATTTGTCAGACTGTGATCGTCAAATATTTTTCACTCATTTTATCCAGAGTCTAACAAGAAAAGACTGAAACCCGGATTAATCATCACATCGTCTTCTACATAACTAATGATTGACTAATTTAAATTATTAATAGCCTTTCAGGTTTGTCAAGGTTTATCAGGTACTGTAAAAGATCTGCACTTTAAATTTAGGGTTTCATTCTCAAAAACTATTGGCACAAAAAATTAAGCATACCTACTCTGGTATTAGTCAAAGAGTATTTGGAGAGTATAGGTCAACATTTCAAAAGGATTCGTAAGCATCATCATCATTCAGCAGTTTCTTTCACTGTATAACAATCTGGCTGATAACAACTATCTGAGGCTACTATTACACTAAATTTCGAGTTGATTCTGAACCTATTCTATGTTCCTCTGACTAAATTAGCTTGATAATCCCAAAATCACATAATAACCAACTATTAAATTTATTTATTAAATCATGGAAATATTCAACTGACTATTCGTCAATTGGAAACAACGGGAGACCGTCCATCTCCTGAGTATTGTGAGGGTGTGTTTATTTCTATTAATGTCTCCGACCTTCTAGTCATGAAGAGCATGTTGAATATTAAGATACATACCTATTCTGAAAGGAATTATTTTTCTAGTAATTTGATTACAGTTGCCTTGATGAATGATCAAGTTTTGTATGTTGATTTCAAAACGACAAGCAATCCCTGCACTACTGACCAATATTAACCTGCGCTCTATAGAATGGCAGTCAAAGCCAGTTTTTCAGTTTTTGCAAGATATAGGTAGGCATAATATAATGAGTTTTAACAAATTCAGCCAGCAACTAAGCTAAAAAATCTGTTCCGAACAAGATAAGGGACCTTCAAAGTTAGTTGACCATCTGACCCCACTATCGCCCACAACTTTCAGATAAAAATATTTTGGTGTATTCGAATTAACATAATATAGGTTCATCGAGAACATCTTCAGGAAAACATTATTTCAGAGATAAGCTACTAGGTAGGGAATACTATTTGGCTCAAAACTTGACACAAAAATATAGTCCACACCAGATCTACAAAATAACAAATATTTTGTATAACTATTATTAGATATTACTTTATATCATTTCTTTCAATATTTTTCATGAAACTAATGGAAATAACTATAAAATCATCTAACTGCATGGTTTATTTTGTAATAAAATCTAGTCGGTGGTATGACAAGGCTGGTCGAAGAGCAAATGGGTAAACTAGCTGAGCCCCTACCTCGCGTTTCTTTTCCTCTTCAAGAAGCTGCTGCTTCCGTTTTTCCATTTCTAGCATCATTTCCCTTTGCATTTCTCGTTTGGCTTCCTCTACCCTTCTCATGACTTCCGCCTCAATTTCCTCCTTTCTTTTCTCCAATTCCTCTTCAACTCTCTTACTAACTAGTACTTCTATTCGTTTGGCAGTCTCCTCTTCAACTATTTTTTGTTCCATTTCTCGCTGCCTCCTGCAAAGATGGAACAAACAATTTAATATCAAAAATCATTGTCATTGTTCAGCAGGGTAGTATAATTATATTAATTTAGGTAAAATATTTCACAGTTTTCACTGAGTAGGAATCGAAAAAGGCATTTTAAACTTGAGCTCTGAAACGAGCACTCGCTGAAAACTCTTTTTGAAATGTGAAGAAGAAAATGTGATAGCTGTAGTCAGAAGCTACGCAAAGAAAAGAAAAACCAAAAAGCAGACAAGCCAAAAAATTCAAGTTCTCCGGTAAACCTGATTTACCTCAGGGGGTGGGGTGCCAACCTTGCGGTTCTAGCCGAATACCTGTTCCTGCTCCGAATACCGATCGCTCATTTTCCTGCTCTTGCTCCATGTAACAGCTCTTATTCATTGTCAGGTGAGTAGCCTTCGGAAGTTCGAAGTCCCATTCCAACTTCTGTTGTTCCATTTATTCTATTGTCCCTTATCACTCAAGGATAATTTCAAGTTCTCCACCAAATATAAATCCAGCTTGAGATCACATGTGGAGAACCACTTTTCAAATTCAAATAAATGCATTCAGTCATCCATCAAAATCCAGTCCATAGCATTGCCCTGTGTGCTTGCACCAGGTGCAACGAACGGCAAGGGATGATCCGTCATTATGCCGGAACTCACAGTGCTCGATTTTAGTCGAAGAATCAAAATAATGAAACCTTGATACCAAGCAAGGTAGGTATTTATTATGATAGACAATTGGTAGGCAGGATCACTTTCTTAGTAACCTAACACTATTATCCATCCTTGTCATCCTACCTAGCCATCTAAGGACGTGAAACTTGAAAAAATTTCATTAACCAACCCTTTTAGTAAAATATAGACTAGCTGAACGACTAGAATGTGGTTCCCAACCTGAGGGCGATCGCCCCCAAGTGGGCGATTTGGGTTGACAGGGGGGCAATAAATGAGTGGCGTGCGATGGGGGGGGGGGGGGGGGGTGAGCATTCAAAGGGAAAAAATAGTTGCTGTTTTGGCTACAGCCAGTTGGAGAGATACGGAAAATTTGGTCGGAGAGTGGTGGGGGATCAATTTCCATAGCAACCAACCGAAGCTGTTGTTTTGTAGGATGTGAACGTGTGACATTTGCCACAAAGGAGACTTGCGCCTGAACTTGACGAGCATAAAGCCGGACATTCGAACTTTAATTGAACTCCACCAAGCACAAGGCAGCCATTAAAAACGATTGTTTTTCTATTATACACTATCTTTTTTTTTAGGTAAATAAACGGTGGTAATAAAATTGTTTAAAATACTAAAACTGCATTAGGTACTTGCATTTTCCATTTACTATTTTTTTACATCAAAAAATAAAATTAGAGATTAAAAAAAAAAAAAAAAATGGGGGGGGGGGGGGATAGAGTTGAGTCAATCTCCAAAAAGGGGTGATGGGTCACAAAAGATTGGGAACCACTAGACTAAATCATAAAATATGTTTCAAATTTTGAAGAAAAAAATTATCCTGACTTTTTGGAATAGAACTCAAGAATTTCAGTACTTTACCATATGACCATGGAAGACCCTAATGTTCTACAGAACAACTCTACTAAATCTATCCAAAAATATCTTGTGGGATCCAACTGTTCCTCAAATGCAAACAACGGTAACAAGTAACTGTGTCCTCTACTAACGAATACTTCAGACAAGAGCTCAAGAGCTGTTACATTGAGCAAGAGAAGGAAAATGAACAACCGGTATTCATTGCAGGAACAGGTATTCGGCTAGAACCGCCTCGGTGAGTAGCCCCTGCGGTAGATCAGGTTTTCCAGAGACTCTCCTTACAAGATTGAAGGGTGTTTTAAGTCGCACTGCCAATGGGTGGATCTGAAGTATCCACTGGGCTACATTAAGATCCCTTCACGCTTGTAAGAGTAGACCAATTGAACTATTATCTTGCGTTCCCAATTATATCATCACGTTAAGGGCCACTTTCACCAAAACACAACGTGAACTCTGTTTATCAGGATCCAATAAATAAATATATTCTTTTCTTGGTCGATTACAAAGGTTCATTATTGAAAATAATAAACCAAAACTCTAAAATTCATGGCTTCGTATGAATTTATTGCAAATTAACTAAGCAAACCAATGCAATAAATAATTATTCTTCGAGAAAGGAAAAGGAGTCTGCATATCATTATCTGGTTGCCTTCAAGATTTGGCCCCTCTTTTAGAAGGACGAATTCATTTTGAAAAAGGAAGCATTCATTTTGTAAAAGGACGACTTAATTTTGAAAAAGGACGAATTCAATTTGAAAATGCTATAAATGATTAATACAATTGTCCTTCCTTCCTAATTCCTTTACAGTGATTAATCACTGAGGCAAAAAGTTAATTTGATCTTCAAAAGCAATATGCAAATAAATTGCGATAATATAAGGAACATAATTATTATGTTCCTTTGAAGGAACTACGCAGATAAAAGCACCAACTCAGACATCTGCTTCCAAGTCTTCAAGACTCCGCTATACTTATGTTTCATACCTTTGTCTTTCCATTTCAGCAAGTCGCTCCACCTCATCTTTCCTATCGTTGAAGATTTTCTTCTTCAAAGGGTTTATCAGCTTTGAGTCCGTTGAAAGGTCGGTAGAGCTGCTTGAAGAAGGAGACCGCGAACGTTTTCTGAATTGAAACAAACAAAAATATATTCATCAGAATTGACCAGTACAACCTCAAGAGTTAGTACCTACGTACATTAACATTTCTATAAGGCTTTTTTCTCCTACAAATACATTTAATGCTCACGAATTGTAAATTTAGTGCTGATTCACAAGACAAGATACGAATTTACAATGAGTTGGATACTGTAGCTTTTACAGAACTATGTTCCAACTATCCACAAATTGACGTTTGCAAAATTATTGTTTACATATTGCTACCTCAGAATGTAAAATCCTTTGCTGGAGCGACTACGGAGTTTTCACAAAGATGAAAACAACTATGACAATCTTTAAAGGGTTGAATGAGTGAGACAACCGAGCGAAGCTGAAGCCATCCAAACTGCTCTACATACACACTCTCTGCTTCCCACCACTCAGTTTTCATCATTAGGGTTATTTAAGAATCCACTACCTAGCACTAACCTATGAAAATATTATGTAAATGAACTTAGTTACATAATGATTTATGATTCTACACATAGTGATACTCGACAATATTGTCCTCTACATTGATGTAAGAGCTTGTGATCTACATAAGTGAAATATTATGTCTACCATTCAAGGACGTAATTCGTGGAGCCCCTTGGTACTCAAAGTTGAAAAGGGGTTTTACTGGAGTTCCATGCCAAGAGTAAATCTAACGAATCCCAAATCGTTATAAAATCAAAAAGTTCATACTAGTATGAATTTAAAGTAGCAATTTTATTCTAGGAATGTTAGGTAATTCTAATAAAAACACAAGAATGGTCAAAACTGGGGGAAAATAGGTCATGTTACCTAGTGGTGCAACATATTGTAGGTCAATGTACCAGACCATAGAAAACTGATCCTGAGATATTTCTTTTCGAAGGTGTGAAACTTGTTAATCTAATCACGACTGAGCATTCGGCAGTGCTGGGTTCCATGTGTCCCGAGGTACTAATATACTTCCTGGATCGCTATTTTTCTTCTCTTTCACTCTCTTCACTCTTCTCTCTGCACTCACCGCACTTCACAAAAATGCAGCCAATTTTTCTACAATTGTTTGAATTTGCACAACTTTTGTGAGGATAGTACCTTTCAGGTTTAAATTTACAAAATCGGATAGTCCGGGAGCCAGCAATTTTCTAACTACCTCATCAGCAGCAGAAGGTTTGAATATCAGATACATACGATCTCACCTTGTACGTTCAAGAAAAAACTTGTCTGGCAAGTTCTTAGGATGGGTTTAACGTTAACTAATTTTCAAAATTTTAGGAATTTGACAGAAATTACGTCATAAACAGCAAGCATAGTAGATGCATTATTTTAATCTCCAGGCCTGCCTGAAGAGTTTTTAACAAAACCTGACATGAAATGTGGGTGGATTTGACCCACCAGACATACTTGAAATTCGTAAAGTTTGAGAAAAATGACGTCATGTGCAGCACGAAAAGTTTTCACGTTGGAGTAAAAAAATATCTGGCCAGACAAATATTTTGGGTGATCTACCCAAACCAGAAAGGAAATTTTGAAAATTTAGACAGAAATGACTTCATGAACAGTGTTATGTATTTGCCACGGCAACAAATGAGGAACAGAGAAGAAGTTGAAAGTGGAAGCACAACACTGGGGACAAATATACCGCACTGTTGTGTTTTCAGATGAACTGATATTCATAAATGTACTGACTCGTTATGCTCTTACTTGTTCGCCTTTTTATTCAATCATGTTGTATTATTTCAATCAGAAGTTATATTATATTATTTTACAAATACGGTGAGTAAAATCAATTTTGACGCCAGTGAAAAAAAAAACCCGTACAGTGGCGCAGTTGGTTAGAGAATTTATTACCTGCCAGAAATAGGTTTAGTTAAACAGTCGAACTTCACGGCAAATTTCTTTGTTCCCGGAGAAGTTTTCGTCCTAGGATTAATTACATCATGGCGGAACCCCAACAAATTTTGCAGTCAAATTTCCAGCTGAACAGTACAATGTCTGCTCTCTTACGTACTATGCAGCAGCAACTGTCGGCTTCAAGGATTGATACGTCTATGCGAAGACCACATAAATGTGAAAAGTACGATGAAATAGAAAACTTCTAGGACTTCGTTGGTCGCATGGCGACAAATTACAATTTCGATGGATCAGGTACTACGATTACTGATTCCGAAAAGGTAAGCCTCTTACTTTCTTCCCTACCTACAACTACTTACTCTCTTGCGAAAAAGCTCGCATATCCTTCAGAATTAAAACCTAATCTAACAACGATTTAAAAGCCCTTCTCGTTGAACACTTGTGCCCCAAACCCCTTATAATTCCGAGCTGCCATGCTTTCCAAAACAGGAAACAGAAAGACGGGGAGTCGAACAATCATTATTTATCGAGCTTTCAATGCCAGTACCCGGCAGAAGTATAAAAAATATTGCTACGGGATGTTTCTGTGAGTGGCCTACGGTCGCGAACTATGCTAGATTGTATTTTTCTAGAGGAAGATCCATCAATAATTGACAACACTTTGAAACTTGCGTTAGGTATTGAGAAATTTATTATATTTATTGCAGGTACTACTCAATTATTATTAGAGCATTATTTCGTAATTCTACATATATATGTTACTAGCGGCCTGTTAGGGCTTGGAAAGCCCTAATCTAGTCCGTATAACAGTAGTACCTAACAGGAACTCAGCACATTATAGAAACGATATAAGTCCTACCAACTCTCGTTGATAAGGACCGCCTAGAACACGATCAAGGCGGGTATAGAGACGAACGGCGACACTTTTGCAACAAACTTGGGGCCGTGCTGATTCGAATGAGCAGTCTAACACTAAAATCGGACCGCGAAGTTCTTCACAATTTCAAAGACCGTTCGGAATTATATATAAAGATATATATGTATAATGTATCTAGGTATGTTGCCCTGCTAAGCGATACCGCTGTCTTTTTTTTTGGGGGGGGGGGGGGTTATTTTAGGCTTCAATTTGTCTGAAGAACGATGAAAAATGCATATCCATAAATTATTTATCATTTTAACGAGGTTTTCAATTGCCGTATGTGAGCTAAAAATGACGTCGCTGCCTACTGATCCTTCAGCTATGAGCCGTAACTACATTATTTTGTGCGATAAATTGTGCTGTACCTACGTGGAGGTTTTATAGATACGGCATCTCGGCTTAGGATTGGTAACGTTGGCGCTCGTTACTAAGCACGATGTAGATGCGGCTCCTGACGCGTTTTAAAACCTTGCTAAATTTCTCTCGTTGTTACAGCGCTAGCTTGACAAATTGTAGATACAGCTCTATTTAACCAGGTGATACTACACAAAAGTGAAGTATCTACGAAATTCGATTTTGCTACGTTCTTACCATGTATTAGCCTGAGGGCAGTTATGTCAAATAGATTCATTGTTATTTCACGCTATTTATAAAAATTAAGCAAAAAAAACTAGGGATCTACAGCCTTCGCTGTAGTTCCCTACAGTTGGCTTAACTTTAACTCCAATTTTCTCGGTTTCACGTTTTGCAGATACGGCGGTTTTGCTTAGCAGGGCAGTATATCGTTAGGAACTCTCTATAGCTCCTTATCGTTCAAATGTGCGCTCTCAACACAGTAGACCGATCAACTTATTACTTGAACGATATACAATTTAAGCTTGCGTACCTATTAGGTACTAGCAATTAGGTACACTAAATAGCCAATGTTTGGCCGAATTAATAAGATGAACCAACAAGAAAAACCATGCATACACTTAACGGAGACATTATTGCAAGTCCAAGGTCAAACATAGGCTTAGGTACATACGAATTTCTAATAACAATAGCAGCTTAGCTATTTAAATGCAGTGAACATATACCACCAACATAGTCAACATTAGCACTACCCGACATAAAAGCATCACGTAAAAAAAACTGCTAGCTGGTCGATAGGTAGCTTACCGATCAGGACTGGATAGATTGGTAATAGTTACCTGGACTTAGAAGACCTTTCCCGGGATTTATCCCTGTGCTTATGAGACCTCTCGGTTGATTTGGAGCGTTTGTGAGAATGTTTCTTCTTATGCCGCCGCCTTGGCGATTTACTTCTAGACCGCGATCGTCCCATTTCGGAGAGTTTTATCTCGGGCTGGGACCACGAGACGTTGTCACAAATCAAGCCGTGAAGGTGGGCTCACTGAGTGTGCTGAACTCAGTCCGGAGTTACTAGGTATTCCCGGCCGTTTAACTTAACACACACAACTCACCACATGCCAAAAACTAGTTTTTGCGAAAATAAAACTCGTAAAATCCAGAGAAAATTCAAAAAAGAACTAAAATTGTGACCAAAACATCAAACAACAAGCTATCTCACTTCTGCGCACCTATAGGCAGTGTTGCCAGATTTATTTTTCGATTTTCCGTAGATCGGCCTTCCAAAACCATTAGATAGGGGAATTATTCCGTAGATTGCTCTTAAAAGTCGGTAGATATTTCTCTTAGAAAATTCCAGAAATTATGTAGGTCTGTTAACATCATTTAGGTAGGTGACGCACCTATGTTAATCTGTCAAAGAGTGTGTATCTATATTCATATAGGTATGAAATGAAATGAAATTTTTTATTTGTAAAAGCCTTCCGGCGATACAAAAGTATATTCATATAGGCATAATTATGACATAAATTTCATTGTGACTAATATCTAACAACCATTTTTTCCTAGAAAAAATCATAATAAATTAATGAAATATTCATGAAATTGAAATTTAAAGTTCGGGGTTAGTTATTCTGAGGTATAGATAATTAATCATTGTTTTAGTAGCAGAACTACGTTGTTTGGGTTGAATGAAGGCATTTTGGCTTGATGATCGATACCTATTATTCTACACATGAAATTATATATATATATATATATACTCGGCGCGCCTTGCCAGGGGGCTTCGCCCCCCTGGACCCCCCGATCTTTTCTCTTTTGTACTGCGTAGAAAACGAGGATAATTTGCTATGCAATTGATTAATTGCATATTATCAATGCTTGCGACGATTAATTAATTAACAAATTTTAATTACATAAAAAAATGGATATAAAAAATTTTTCAAGCCTGGCTGAGTTCTACAAATAGGACGAAACGTTGGCATGCAATTTTGAGTATTTTTTTCAAGACCGACTCCCAAGAGCCCTACACCGAATTTCATATATATGTGTATATATATACTATTGATCTCTTGACAATCAAATTTATAAAGGACCATCATTGACCCTGCATAATCCCTGAAAATTGCATAAAAATCGTACTACAACTTAGTAAGGTTTTGAATGTGACATAGAATTGTCATAGAACTTAACCAAAATTGATCAACAAGCTCTGAAATGAAGAAAAAAAAAAGAAAAAAAACGGGGAAACGTTGATTTTGGAGGACTAACATTTGTTTAACTTCCTGCACGATCACAAAGCTTTCCTACCTTAAGTAGAGAGGAAGCAAAAAGGAAGAGCAGTGTGAACCTCAGTGAAGGAGTTAGTGGAAGAAAGTTTTAGGTCCTTCGTTCCATACTCACCGAGGAACAAAATCATGTGCTTCGACTCCAACTTCAAGGTAGAAGACCAATTTTTTCTAGTTCCATGCACGAAAAAAGGGTTTTCCGGGAAAATTTCAGTAAATTGATCAATAACTTGAAAATCCGTAGATTTTTGACAGTTTTCCGTAGATCCGTAAATGCCTCTAGAAATCCGTAGAAAACAGAAAACTCCTTAGATCTGGCAACACTGCCTACAGGAAAAAGCAAAACCACAGAGGTAGAAATGCCCAAAAGTTCTAAACATTCATGTAATGAAATCAATCTCAAAAGTCAACTTTCTATCCGTCTTTCATATTCTACAAGGTCTTTATTACTATGTTTTTCAATCTAATAATAATTAATTGCTGAATTATATTTCTTACTGAAAACATTTTTGTTTGAAAAAAGTACAACAAAAGTTTTCATTCTTACAGGCTTCATTAGAAATCCTACGCTTGACAGGTATTCAGTGAAGGATGAGTGACGTAAAAATTTGATATCCTTACTAGCAAGTGGAAAAAAGCCTCATAATTCATACCCCATAGTTCACAAAATATTGCAAACCATCAATTGATTTTAATGCATTTTGATTTTGATGATTTTAATGCATTTTTATCTCAATTTTGATCCTTAAAAATCAAAGTAAAAAGCTCTGTTTTGCTTGAACTTAACAACAAGAAGAAATAATTTAGAGTTGTGTGAGTTACTTTATTTTATTTGTGTTGTTCAGTTGCTTTTCTAGTATGTTATTTTTGCTATGGCTGATTCCGTAATGGTTTTTAAAGGAAGTTTGCAAAGTTAAAACTTGAGAAGTGGCAACATACTAAACCTTACCCAAATATTTGTTTTGTGAAGACTTACTGGTAAGCGTTGATTAAGTAGTTAACGAATGGTTTATTCCGGAATTCTTCGTCTATTTCTAGTGAATTCGACAGATGGGAACGGTCCGATGAAGAATGCCACTGCGCTTATGACATCTCTAAATGAATTATGACATCTCTTGAAGTGCTTCAAAAGTACGTAGGCTCATTCGTTGCTGAATCATGCACAATCCAGAGTATGTTGGACGATTCATTAATTAGGTAAGTCACGTCGAAAGTTAGCACCCATCATTTCGGAATATTATTTCCCTAATTTCTGAAGATTGGTGATGAGATAATACTCAAGGAAACTCTCACACTTCGTAATCTATTTCATCAAATACCATCCAACCATTTCCTGTTGATATATATTCATGACGGAAACTTGGAGTGTCCGATTTGACCAATCTACTAAACATTATTGGAGGGATGTTCATAATTTCAACTGAATCAAAGACATATTCGTAATTGACGATCTCTGCTCTTCAAAATGTTGGCTTTGGAGTGCGTTTGACGCAAAACAATTTTTTGATAAGCAGAGTTCGCTCATGGTGCGCGTCCATTGGGCTGATACAGGGGTATCGTGTTCACTATGGAAGTGGGGCTGAGGGTTGTTCGTGGTCCCGATTGGAAATGGGATGACCAAGATGGTGGGGAGGGCAGTGTTGGAACGGTGGTGGCGGTAGGAAAATCAGGCACTAAAAATGGAACCCCAGACAAAACTGTTGTCGTATGCTGGGACATACGTGGATATGAAACTAATTATAGGGTAGGATACGATTCCTCCTATGATTTGAGGGTACTGGACAATGCCCCAACGGGTATCCGCCACCCACTTATCATTTGCAATTGTTGTCGGCGTCAAGGAGTGGAAGGAATTAGATTTCAGTGCTTCCAGTGCAATGATTATGATCTTTGCATGTACTGTTACATGGACGACAAGCACGACACTTGTCACCCTTTCTTACGTTATGACACTCCATCATCCAGTCCTGTGACTTTACCCCCTAGAGAAGGTTCCGAGAAGAGAGTCTTCAGAGGCATATTTGTTGGTGCCAAAGTTGTCAGAGGGAGACACTGGGAGTGGGGTGATCAGGATGGTGGTGTTGGTAGAAGTGGTCGGGTTTTGGATGTTAAGGGCTGGGAAAATGAAACTTGGCGATCTGTGGTGAATGTGGCCTGGACCACTGGTTCGACCAACATCTATAGAATGGGCCACAAAGGTAAGGTTGACCTGAAATGTGAAGAACCTGCTTCACCAGGTACATATTACCCTGAGCATCTCCCTATTGTTGGGAAGGAATTAGACACTGGCGTTCCTCGACCAGAGTTAGCACCATTGCAACAATTTACCATTGGAGAGCGAGTAAAGGTAGCTGTTGAAGATACTGAGGCGTTGAAACGGATGCAAGAAGGCCATGGGGGTTGGAATGACAGGATGTGTGAAGTAATTGGTGTCCTTGGTAGAGTTCATAGAGTTACAGACAAGGGTGACATAAGAGTTTTCTATCCTCGACTCAATAGTCGCTGGACCATCAATCCTCGAGCCTTAGTCAAAGTCCCTCTACATATTGAAGTTGGAGATGTGATACGGGTTAGCAGTGATAAAAATATGGTTGCAAAGCTTCAAGTGGGACATGGAGAATGGATCCAAGCCATGTCCACCATTCTTGGAAAAGTTGGAATGGTGATGAAAGTGTATGGTGATGGTGATTTGCGAGTATTGGTAGATGGCCAAACATGGACTTTGAACCCTTTGGTTGTACATCCTTTGAGTGAAGGCCCTGGTGGTGAAAACCAAGGTGATGTAACTCCCAGCCAACCAACACACTCTGCTAATATGTCTGCCCTCCTCTCCAACATGATGGAAGAACAATTGGACTTATCTACTACTCCAAATATTCATGTTATCGTTAGAGATGCAGCCCAAGGACATCTTAACATTGTAAGGGACTTCTTCACCCAAAATCCAGATAAAATAGATGCTAAATCTGCTAGCAAAACTTGTCTGCAAGTTGCTAGTCATCAGGGTCACATTGCTATTGTCAAGGCATTGATTGCTGCTGGGGCGAATGTGAAAATAACTGATGATGAAGGTGATACTCCATTACATTATGCAGCATTTGGAAATCAAAATGCTGTTATGGAAGTCTTGCTTGAAGCTGGTGCAGATGTTAATGCAGTGAACATCAATCGGTGCACTGCATTACACATTGCTGTCTCTAAGAAACATGTCAACTGCGTTGAAACTATTTTTAAGTATAGGCCTAATGTCAACATTCAAGATAACTATGGTGATACTGCACTTCATGATGCCATAGGTAACTATTGCTCCGAAGCTATTCAACTGATTACTGAATGCCCTACAGTTGATTTGGACACGAGAAATAAAAGAGGATTCAATGCCTTACATCATGCTGCTCTAAAAGGTAACACTTTCGCAACTGAACGTTTGATAGCTGTTAATCGACAACTGACGGATATAAAGAAGAATGATGGTTTTAGCGCACTCCACCTTGCTGCATTGAATGGCCACAAAACTGTGGCTGAAGTTCTAGTCAATTTGGGAAAAGCAAGTATAGATTTAGCGAACAATCGAAAACAAACGCCTCTAATGTTGGCTGTGTCACAAGGTCATGCTGGAGTGATTGAACTACTTGTGGAAAATGGTGCCAGCTTGGAAGCAGCTGATGAGGATGGTGACACCGCTTTACATATGGCGTTGCTTAAAGCAAACACTGTTTCTACTGAGTTGGATGCCGCAAATTCCCCTGAGATCTATCGTATTCATGAGGAGATGAAGAGGAGGAAGTACCTGATGCCTCAATCGCCTGCCAGAACTGCCAAAGAAGAGGAAGAAAACAACAAGGACAAGGGTTTAAAGGGTGAGATGCTTGCTATCGCCGCCTATCTAGTTCAAGAAGGTGCTGATCTGTTGTTGCGAAACAACAAAGGGGAGTCCTGTGCCTCCATTGCTGGTGAAGAACGTGCTGAACGACTTAGATCATTCATAATCTCGGAGCAAGAAAGGGCTAAGCGAAGAGCCCACAGGCTTGCTGCCGAGTGTCTTGTTTGCTCAGAAATGTCTTCGGAAAATGTCCTCCTGGAGCCCTGTGGTCACAGAGTTGCATGTGAGGATTGTTCATCCCGAATGAAAAAATGTCTCACCTGCCAGGAACTCATATCCAAACGGATAGGGAAAAATGGTAAAACCATAGCCTATAAACCTCGAAGGCCGTCAGCTGAGGCTCTTCTTTATCTTGAAACCAAGATCGCTGAAATAGAAGAAGTTCACTGCTGCGGAATTTGTATGGAACGCCGCCGTAACGTTGTCTTCCTTTGTGGTCACTCCGCTTGTGACAAATGTTCAGCTGAG
The DNA here is from genome assembly GCA_030762985.1 of Adelphocoris suturalis. Classification (NCBI taxonomy): domain Eukaryota; kingdom Metazoa; phylum Arthropoda; class Insecta; order Hemiptera; family Miridae; genus Adelphocoris; species Adelphocoris suturalis. The sequence continues at coordinate 59,705,183 of CM061042.1, read as the reverse complement.
CTAACAGTCTGTCATATGTGCAGAATGGCCATTGCCAATAAAATTCATCTCTACGTTTGAAATAATATTTTTTCTTGGCTTCTTACTATGAGGAATGCGTGCTTAAGTTAATTTTATCTTCGTTCCCCATAATTTCCTTACATAATTGGTAGGTAACAAATTTATTGCTGCAGCCCTTTTTTATGACCAAGCTGTATTAATAGAAGCATAATGCTTCCATTATAATACCACTTCGAAGGTTAAACCATTCTCGCTTAAATAACTCCCTACCTTAAGTACCTACAGCATTGTTACCTGGAGCTATATGTTAACGGGTGTGTCAATACATCACTAAACATGAAATCTTTTAGCCTTGAATTATAATGTGTTGTATTAGTGCAATCCACTTTCTATTTTCTAACCTTATTTTCGCGTTGATACCCATGGTCAATTTTCATAAAACTATATTGTAAAATAAGAATGCGTAGAAACTTAGTAAGTTGTGTGAACGTGTTGGAAATGTTTTATCATAATATGGATAGTTGTATTTTATTTAATAAATTCTGGAAAAATAATTTCATTATTTTTTTTCATCCAACCTCTTCCTCCTCCGTTTGAATGAACATCTTTTTTTTTTGTGGTTAAAATACCCAGGTTACAATTCTCAACACATTCTAGTGATTTTTATTTGGTTCCATTCCAATTTTAGTCAACCAATTTTAGTCATTTGTTCAACAAACCTTGAGAATTTCAGATTTGCTGCCGTGGAGGGGATAATTACCGATTCTTTCAAGCGCTGCCCAAGCTACAAATCTCTGATGGCTGTATAGATCCGATGGTCTTCACTGTTGAGTGGGACATGTAGAATGATTAGAAACAGTGGATCACAAAGGGTGATTTGAAATGTGTATGGGATGTCTTCGCGCTCTCTCTGGGATGTATAGATGCGATGGGATATACAGTCCATCCCAAGTTCGTAGGAAAACCCCCGTTGAAATCCGATGTGTGTAGGGGATGTTGCTCGCTAGGGGTGGGTTTTCTCGCTCGCTCGGTGTGGGATGTATAGATGTGACTGGATATAGTCCCCATACCATCGAGACCTACAGCCCATGGTTCGGGTGGGGGTGAAAATTGCTTACAATTCCTTTCTATAGAAAATCCCAAGGGAACGGCAAAAAAATAAATAAAAGTAATAATAATGATATAATAAATCTTATAAAAGGGGCAAAACGAAAATAATAATTTGCTGCGTTTTCTATGTGGGACCACGAAAAGTTTATTAGCATTATTAAATGAAGGTTAATTAATAAAAATAGGCCACTGATCTGTGTGGAAGGGCTATCCAATATAGATCATGTGGAACCACAAAAAGTTTAAAGAACATTTCAGTGCTAACAGAACTTTCTGATGTTAAATTTTTGTTCTTCTACTAATTCTATACATCCATGTTTCAATATGTGAGGAAGTTATACTGCTCACCAAACTTGGCAGACGTTGGCGAACTTGAAATGACTTTCAAACAACTTAAATCTTATAAAACTATGAGGGATCCACGAAAAGTTTATTATTTTTAATAATGATAGGCCATTATTTTGTGCGTAGAAGAGCTATCCTTTTCCCTGTATATTTTTTTGTTGGAAGTGTCTTTCAAATGGGAGACCTTCGGCGATCAAGAGGTTCGAATACAAAGTTCAGAGTATACCTACGTTTCGACAGAATAGGAAGAGTGCTGGCTCGAAAACCAACGTTTTCCTCTACATTTTCGTTCATCACAATCAGAAAACACAATGTCATGCCTCGAATGGGACCAAATCGGAACTCCAACGAACATTTTAGGACTAACCTGAGCAAAAACCCTCAAAATTGACTGGGTCTAAAGTGGAAAAAACCATAGCGGGGAATGCATTTTTTCATCATTTCCCACATAATGTCGCTGATTGCTCAGGTAAGACATTATTTTTCGGCAGTTTTGACGGCACCATCGTGTTCCGACAGGGGGCCAGAAACGTAACTTTGCCACTGACATACGAAGTGCTCTCGATCAAATTTTAATGTGGCAGCAGATGGAAGATCAAGCGCTCGGCCAAAAAACGTGCATTAAAAGGGGCTACCACCCCCCTTCCGCCCTCCAGTCCATGGTTTGGGTGGGAGTAGAAAATTTAAAAATCGCTTATTCCTCCTTTCGGAGAAATCCAAGAAGATCCCCCCACTCTTGGCTGTGCATAGCTCGGATGGATGGATAGATGGAGTTTCATTCGTATAAATAATAGATATTGATATACTAAGGTTTCCATCATTGAGTTTTTTCTACTTCATATTTTTTTAATTAAAAAGTCACGTAATCTCTCTAATTAAAGATGTTGGAAAATAACCTTCTAGCATGCATTTTCATTAGTTATGATAATTGACAAATGGGTGAAGGGCAAATTTCATGAAACTGGTATGATCCCACTATGATTTTAGTGCTGGAATGAATCTTTTTCCTCGGTCATCCTACATCATCTAGGCTGTAAGCACACTCATTCTAAACCCTTGTAAAAATATGTGAAACGTCAAATTTGTCATGTTGAACATGAAATATTGAAGTCCCGGGGGTGAATCCAGTTCTGATTTACAATACTCAACTTTGAAAACTTGGCCAAATGCTTGCATACGAGTCTGCAACACATTGGGACATTTTCATGTGTGTAGAGCCACTCAGCTGATCTGGGATCGGTCAGTTGTGTTCAGAAGTCCCTCAAGGGCCCACATACCAAATCTCAAAATCGTGGGATCATTAGGGAAAAAACTGGACGAATGGTTAACGTCATTTCTGATGGTCATAATCATCGTTGTGGCCACTTGGGACAATTAATTTTCGTGACGATTTTTGACATTTTCATGTCTTTCATATGGCACATAACAAAAAAATCGTCACGAAAAAAATTGTCCCAAGTGGCCACAACGATGATTATGACCATCAGAAATGACGTTGACCATTCATAGGTAAACACATGAAAATGTCCCAATGCGTTGCAGACTCGTATGCAAGCGTTTTTTGTTATGTGCCATATGAAAGACATGAAAATGTCAAAAACATAAATAGAGGGAAAAAATCCTTTTAGTCCAGTTTTGGATACTTCCATGATTGTTTATATAGTTACCAAGTTTTTAAAAACATTATGGTGTTACTGTACAGCGGTATAAACTTTGAAACCAGAAAAACATTCATTACCATGGGTCTATTTACTTAACCCACAGTCTAGCATTTTAGGAATTACGGACTTTTATGCCGTTTTGTAGAGGCACCAATGGCATATCAGGCTGCCACATTTTTCGGAACAGTTTTTGCGGTGATCAAGAGCAGTAGGTCGGGGAGTATTTTTATTCATGTCAGTCAGTACCATACTAAAATGTTTCTGTGATTGTGGTTTACATTTAAAATCTCATTTTTGTATTTCTTATAGCAGTTTTTATGCTGATAACAAGGACGATTTACTTTATTTAGTTGGCTTAAGCAACTGATCGATAATAGGGTTAGAAGTTCATGAATTCACTCCCATGGTCAATGCCAGTCAGTTCCATGGGTGAATCATTCACATGGGATGGAACATCTTTAGTAAAGCAGCCAAAACTGTTTATCAAAACTGCACTTTATAATCTTTATCTTTTCATTCGCTTTAATAAATCATCACAAATGCTTCTTTGAATTGTTTGGTTGAAAAAAAAATTGCTCACAACTGCTCACATTGCATTTGCTCACATATCTTAGGACGTGTTGGCTAGGCATTTAGATAACAGTTACCTACCTGTTTCTCGTATATATATTTGAATCTTTTTAAGACAATCACATGGCAACACTGTCTGTACCATGGATGTATCAAATTCAAATTTCGCAATTTAGGCTTGAAAATGAGTATTGACCTCTAAAAACTATTTATCACTAATAGTTTTCACCTGAAGAACGAATACATACTTGAAAAAATAAGTTTTGAGCCCTCGCATTTTTCTGAAAACTGGAAGCTGAAAATAGCCCTTCTTCTGAGAATCACTCTAATGCGTTAGCAGAATTTCGCTACATGCATAATTAGCGGCGGAAATAGTCGAAGAACAAAAATAGCCAAAGTGAAAAGTGGGAGTTCTTGGTAGATGTTTGATAACTGACCATGCATATGGTTGCCTAGCAACACTTCCCGCCCCCTTGACACATTGCAAAACCCATGATGTAGAACACCCTCCAATGTGAAAACTAGCTTCCTCAAAGTATGTGAGTTCCATAGGAAATCCACGTCAATAAAATGAGCCGCAAAAATTAATATAAACGTGAAAGTGAAACCAAATTGTAGATAGATTTTTGTAGCTCAAGACGTCATTCTTATTGTATAGAAACTGGTGAAAATGGCATCAAAAGAGAATTCTTATTTTCTATTATATTTATTATAAACGCAAGTGAATAACTGTTTGGGAAAATTGTATAATCGATAAAGTGCAAAATTTTGGATGGACCCACCAAATTGTTACAGTTAACATGGTTTTAATAATCACAATAAATAAATATATATTGGTAATGAAGTCATCATTTCTTTCAACCACCGCAGAATTTTCATGCAAATCGGTTACAAAATCGCGTTGCATACCGTTTTGTAATGCTTTTAACCAACAGCTAATCGTTTTCCACCTTTAGTCATTCTAATTAAAATCTAGATTGGAAAATCGAAGAATTTGAAGGAGCAATGGAAATGAACCATTTTAGTGTGGTACACTAATTATATTTGCATATATAATATACAAATATATAAATAATCACAATTCATAATTTGATTCCTAATAACAGGAAGTGATGAAACCACATCGTTCACGTCAATAAATAATATTGTGCTATAAATTTCTCGTTTTTTCAATACTATGAAACTATCCCTACAACATAGGAATCCAAATGGCATACAAAATATGTGGCTAGTCGTTGCCGATAGGGAGTTGAAAAATAATAGCACACGCAGTTTATATATACAAAATGAAGAGAGGGACAAGAACCGATATGAAAACGCACTTAATATGAGGTTAGAAAGATAACAGTCTTCCACAATACAGCAAACCAAAAACTCATTGATCAAAAAGAACGAATCAGAAACGTGATTATAAATTGTCAGTAGTCGCACTTTTTGAGAATGAAAGAGGTTATACGGTTCAAGGTGCACAGGATTAATGAGGTAATCCGCATAGTTTGAGCATGGATTACGCTGGTGTTCCCAGCAGAAATACTCCTGGTACTGTTGCAAGGAGAGAACACATTACACTCCAGTCGTTGATGTTGTAGACTTGGGAAGATCACAGCTTGAACCAGTTGGACGGCACATTGGTTGAATCAATAACCACGCAGACCATTGTAGACGTTATTCACAGACTTTTGCTTCAGAAGGTCTCGTAAACCTGCAAGAAGTAACATGAGCCACATTTAATTTTGCGATTTGAATTTCCCAATAAAGAGTGGATTTCATTTGAAAACTGTTGTAAGGGTATTTGTGTCAAAAGCCTCACAACAAATTATTGGAATAATTTCTAGCCATTCGGCATATTTATGGCAAAAAGAAGAGAAAAATACGAGAAGCTTTTCACTACTTTATTGACTTATATCTCATTTACATGTGGGGAGGGGCTACTAATGTTATTTTGACCAAAACCGTAAACATTTATAACAAAATTGGGATAAAAAAAATAAATGTCCATTATGGGCGGAACCGGCTGAACCACCACCTAAATGAAAGAAAACATTTCAAAGAACGGCTAATTCCTTTGCCATGACACGCCTCTAGGTTCATTAAAGATTAGGATGGCTTCCAAAGCTTTCTCCACCCCCCTTACCAAAAATGTGGTGACACAGATTAGTAAAGGGCCTTTCAAAGAACTAGGACATCTCTTACGCATAATCCAACCAGTTGGAGCTGTAGACATTTCGAGTTCCTTATTTATTTTCTTCGCCAAGTACCAAACTTATTGAGTTGTAGTATTGTGATTATTGTTTGTTACTGATGATGGCTTAAAGGTGTAAAACGATTTATTAACAGTGTAACTCTTTATTTTTCGTGGAAATAGACAACGTTTTTCTCTAAATTCCGTTTTGAATAATGTGAATGTTCGACTTCATTGTTGTGCACTGTGGGTTTGCAAAGCTAAAATTTTCTTATAAAAATTAAACTATTGCAACAGATTCAACATTTATGTTCAAACATTTTTGAAAAGTTTAGCCATAGAAGTCAAGTTTTGGGAGCCCCCTTTATTTCACCACTTTTATACATCAGAAAGTATTTAACAGATTTACTAATACGGAATTACAGTTTTCTGTGAAAAAAACCGTAGGACATATCGAATCCACAAAACCTACAAATATGTAGTGTAGCTACTCCTGGTTTTTGCCAGACTCACTTTTCTTGTCATCTTCCGAGAAATCACTCTTAGGAAACTCAACGTCGAAGGTTATGTACATGATGCCATGGAGGTTGTTGTTGTCATAACTGGGCATCCCCTCTCCTTTCTTCCTAATCCTCGCTCCTGGCCAAGTCACCTTTTCTCTCGTTATCTTCACCTGAAAAATACATAAGCTATTCATAAATTCTTGACTCGGAACTTCAGTGATGGCCTTCACGTTATAAAAAAAAATGTGTAGTACCTACATTATGGTCGTTTTTCGAAAAATGATTAATCTATTGCTTTTTAATGTAATGACATTTTTATGATAGATACCTGGCAAATAATTTAGATAAAAGTAATTAAATCTAGAGATGTCACAGTTAACCTAACAAAGCAACCAGCTAGTGGTGTTATTATCAGAAGTAGTTTGAACGATCTATATAGATTCCCTGTGTTGAGACATTGTATACAGCAAGTAAAAAGCCCTGTGGTTTCCCACAGGTCTTTAGAGCTTTACGAAACATTGGTGGCTAATTATATGACAAGGAGTCGTCCTGACTAATACCATGTACAAAGTCAAGTTATGTATTAAACCAGGAGTTTATGTTTCATTGGATTCCTTCCAGGAAAACAAATGCCTGATAAGAACTATTAAATTGAAACAGCTCCATCACTGTTCGAGCACTGTCCAAAATCGTACTAGAGGTTGGCCCTCAAACGGAAAGGTCTATTTATCATGTACATACCTTTTGGAGGAGTCCGTCTAACTAGCAAGATGAGTACCAGAGGCTGTTTTGACCGACAGATACAATGTTGAGACATTGTATACAGCAAGTAAAAAGCCCTGTGGTTTCCCACAGGTCTTTAGAGCTTTACGAAACATTGGTGGCTAATTATATGACAAGGAGTCGTCCTGACTAATACCATGTACAATGTCAAGTTATGTATTAAACCAGGAGTTTATGTTTCATTGGATTCCTTCCAGGAAAACAAATGCCTAGTTAACTATTAAATTGAAACAGCTCCATCACTGTTCGAGCACTGTCCAAAATCGTACTAGAGGTTGGCCCTCAAACGGAAAGGTCTATTTATCATGTACATACCTTTTGGAGGAGTCCGTCTAACTAGCAAGATGAGTACCAGAGGCTGTTTTGACCGACAGATCAACTTACTTCCAATGGGTGATTTCCAACTGCCTCCCTGCTCGAGGTTTTTTTCCCCGAATGCCACCTGCCCCTTGTCAGGCATTGGCAACTGCCACCCAAGCCCTAGCTGGCCTATACAAGTGCTATCCCATTCGTTGACAAATGCCACCCCAAACAGTAAAATATAGAAATACAAGAAAACACTTTATTGGAATTAATAAATTAATACGTAAATAATTGTTGCGAGCGTCAAAAACTACTAAGAAATCAATAACAATAAAATCTTATTGCATTATCCACATCAAGACGAGACGTTTTTGTGGGTATCGGTTGTCCCCCTCTTACTACTGGTGGAGGGGCAGTTGGAGCTCCCCTTGTCTCATACAGTGGCACTCATCCCTGCGAAAGTGGTGTTCGATCGGACGGGAGTCAGTCGGGCATCGCTCATTCCAACACCTTTTTTTTCCCCTCCTCACCTCCAAGACCTTTCACTTCTTCCTTTCCTCTGCCTCGCACCTCACCACCACCCCTCCTTCCATTACCCTTCACAGACCCCTCTATACAAAACAACAGACTTTAGTACTGATGATAATGTCCTTACATCAAAAGCGCTGGCCCCCCCGGTACTCGACTTGCTAGTGACAATGGGATCCTTCGAAATGTATGTAAATGATAATTTTAATATTACCAGCAATGGAAATAACTCCTTAGATTTAATACCAGAAAACAGCTAATTATCATTAAGGTTACATTGATGTAGGTTGAACAGCTACCTCTCAAGTAGATGGTTCCTGCAATTTCAAGCAGTTGGTTCAAATTGTCATTCCTGGAACGAAGCTACTGTTTATCTAACCCTAATGAATACTATCTCCATGAATGATACCTTTCGACCATCGAGGTGGTCGATATCCAGAGTGAAGCCAGTAAGAGCGTCTTGGAGGGAAATGGTGACGTTAGTGTAGAGGTCATCTCCCTTCCTCTCGAACCTCGGGTGCGGCTGTGTCTTTATTCTGAGGATAAGGTCTCCCGCATCCCCATCCAGGTGGGGCTCTCCCTCTGCAATAAATTTAATCTCCTGGCCATCGACCATCCCTTGCTCAATTTCAACTTCCAGCAGCCTCTCTTCCATAACCATCCTGCAAATTTCCAACCACAAGTTTCAAGATACATGAATAAACTAATGAATAAAATATCGAGTGATCTGTATTAGAACACAGTACAATCCCTAAAACATTCTTGGAGGAACAACAATCGGTTTAACGGCCAAGCTGCGCTTGCCTCTTAGGACCTGTTTTGACTGGTTTAGAGTATGCTGAGAAGAGAACTTTTAGGGTATCGACATAATGCTACCAACGACATGCAAGAATTTACAGCACAAGTCTTATTCAAACAGGGGTTACTAATTTGTTTGGAAAGATTTGAATGAGCTTATTACGTGGGCTTTACTGCATCTATATATACTCATGTATATATATATATATATATATATATATATATATATATATATATATATATATATATATATATATATATATATATGAGGAGCTCATTTGTTGACCAGAGGCTACTCAAAAGTTACTTAGTCTGAAGGCTACACTATTCAACAGTACTATCTTATTGCCAAATTCTATCACTTCAACCATTTGTACGATCTCAATAACGAGTCTCTTTCTTCACCAATATGTTACAATTGATATATATATATACGAACTATCAATCAATTTGTTGCTATACCGCCAGTCATCAGTGGAAGAAATTGCTGTATCAGTATAGCTCAAGCAGACACAAGAGCACGTCATCTTTGCTACACAGAAAAGATAAATAGCCGTGAAAAGTTGCTTCAGGAATTACGGTCTCTGTCATTTAAGAGACCATGCCAAGAAGAGTCGCAAAACTATGAAAGCCCTCATTCCCGCTGTGGGAAATGTCGAAGATCTGGACACAAAACCTCAGAGTGCCGACATCATCATCCTTGACCTATATAACCAAAAGGGGCATATTGCTCCAAACTGCCCAAAGAAGAAGATGTCAGACAAGCGTGGACCAGGAGACACAGCAGCCAGAGGTCCCAGCCAGTCGAGAAGCAGGTTGGCCTATGCATTGCTAACCCAGAAGGCACATTAACCCACCAAGGTGATGTATTCAAGTATTGTTTTGATTCTGATTCCATAAACACCACAAAAAATGAAATATTTTCTGTATCCTTGGGTGATCTCTGCTCTTTGGAGCAGTGCACTGAGGATGAAGTCGTGTTGTTCAGTGAGGTGTTAGGTGGTCATAGTGACAATATCCCTTCACTTGATTTTCACCCATCTTGTGTTGTCCCAGCTTTAGGATCTTGCCAAGTCTTGCCAGTTAGCACTCAACGTTTCGAATCAGTTCACACTGACCTTCCTGTTAGTCAAAGGGGGGATCTCATCAAAATTTTGACTAATTATTCCCAATATTTTATTGATGGAATACCTACCACTCGTGTGACGACAGGAACATTCAAAATTCGCCTTCTTGACCCTTCCAAAATTGTCCACCGTCGACCATACAAACTTAGTCCTGTACATCGTGAACTGGTGCGAGAGCGCATCAAAGAACTTGAAGATGCCAAAGTAATTCGCCCCAGTTCTTCTCCATATGCAAGCCCAATACTTCTTGTTCCTAAAAAGACAGGTGGTTATCGAATGGCCGTTGATTTTAGGGCTCTCAATGCAAATACAGTCCCAGATAGATACCCTTTGCCATTGATAACTGATCAAATAGCGCGTTTACACGGTGCCCGATGGTTTTCTATTCTTGATGCTGCTAGTGGATTCATTGTGTGACGACACGATAGCATGCATACGCCATCTATCATCGTTAGCCACGAATCAACCAACTCGTGGTAAATTCCTCTCAAGGTACTAAGTAATTAAAACTCCTGTAGAATCTTTGGAGCAATAATTACAGTCTTTGAATAAACCATCAAAGCAGTGTCCTTTAAATCTGTGTACCTATTTTTCTCCTTATTCCCTTATATTGAGAAGTAAAAAAATCCTTTTTGAAGTAAAGAAGTAAGAAGTAAAAAAGAAGTTGAAAAAATCCTTTTTGAAGACTATTTCAGGACAAAAAGTAGTACAACAGGCATTCAGTCTGTTACAATTGATATATATATATACACTATGCATGTATGCACTATATATGTATATATATATATGCCAACAAATTGCTTCTAAGCTTCTGTGGCTGCCGTACGTAAAGTACAGTTGTAAGCCCATGACTAGATCAGGTGATTTTGTACCATTTTATCCTAGGTAAGATAGATTTTGTGCAATAAAAATGAATAAGTAAATAAATGGATTCATTCAAAAGGGCAAAAAGAACATGCTCGGGAGTTTAACCGGTTCACCGGTTTAACCGGTACACTTCGATCTGAATAAGAGCAAATGTAAATTTTGAAGTACTTACTTTACATTAGGGCACTCATCACAGACAGTCTGTTGTATCATCTGGAATCGACCAGGACCAAGTTGCCGAGTCTGCATTTCTTGGCGACAATTGCACTTTCTAGTGCCAGAAGCTGGTTTCATGACTGGTTTCTTTCTCGTGATCTACAAGTATGAGGAAATTAAAAGTAATAATGAGAATTTATCGATGATAAATTTAGAAATAATCAAGCAATTATGAAACAGACATTTCAATCTATAACTATACAAATCAAATTATTTGTTTGTACTTTATGCGCGACCACAATTATGAACCGATTTTGATGCTGTATTTTACTGCATGCTCTTTGAACACCAGAAAGAAAGATAGGCTATGTAGAAATATCTCAACTCACCCCCTTTCAGCTTTAAAATCACCATTTTATTGAAAACCTGCGTTTGCTTCTTGCCTCATTTTAAATGCTTCACTTCAACAATAACTGATTCACTTCGACAACTTCATTAGATAATCATCATGGGGGGTTTTAGATAACAAATTCAACGATACGAAAACATTTTAGTGGGTTGAGCCGAGCATTTTCTATTTGTAAAGACAGATCACCAAAAATTTATACTAAAAACGTCTTATTAGAGAGTTCCTCGAAATCCGTCTAAATATGGCGTGCGGTAATGAGAAACTTTACCGCACCTTTAAGTCACATCAAGTCCTTAAGCGATAGTTGTAACGCTAAATCCATGGAAGGAGGAAATTATCCCTAGGAGGTTATTTGAGTCCATGGAAGGAGGTTATTTTAGACGATTACGTTTTTTCCAGATTGCGATCTTTTAACGTATCTGTACGGAAGGATGTGTCACCGTAACTCATTGCGTCAGAGTTATGGCGCCGGATCGTCAGTACCACACGACGTATTGTGTTTTACCGAACTACTAGGAACTCTCTATTAACTGCAGCAATCTTGGTCGGGAAGAGTTTTGATGTAGCTAAGGTTATATAGAGGTTGAAGAAACTGGGACACTTTTACCAGTACCAATCGCTTAAAAAAAAGACCTATTCCTAAAAAATGTTAAAAAAAAAAAAAATAAATAAATAAATGGGAGTTTAATATCCCCTCCTGCTCACCCAAGGGAGTTGAAATTTGATCGGGTGACCCTCTGGGACATCAAGGGACGAATAAAATCATGGGTTCTTTCCTGATCAGCTGAGTGAGCTAAATTCTCTCCTTTTCACCCTAGGAATGTGATATTTTTATAGCCTCTCCAGGACATTATGAGACGAATGCAATGACGAGTTCCAACCAGATCAGCTGATGTCTGAATTCTCTCCTATCCACCCCGCATACAAACTAACTCCAAACCGCCATTGGCCTCCTCAATAAAGAAAATATCTTTGCCTAAGTTCAGTGTTCAATTATCCTGGTGGATTCGGTTTGTCTAGCATTTCATGTCATTGTCTTCCGTTTGTAGTGTAAACAGTTAATTTGTATACCAACTAACAAATCTTTTTAAAAATGCTTACACATAACTGAAAATATCCCAAAATCGAGAAGGGTCATTCCTTCTCCAATGGAAAACGGATAACAGCAAACACCTTGCACTTTACAGAATTTTGGATTAACGTATCTGAAACGCTCACCAAAACCTGAGTTTTCGTACTAGCGAGTTGGATGACCTCTCAATCTCTTCAGGAGATCACCCCACAAGCAAAATAAGGAAGAAACCGATTTCCCTGCCTCGTGAGAGCACAAGTAATTTCGCTTTCGGAACTACCCTCGTAGCTGAATTATATGTCTCCTATGCATCTGTACATTTTCTTGTAAATTTATTAAGACCTCAGAAACCCGTTTCCCCATATCCATATTTGGTCACTTCTATAACTCTCCAATACTTACTGGAGTACACATATCTTCATATGGAGAGATCAGAAATGGACCTTATCAGGCAAAGACTTAAGCCATTGGTCCTCCTGATTAGGTCGAGCTCCCACAAGTGAATTTAATTGACACAAACCTACCCAATAATTTTTCCAAAAACCTATTGAATATAAATATACAAAACAAAATAATTTATTCTAGGTAACTATCGTTCAACAATCAGGCTGATTTACACCACCTTATATTTTCGGACAATTCTAAAATGTTGATGTTGTCACTGTTGTTCTTTAGTCACTGGGTTAGATGTACGGTTTCTTTCGTTTAGATTTTTTATAATAAATATATATTAACTCACCTCAACAAAGTTGCCATTGTACAGTTCTTCGAGTGACACAAAGAGGTCCATCACAACGTTTCCTCCTTTAGGAGTTTCTCTACCTCTACCACCACCGCCACCACCTTCAAAATGGAACCTGAAAGAGCAGAACGTAAATAAATAGTAGTATAAATAATTAAAATAATAAATAAATAGTAGGTCTCCGCCAATCGTCCAATGGCATACAGACATTCCAAAATTCACATTTACATCCAGAAGATTTTGTAAAATGTCACCAACCATTAAGTGCAGTCACCTTCTCACTTCCTAAAAAGACCGATTTCCGCACCCCTCCTTCCACTAATTTCAGTAATTTTTGTTTTATTTAGTTTGCCATGATCTGAATTTTACATTCAAATAGAGGTTTACAATCAAGTTAATTACACGAGTCAGTACTTGTCAAGGAAGAAATACCTTCGTTTTACAGTTTGGTGCAGTAGTAATCAAAATTTCGTTAAACCGAATTACCATTAATTTGAATTAACCATTAATTTGTTGGTCAAGATTTCCTCTACAAAACAATCAAGCGAATAGAATCAGCAGTTCGAAAAAAGGGTCAGTAGGTAAGTGTGAAAGAATGTGAAATTACAGGAGAGCAGATAACCCTAAAGCAATCCCTTTTCTCCAGCCTTTTCGATGCTACGCCCGAATATATTCGGGGCGGAAGTGTCTTACATGCCATGCTATTCCCGAGAATACTCGGGTTACTGGAGACTGCTTTGGTGTGCTACTCACGAATATATTCATGCTCGCTCCCTCGACCAACCGGTTGCATTTATAAGTCTTTATTTCACCAGTACCCCTACGGGGAGCAGCACTGTTTGGATCCAATGATGTTTATGGACGATTGTTGCCATCTCATCTGCTTGATAACAGTTAGCACTTACCTGGCATTCACAAAAAAAGTGAACTCACGATGTTGCGCTGTGCTTACACTGAACAGGGACAATTGAATATTCTCGAAAATAGTGATGACGAAGATGTATTATTTCGTGATTTGTTTTAATGGTTCAACCGCGAATGGTTCTCCTTCGATGTTCCCTGTTTGCCGACGTCCCAATGATTCCAGCAGTGATTCTGATGATGAAGAGGAACCAAAAGCGGAACAGGTAAGGGACTATACATGGGATAATTCCGAACCAAATATTGTTTTTCACAATTTCATGGACAATAGAAGAGGGGTTCTGGCCAGCAACATCAATGATCAATCATCCAGATAGACCAAATTGCATGTTGCTCGTAAAAAAATATTTAGCACAGAGAACCTAAATGAGCGTAGAAGCATGCATTATAGCTGGCGCCAGCTGGCTCAGCCGGGTGTAGCAGTTAAAAGGCTAAAGGGGAATTATTCGTATAAAAGCTTTTTTTCTGTCCTTATATCTGTCTAAACGAAATGTGATTAAGTACGTTTTCCACATTTGTAGAGTATTCATGTGGTGCAGTACACTATTACCTATGGTTCTAGTCCAGCAGTTGTGTGAGAAAAAGAAAAAATTATTGGGCAGTCTAGTTCATTTATTTATTTTTATTTTTTCAGTTCTACTAAAGACAAAAAGTAACTTACTTTTACACAGAATTTTGAAAGATTTATTGAATGAACAACTTGCTCCCTAAATAACAATAAAATGTTTTTTTTTTTTTTCTTACGTTTGGGTGCCATAAACGGGAAACATTTTATATATTTGTAAAGATGGGTCAAAAATGAAATGACCGACGGTCACCCACAGCCACGAATTGGTACTGGGGGAGAAAGGGATAGTAATCGTGACTAGTAGGGCAGCTTTCATTTTATAATTACAAAACCAAGCACTTGGATTTCAAAGCTTTAAAATGGATATTACTTATCCAAGGATAAGTGTGCTTTTGTAAATAAATTTAAAAGTCACGGATGATAGGATCAGGCTAAATACAATTACTTAGACCAATCTGCAGGTTTACAAACATAAAATATAAATTTTACGAGTCTAAAATGATGCTAAAAAATCGTCAGTCTCAAGTGAGTTAATAAGAGGCGTTTGATTTCAAAAAACTAAAATAAATTACTGACAGATTAGTTTATGAAACCTACACTTTTAAAACCTTCTTTACTTTATAAATAAATTACATGTATGTATTATACATCAACTTTTTATGTTGATTTGAATTGTTTCGTTGATCTATTTTTTCTAATTTGCGGATAATCCGCAGGATTGACTTATTTGCAATCACTATGCGACCCAATAACAAGGATAAACTTTTTTTTTTTTTTAAATAATAAAATGACCTGGCAGAATCAAAAAAGTCTTCGTTTCATGTGATCTCCGGTAACCTCGATATCAATACACCTTTGTAGGTTTATCTAAAATAATAAATTAACTCATAGTTATTAGTTCTAAATAACCTCGAGAGATGAAGTATGGGGAACGTTTCAATTTCAAGAATTTATTAAAACGCCCAGTTCCTTATGAGTAACTTACAAATTAATATCTAAGAACATCTAAAAAAAAAACTGTCAACTCACCCAAAATCTCCGAAAAAGCTGGCGAAAGGATCAAAAGAACTGTCCATCATGCCATCTTTCTTCAGACACTCTTCCCCACATTTGTCATACTTTTCCCTTTTCTCAGGGTTGGAGAGAACTTCATAAGCGGCACTCAGGTCGGAGAACTTCTCCGATGCGTTGGGGTCATTCTTGTTCTTATCAGGATGCAACTCTTTGGCCAATGATCTGTACGCCTTTTTGATTTGATTAGTGTTGGCATTTCTTGGAACTCCTAAAATACTGTAGAAGTTGCGCCTGGAATATACAGAGTACATAAGAAAAGAAGTTTTCAACACAATATCAAGTAATCTATGGAAGAACTGAATCAAGATGATACCAACAGAAGTTGTCACCATTTATTATGGATTTCAAATAAATTTGTGTATATATATACACACTCAGGTGCAAAAAATTTGGCCCACTCTCTAAAATGGAAGATTTTATGAAGTTACGACAAATATCCTCTTGTTTTCGACGGGGTTACTGTCTGAACTCATTCAGAGGCATTGTTTGTTGTTTTTTAGCTAGACGGATGAAATTGTTTTGATCTCTCAATGATAGGGAATCGTTTCGAAACGTGATCGTGTTTTATTGCTTCATAATTTCACGTATCTTCCAAACTGCGATTATGTTGTTCATCTCTTCCACAGGTCCTCAGCTGAGGAGCGAGTGTTTTCCTGTACGTTAAGGGCAAAAAAAAAAAAAAAAAAAGCTGCTGCTGCTTCACAAGGTCGTAACTGACTTGAAAATGCAACGGGGGTGGATTTAGGTGTTTGGACACTTCGGAGACAGAGGTGGGATCGGCATTTGTCTGCCAGAAGACCCACCCGTGTTCCAAGTTTAACCCGATAGCACAGGATGTTGCACCTTCAGTTTGCTCGAAATCACAGTGCTTGGAAACTTGAAGAATGGAGGGATGTCATGTTCACCGATGAGTCTAGGTTCAGCCTGCGGGGCTCAGATGGTCGTGAAAGATTGGAGAAGGCCAGGAGAAAGGTTTGTTCCATCCACAATGACTGAAGGAGAGCCCGCTGTCTAAGCATTCGAGAGGCATATCTCAGTGACCTTCCATCATTAATGGAAGCTACAGCTTGCGCGACCATTTCCGGTGGGAAAGACATTTTTTTTTCTCTTAAAGTGATTATTTTGGATGGAATGCACTTAATGTACAGAAAAACACTCGCCCCTCGGCTGAGGACTACCGTGCAAGAGATGAACAACATAACCGCAGTTTGGAAGATAACATGAAAGTGGGACGCAATGAAACACGATCACGTCTAGACACGATTCCCTATGGTTGAGAGTTCAAAAAAATGTCATCCGCCTGGCTAAAAAACAACAAACAATGCCTCTGACTGAGTTCAGACAGTAACCCAGTCAAAAACAAGAGAATATTAGTCGCAAGTTCATAAAATCTTCCTTTTGGAGTGGGCCAAATTTTTTGCACCTGAGTGTATATATACATATATATATATATATATATATCTATATATATATATATATATATATATATATATATATATAGTGTGTGTGTGAAACTTTTGACTGGTATATATGTAATAGAGGTGGTTTTCTTGAGGTTCAGTCATAAGATTTTGTTTTGCCAAATTTTCGGTAAGGTTTAAAATAGCGCATATATTTGCAGCTTTCAGGGTTGTACAGGTTAAGTGTCTCCTAAATTATCACTTCAGAAACTTGGGGAACAGAACGTTTGACCCAACTAAACATCGAAGGGTGGACGCACTCGCCCAGATGAGATACGAACCGTCACAGAAGCTGCTCTGAAAAGGACAGCAAGAATAAAGCAACTGAACAAATGAGTGTACAGAACTATAACCACTTTTTCAAAGGTTATATTTTAGCAATATTGTTGCATAGCATGGGACGAGGAAAAAATCACAATTACCAAAATATTTCTATGGGCCTACTACTATTAGAAGCATTATCAGCATGGGTGTACTTTAAGCTGGCCTCCAATTTCAAAACGAGATTATTTCTTATTTCTTCTCCACTTCAAACCATAGTTTTAATAGTAAAGATATATTTGGAATGAGGAACTTGCACACTTTTTTTTTTTTTTTTTTACAGAAATTAAAAGTGGATGGAATTTAGAGGAAAATGGGGAAATTATTTTTTGTTGTGAGTTTCTATGATTTAGAGCCTGTCGAAACGCCCACAGCAGTTGACTCCACCCACTTTCTATTCATACGTCACGGTTTACTATTACTATGTGAACCTGCTGTTTGAAGGCATTCAATATTCCATTTCAAGTAAGTTTATTCGATTACTATAATAGGTACTACAGAATTTATAATTAACGATTAACATCTCAAATGACATCAGCTGATCAGTGTAGACCCATCTCGAAATATTTACAGAGCTGCCAGCCTGTTTCAGCAAAAATCTCACCGAATTCGTGGGAAAAAATCCCCAAAATCCCCCAGGATGAATCGGAAAATCTCCCAAATTTAAGGTGCCGATAAAAGCAATTTTGGACACAATGTTCATCACAGGGCTCTGAGAGCACTAAAAAATCCCCCACAGAAGGATAAATCCCCCGAGTTGGCAGTACTGGGTCGTTTTCCTGGTCCATCATGACAGTAGTGGCTTCCATGGTTTGACGACTCAACTACCACTAATAGCCCTCCAAATGATTTATCCTCAAAGATTCCTACCAAGGATAACTAGCCATTCAAAAGCGAAGAGCCAAGTTCTTTCGAGCCACGAGGATTGCTGGTTCGTTCATTTGAGAGAGATTGAAAAAAAATATGACAATGGTTTGTTCGTAGTTAACAAGGTTTCCATAGTGTAATGGATAAGACCACAGAATAAAGAAAGTGAGGACCCGGGATCACTCAGAGAAACTGCGGCATTTTGTCTTTTATTTTTTTGGGGGGTTAATACACATGTATACTCTGGCACCTGCACCAGGGTGGGTAAGGCCTGAAGTTTAGGAAGTGGTGCCCCCCCCCCCCCCCTTCTCTTTCGATTTGCTAGCCATTGGGGAAAGATGATTAGGTCTAGAGATAATAAGGGATGGATGGAGGCCTTAACTTCCCTAAACATCTTTTCCCAATGGCCAAGTTCCAAGAATCCAAAAAGACTTGACTATACTACTCATTACGAAAAAGTTATGAGAGCTGGTGATAATTAACCAGCCTGCGGAGACTGGGAGGACTTGGTTCGCTTTTGAACGTCTAGTCCAAGGGAACTCCTACCAACCGGGTAAGTGCCTCATGCTGACATCACGAAAAGTAGGGCACCACGTACTAATATTAGCATTGAAGGTGGGTTCACATCAATCAGGAATTGCGGAAATGCGCCTGCGGTTGGAAGTACCAGAGGGGAGTGCGAAATAGCGGCAGGCCGTTTACAACCATCCGTTTGTGTTATCATTGTTTGTGTCTTCAATTACCATTGCATTTCCCAAATTGAACTGTTCCTCCCGAATTTTTTCGTAACTACCTGTCACACATTTCACGGACATCAAAGCTCCATAACGGACGTTGAATAATAATATTATAGGTATTTCTACCCGAAAAAATTTGTAGGTTGGCGCATTTCAAATCATTTAAATGCATTGATGCATCATAAGAAGTACTTACATATACTTAACGTAGGTAATCTGTCCATTTCGTAAGGACAAGTAGGCGAATTTCTATACTTCCTCTTTGTTTTGCAAAATTGATATCTCTTCTCAAATACCTAATCATTCGAAAAGCAGAAAATAGGTAATCTATAATAAAAAAAGTCTCAAAACACAAATGGAATAGGTTCATTGGGAAGGTAGTTGTGAGATCGCAAAGTCGGTACCTACACCTAGGAATTTTTAACCCAACTCGGCCTCATCTGCATAAAGCCGTGTTTAATTTGAATTTTTTTATATGTTTATTAATGTTAATCTTTTACACAAGCGCTACATAAATATATTTTCAACAAATGAAATCAAAATTCTTAGATCTGATGAGGAAAGTCCGTCTCAAGACTGCTTGTCCGGCAAGATTCAACCAATTCTTCCGACTGGCACTAGCCCATCAGAAGGTTGAACGCATTTACGGAATGCCGCGTTTCCGCAATTCTCGGATGGATGTGAACCCACCTTGACCCTGCTCTTCATTCGCTTCTGAGTCCAATATGGTACGTACATAAAATTTGCGGAAGGTGAATCACCTTTCCTTTGTATGCCAACGACCATCTAGTTCGTAGGCTTGGTAAGCACGACACGTGGGTTTCGCTAGTATGTACCTCTTTTGAAACACTCATTAACAAGGTCATATATATGATAGTTTATGGTTCTTATAGCGCCCTCTACCTCGTCATTCTTCTTTACACGGGTGTTTTAGCGCTACCTCAACCTACTCAAACAAATGCGAGGTGTGTTCAAAATACATCTACCCGTCAATGAATCCACTCGCAAATAAAAATATAGAAGTTAGAGTTAAGGAGAATGTTCAGATGTGCCGGCTCATATGGCGAGAACCGAATGGAGAATTAATACTTGAATATAGGTAGGTACATTTAAGTAGGGGACAAGCAATAGCAATCCACTCAGCTTAGAAGAATAAAATACTCTCCATCATAGTCACGATATTATGCTAGTTATAACGGTTCAGTTCTATCTTTGCAACTATCCATATTTTGAAATCTGAAGAAGTTTACAGGTAAGTGAATCGACGTAAGCACCTTTGCAGGAGGGTTCCAAGAGATCAATAAATCAACGCGCATCAATTGTACTGAATAAAAACCACAATCGACGTGTGTGAAATATCCAATACACCCAGAAAGAACATTAATATTTTTTTATTTTTAGCAACTTTGATCCTTTGATCATTATTCAACAATTAATCTTGCGGAATCCGCATTTCAATGAGCTTGAAACTAGAGTCACCGCAAAAGAAACTCTAACAGTCGAAGGAAATATACTTACTCGGCGGCTGCCACCAATATGTAGAAGAATAGATTGACTAGCGATAACTTTAAAATATTTGGAGTCCACATTGCACTAACACTTACACACTAGACGGACCAAAATATTCAAAACATGGTCCAAAATGATTTTTATACAATTTTGTCAAACCGTGGTGCTCTTGGATTGGTCACCTAAGAAGTCACTGCCATTAGAATCATGATAAAGCTGATATCTGATAAAATTAACTCAAATATTACGCCACCACCACCACCTTTTTGAGAATAATGGAGATAGCCTTCTCTTCTTCCATGCGAAATAGTCCCTTCTTCCATGACCACCACCAGCATGGATCCTAAAAAGGCGGTCTTCTCAGTACTTGCATCCAAAGTTGTGTTCTTGGGCCAAAACTAAAACACACATTTTGAGATTTTTGTGTTGATGTACAACTTTGTTAACTAGTTTACTTTTCTAATCATTTCAAGAATCACTCATTTGTTATATATAACTTTGTTTCTTGGAGATCCTGCTACAGTTGAAAGGTTTTAACAATCATGTGGACGAACGATGGGGGTAAGATCTACCTGCTTTTCTTTACTATTGATGTACCTATTATGTTCACTACAATTATTACTTTGGGTACTTTTATTTAGAAAAATTGTATTCATTTACTTTTTATTGGCATTACGATTTACCGCTGTTGATTCATGAATTTCTAGTTGTTAGGACTTCTTCAATGCTTAGAGGCTCCACAGGTTCCCATACATGACCCCAACCAACGGCGAGGAGAGCTAAAACTCCTAAAACGATTGCTTACTAAACACGACATATTTGACACCTCCCAACCTCTGAGCAATGTAATACACTTCCGTTGCTCCCCAACGCAAGTGATTCGCAAAGAAACCGATAAAAGACGATTGCGTGGGAGAACATATCTGGCTCGATAGGGATGTGCATGTGATACATTTTGGTTAGGAGAGGGTAATCTCCACCCCAACAAATTTAGCTTGGATGTTCAATAGGGGTATGTCATACATTGAAAGTGTATTTGAATTACCATTGCCAACGTGTGTGTAATTTCGCACAATTGTAAGATATCTGAAACCGTTCTTTTGAATGCCTCACCACTTTTCGTGCGTTTTGACCTACATACATGATTTTTGTTCAAGCTCTTGTTCGGAACATGAAATTCACTGGGCGAGGTGGAGGCGAATCGGGGTTAGCTTTGATGAGCCCAGTATGTACGGACTGCACGAACGCCAGGGAGCAAGGAAGGATTGATGCTTCAGATCCGTGATGATATTAGGTTTGTTTGCTGTGGAGGTTTGCAGTGACTTGCAAACTGGTTAGAGACTGGTCAAGTGCGCGTGCGCACTTTCAAACCGGTTGGGGATTGCATACTATCCGTTTTATAATTGAATGTTTGAGCAAACCACTCGGAGGCGTGAAACAGTGGCGAAAACAAAGGCTAAAATTCGAATGATTTCATTGGCTGCTGTGTTTGGAATGGACGGGGCGAACATTGAAAGTGTTCAGTTGGAAAAAACTCTGACCGATTTGACGATCCACAACTTGTTGGAAACTAGTTTGTAAACCTCTGCAAACAGTCCATGACCGAGGGTGGGGGGCGCTCTAATGATTAAAGAACTCAGAATAAGCGGTACTTTCCTGTTATCTGGTACCTGCGAAAAAATGCTTTCCTGTTATTTGGTACCTGCCTTATTTATTATTGATGGATAATAATAAATATAACAGGAAAGAATAATAATAATAATTATAATATTATTATTATTATTAATAATATAATAATTATATAATTATATAATAATAATAATAATAATTATTATTATTATTATTATAGATAATAATAATTATAACAGGAAAGAATTTTTTCACAGGTACCAGATAACAGGAAAGAATTTTTTCGCAGGTACCAGATAACAGGAAAGTACCGAATAAGCTTCTGAAAGGCTTTATGAATGGAATTCAACTGAATACTGAACTACTAAATTGATGCATTGTGAAACTGAGGAAGTGTAAACAAAGTAACTTGTTAATTAGTTATTAGAACCTGACTTATGCTAGGTACCTACTAATTGAAGCGTGGAAGTTCTAAAGGGTCTAAGTCCTAAAAAATAGGAGACTCTTGTTTTTGCTTTTACAGGTTTATGTGCCAAGGCCAATGATATGAAACAGGTAAAAGTGCTATCGGAACCGGTTTATGGTTCCTACAGCAAATCGGCCCATGGTATATGTAACACATGTGGGGGACTTACATAGTTTCTGCTTTCTAAAATTTTGAATGTCAGTGACTGCTGCAGTGCAAACTACATTACACTATGAACTTGGTCTAAGTGTTCATCTAATCATAAGTTATCAGAGAAAAATGTTTTTCTTTAATTCAGTCATGTTCCTTTAATACTATTCATGTCTAAACATTTGAATCGGCTTGCTGAAGAAATTGGTAGAAGGTACTCAGACCCTTTTGCACTTCCACAACTCAATTATAATATGAAAATTAATCCTGTCCTCAGAAATGATCGTAGTCCTCAAGGTTGACAGGAGTCTTGGAAGTTCTAGAGCTACTTCTCAACGAAAATTCTTGTGTATTTGGTTTCATGTTTCTCTCGGAGCTATAGGACTTCGTGGTGACTGGTAGTAGGATCTCACAGGACTTCTTAGAATTCAATGTCATATGATGGATTTGCGTGTGGCTGATGAGAAGATGTAGAACTAGTGTGTAGCTATTTGAGGATTGACTTCTGGATAACTGATGTGTAGACGATAGACTAGGAGGTAGTTGAATCGATGAATTAGAATTGATTGTTTCTTTTCCGTTGTTAAGGTGCAGACTTCCTCCCTGTGGAGCTAGATGCCGAGTAGAAATGGTCGTTTCCTGGGTATCTGGGTAGCCTGTGCGAGCGTAGTTGTGGTGTTTCTATTAATCAAAGTCACCTCTCCAACCAATGGGTACAATGTGGACTGCCGGTTGTTGTGTGTGTGTACCATCATGTGCTAGGATAGTACTCAAGAGCTCTTTGGTCTGAGTGAATGAAGGCTGGGGCTCAAAATAAATTGAAGCTGTTGCAGGCAAGTGATAACAGTTCTGGCGCTCTTGTTCCGGCAGGCAAATGCTAAGGGGAATCGAGAATATTCATCCACTATTGTCAGCATGAATCGAATTTAATTTCTTGATTGTAGTGAACCTTTGAAGTCCAAGCTGAGACATTCGAAAGGTGCTGTGGCTTTTATGAGGTTCCCTTGGTACTTGAAGAATTGAGGTTTGACTTCAGCACAGATACAACAAGAGGATTTTTATCTGTCGAACATCATCCACTGAAAATATTGATACTAAACTACTTATGAACTCGTAAACGAGTTCCACTATCTGCTTTACAAGCAGATACCATGTTACATGGATATGTCTTTGATTGGGGATTTCATAACGGTTGTCCTCGAGAGTTGTAAAAAAATCCTTTAACTTTGTACTGTAGGCGACGAAATGTAGGATAAAGAATTTATTCTATTATTCTTGGAGACACAATAAGCATACTAAATGGTGGTGAAGTGGGTACAGTTTTGATAGTTTTCCACCTCTTCCAGCCACAATTTTCATAATTTTTTTGTGAACTTCATACTGAAGTAACTTAAACTATCAACCTTTCGAACCACGTTTGAGTTGTTGAAATTCATCAATTGCAAGCTCGAGGGTGGGGGGTTAAAGTCGTACTATCTTCTCCCACACTTTGGTGGTGAAGATGGTACACCGTCGTTTTACACCTCCAACCAGGTTGCAGAGGCTTCTGTACCAACTTCACCATCGTTTTTAACATCTACTTTCTTTCTACAAGTGGAGGGATGATGGAAAAATGGGACTAAAAAGGTCTAAGGTTGAATCGAACGCAAGAAAAAAAATTAAAAGGCCTTTATTTAGCAAAAAATGTGTTTAAAACAGATAAGGGGCTTTATTGAGCAAACAATTCGATCAAGTTAAAGGATTTTTGGGTAACTTCCCCAGGAACAACAAAACGGTATCTACGTATCTTCAAATGGTACGAATCAGTCTTTTCAACATACCTACTCGTAGTTAAGCAAAGAAAACGACTGTTACATCTTCACCTCCTAAAACTTAATTTTTTACATTTTTGGCTTCAGGAATTTTTCTTAAAGAGATAATTTGGATTTCTCGACGGATTTCCAATTCCAAATAGATGTGTAACCAAGGAAATACACTTAATTGGTGATCGCTGTTCAATTGTCGCAGCCCCAGGAGCAGTTTGGCAGAAAACACAGTTCACCTTGATTATCACGTTATCACTAATAGTGTTATCAGCGTCAAAGAGTACATGAGAAGAAGGTGCTCCACCGCTCAGATGCTGCTCCCTAGTGCCCTTGACACAAACCTGTCGGCCATTTTTGCTTGGGAACCCCCCTTTTCCCGCAAATGTCAATTTATTTGGAAAATCCGTCTTTGTACCATCTTCACCACCGGATCCCTCTTCACCACCATTTACGGTACTATATCTACTATTAAAGTTATTTCTCCAATACAGGCGCTATCATTTTCATGTTCATGATAGCCTGATTTTTCGTTAATAAATGAAATTATATCATTTATTGTTTTATTTGATAACGTTTCGTTCTCTTACTGAGGACATCTTCACATCTTGCTTTCTTGACATTGAGTTGACTTGGTGAGCCACTGTTTTATTTGACGAATCCGTTATATTCGGATGTTTATAAATTTTTCTTCAAGATTTGAAGATGTCCTCAGTAAGAGGACGAAACGTTATCAAATAAAACAATTAATGAAATAATTTCATTTATTTTCCCTGGGCCGCATCCCGACTAATTCCAACAAAACAAGGGTTTACTTATAGAAATGTTGAAAATAACTGTGGAGAGAAGCCACTACAATGAGTTGTTGTTCACAGTCGACTGTTGTCAAGAGTAGGTTAATGTTTCCTATGGAGTGGAGTGTTTCCTATGGCTTTTGCTTTACGTTAAGAATATTGTAACCGGCTTATTAAAATTGTTTATAGTCCAATCAACTTAGTTTAGGAATGTTGCCAGGTACGTAAGGAGGGGGAAATTGGTAGCTTTAGATGTGAACATTTATCACATAAATCAAGCGCTCTCCAACGAGTGGCGAACGATCTCTATGCGATGAAAACTACGGAAGTTCCATTCCCCTAGCAACGGATTGGTCGTACGTGAACATCATTAGAAATTGTGACGTATTTTTTGCGTCACGAAAATTTTTGGTTGACCCCCCAGAGCAAAGACATATCCATGTCAAAAGTCAATTTCTTACTTTTGACCCAGTGGTACATTCGAGTTACACTCTGATGGTTTAGAAAACTATGTAGTGACTTCAGTCTTTCAAGATCTCGTACCGAGATTAGGCAAAATCTAGAGAGTAGGTATGTCAGCTGCGTGGATGTTTTGCCCTGGGTGACGCACGATATCACAAGAATAGCAGGATAAGTCAAGCCTCCATTGAGTAGTTTCTCATTCTTCATTGCTGCGTTATGTTCTGAGTCAAACATAAATGAAGCAGAATGTTGGTTGGTTCCTAAAGTGTCAATAACACAGGGCGAGTTTACTAGCAGGATAGTTGGATAGTGTCAATAACACATGAAACATTCCGCTCGTCAACTCGCCAGTCCATTCTCAAAATATTTCTGTGACCCACTTTATGATTTTATTTCATTTTTGACTCCTTTTTATGCAGTTGAGCAAAAAGAACAACTCCCGTACAAACTAATTCGCCCGGCATTTGTATAACGAAAAGAAAACAACCCGTTCAAAAACTGCCTCACAAAAATCTATTCCCGATTCATTCGCATTCAATACTGGCCGCTTTTGTACCCTCTCACCGCTAGTTAAGCCTTGACATACGTCTAGTTTACTAGCCAACAAGCTCTCTAGCCAGTGAACTGCGTGTAAAGTAGCCGGGTCGTCAACTTTTCCCGCCGCCTGTCCACTAGTGATGATACGGGGTGAGTTTACTAGCAGCTAGTAAACTCGCCTCGTGTCATTGAGGCTTAAGCGGAAATGTCGATCGAGGAGAAAGTGCTTCCAGTAACGAACTGCCTCAACTATTGCATAAGCCTCCTTCTCCACAGAGGAATGGTGTCTTTCAGGATTTGAAAGGGTTCTTGAGAAGAACGCTACTTACTGGATGGCCCAGTTGAGGGAGAGTAGCTGCAATTATGGTTTCAGTTGTGAGAAAAAACTCATCCCCACAATTTGAGTTCTTGCTCTCAAGTATTTCGTGTTATTAACGAGATAAACCCAAAATAAATTGTGAAAACATAGGAAATTGATTTAGTGTTTAGTGTATTGAGTCTGGGATTTAAAAGGTACTCAAATTTCACTCAAGTTATTCGTGGCAATTCTAACAATATCAAGACACTACAAAATGCCAATTAACCTTGGGAATTCTATCACGGACTATTCACACTCAAGTGAACAACTTCGCTTAGCCAAACAAAAGTTGAAAGATTACTCAAAGATATTTATAAGTAATATCATTTTGATTTGATTTCAGGTTTTGACAATACCAACGATATGTTTAACAGCCCAGGTGGCGAAGGCGGCGGTGGCGCATCTTCCAAGGTACCTATTCAAATCTTCTAATTCGTTACCTTTGTTATGTCATTTTAGTCTTAGTACGTTCATACGCTAAATTAAATTTGGTATTCAATTTAGTTTATTAATTTATTTATCTTTTTTTCTACAAAAATTTGGTAAAAGAGGAGGAGTGATTCCAAATAGAAGTAAAACGTAATTGTTATCTAGATTTTTAGAGAACCCATTCCACATGGTAATCACCGAAGACATGGGGATCCATCATTTGACGCCGGCAAATATGATCCCAGAAAAATAGATAGTCGAGAAACTCGGAGACGGTAGGAAAGCTGGAATTGCCTCACATTGCGTCATGATAACGCATGAGTAGGTAATTTCAACAGATGCTAAACTCCTTTAAGCATTCACTACGTAGTGTTGGTAAAGTTATTCACCTGAAAATGAGCATTTGCTAGAGCCTGGGTTTTAGTTTTAGTTCGTATCTGGACCTTTTCCTTGACCCCTCGTGTTTTTAATAGCTAGCAACTGATCTAAGCAAATGCTGCCATCGGCCTACAGTTTCGCTTTGTCGTTCCTCCAACTCCAAATCAGATGAGACGGCTGATATTTGACTACAGGGACATGTTACGATCAAGGAAAACTTCCGCAGTTAAAGAGTTTTGATTACATTAGCCCTCCTAGCTCAACTCATTAGAGCGCTGTTTCTAAAGAGGATTTCATCTCAAAGAAATTAAGGACATGAGTTTCAACTCAGTCGAGTTACCAAATATTTTTGGGCCATGACATATTTTTTCCCCAATAAGAACAATACATGCCGGATTCTATTCCAATATCAGAAAAAAATCCAATGCTGGTTAAAAGTGAATGAAATCATACGAATCGAGATTCAAATTTCGGGCCTTAAATTCACTCGATCGTCTTCTCTTCAGTGTCTCTATTCTTCTGTTTTAACCCGTCCGGTACCAAGTAGGGTGACTCAGTCACCCCAGCGGTCCAAATTTTCTGAGTTTGATAACAATGCACGTCAGTATGGGCATAAGCTTTTTTGTATTTGCTCATTAACACTCAATTTGATGAAAAAAATAAGCTGCCATGCAGAAAAATTACTTTTAGGCGATTAAAACACGGAGTTGGGCCTGTGGGGTGACTCAGTCACCCCGCTCGGTACTGTGTGTAACAAAAAAAAAAGCAGCTAGGCAAAGTCTGTCTGTTTTCTCATTGCTGCACTCAATAGCTTCATCATTTGGAAGACAAAATATCCGGATTGGAATATTCAAAATTCGAGCAGGCAGGAACTTGCAAAACAACTTGCTCTCCCCAATATGAAGATGTGTTTAGATCAAAACCCTCACACAAACGTTCTAAACTGCATCAAGCTTTCTGCAGGGGCTTCACTGGAATCAGCTGACTCCGAAAACTCAGCTAGAGCAGCCTGTCGTCAACTCTGCCTGTGGCGGTGCGATGCAATTTTTGCAGCAGAAAAATTGATAAAAAATCAAAACTGAAGTGCTGTGTTTGCCACAAACGTGTCTGTACTAACCACAGAAGCAAACAAACCATTTTCAAGTGTCTTGAATGTGAAAATAAGAATGAGAGGAATTTAGGTTTTGGTTGAAAAAAATTTTTGGGGGACAGAATTTCGTAAATGTGCATTTTCATGTTGATTTTTCAAATTAGTGTTTTCAATGTAATGTTTTAAAGCTGTTTCATTCATTTTGTAAAATAAAAAATATTCGAATTTGAATTTTATTGTTGTTTAACAAGTGTAATTATTAAAATACTAATAAAAAGCGCGTGGGGTGACACAGTCACCCCACTTGGTAGCGCGCGTTGCGAAATGGGGGTTGGTAGTGGACGGGTTAATAACAAAAATGCTTCTCCAAAAGAATCGTGTACCAAAACCACAAAAGGAAGCTTGTTTGAATGTTTCCTTAGTTGAATTGTTCTCTTCCCCCACCTCCTTTTTTCCTTTGGCAAGGTATGTGTATGTCAGGTAGTGTTGAAAGTATCATTCGCTTTTCTTTTGATGATTGAAGTTTATGGATGATGGGGATAGAAAGCGTAGGAAGATGTATTGATAGTAGTTTTTGAAGGCTGTGAATTGTCAACAGCTCGTTTCAAATGGCAAAGAGAAAAACATACATTGTTGGCTATGCAAAGATCAATTCCCATTGGAATTGAACATCTGGGTTTAATTTTTAAAGTTTTTTTTCTACTGTTTTTTTATCTGTTGTTCTCATTCCCGTTCGTTTTGTATAAATAAGATGGAATGATAGCCCCTACCTTCTGAATGAACTTAGACTGGCAGACAGTCTATTGTCATGCATGTCACCACCGTTGCCAATCATCCTATTCAGTTCCTTCAATTGGTAAGAGCGGTGAGTTCTCCTACTCAAATACTTTCCCAACAACCGTAAGGTTTAAAAATTCGAAAATGCCAGAAAAAATCCTTCATTTTATTGGAAATCCTAGTAGTAGGAGTTTGTCCTAGATCTACAGACGAACTCTTTGGGTTAGCAACTTTGGACACATCTGTTTTCGGTATTTGAGTTCTCCTACTCAAATACTTTCCCAACAACCGTAAGGTTTAAAAATTCGAAAATGCCAGAAAAAATCCTTCACTTTGGACACATCTGTTTTCGGTCCTACGGTCCTATACTTGTGAAAAGTGGTGTCCAAGCTGCTATTGTTTTTTTTTTTTTTTTTTTTTTTTTTTTTTCTGCTCCATGTATCTAAAGGAGTTATAATATTTGTGTTGACAAATAAAGTAGTAGGGTTGGGCACTACTTTTTTGTATGGCTCGTGTATAACAACATATATAGGTACCATTTATATTTATGTTCTGGACCACTTGGCGTGCAAGAGGAACAGAAACAAAGGAGCTTAAGGTTTTATAAACTGTTGTCTCCGAAAAATACTTCGCATCTTTTGGCCCACTGTAATTTCCAATGAAGACTTATGGAGGAAAACTGGTGAAACCCCAATTAAATTCCAAATCAGGAAAAGGAAATGGGGATGGATTGGACATACCCTGTGCAAAGACCACCTTGCAGTTGAGCGACATGCTGTGATATGGAACCCTAGGGTGGTTCAAAAAAAAAAAAAAAAAAAAAAAGTTCTGGGATTTCTTGTCCCTATTGTTTTTTTTTTTTTTTTTTTTTTTTTTTCCTCGGTATGTCAGGATGACCCTCCTAAATTTTTAGCAAAACATATTAATCCTAACCACTTTACCTGGGTCGATTTTGGCCAGTTATCGACCGCTATCGAAAACCAATCTCTAAATTGGTGCCGAGGCTGGGCGTAGTGATGATTTGAAGGACGGATTTCAAATTTTTTGGGTCAATTTATGGGTTTTCGCATGCGCTGAACACGATGAACTTATTTTTTTTTTTTTTTTTTACGCTCCGTCCACTAGTTATCCAGTAAACTGGCAGAGGGCCTAGCTAGCTGATAAGTAAAAATCGAAAATTTCACCGAAAATGCTGTCGCCTGGTTAAGAATTGTACCAGAAACATGCTATTATGGTCGGATAATATGCTTTGGCATGTTCTGAACATGATCCCGTTTTTTACTATACTTTTCCGCCGATGATTGCTTCGTTTATCGGCCATAAACCTCAAATTAATTGTAAGGTAATAGAAAAATTCACCCTAATTTCACCGGAAATTATGTCGCGTTGATAATTCAAGGTCCCGAAATACCTTGTGCCGATAAAATTTGGTATTTTCCAGGATAGTGGGTACAAAGCCGTTGGTAATTTGGCAAGGACTTGAACCGGCATTGTACTTATTCGCCAAATATAGCGGCAAAATGGAGAAAATAGCTAAAATTTCCCCATTTTTCTGTAAAGTTCCGTAGTTTCCATCGGTTTTCCGGGGTCGAATTCGTACTTCTGAATGGTCTGAACTGTGATTGGATCGTTTGAGCGTAGGGTTAGCTATTGTCAGCGGTATCGGTCACGTGTAAAAGCTCGACTCAAGTAATGTCGAGAGCTTGAAACATATATATATATATATATATATATATATATATATATATATATATATATATATATATATATATATATATATATATATAGTACGTTCATAAACAGCTCGAAGAATGTCAAGTAATATCTACAATTGAGTTTACCTATGCACAAGTTCTAGATAGGCATTCTCCGGGTATTCACATCAACCCAATGTTTGTTTACTTTTTTCTCGCGCGCTGCCGCATCGCCAAATACATACCTACACCAGTTGGCTCGTGTATAAATCGGTTAGGTTGGCTCGTGTATAAATCGTTTATGTTCCACGATCATGGATTCTTTCGACCATATTACAGATTGTCCCTCGAGCAAGTGAAACTGAAATTATATTAGATTGTTTTCAATTATATTACATCATTTTTTATTCAACGATCCAATCACAGTTCAGACAATTCAGAACTACGAATTTGACCCCGGAAAACCGATGGAAACTACGGAACTTTACAGAAAATGGGGAAATTTCAGCTATTTTCTCCATTTTGCCGCTATATTTGGCGAATAAGTACAATGCCGGTTCAAGTCCTTGCCAAATTAAAAACGGCTTTGTACCCACTATCCTGGAAAATATCAAATTTTATCGGCACAAGGTATTTCGGGACCTTAAATTATCAACGCGACATAATTTCCGGTGAAATTAGGGTGAATTTTTCTATTACCCTACAATTAATTTGAGGTTTATGGCCGATAAACGAAGCAATCATCGGCGGAAAAGCATAGTAAAAAACGGGATCATGTTCAGAACATGCCAAAGCATATTATCCGACCATAATAGCATGTTTCTGGTACAATTCTTAACCAGGCGACAGCATTTTCGGTGAAATTTTTACTTATCTTCTAGTGGACGGAGTGTAAAATAAATAAGTTCATCGTGTTCAGCGCACGCGAAATCCCATAAATTGACCCAAAAAAATTGAAATCCGACCTTCAAATCATCACCCCGCCCGGCCTCGGCACCAATTTAGAGGTTTGTTTACGATAGCGTCGATAATTGGCCAAAATCGACCCAGGTAAAGTGGTTAAGATTAGTACTTTTTACTAAATATTTAGGAGGGTCATCCTGACATACTGAGGATGCAAAAAAACAATGGGGACAAGAAATCCCAGAACTTTTTTTTTTTTTTTTTTTTTTTTTTTTTTTTTTTTTTTTTTTTTTTTTTTTTTTTTTTTAACCACCAGGAACCTGGCGGAGGGGTGTGGAGGGAGAGGCTCTAGTAGCTGGAAAGTCTTGGGGTAAATTGAAAAGTCTAGCCAAAAACAGAGTGCTGGCGATCCTTTGTAGAAGCCCATTGCTCTGACCAAGAGCTATAGAACATAGTCAAGTCCTGTTCTTGGCTAGCAAACTGTAATTTGTTTACTCTTCCCTACCCTTATATATGTCTTGGTTGAATTTGTTCGAGTCTCGTTTTTAATGTTTCAGCCTGCTGCTAGCAAAACTCGTACTATCGCTCCTGTTGCGATTTCACAAATATTGAACTGTCCTGAAGATGGTTTAAAAGTAAAGGAGATTGACATACAAGTGGTAAGAAAAATATGGTTGTCAAAAGTTGTATACCTTTGTTACTGTTTTCGATCAGAGAAGAATACGTAACTGGCCTGTAAATAATGAATCAATATTGGCTTGGGTCCTAACATTAGAAGTGCGTTGACTAGGGCAGTCTCCTTTGCCGTATATTCGTGGTTGATAAAATTAGTTGCTGTAGAAAACCAGAAGCTTTTGGGACTTTTTTGTCCACTCCTAGATTGATCATACTATGCAATATTTCATTTCATTTCGAGTTCTACACTACAAACACATCCGATACTACCCATTTACTTTATGCTGCTCTTTGTTTTGATTAAAATGTAACTTGATACACACTTGACAAATTCATGATTTTCGTTACCCGCTCGCATGGTTTCAAACTTGAACCCGTTTTATATCATCAGTAATTTTCATACCTAGTCAATAATTGCCCTTAGGAGTTCCAGATTGCTTATCAATTGAAAAAAAAAAGAAAGAAAAAACATTGTGGAATAAAACCTTGTATTTTGGACTCTTAACATATTCAATGCCACAGCATGACTCTGTGGCGGTGCCAGACCAAGGACCGTCTTATCACCAAATTTCACATTAGTGACTTAAGTTTTTCGATTCTAATAATAGTGTTTCATTGCTATTTACCTTTAAAAAATCTTGTTTACATGTGATGGTATTTGATATCAAATGACTGCCAGAGTGCATACAATACCTGCAATGTCCTATGTTCTACAGCTTGACTTATGATGTCATATGACTTCACTCGTAAAAAGCGTAATAATGGAGAGTTTTTGTATTTTGGTATTTCTCGTATACACGAAAACAAGCTGTTAGAGTGAGCACGATGAATGCTAACCTTTTCGCATTGATTTCTCGTAGCATTTTTGTTAGCCCGAGAGAAATAGAACTCTTATAGAGACGTTAACGTGACTCTTGTAGTGAATCACTGCTCAAAACTCACAGTAGACCATTTTCAAAATATAACATGAAGCAAGAAACAACGACCACTTACCTCTACATCATACAAAAAAGATTCTGACGTGAAGAACATCTTTAAAACGTGTAAAATGAATCTTAAAACGGAATCTTGAGAATGAAAAAGCTGAAATCGTTGATAAAACATCGAAAGTAAGAACAAAATGACGCTAATGACCCTTTTGGTTGAGGTGCGGGGAAAAGCACGAAAGAGAGACAAATACAAAGGTTAAACTAACAACAAAAGACGGGACAGGGAAAAGTCAAGCGATTTTGTCGGGTGTGTGTGTATGTGTGTTCATGCCAACTCATGATAGTTGCTAAGTTAGGGTTATCCTAGAGAAAGGTCAAGTTGTCGTCTCGTAGTTACGATTCTGAAAAAGCTGAGCACCAGTAAAGCTGACTCGACTCTCCACGTTCCAAAAAGTGTTTCCACGTAACGGAAACCTCTTATCGTTTCGGAAACGCCATTTGCATATACGAGAAGTACAAAAACTCTGTAATAATAGAGCAATATAGACCAAATGTCTTTCTACCTTGTATAAAAGCGAGTGAAAACACATCGAAAGTTCCAGTCATGCAGCATGATCGCATGAGCGAATTTTCGTAAGTTATTGTACTATATTACGTTGAATTGTTTTGAAATTTGGGCCTTTTGAGTGCAAAGAAATTCAAAGGAACAAAAACGTATTCTAAATAGTAATCTGCCATTCAAAAAGAGGTTTTGGATTTTTTAGCTTTTTTGTGGTTTTTATAGCGAATTTGAATGAAATTTAAGTAAATTTTTCAGCCTAATTTTGTAAATAAATTTTTCAATATTCTATTTTAAATTTGATAAACTTTATTTGAGCAATATTCTACTAAAAATTATAAATCTTACGATTTTTAGCCATTTTTTTCAGCACATTTTTGGAAATTTGACCAATTTAATGTACTCAGAAAGTGTTGGCCGACGAACTCATCCTTTCGTTTCGAAAGCTTGATTTTTTGGCGCAAGAACGGCATTTTCATCTCAATCCTAAGGAGAGTTATCGTCTGGAATGACACATACATATATACGTATATATATATATATATATATATATATATATATATATATATGAAAAAAACGTTAAACTCTGGGATTCGTTTCAGAATGCCTCAAAACGGATATCAATGAAGAAAATTTTCGAAAATTTTTATTTTATAAATTTCTGAGCCATTGCAATAGCTTCATTTTTTACGAAAATTTGCTAATGAAAAAAAAAAAAACGTAATTTCAAGCAAACCTCTGAACTGTGAATGACACGCACACGCCATTCGCTCAAATCACCGACCAGCTCTCTCACATGGTAATCTTGATACTACAGAAGAGAGAGGTTATACGCCCAACTGGGCGTTCTTAAAGCTAATTTCAAAACAGACTAACGATTTGGTCCGGAATGTGTCAATACTCTTTACTTATTTATTACCTATTTTAGTTCTATTTTTTCATTACCCTTTTTCATTTTATACTTTTAAGGTTCGAGTTGTAGCGATTGTTAAAGCTATTGATGTGTCTACAATCAAAGTGAGTTATACGTTGGAGGACGCTACAGGCTCAATCTTGGCCGTATCTTACTTGGAAAGTGAAGAAGTAAGTAATAATTTTAATCTCATGACGTAGGTAGGTACTTCTTACGCACATGATTAATTCTCCGTAAATCGTTGCTAATACCATAGAATTAATTCGTTGTTATGTGTGCTCCATATTGTTATTGTCACTATTATTATTTTGTTTTAAATATATTTTGACATTACTCTGCCTTCCATATTTGTTATTTAATATTTATATTATAAACATAATAAACCGACACTGTGATTGGTCATCGTGTTTAAAATCCTAACCACACACATTCGCAAGGTTTTGCACCACCGAATCACCAAAAAGTGATTTCTGGAGATGAGCAAACCGTGTGGTTTTCATTGAAACTTTTAGAATCCATGGGAAAACTGAAAAGGAATGCAGACTCGCATTCCCAATAATAGGGATAAAAAAGGGGATTGTTGTCAGAGCTATGGTTCTGCCAATGCTCTTTTCAAAGCTATCAAGAACATATATAGAACTTCAAGCTATTAACTGTATGTAATGAAGGCAAAAAAACCTTCCTTAGGGTTCACGCTTGGAGTCAGATTTAGAATAAAAGCGCCGACTGTCTGGCTCCGAGTGGCCGGTAGGTAGAATGGAAACCTTATGGAAGCTGGCTATCAGACTAACAAAAAACCTTTCCCTCTCGCCTTGGTCCCTTTCGGTACCAGAGGTTGAGCAAAGGACATTTTGCACAATTCAATGGAATAACTCGAATCTATTAATGACCAACCTTTGCAGGGAATCATGGGCCAGTAGAAGTAGATGGTTACAACATAAGTTTAGACCTTGGAGGTGCTTATTTTATGCCTTGCGTTGCGCCTGAACATAGCGAGTACCTAGCCTTCAGCCTAGGTAGGTAATTTTCTTGTTCACGGCATTACCTATGGGATTAGCGTCAGCACCATTTGTCTTTCACAAATTGCTCCACCCAGTAATGGCAAAATTAAGAGATCGGCTAGCCCGATCGAATGGGAGATGTTTGCGTTCAATGCAAGTTACAGCATCACTCTTTGAGGACTTAGGGTTCATGATACGTGAATCAAAAAGTCGATTGACCTCATCTCAACAAACAAAATTTCACACACTAAATACTTAGTGGAGAAGAACACTAGAACCCGAGCTTTTATTCAAGCGAATGCTAGCAACAACAATAGGGCTTTTAGTCTAATGTTATCAGTGATACTATACAGTCCACTACACCTACGTCATCTAGAAACAGTAAAAGTGGAAGTCCTTAAGCGATTTACAGGAGACTTTCGTGCCCACTGCGCTTCATCTAGCCAAGCCAGATTAGTTCTGCATTAATATACAGATTCAGAGTGGAACTAATCCGTTCCGTAATGAAAATTATGATAATTCTATCTGGATGTATGGGTCGGACTTGGGATGAAGAGGCATTTGCCTTCCTTACAGAGTCAATGGCTGGTCCCCAGTAGATAAATTTACATGTTAATTGCAAGTGACGAGTAAGATGGGCTCGGTATTTGCTCCCTCACTTACTCGAGATAACGGGACGAATTTACGGATATATGCCATAAATGAGGCTACATCCTAAAATGGGGTATCGGCTACATTCAAAAGTGGGGTATTCGATGCACTGTATAGGCTGGAACCCCAAGGTCAGCAAACTGGAAATTGAGCTAAGCCGTTCTCGATGGGAGTGGATGCATTCACCCATTTCTGGGATAATAAAATTTTGGATGAATTCCCACCGACCTGCCAGTATTAATGCCTTGGGTATTTAGAAAAATAAAGGCAAGGAATTCGAGAGGCATCGTGGTTGCACCCGATTGGCCACTACTAACTCTAGAATTTGTTTCAGAATGCCTCAAAACGGATTTCAATGAAGAAAATTTTTGATTTTAAAATTAGTGGAGCGAAATATTTCGATCTGGGCCAGAATGGTTCCGGAACCATCCGGAACGTTCTGGGCTGGAACGTTATTGCCGAGGAGTGGAAAT
Organism: Adelphocoris suturalis; assembly: GCA_030762985.1. Lineage (NCBI taxonomy): Eukaryota > Metazoa > Arthropoda > Insecta > Hemiptera > Miridae > Adelphocoris > Adelphocoris suturalis. The sequence goes on along the minus strand of CM061042.1, from coordinate 59,667,900 downwards.
TGACGGAGATGATAAGGAAAAACTCTTGCAGTATAGCTCTATGTTGGAACAAATTGGATTTTGAGCTTTTGGAGCTTTAATTTTTTCTGGAACTTTATTTCGAGCCCTGGTTTGCAGTCTGGCTCGAGAGGTATTACGCACTGATGTTGGGTCCTATGCCCTGCGCCAAATGTTACGGCCTAAAAATATATGGACTTTTCGAACTCATGCCTTTTCTAACGCCAAAGAGAAAGATCTGAACAGACTGTGCCTTTATCCTCTGCGCTAGCGAGGTCATTGTAATTAAAGCTCTCCCACTATTAGAGATTTTCCGGAACATAAAGGGTTTTCTCGTATTCTACTAACAAATTACTTGCAGTTTATCTAAAAGCTGTACAATCGCTTTATATGTAACAATTTCTATCCTAAAAGTGCTCATCTAATTTTCATTCTAGGAGTCTACAGTCCCTGTTGTTGAAAATACCTACTGTGTCGCCATTGGTTCTGTGAGAACTTCTACAGACAATAAACATATCATGATATTCACCATATATCCGGTTACTGATATCAATGAAGTGTTCGAGCACTACTTGGGTGTGGTACATCTAGCACTGAAGGCTGAAAATATGAGCATGAAAGTGAGTAGTGGCATTTAAATAGTTTACCTTTACAAAAGGCCAAACAAATAGTATCGGAGTTAAGGTTCTATATGTTAGCTAATATTGCGGTCTATGGTTGTTTAATTCAAGTTATCAGTTGTTTGTAGGTGTGTATGGAGATCTATAGGTTCATGATATCTGTTAACCTGACTATCTGTATAGGTAATTTTCTTTGGGGAGGGTGGGTGATAACGAACAATCCTTCTTTCTGGTGTGGGCTATTTTATGCGTTAATCCGAAGATAGTATCATTTGTTAGAAAGAAGTACTTAATTCTAGGACTCCCGATAAATCAAATTGCCAAACAAACGCAGGGTTCAGTGGTAATACAGATCATTGTCAGCCCGCCAAAAGGTGAGATTTATTCCCGCCAATTGGTTTCATTTACTACCAAAATTTTTTCAATCATCTATTTCCAACGTTTCTTTTTCTCTTGGGTCGTGATAAGTTGCAAACTGTCCTATATACGTCCTATAAATTGTAACTAGCTACCTAGGTAATGTCTTAAAAAAAAAAGTACTGATCTCACATAAATTTGTATTTTTGACAGATGGAAACTCCTGCAATTAAACAAGAAATGGATGCACAATATGGTCAGAGTTTTGGTTCGAGTTCGTTGAACATGGAAGGTGTTGAACCGAAATACAGGCGCATCTATGAAATCGTCACGGTTGGTCGTTTCTCTTATTAATTTAGTAATTACGTTAATCTCTCATTTATAGTACAAATTCATCAAAAATTTTAATAATTCGTTTGGCTGAGGAGTTCAAACATTTTTTTCTTGAAGAGGTAGCTATATGGGTAAAGAATCAATACCTACTTGGGATGATGTGGATTGGTTTTCTGAGACATTCATTCAATTTTTATTTAAATTTTGAGAAAAAATTTAGTGTTATTTAATAACTTTCTTCAAAAAAAACCTTTAGTGTTATTTAAAAATGAATCTGCACTTTCTAGGGGTACTTGCAACATAATTTATTTTCAAAGTCCCAATTTTTATTTAATAACGTTCTTCAAAAAAAACCTTTAGTGTTATTTAAAAATGAATCTGCACTTTCTAGGGGTACTTGCAACATAATTTATTTTCAAAGTCCCAATTTAAATAGTGCTATTCCCAAAAACTTGATCCCCAATATCCTAGGACGAAATGCCACAGAGACAGAGATGGCACTATTTGAACTACCAGTTCGGTTGGGAGGGCTAGCGATCAGAAATCCAAAAGAAAGTGCAGATGATGCATATCGCATTTCAAGAAAATTGGCAACGCGCATGACCGAAGCGATCAGGAGAGGCACTGGGCTCGACATTCAGGAAAATCAGGAATGGGTAGCAAAGACAATAAATGAGGAAAGAAATATTCGAAGAGACGCAGAAGCCACAAAAAGCCAAGATATAATCGGGAGACTACCACCCAGACAGAAGAGAGCTGCAGAGAGAGTTGTGGGAGGAAACTGCTCCCAGTGGTTGACTGTGCTCCTAAGCATCTCAGATAACCAAGACCCCCTTGCAATTTAGAGATGCATTGGCACTAAGGTATGGACATGAGCCAGAAAATCTCCCACATACTTGCGATGGATGCGGAGGAAACAGTGACCTGAACCACATGCTCAACTGCAAGAAAGGGGGATTAGTTAAACATGGACATGACCAGCTGAGAGATGAGTGTGCGAAAGTGGCAAGCTTGGCATGGTCTGGCGTGGCAACGGAACCGGTGATTCAAGAATCAGTAGATGGAACACCACGACTTGTTGCCGATATCCAAATACCTGGGGTCTGGGATCGTGAGAGGCAGGCGTTTTTTGACATAAGATTCATAAATGCTGATGCCGCTTCTTACATTTCTCAGTCCTGTGGGGATGCTGCTAAACGAGTAGCCCGTGAAAAGCATTTGAAATATGACAGGGCCGCTGAAGACTTGAGGGGCTCATTTTCACCCCTAGTCACGTCTTGTGAGGGAGTCCTCCATAGAGAATTTAATGTATTCCTGAAGAGGATGGCAGAGAAATTGTCTGATGGAACACCACGACTTGTTGCCGATATCCAAATACCTGGGGTCTGGGATCGTGAGAGGCAGGCGTTTTTTGACCTAAGATTCATAAATGCTGATGCCGCTTCTTACATTTCTTAGTCCTGTGGGGATGCTGCTAAACGAGTAGCCCGTGAAAAGCATTTGAAATATGACAGGGCCGCTGAAGACTTGAGGGGCTCATTTTCACCCCTAGTCACGTCTTGTGAGGGAGTCCTCCATAGAGAATTTAATGTATTCCTGAAGAGGATGGCAGAGAAATTGTCTGATAAGTGGACAAGGCCCTTCTCCCAGGTTCTCGAATGGGTAAGAGTGAAAATGCAATATTCAACTATAAGAGCAGTGTCAGTCCGACTGCGAGGGACTAGGAGAAGAGTGAGGAGTCTCGGTGTCGAGGATGGAGCAGCGGCTATCATACTAGCATAAAAAAGAGGGTTCCCTGGATCGTGTCATGAAAAATGGATATCTCTGAACTGTTGATAGTTTATTATTATTGCTATTGTTGAATAAAATTATGACATTTTCAAAGTCCAACGTTACCAAATTATTTTCTAAACTTCCTAAAGCGTTTTGTAATGGTGAAAGGTTACATTTATCACCGTTACACATTTTTCTAGAGCTAATCAATGCAAATTCTAATTCCTCATGAACAGTGACAAAATAAAGGCAATAAAATATTTTTATTGTATTATCAAAAGTCACACTAACTGAAAAGTGACGCTAATTTTTGGCTTTGTGTTGAATATTTCTCTTCCATTTCTCTTATATTCTCTCTTTGTAATGATCGAAGACTTCATGGACTTATTCACATCAGGGTTGGTGGACTAGGTATAGGTCTCATGATGTATCCTTGGAAGTTTCTCTGAGAAGGGCTCACAACAAGCATTGCAGTGGAGCTATTCAGTTTCCAGTGATAACCCCACTCTCCCTTACCCACTTCTCGTCATATGGCTAAGATCTCAACCACTCCATCTTGTCCTAGATACCTGAGAAGAGGTAGTACAGGGGCTGTTAAAACCTTAGTCGAAACCTAGAGTGTGATACCTGTGTGTGGGTGTGAGACCTTTGGTTGATTTTCACACTGTGAGTGTGCCGAACCCAACACTTGACGAGGAAGGCTCCAGCTTTGTGGATTACTGATTTAAAAAAACAAGGTGACCCACAGCGTGCTTTTTCTTCCATGTTACGATTTCCAAAACCCCTTTTAGTCCCAGAGCCGAGGCCGAAAATAGGTAATAATTTGAGAAGAAGGTTTGAGATTAGATTTTGAAAATTTAGCGTTCTGAGTGAGAAAATCTTGGTCTGCTATCTCAAAATTGATACAATACGAAATGGCTGCCTCATAAAGATGGCTGAATTTGCCCATTTTAAAATTTTTCTCTGATAATTCCTAAACCTTGCATCCTACAGAAATGTTATCTTAAGCAAAGTTGTAGAGCATAAAAAACCAAAAAGATTCGATCCCAAAAATTTGAATTATCTCTTGAAATGAGCGAATAACAAACAATTGAAAATCGGGCTAATTTTGGGCCAGTCCTCTCCTCCCCCCGTCAAGACTTTTGCCCTTCAAAACCCCCTAGCGACCTCAATATTGATCTGATTCTGGTCTGCCAAACCCCATTCGATTCGGGATTAAATACTTTCCAAAGTTCGTATCGAGTAAGTTTTTGCACAGACTGTCTCCCATTAATGTACAAAGTAAAAGGCCGTTTTTACGAACTTAATGTGTAAAATGTCATAAAATTCATAGGTTCGGCTGTAAGTCGATGAGGAAAGGTCTCAGCTAAAACTTCCTCGATACGATCTTTGTAAAGTATTTTTTAATCTTGAATCGAATGGGATTTGCCAGACCTGAATCAGACCAATATTGAGGTCGCTAGGGGGTTTTGAAGGGCAAACGTCCAGACTGGGGGAGGAGAGCCCAAAATTAGCCCGATTTTTCAATTGTTTGTAAGTCGCTTATTTTAAGAGATAGTTTAGAGTTTTTGGATCGAATCGTTTTGTTTATTTATGCTCTACAACTTTGCTACGTATAAAAATTTCTGTAGGATGCACGGTTTAGGAATTATTAGAGAAAAACTTTAAAATTGGTAAATTGAGCCATCTTTATGAGGCCGGTATTTAGTATTCCACCAAGTTTGAGACGGCAGACAAAGATTTTCTTACTCAGAACGGACTAAATTGTTAAAATCTATTCTCAAACCTTCTCCTCAAATTGCTACCTATTTAGCCCAGTCAAATGAGAGAAAACAGGAGAAAAAATTCATAGTAAAGAAATTTCTTCACCAAGCTCTTCCTTCCCACCTCGTAAATCTTATCTCAAAAGTGCCCTTGTATGGGGGGTGAGCTTGACAAGGGGGGGTGTTTTTCTCCTTTTTTTCGGTTTTTGGCCTATAACTCGAAAAGTAAGCGTTCTAGCGACTTGTTTACTATTACCAGAATTAAAGTGCATAAGATTTCCTACAATTTGCACTCCTGACTTCATTCTCTACGATTAGGCGTTCCGCCGCTAGAGCGCGTTGAAAAGTAGGTATAATTTCAACTTTTCAACGCGCTCTAGCGGCGGAACGCCTAATCGTAGAGAATGAAGTCAGGAGTGCAAATTGTAGGAAATTTTGTGCACTTTAATTCTGGTAATAGTAAACAAGTCGCTAGAACGCTTACTTTTCGAGTTATAGGAAAAAAAAACGAAAAAAAAACGAGAAAAAAAGGAGAAACCCCCCCCCCCCCCTCGACGAGCTCAACCCCCCATACTAGGGGACGTTTGAGATATGATTTACTACGCATGAAGGAAAAGCCTGGTGAAGAAAGTTCTCTACTATGAATTATTTCCCCTGTTTGCCTCTTTTTGGTCTAATTTGACAGGGCTAATTTTCGGCCTCGGCTCTGGGACTATTTTCCTGACCCTACCGACATCCAAAACTTGCAAACGGTTCGTACAACATTTAAATGCATTACAGTTTCCCTCAAACTGAACTTCTTATTTTGAAATTCTTTGCTTCTTCCGAAAAGCTTTGTGGCATGCGAACATACCTACGTTAAAGACATAATTAAACAAATTAATGTTAAGAAATGATAGGTGATCAGAATGCACTTTCGTGGCGAGGAATTCCCTTCTGATTCTTCTTTCGTTGAATATAACTTCTTTTTTGTGGGCATGCAATAGTTGAGATCTACTTATTGTAGTCACGAAGAAGGACAGTTTGCTCTAGAGTCGAGATCGATAGTTCCATGGACATAAGGTTGATTGTGGTTGTTTATCGATCGATTATGATCATTGGTGTGTGCTTGGCCATGAAACAAAACGGAGCAACACCTGTCCCTCGCCCATATACAAACTCAATAAACCAAGCCTCTCATACAATCAATATTCGCCCACTTTCGAAAAAATATTGTGGAAAGCTTGGTACCTACAAACCATTAACAGTTTTCGTCCTTTCTGTATTTCAATATCAAAATTGAAATTAAGAATCTTTTACTTCAAGAAATCGATTGGTAATTAAATCGCTGTAAAAAATCGTTTAAAAAAATATTTTTCTGAAATAGGTAATAGAAAGCCTATCTGTTGCTATTGTTTTATTTGTTTGTACTCCTCCCTCATTGTTTGTGTTTATGAGCAACATTATTTTTCTATCTACTTATTTTAAATTTGTGTTACCTTTTGTTCATTAGAAAACTACTCAAGAAAGTGGTATGAACGTTGATGAAATATATGCAGCCATGCCTGTGAAAATGCCCATTGAACAAATAAGGTTTGTATGGATTTATTTATGTACATACCAAGACTATTTTATCACGTTGATGAACATTATTTCATCTGTTTGGTAACAGACCCCCTCCCTCCATGTTGAAAAATTACCCACTCCATGAGTTATATTTTCTAAACCCCCTCTTAAAGACATTTCAATGATCTACTCGTACACATAAAAGATCATCTGATGCTAGAAAGCTCTGCAACAGCCCAGGTTGCCAGGTGTCAAGTTTTGGCCCGGACAGTCCGGCTTTTTATCAAGGCGTCTGGGCGAAAATTGCAATGGACGCTAAATGTCCGGTTTTTATTTAAAGAGCAGAAAATGGTTATGGTTTTTTTAGGACGTCCCTCTGAAGCTAAGCTTCGCCATTAGACGGACAACCTGTTAGAATTGATCTAGGGGGGGGTTGGGGACAACCCAAGTATGAGAAAAATATAACCGCATACAAATCCGTTTCAGACCATTCAATTCCATTTGGTGGTTTTCATCGAGAATCAAAAGAAACAATTCTATTGGAAACTTTCACGCTGATTTCTAAAATATGCTCGAAATTTAAATTTGGTTGAATTGAAGTAGGAAAACACTTTTAATGCTAAAAGAAATTGGTTTCTCCAAAAACTCTTTTATCTCGAATATAATGTCTGAGGATTGAGATAGAAAATTGCTACTCCATTCTCGAATTGTGGGGAGGTCTACTCCATTTTCGGATTAGTTTAACTCAAAATTTGTTTAGGTAAAACTTATCTGAATCTACCTATTATAGGCTGCGTGATATCAATTGTTAATTGGAACACATAGATAACATATACATTAGGTCAAATTTGGCACGGTTCAAACAACACACACGGTTCTATAATGAAAAGGCTTATCATTAATTTTGCATATGGAACTGTGGACTGATGATACTTTAATGAGTATTTTTAGTCTTCCTATCATAGTAGTGTCCAGTGTTTGCCCCATACCACCTAGCTTTTTTTTCCCCCAACGGATTTTCTGGAGTGACATTAACACGTATTGTAATAAAAATATTCAACGCCAGGATTCGTTTAAGAATGCATCAAACAGGATTTCATTTTGAAACTAATCCATTACCAATACCTTAACTTTCTTCAAAATGTCGCTGAAACCTAATTTCCAATAGTTTTCTACTTTTGTTCTAAAGGACTCTCACGTTTGAAACTTACGTTAGTGAGAGCAAACAATGATATCGGACAGCCCTCGTCGGATTACCCCCCCCCCCCCCCCCCCCCCCCGCGCTTGGTCACCGGATTGGAATAAATCAGGCCAGCTAATTCAGAGTTAATTTCTTTGCAAATTATCGCAAATTTGTGATTGCATTTTTGTCATAGCAAATTTCACATTTGTCATTGCAAATATGATTTTGTTCAAATTTGGGAGTTAGTACTTCGGTACAAGTCTTGGGATGGTATCCCTTAAATTCGTTGCAATTGGTTGTAGTAGCCATTGCACACATGCAAACCTGAAATAGGTTGTTACTTGAGACACCTCGATACTGAAGGTGTGGCAACACTGCGACCTTGCTGTCTGTCCGCGACGAGCTGATCTGGCCCTACCTTACTGTCCTGTGCATTGGTACTATATTTCGTCCCTCACCATAGGTAGACAGGAGGGAAAGGGTTTCCTTTTCTACCTACTGCTCGGCAGACTCGTCGCCAACAGACAGTAGTTGACTTGACCTGACTAAAGCCACTGTACTGGAGACATGAGGAAGGTCGTTGCCAGGCTATAACCGATCTTGCCTTAACCAGAGCCACCATTCTCCAAGTTTGGTGCCCCAATTCAGTCCAGTTTGAACGTGAATGCTGCAGGAATATATTATTCAACGTGACTATTCTCATCAATTTGGAATCAGAACCCGAGTCTGATAATGAAATGAGAATAATATCTAGTTTATGATGTTGAAAAAGTCTTTGATGTCATCATGTGTTGCCGATAGATCACAGTACAGTGAATTTCAAACTCATTTTGCCCAACTGAATGATTTTTAGTTTCATAACTATTTTAGGATATCAAAAGATTTTATTATAATTTTTATCCTCGGGAATTGCCAATGACATCACAAAATAGGACAGCATATGAAGCAAAATAAACTAATCTTTTCATTTTTGTATTGTATGGTTTTTTAATATAGTACCTATTAATTATTTTGAAACAAAGCGTAGTAAGAATTTCTCTTTTTAGTATGTCGGGCAACCCTAGTGTAACCCGTATCCATACTGGAAGATCGGAGTGAGAGGTGGCGCTGGGTGGCTGTTGGGCAAGGAAAAAGCGAGCGGTTGAAAATTGGGTTAGAGGGGAAACCTTCGTGAGGCCTCAACCCATTGAGGCCAGATTCGAAACGGAGTCCGGTGGGCCGCTTAAGTCGAGTCTGAGTTTTGGTTAGAGTGTTGAAATCGGCTAGATGGGTTCAGACCAGCACATTAGTCAAGTATGATCGCAGTGTCACCACACCTTGATACACTGATTTTGATGAAATCGTCAGGAATTGTGCCAATTAGTTTCTAGTGGATCTCCATGTACCTTAAGCTGGGTTTCCACTAACGAAAGAAGTAAAATTTACTCGCTGTGGGTGAAATCTCTCACTAGGTACCAAAACAGAGACCTGACCTGACCTCCGACTTACAGTGAGGGTCCTCAACTACTCAAGAGGTTGAGGAACGCCTCCACTAGGCGCAACTCCCTCGCAAAATAATTATTTCACGAGGGAATTGCGCCTAGTGTAAATGCAGCTTTAAATGGTGAAGCTTTGGATTGATAATTGGGTGTGCACATGCGCAAACATTAGATTTAGCCATGTTTTGCTAGATGAATTTATAAATCTGTTTATCTTCCAGATCTGGTTTGGATTGGCTCGCGAACGAAGGGTTCGTCTTCACTACTATAGACGAGAATCACTACAAATCGACAGATGGAGCATGTTAGGTCACGCTTTACCACTGTGATCTCCGAAATGATTTACCTTATCCCATTTTACTACTAGGTTATAAAAACAGTATCTGCCTTTGATGTAAATATATTTAATTAAGTTATACCATACATACCATTTCTTAATTACAACTCTTATACAAAACTTTACATTTCCTTTCTCTCTCCCAATCATTCGCAATATGTTACACCATTTTATAAATGTCATTTATTCGTCATTGGAGGTTGAAGTTTAAGACAGCTGATATTAATCCCGTCTCCTTTATACTTGGCAACTTGTTTCAAAAGGGCTTCTTTTTGACCTATTTGTGAGCTCTCCAACTCGTATAAAGTGCACAAGTTTAGGAGTAGAGCTTCGTGCAATGCCAAACTTGGATTGGCTTGAATAGTTGAATTTAATATTTCCAGAGCTTTCCTTAGTTTTCCTGTATAGAACAGGCAAACTGCCATATTATTTAGAACCATAACGTTAGTTGGCTCAAGAAGCGAAGCTTTATGAAAGTATTGGTAAGCATCCTGGTAATCATTCTGAGCTACACAGACTAGCCCTCGGTCAACCAATTCTCTTATATCTGCTACATTTGAGTTGAGAGTTCCAGTTTGACCTCTTTTTAGTTTTTTAGCCATATTGAAGCAAGTTTCAGCATTATTTACGTCGCCGAGCTGTAGAAAAACTCTTCCTAGAGCTGAGTGCAAAGCTCTCTTTTGATTAACGGAGTAGTTATTTTTTATGAGGTTTTGCAACACTTCTATAGCCAGCACATAATTTTTAGACATTAGAGCAACATTAACTATTGAATGTTGTACTCTTGCTTCTCTTGAAGTCCATAATTGTTTAGCAAGCAGTCTTTCTTTTGCGTTAAGTTCTATAAGACTTCCATCTTCTGTTTTCCCATTTTCTAAGTTCGAGAGAATTTGTCGAACTACTGCTAAAATGCTGTATAACCTACTCAATGACAATGAATACTTTTGGAGATACGCAGGAATATTCGCGATGAGGATTCTCATTTGGAAAGGAACCATTGTACCAAGTTTTCCACCATGTACTTCAGGATAGAACTGATAATACAAATCTGGTTTGTCCAAATCCCACCATACGGTGGACTCTGCGTCTGCTGTTTGGAAGTCCTGAAGTTTGACAAGGAGACTCAAACGTGTGTACCAAATCTGTATAGTTTTCGCAGTATGCTTGGATGATTGGCCTTGTTTTTTCAACCCCTGTCCGAATATAGCAAGAAGTTTTCCAGTCAAGTTGACGGCGGCACGATAACATTCACATTCAATCAATTCTCTTAGACCCATCTCGTCTTCTGAAACATCACTCATGGTGAGGACTTTTCTACTGACTGCTTCACCGTCTCCATACAGTTGCCTCATCAACAGCCCCACGGAATCCACCAATTCTTCTTCTAGCAATACACCAGGCATAGTGAGCATATCTTTATCAGGAACATACTTCCCAGGAGGGGAAGTGGCAGCCATTATCAGAACCCTTCGCGTTGCATCTGATGGAATCCAAGCGTCTCTGGTTCGATCACATTCAGCTCCATTGATAATTTCTGATACGTCTTCAAACCCTTGCAAAGGTGAAGGGTATGGCCCTTCGTTATTGATGTCATAGTTAAATATGGTGCCGGATGACACCGCATCTGCTGAATCACTCTGCATACCATCGACTGTGTCCGATCCCGTAGGACTTATCATATCAAAAAACGAGGCACTTTTAATTTTACTTTCGTTGGCAAAAATCTTGCAAACCGGTATCTGTGATTCATCAGTTTCTAGATTAAGTTCCCCCAGTTTCGTAGTGATCGATGTAGGTTCTTCTGTAGAGGCGAACAAATCTTGAGTGGACTTGGACTCAATCATGGTAGACATCATCACAGGAATTTGCGAATTGCTTGGAGCACCTGTAGACAGCTGGTCAAAAAAATTATCATTCTGTGTAGGTCCTGAGAAATATTTTTCGAGCACTGGTGGTTTCTGTTGGTCATCCATAACTTAGTGTAAACGGAAATCGACAATGGGTGATCGACAATGTGATTAGTAGAAAGACACCTAATTGAATTTACTGTATGAATCGCACAATTTCACGGAGAATACATAAATACATAGTGTGTATAGAATACTTTTTTTTGTTCCAAAAGGAGACCATTGATCAATGATTACTGATAACACGGATTAATTGATAAGAACTAATGATTAGAGTTGTTGTTGTTTTTCTTTTTTCTTGCCGAAAAAGTGTATTACCATGGCGACAGAGGTGGGATATTTGATTAGGATAATTACATGTTATGTAGTAGTAGTATTTTAATGTGAGGAAATATAATTTTGCGGATAATGAAAAGGTTAATTTTTGACATGGATATGTCTTTTGGCTGGGGGGTCAAGGAATTTTTCGCGACACTTTTTTTTCTCCACACAAAATGCAACGCTCCGGCACTTTAGATTGTGAAGGCTAGGTAGAATTTCTATTGATTTTTCACGTACAACCATGGCGTTACAAGGGAAGAGTAACTGCCATAGTTTTCATAGTAGGAAAATCGTTCGCCACTTTTTGGAATGCTCTCATTTTATCACAACATTTCATGACCTCTAAGCCATTGTAGTGCCAAGGAATGCTGATATATTACTCTAAGTTATAAACTAATATTGTTTTGTAACCATAATGGAATAATCTTGTGAAAAGAAGGCACTACATGGTTGGTAGGTATACAATTGAGTAGTAGGTACCTACTAGTAATCAGTAGGTACTAGACATATCCATGATCTTTTGTTTTTCCCATCAAGGGAGAAATTAAAATGCTTGAAAAATTTAATTAGTAATGGACCAATAGCCATTGAAAAATTTCCTACTGATTTCGGTTGCAAAGTGAAGTAGATCAGTTCATCTGATGTTTAAATATATTTTGTACCTAGTTTATTGTTACTCTATGTGCAATCATGATTGTGAGGCGTTAGAAAAATTAAGTATGAGAGGGATTTAAGTACCTTCGTAATTATTAGAGATGGTTAGAGATGGCTTGATATTTAGCTAGGATTAGCTGGATGGTTAAAGCGTACTGCAACGGCCGTCGAATTTGAGAGCAGGAACGAGAATGGCCGCCAAACGAGATTCGCCGCTTGGCTTGGTGGCAGACGCAGTCCTGCCACCACTCCGGATTCTGTCGGATGGATTTCATGGAGTGCTGATGGATGTTGTAATTCCAACACTCCCCTCCAAGCTTCCATCCAGGCACTTCACCGTATTTAGGCGTATCTCCGGGTTTAGTAATGATTGTGAGAATTGAGGGAGTGAATGAGAAGAAACCTTCTCATTCAATTCGATCTGCAACAGTACAATTCACATACACACATTCCGATTAGTGCTGGAATAACATCGAATTCCTAAATTTAATGAATTTCGATTTGTTCAGTGACTTCGTCAGTGTGTCTGCAATTTGATCATCAGTAGATATCCACCGGATTATGATGTTACCTTTACGGTGCTCCTGTCGTACGTAAAGATAGGATAGCCTAACCAAATGTTTCAGAGTAGACGAATCATCTACTTCCGCTAAGCGGATTGCCGGTTTAGAATCCTCATGGATTGTCGGTATTATTTTGATCCCCGCTAACTCTGAACACATTGTACGTATTGAGGCTAATTCTCTGCACGCCGTACTCATTGCAACGGATTCGCTCTCTGCTGAGGAGAGAGCTATGTGATTCTGACGCTTAGTTCTCCAAGCTACCGGATTACCGAAAAGGTAGATGATGTAACCAGTCGTGGAGAAACCCCCTTCAGCCGAGAGCCCTAGGGATGCATCCACGTAACAATCTATTCCATCCCCCTTATCGGAGAACATAAGTCCAAAATCTTTCGTACCTCTTAAATATCTCATTATCCGTATTACTGCTTGCCAGTCCTCCATCGTAAAATTTGACTGTCGTCTACTCAGAATATTAGTAGCATATGAAGTATCTGGTCTGACTCCCCCTTGTATGTACAATAATGATCCAATAGCTTGTCGGTAAGGAATCGAATTCAAGTCACCGGGTTGTTTCAATTTTTCATTGACTCCATTCCTATCAACAATCATTGGTGTAGACACCGTTCTATCACAATGAGGGTCAAATTTCTTTAACATCGATTCTATGTGAGACCTCTGAGTAAGACCGATAGTTTTGTTCCTCCGGTTTCGTATGATTTCTAATCCTAGGAATTTTCTTGGTTCTCCCAGATCAGTTATCGAGAATTCCTTTTCTAATATAGATTTTACTTGTTTGCGTTTTTGATTACTATTTGTTGCTAGTAAAATATCATCGACATATAGCAACATTATAGCAATTTGATCTCCGGATTTCCAAACAGGCAGGGTTGGAAAGGATAGGGTTTAAAATCCATTCTTTCCACAGCCTCCTGGAATCTTATGAACCATCTCCTTGGAGACACTTTAAGACCGTAAAGAGCTCTGTGTACTTCACATACACTATGACTCTTTATATCATCACCGGTTTGTAAGTATTCTGCATACCCATCGGGAATTTCTATATATACGAGTTTGTCTAAGGAACCGTTTAGAAAAGCCGTTTTTACATCGTACTGAGCAAGATCTAAATCGAATTTGGCTGCAAGTATTAATAAAAATTTGACATCTGGTAATCTTGCTACTGGAGCGTAGATTTCAGATATATCATACTTATTATTATCGGCAAAGCCTTTTACTACAAGTCTGCTCCTATATCTTATTGAACCGTCTGCCTCCGTTTTCTTTTTGTGAACCCACCTAGTTTTCATTACCCTCACACCTTTCGGTACCGTATTTCGAGGAATGATTTTCCAGGTGTTGCAATTTTCCAAAGACTGAAACTCCGTTTCAATTGCTTCTAACCAAGCATCTGCGTCTGGCGAAGCCAGTGCTTGTGAATAGGTAATTGGGTCCTCCCCTAATTCGTCTGCAGAATTTTGTAGGAAACACGCCAGATTTTCTGCATTATCGAATTCTTCGTAAAATTCGCATTCATCATTTTCGTGAATTAAAACCGGGTTTGATGTCTTGTCTGTTTCTCGTCCGGATTCAACAGAGACATCTTGCACTTGTTCAAAGCCGGATTTAAATGAATTTTCTAATGAAAATTCAACTTGATCAAGTGGCGATTTAGCAATTGACTTGTCTCTCAAATAATCCGCGTAAGTCCTACTTTCTACAAAATCTACATGTTTCGATCTCACTACCGTTTTATTTTGGAAACGCAGTAAATTGTAACCTGTTTCACCGCATTCTAATAAGAAACCCAAATTAGCTCTAGGAGCGAACTTTGACGTGCTTTGGGTGTCTAAAATATAACATTCGCAGCCAAACCGTTTTATGTATTTTAGTGACGGAAGCCGTTTTAGTGCCAGTTCAAACGGGGTTTTGAATTCCAACGATTTGTTGGGCGTCCTATTGTGTATATGCACGACATGTCTCATGGCATATGCCCAAAAATGAGTAGGAATTCCTGATGAAATCAAGTTAACCCGGATTTTCTCCTCTAATTCTAAATTGAATCTTTCAGCCGTTCCATTCAATTGAGGAGTATATGGTTCACAAACCGTCAAGGATATATTTTCCCTATGTAACAAAAATTTCATTTCTTCCATTCTAAATTCTAAACCTCCGTCCGTCCGTATTTCTGACACCTTAGTGGTTTCCCCCGTCAATCTTCTAATTTCTTTTAGACATGAGAGCAAAGCCATATTGACTCCCATTTTACTTCCGAGTTCGTAAGCAAATGCATATCTACTCGCGTCATCCGTAAATGTGACAATATATTTGGCCTGAGACCTAAATGCTCCTGGTTTTAAAGGTCCCATTAAATCAGAGTGCAGTCTCTGAAATGGTATTTCAGCCCTATGTCTGACTTCCGAACATGGCTTTCTTTTTGCTTTCGCCATCTTACAGTCAGGACAATCGAGAATGTTTACACCGAATTTTACATTTTTTAATTCAGGGAGAACTTTACCAGCTATTTCGAGATATTTCTTTGAGGCATGGTTAAGCCTGTAATGCCATGCCAATCCTATGTCATTCCGTAATTGTAAAGTTTCAGCCGGGTTTTCTCCGTGATCAGTGTCAGTTCTCCCCTCTAAACTAGTATCCGAAATTTTGATGAATTTTTCACCGGGTTGATCAGTGATTCTCCCCCCTAAACAAGTATCTGTAATTTCGTCAAAATTCGTATCTTGTTTACGTTTAATTCCCTTTAGTTGTTTCTCCGGATTAGTCATTAACGATCCACCGTGACCTAATTTCAACAATTTCCGTTTTTCCTCCGTACTAAGTTTTGACAAGGGGAGAGAGAAATTGAGCCACCAAAACCGTCCATCAAATGAACCCGTTTTAAGTGTTTCATTCGAAATTGGATCACTTATTATCACTCCCTTATCCGTCAATAAGGCCGATAAACCTTTCGCTATTTGTTTTCTAATAGAAAATAAATTTTCTATTAAGTCTTGTGCGTACAATACTCCTTTTAAAACACCGAATTTCCGTTTTTCTTCGTTGTAATATATAATATCTCCGGATTGTTTTATTATCAAGTCTGCGTCCCTAGCATTGTTAGCACATGAAATCCGTGTTGGTGTGATCAAGTCCGTTATCGTCGTAAATACATTTATATCATTAACAATATGCTCAGTAGCACCAGTATCCAAAATGAATTTTAACTTAAAGTTTTTACCGTCTATTAGGGACGCCAGAGACACCTCCGATCCCCAGGAGTGTAATGCAGCTGGCTTTTCGGTTGTCTGAGCCCTTGGAGTCGCAATTGCCGCCACCGAACTGTCTGACTCCACATCCGCAAATTGCACCCTGGGAGGAGTTGCGCCTCGCTTACTACGAGCCACAGCCTTTGTCAACCGGTTTTGCGCCGTCGTCAACCGGTTTTGCGCTGGCGTGTGACTCCGTTTTTGAGGGTTGTTACAACCAGTCCTCGGCCTCGATTTATCCCTAGTAGCTGATAGAGCTCGTTCTCTTCGTTTAATTACGGGAATGGGGTCACTCGTTCGACTGTTTCTGCGGGCCATCTTCGTACTCGCAGTCTGTGGACGCCGACATTCAATGGACAGATGTCCAAACCGTCCACAGTTATAGCACATCTTGCTATCGTTTCGACATTCTGCCTTTGTGTGTCCTAGTATGCCACACTGATAGCAGACCAATTTCGCCTTTTTGACCCCACTTCCCCCTCCGGATTGGGTCGAATTTTTCCGCCGTTTGCTGAAGGAAGGCCCCCTGCTAAGGAAGGCTTTTCCCACAGCCTGCTCTCTCCTACTATTTTCCGACATCATATCATACATTGCGAACATCCGATCAAAGATGTCCCGAACCCTCATTTTAGAGTTCTCCTGGAGTGCATCTTCAGCTATCCTGGGGCATGCTTCCGAGATAGCATTAATTAAATTTCTCCGGATTGACCTATCTGTCAGCTCAGCCTCAGGGAACCTCCGAATACCCTCCACAAGACCCTCAAATCGATTTTGAAACTCGAGTACTGTTTCCAGCGCCGGGTTAAATCGAGTATTCATAAATTCGATTTGCATTGCATGTTCCTTCGCCTGAGTAGGCGGATCGACCGCCTTCTCAATCATGCTCAATGCAATTGATGGCTCGTTCACATCTTTGATCATCGATTGCAAACTGTGATCAATATTGGAAATTATGTACGAGAGTACGATACACTTCAACTGATGAAGCTCTCTCTCCGTGTAGTTTACTGCCGGTTTTATGTTGGGATCGACGAGAAATTGATAGTCACCACTCGCCAAATCCAACATTACCCTTCGTTTCCACACGGCGATCGACCCTTCCTTCAGTGGATTGCCTCCGTACTTTAAATTCGTAATTGGCCTTGCGGCCACTCCGGGTTCTTTGTGGATCTTACAGGCACAAGTGCCCACCGAGTCAGATCCACTCGCCGTTGTGTTTACAACCGGATTATCTAGGGGAACCTCAAGTGTGCGAGGAGCATCCTCAGATCTACCAGAGCCCTGCTCTTCCACCACCATCTCTGACCTCGATGTTGGAGGTGGACCCATGGTCATCGAAGCCAGAGCCGCGAATTTCAGAACAGACTCCTCCGCAAACTGTTTGATCTGATTTTGCATCATCTCATACCTTTGAGCGTACTCAGTCTCAAGCCGAGCCCTGATCGCAACTTCCCTCCTCTCGACTTCCTCGTTAATAAATCTCTTGATCTCTTCCGTGTTCATTGTTCTCTGTAATTAGACCAAGAGACGAGTTACTCCGAATTCACGACCTTCGTTTTATAAACACATCCCTAATCCTAGTATCATCCGGATTTATGTACTCCGTTCTACAAACACATCTCTAAACTTCGTATCATCCGGATTTATGTACTCCGTTCTAAAAACACATCTCATTTCCGGATTTATTTAAGCCCTAGTGGAATCACTCATAACGTTCTATCAACATGGTGTTAGGAATGCGCCTCGATTGCCACGCATAAATTGGAGTGCGGTCTTGGGGTTATCACATATGCCCCGCTACCTGTCTGTCGATTTCGCTTCCTTAGAGAAGGTACTGTCCCTCCGAGACATGCGCGCTGTGCGTAGGTAACAGAGCCTTCGACCATCTAATCTCCCAGCGACAAGCTTACAAGAAGACTATCCCGCTGCAAATCCGCTCACCACTGCCGTACTATTAAATCGTATTTCATTCTCGGACTGTAAATCGTAAATTAATAATTCGCTCATTCGCACAAAGTTCTAGCTAACTTTCGTACTTCGTCATTCTTATGAGTGTTTCCACCTCATTTCAGCCTTGGCTTGTCATGTTGGGGTGTGCATAGCGTATTAAAACCGTATATTTTTACTCTGTTCTGTTTTGCTCATGTTGTTTATGTTCCATTTTATTTTATTATTATTATTATTATTTATTTTTTTTTTTTTCACAATCGTATTCATATTAGGTACAATTCGCAAGCAACAATGAATTTATTTTGCAACCGAATAAACATCCATGCTCCGTTCAGCTCAACTGAATTTTCATCGATCTTTTGACTTTACAAGATATTATAACGTTCGTTTGGAAGAATTATCAATACCAACATTCAACACGTCGAAGGAGAAAAAGGAAACAGTCCACCACTGCGACCAGAATTAATATAAACTTAATTATAAGTAGGATTACCTACTACTATGCTTAAATTATGTTAACACTAGTAAAAACTAGATATATTAGTGATCACAGTAAGTAGTACTGATATCTCCAATTCCTCGTCCGATCCATGTTTCTTGTTTCTAAGTTACATACTCAACTTTTCGTATTAGTTCAATCAATAGAATAAAATATCGAAATCAAATCGTAATGTTGAGTAACTACATTTTCGAATCGTAGTCGGAGCTAACGGTAACCATGGTAACCTTCATTGCCGCAATTCGACCAAACTGACGTTCGAATTCTAACGAAAAACAAAAATCCGTAGACATGGTAATCTACCAACAAAACTTCGTGTGTCCTCCGTATTTCAACCAACGTAGTTGGCACCACTGACTGTCAAACATTGACATCTCCAACACATCAATCTGGCATCGTAATTTTACTCTGAGTGTGGACAACACCGTCATAATTCTACATTAGTTTAAAACTTAGAATAAACTTATAAATAAACTTATCCACACTCGAGAGTTTCCACCATGATGTATTATTGGAGGGCCAAGGGTTTCAGCTTCGAATTCATCTCGCCATGTCACAGTATGCAATATGGCTGAAAATACTGAAAATCGAGAAATTCCGTAATTTACTTCGAAAATAATTTTTCTCGTTTCGAACATCCGTACTCATCGTAATATTTATTCAAAACCGTTATTCCGTACTTTGGGATTTTACACTGCCGTATTTTCATGCTCGAGCCTTACTGAATTCCGTAATTCACGAAAAAGTCAACCCAAAAATTTCGATTATGTCAAGTTCAATAACTTCATAACCTCATTTAAAATCGTATTTCCGTTTCATGTGACTTCTCCGGATTATGACTTTTTCATCGTAACTTTCTGAAATTCCATATCCAGAGAAAATAACTGTTCGATTACCCTCAGTAATAAGTCACAAATTACTGATTCCGAAAAACGAGAATTTAACCTATGCACAGCCCAACAAGTGAGCAAACCCCAATTGCTCCGCCATGTATACATGTGAGGCGTTAGAAAAATTAAGTATGAGAGGGATTTAAGTACCTTCGTAATTATTAGAGATGGTTAGAGATGGCTTGATATTTAGCTAGGATTAGCTGGATGGTTAAAGCGTACTGCAACGGCCGTCGAATTTGAGAGCAGGAACGAGAATGGCCGCCAAACGAGATTCGCCGCTTGGCTTGGTGGCAGACACAGTCCTGCCACCACTCCGGATTCTGTCGGATGGATTTCATGGAGTGCTGATGGATGTTGTAATTCCAACAATGATCAACCAATGTGTACCTAATTTATTGTTGCTCTATGTGGGAGCATGATGAACCAATGATGTAACCGGGAGGGTTCATAATAGTATGGTAATACAAGATAATTTGCCCAATCTGCCAGTTCCTTGAGTGGTGTAATCTGCGTATTTTAAGATTGGCATCAAATAAGTTCCTTTCATTTACTAATTATGAGTCATTATGGATCTTCTCTTCTCTCATCATTTGATTAACCATCTTAACATTTGAATTTTTGAGGGAACGCTCCAGAATAGAGGAGGCACTGGCACAGCTCTAGTGCGCATGTTTTATGTGAATCCCAATAATGATATATCTTCAGGTTACTCACTCATATAACATAGTTTGTACTGCTACTTGTGTATTCACATCTACCTCCTTTACGAAGTTTGGTGTATTGTTCTGTTTTACTTTATGACTATTATCTTTAAGTTTCGTTGAAATCTTTATACCTAATTAGTTTATAAATACACCATTCTATCAAGGTAAGAATTTTATGATAGTTTGATTATTGCTGAATCCCAGTGTACCCGACATACATGTATGTTCGGCGTATGTTGCATTTGTCCTTTGTGGTTTGTTGAAATCCATTGGGTACAGTGAACATTGCCGGCGCGTCAATTCTGAGGCTTTCATGAGTTCAATTTGGTTTGGTACATCAATGAAACCTCACGATGTTATTTGAGACCTCAGGGAGAGGCTCATGAGCAAGTAGTTGTTACGAATGGGACTTGCAGGACGATGTTACGAGTGCGTTGGCTGAAAAAACGCCACTTCACCAATGCGACAGGCAAATCTTGGATCCAAGTGTTGGTAGGGGATTGGCCTGGATCCCAGATACGATGGAAAGAGCTTTTTCTATGGAACCACCTCGTAGAAAAGCTCATTGGTATGGTTGTTATCTTGGGAGAAGCTTTTCACGATGAAATGGTCTCACGAGTTGGGGGTGGTGTGGTAAATTGAGGCTTTCTGTACACGATTATTCTGATGTCATTAAAGTAAATGCACCCTAGGGCTCTTTTTGGAAGTTTCTGAATTTTCGTAAACAAGACATAATAGATTATCGAACTGTGGGATTCAGCAATACCTTCTTCAGTTTGGCCTTTGGATGACCTTGTTGGCGTCCTAATTGTGCAGTAGGTATGTACCTAAGTACCTACCTATTACATTAAGTTCATATATCTTGTTGCTCAATTTAATACTATCATTAAATATTCCTCTTTTCACGGTTTTTGAAAATATCGTTCAGTTACTTCGTGGGTAAATTAAAAGTTATGAATCAAAGTCAAACCTCATACCAATAGGTACTTTTTTATGGAACTTCTGGTGGTATGTGGGGTTTGTTGTAAGTTATAAGTGGCATGACGCTGGAGTTAGAAGGTCTTTTCATGATGTATAAAATCATATATTGGAGTTCTCCGAAGTTTTCTTTTGGTGCATTTCTTTGAAAGGTTTACTGTTGGGTCGCAACATTGATGTCATGACACTGCACGTTTTCCTATCATCCCGGCTCTGAGCCTTAATGCGTTACCGGCTTTGTGCACATGCCTTACCGGCTTTGGTGGGGTTCTATACCCTGTTTCCCGGCTTTGTGGGGCTGTGTTACCGGCTTTGTTTCGTTGTAGGATTTCCGGCCTTGGGGGGACTACGTTGCGGAGTCAGACATTAATGAATGCATGGGATCCTCAGTAAGTGGACAACCAGTGAGTGACGAGGGACCAGCTCACACGATTTGAAGTAAAGTTGTTGCAAATGTCTTAATAAGACTCGATGGATTTGCGTTGCTGTCTCAAGACTTGATGCTTTTCTGTTAGAGCTTATGTCTTAATTTATTGATTGATTTATTGCACTTTTGTTGGAGTTGATGTCGATTTCAAGATTCTGTCTTAAGACACGATGTTTCATAAATACCTATGTTGTTGGAGTCTTGTGACTCGGTGTCTATGGAATAACCATGGGTTACTGGAATGTCAAGGCCAGAAGGCTACGAAGTTTCAATAATTTGAGTCACATTGATTTCAGATTCGAGTACTTACCAACTGATCACGACTGATACTGCTGACAACAGATAGATTACCAATTGGTACTGACAAATACTAATACCGAACGTGACGATCTACTAAAGTACAGACATGTCTGAGGAATTAGTTGGGGCAGAGGACCTGAAGGGGTTTCTTAATGAATTGTTTACAGAAGCTGAACGCGATATCCGTGTAAGACTTAATCATATGATGATGGATCAACTCTCTGAGTTCCACGAAATCATGGAACAGAGAATGGTGGAATTCTTTGAGAATGTCACTGAATTTATGGAAAGAATGGAACCGTTGATTAGTATTCCAAAAGAAAAGTTGAAGAATTTTGCTGATCATCTGATGAATATTAATGAAAAATTAATGACTGATCACAATGCCGCACCGCTACCTCCAGCAGTACCTGATGATTCCCTGACAGCCCATGACGACCAATTGGAACATCCAAGGTCCTGGAGGAATCAAAGGAACATTTGTTCAGTTGATCCTCTTCGATGGAAGAGACTTAAATTCCCGACTCTGGACTTGAAGCTCACTGATGAGACAAATTACATAATCTGGAAGGATAAGATAGTATCTGAGATTGAAGCTAATGGATGTGATTTCCTCCTTCAAGAAAATCCACAATTACCACTAGACCTTGTTGGAGAAGACCTGAAGTTGGTGAAATTTAAGGTTCGTAATTTCATAATTAAGCATCTTGATGAAGTTCATTTTGGCATTGTAAGAGGGGATTATGAGCCGTATGAAATTATGAAAAAGTTGGACCAACAAGGAGAGCCAAAAACTGTTACCGTTGGCCTGAGGAAGGTTGCTGAGATGACTAAGATGAAATTCGACCCAGAAGTTGGAACTGCTATTGAGTTCATTTCAGAATTTAATAATAAAATGGCCGAAATCGCCAGACATGGCACAGTGGTTTCAGAAGAAACCCAGGTCCATTATTTTATTATGAGCATAGCAGGTTTCTGTAAAAGTCTAGAACAGAAAGATTCGGAAGAAATTCAAAGGATGACTTTGACTGATTTGAAAAATCAACTGCTCAAAGAAGAGTCAGCTTTCCTGATGAGGAATCCAGACTTCCAACGCAAGAAAGCTATGTACATGAACCGCAGCTCTCGGTTCAAACAGGATGTTGTGCAGGGAACCTCTGAAATCAAAAGACGTTTCAATTGCTTCCGGTGTGGTAGTGAAACACACAGAGTTTCAGAATGTAAATCAAAAGGAGTATTATGTTATGGCTGCAGGAAAATTACCAATCACTTTCGACGTGACTGCCCTGAAGTTGACCACCCTGAACACGAAAAACTAGTACCTGGAAGGTCGAACATGCCTTCAACGTCAGGCACCAAGACCCAACCTCCTCGAAAACTCACTGCTATATTTTCAAAGGGTAAAAAGCAGTCCTTGGCCAAGACAAAGAAATTTAAATACAAAACAGTTCCATTCAAAACAGCCAAAAAGCTGAATGCAGAGAGGAAGAATAACGGGAAAGCAGCTCTCGCATTTCTGGATGGACTGGAAGTAGTAGATGAAGAAGCCATTGCTGATGAAGACGAAGTGTGCATCAACCTGGACTATCTGAACGAATCAGAAGTTCAAGCTTTATATGCTAACTCTCACCCGGAATCGGAAAACGTTGCTGCCTCATGTGAGGTGAATGAGGATGAATCCTCGATGTCTTATCACTGTAAGTACCAACTGTCTCAAGACACGATTACTTATATTTTAGATTCTGGTTCTACTGATCACTTGTGTAGTAATATTGATGGTTTAATTAATATCAAACGATTTTTGACCCCGAAACGAATTACTTGTGCTAATGGGTCATCTGATGCAGACCTTAAGGTCGAAGCAATGGGTGACATGTTGATTGGAGATGAATCTCGCAAACCCATAGGATGTCTCAAAAATGTACTATATGCTCCTAAACTAGCTGATAATTTGTTCTCCTTAAGGAAACTTATGAGCAATAATATTCAAGTTGTTTTTACTAATAGAGCTGTTGAAATTATTGATTTGGATGATAATTCTGTTATGACAACGGGAATTTTTGATGGTAGGTTCTGGAAGATATCTTTCACTCTTCCAGCCCTGTTTCTTTCCCAAACGCAAATTGACAATGCTGCTGCAAAATGTGGTGTTTGTAGGGTAGGTGTTAGTCAGAAAAGAGGGAGAGAAGATAGTGGACCTCTTCCCACAAAACAGCTTAAGCATAAATCTAGTTTGGTAGCCAATGCATCAAATAGTTACAATAATTTAGGTGCAACAGCAAGTTCTGACGTGGAACAAGACATAGTAGAAAATGTTTTGGTGGATACCCACATGAATGAATCTGATCTGAGGCAAATCAATAGTAATATCACTCCTAGCCTCAGGACAGCCGAAGGCTATCTTTGGCATCTCAGACTGTCACATTCCTCTAAAAAGTACCTAGAGCAAATGGCAAAACAACTACCCATTTTAAAGAACGTTAAATTCACAAACGAAATTTTAGATTGTAGTGAATGTAAAATAGCTAAAGCCAAACGCCAACCGTCTAATAAACAGAGGAGCCGAATGACTATCCCTTTTGCTCGAATTTACTCTGACTTAATGGGTCCAATTAAGCCAGTTGCTCTAGCTACTCATGCGAAGTACATAGTAACATTTACCTGTGACTTTTCTAGATATGTTATGTGTTATGCTATAAAGGATAAAACTTCAGTACATTTAGCTTTAGAGGAATTTTTAAGTCACTGTAGGACTATCAAGGACCCATATACAAAAATCGCAGAAATTAGAACAGATGGTGGAACGGAATATCAAACAAAACTCATGAAAGAACTCTTAGCTAAGGAAACGATTTCTCTAACTGTTTGTGAGCCAGCAACTCCTACTCACAATGCTGTCTCAGAACGGCTGAATTTTGAACTTCAGTCAAAAATCAGAGTTAATTTATTGTCAGCCAAGATGCCTCATTATTATTGGCAATTTGCTATGCAGCATTCTGTGAATATTCATAACAAAACTCCTAATGCTGCAAATCGCTATGTCTCACCTTATGAAATAGTTCACAACCGAAAACCCGACCTAAGTTACATAAGAAGATTTGGCTGTGAATCTTATGTTCTTCACAATGACGCCAAAGCAAAGCCCAAATTCGCTCCAAGATCGCGAAAGGCATTCCTTTTAGAATGCAATGATACGGGTTACACGTTGGTAGAAGCTGACAACAAAGTTATCATTAGGTCCAAGCATGTTGAGTTTGTAGAGTCAAGAGTATTTGGTGATACGTTTGGTCCCAATACTTACTTGCCAACTCATGAGGAGTTTGCTGTGGGAGCAGAGGGAGATGGTCTTCCTTCTGGGGAGCAGAGGGAGTCAGTTCCTGAAACTCCCTCTGTACCCACAGCGCCACAAGAGACCATTGATATGATGGCTGTTGTGCCATCATCAGAAGTTCCCGTTAAGGAACAAGGTGAAAACTCCAGGAAAATCATTGGTGAGACCGATGAAGCTGAATTTTACATTGATGAGGAAGATGATGCTCTTCTTGCTTTTATGTGTATGAAAGCAGCAGAAAATGGATCTGCTTGTGATCCAACGTCATATGCTGAAGCAATGATGAGCTTGGAAAGGGAGAAGTGGCAAAAAGCCATCAACGATGAGTTTGATGCACTATATTCTAACGTCACTTGGAATGTGATTCCAAAAATACAATTGCCAAAGGGTACAAGAGTCATAAAAGCTAGATGGGTGCACCGGAAAAAAGTCGAGGCTGACGGGACAATCAGATTTCGAAGCAGGCTTGTTGCCAAAGGGTTTGCTGACACTAATAAATACGACCGTACTGAAACCTACTCACCTGTGGCACGTCTAGCAGATGTGCGATTCTTATTTATTGTTGCCAATAAATTTGATTTGGATGTAAGGCAATTTGATATTAAAACCGCGTTTCTTAATGGGACTATAGAAAAAAAGGTGTTCATGGAAATTCCAGATGGATTGTCCTATTATTTGCAGACTGATCAGACTTTCAGTGATCATCATGTCTGTGAACTAAAGAAGGCACTCTATGGTCTGAAAATATCCCCAAAAAGGTGGTTTCTTCGATTTTTTGAAGCTGCTAAACGAATGGGTTTTGAAACATATGAGTTTCAACCTTGTCTTTTTGTGTGGAAAAGTGAAACCCATTTTGCATTGATGTTGCTTTATGTTGATGACATATTGATTACATCAAATTCCATTCCTAAATTAACAGAGATAAAGAAAATACTGTACCAAGAATTTCAGGTCACTGACTTGGGCGAACCAAAGAAATTCCTGGGAATTGAAATACAAAGGGATCGAGAAAATAGAGTTATGTTTTTGCACCAAAGTAAATTCATTGAATCTCTCGTGCAAAAATTTGAAATTCCTAAACGACTGAAGACTCAGAATCCTCTGATAATGAAGAATAGTAAGAAAACTCTTTTTGAATCAGAAAACGAATCAAACTCGATTGATTTGAGTGTCATACCATATCGACAAGCCATAGGCTCTTTGATATACCTTCAGAATGGTACACGACCTGATATTACTTTTGCTGTTAATGCTAAGAGCCGAAGACAGTCCAATTTTACAGCTGATGATTGGGATGATGTCAGACGAATTCTGACTTACGTCCAAAATACATCAAAGCTATGTTTGAAGTATGAAGGCAAAGGAGACGAACTTGAGTGCTTTGTGGACGCCTCTTTGGGCTCTTATGATCCTGAAGGGCACTCTACAAGTGGGTATGTCATCAGATTATTTGGTGACCCTATTTCGTGGCGTACTAAAAAGCAGACACATGTAGCTTTATCATCTGCGGAAAGTGAATATGTAGCTTTAAGCTTAGCTTGTAGGGAGTTAATCAGTATTCGACAAATGTGTAGTTCTATCATTGGTTGGAACATGACTCCTACAATTTGGGAAGATAATAAAGCTGCCATAGAATTGGCTAAAACTGATGAGTCCTCAACACTGAAGCACATTGTCAAGCTGTGTTATCATTTTATCAGGGCTCAAGTTAGGGATGGCAATGTTAAGGTTGAATGGATCAGCACCAAAAATCAATTGGCTGATATATTCACCAAATCACTCCCCACCCCTGTCTTTCAATTCTTGAGAGATGCACTGTTAAAAGATATTGATGACACTTAGTACATTTCTAACAATGTGAATGTTCTATGTTTTAGATAAATGGGCCTGAAGCCACGACTGAAAAAAAGGTTTCTTGTTCTTGGAACACGATTTGTTACAGCCGATGAATCGGTGAAGTAACCACCTTCAGATACTTCTTATTTTCTTTTGATTTTATAGACTTGTATAAGTTTGTAGAGCTGTTCATTTATATAGACACTTTACACTTTAAACGTTTTACGATTTATTGTAAATGGTAACTGATTTGATGAGAGGGAGTTTTAAGATTGGCATCAAATAAGTTCCTTTCATTTACTAATTATGAGTCATTATGGATCTTCTCTTCTCTCATCATTTGATTAACCATCTTAACATTTGAATTTTTGAGGGAACGCTCCAGAATAGAGGAGGCACTGGCACAGCTCTAGTGCGCATGTTTTATGTGAATCCCAATAATGATATATCTTCAGGTTACTCACTCATATAACATAGTTTGTACTGCTACTTGTGTATTCACATCTACCTCCTTTACGAAGTTTGGTGTATTGTTCTGTTTTACTTTATGACTATTATCTTTAAGTTTCGTTGAAATCTTTATACCTAATTAGTTTATAAATACACCGTTCTATCAAGGTAAGAATTTTATGATAGTTTGATTATTGCTGAATCCCAGTGTACCCGACAGCGTATTAGGTGCTAAAAGTGCGTAAAAGAGTGCTAAAAAGACGTATTAGGTATACATATTACAATATACGTAGAAGAATACAGTACCTATAATATATTGTAAAAGTATTGAAATATGCGTCTTAGTGAATGAGGGTTCTGGATGTACCTACAGGTCCGTACTTTATTGGGATAGTGATGTTAGTGGTGTGGGGGCAATGCAACAAAATGTGGGCGATGTCCTGAACTTCCTCTCTTCTGCTCTTTTCACAGAAGGGCGAATCGGTCATATTCATTACATAAATATGTGAAGGAAGAATCTGGATCTTCCATTACCAATGAGCAGCCTGTTCATGGACAACATTGTGGTGAATTCCACCACATCAGGTCAACAGCCTTTTTCAGGGCTACCAAAAAGAAGTACTCACGATACAAGTACATATAAAAGACGTCGAGTTACAACTCAACAAAATAACATATTTCGCCCGAGAGAATATGCGAAATATTCACTCACGAACGAAATATTCACAAATAAGCAACAAGCCAAACACCCACTGCAGGAGAAGGGTTCGTCAGGACAACCCACAAAAGTTGCCTTGAAAACAACAGCCCAAGGAAATAATCACTCGACCTCTAAGAAATGCAAGGGCAAGGCTGGCAAACCAACTCAGCTATCATATTCACAGATTCTGAGAAAACTCTATGCGAGCCAATAAGAGAACACCTGGCGAGCTAATGAAATTAAGCGAACCAACCAGGGGGCGGCAGGAGGCGGCCACCTCCCTATAAATACCCCGCACGGAGCCTTCCGTATTCATTCCACCTTCTGCTCTCGCTGACGACTCTTCTCATCTCTCGACGAAGTTTCTACACGCATTCAAGACTCAGAAAGGCATATCTTCCTCTCCTCACAGATTCTCTCGATCTTCTTGGCATCTACGAGTCTAGTCATTGCACTACTCATTGCCCAACGTAGATCTCCAGTAAGGGTCCCACCCGGCACGTTTAAGACTTCGTCTAAAACGTCGCGTCCGCAGGGAGACCTGAGCCGTATCACCCGAATCTCGCAGCCTTCGGCTCTTGATTGCCCGAGGGGTGCGCAGGGAAATTTTTTCAGCTCATACGCTCCAATTTACCGTCCAAGGAAGCCTTTATCAAGGCTCGGAGAGGACCCCGACATCAAGCTGGGAGAGAGCTTTGTCGAGCGAGTCCCTCCTCTACATAAATCCTTCATCCGAACGGAAAGGTATTTTTCTATCGAGTAAACACACTCGGATATCTCGATGGAGCGAAGCCCATCTTACTTCCTCGGGTTCGAGGGAGAAGAACTTGGCGAGGGGACAGGCGTCGGCCCTGCTCCAGCTCCTTATCCGAAACTCGATTCTCACTCAAAACGTAGTGACAAACTACCCGGGCCAGCTCCGCGCCCAAAGCTCGAACCTCTCGACGAGATCGCAGCTTTACCTAATAAACCCTCAGAAAGTTTGTTAGCTACTCCCGTGCACACGCAAGGGATCGAGGATTCTTTTCAGAATCTCTCGGAAGGTAGTTCTTACGGTTCTACCCATGAATATACTAAATATTCATCTCACGATCGCACCGTCGATCCGAGTGTTAAACACACTCCTATCCTGCATACACCGCACGGACCAAAAGGTACTTTCCAGTACTTCAATCAAACACATTCCGTCCCTCCTACAGATGTAAATCTGAGACCGGAATATTACACAACGGTTCAGCACCCGAATACGCATTTCCAAACAGCTCGAACCGAACCTGGCGCCCCTCGCGGCATACCAATGAACGAACCACGAGGTTCAACCACCCAGCAAAATGTCCTTGACAATTTCGCTCACATTTCCTTCGGAAATAATACAGGGACCAACCCGCATAACCAAGATACGGGTACTTTTCACAACGTCCCACTTGGTCTACCTACACCAAGTAGAACATATATAAATTCACTACAAACATCACTCGCCCCTTTATTTTTTATCTATGAATCACATGCTGGTGGATAAAAAAGTAAGAACTAAAATCATCCACTTTCAGCGAATTACTTCTGCCCCACATTACGAGCTACTCAGTACACATGGGTAACACATGCGTTGGCGAACATTCTTGGAACACGACGCTAAGAAAAAAAAATCCTAATGGTAGTCAGTTGTTTCGCCGTACTTTGTCAGTAAATTGTGAATATTTTACTATAAGAACAAAGAAATACCTACTTATTTACGAATTATTGTATACTTCGTATACCATATTTTTATTGCAATTACATATTTATGTACTCATATCTAGGTATATGCTGAATATGCGTACCGACCTGATTAATTTTCCTTACGAAAATGTCATCACATCGTGTGAAATGTCAGAAACGCCAACCGGCCTGGCTGGATAAGGGAGAGTCTAATGGTAATGGTAGTTACCATAGTACGATGTATTCTGTACAATGTATTCGTATAATGTATTCTGTGGTAGTTACTCCAACATTGCTAGGTACCCCACATTTAAAAGGATGTAAAGGGGGAAAAGTTTTTCAGAAGGTAGGCACAATAGGGAGCTTTTTCAAGGTAGCGAAAAGTGATTTATTACAGACGATGGGAGTCAATAGCGTGATTAATTTGTACTGCATGGAGCTTCCATGCTGATTTGTTGAATTTCTGCTTCCCTTTTTATCTGGCTAAGCGCCAAGGCATAACTGGAATAAGGCGAAGGAGAGTAATCTTAAATCTTTCTTATCTTCCACTCCGCTGTTATCAGAACAATTGCTTGGTGATTTGTGTATATTTTTAATTTCCTGATTTTCATGATTGCTCGTGTTGCTCTGTTGTAATCGAAAGCTCTTCGTGATCATCTGATTTTACTTGATCTATTGAGACAGTTTTCGATGTATTCATTCTCCGAGTAGTGTAGATTACAAGTGTCAACAGTGGATGTCGGCTTGCAATACCGGTTGGTTATTGCCGTGACGTTGTCCACGTGTCTCATCCTCTGGATATTAAAATAAAGGTAAATCTTATAAATCGGAGTGTTTACTTTTTGAAATGGATGAAGATACGCTTCTCGTCAAAATCCTGGAATTGGTGGACTCCTCTTCGCCTATAAACAGCTCCCTGCTGGCGTCGAAACTTAGTTTACCTCATAACGCAGTTATTGGTCTCATCAACAGCTTGAAATCAAGGGGAGACCTTATTGAGGTGGCCCCTGTGCCGACTGTGTCTTGGGAACTCACGCAGGAAGGCGAGTTCATAACGGAAAATGGAAGCTACGAAGCAGCCGTCCACCAATATATTAAGCAAAATGGACCCACGCCTTTGCCAGAAGTTATGAGTAAAGTGCCTAACGCTAAGATCGGGTTTAGCAAAGCAATGGCGAACGGGTGGGTAAAAAAGGAAAGCAACAATTCTGTAATTCTAGTTGCCGAAGATATCAAGGATGAGGTTAAAGCCATGCTCGATTTAATTAAAGCTAAAAAGTACGCCGATGTTTCTGCTGATAAAAAGAATGAATTTAAAAAAAGAAAATTACTCAAAGAGGTTTCGTTGACGACATTTGACGTCTCAAAAGGAAAAGGGTTCAGTTTGAATTTGGAAAAACCAGAAACTGAGCTCACAGCAGAAATGATAGAAGATGGTTCCTGGAAAACCAAACAGTTCAAAAATTACAACTTTGACGCCTTGGGGGTCCCTCCAACCCGAGGACATTTACATCCTCTGCTCAAAGTGAGAGATGAATTTAGAAAAATTTTCCTCGAAATGGGATTTAGTGAGATGAATACAAGAAATTACATTGAAAGCTCTTTTTGGAATTTTGATGCTTTGTTTCAGCCACAACAACACCCTGCTAGGGACGCGCATGACACATTTTTCTTGACCAACCCTAAATACACCAGCGAGAAAAAAATTCCCGAGAAGTATTTGAACGATGTCAAAAGAGTTCACAGTGAAGGTGATTACGGGTCCCAAGGTTATAAGTACAAGTGGTCCATCGATGAAGCCAAGAAGAACCTATTGAGGACCCACACGACCGCTAATAGCGCCCGACATCTTTTCGAACTGGCTAAGCAAGAAAAGTTCGAACCTGTGAAATACTTCAGCATAGACAAAGTTTTCAGAAACGAAACCCTGGATGCCACTCATTTGGCTGAATTCAATCAAATTGAAGGGCTGATGGCGGACTACGACCTAACGCTCGGAGATTTGATAGGGGTTTTGTACAATTTCTTCAGCAAACTAGGGATCACTCAGTTGCAATTCAAACCCGCGTACAACCCTTACACTGAGCCCAGCATGGAAATTTTCTGTCATCACCCGGGGCTCAACAAGTGGATTGAAGTCGGGAACTCTGGCATGTTTCGCCCAGAGATGTTGCTCCCCATGGGGCTTCCACCCAAAGTTAATGTCATCGCTTGGGGGTTGTCGTTAGAACGACCAGCTATGATCAAATACAAATTCAACAATATCAGAGACTTGGTCGGACCCAAGGTTCAACTGTCATCTATTTATGAAAACCCTATTTGTCAATTGGATAAGTGACATGTATTCGTGATTTATTGGTTTCTCTCTTCCTTTCATTGTTAAATATAATATTATCGATATTAAATTGTTAGTCATTGTCAACCCCTTACTGAATCTTCGCTGAAAACTATTAAAACTAAATTTCTGGTGATGAAGTTGTGGACATTCATTTTCGGTATGGGGTCATGAACACTGAATATTATTCAACATTAAGTTACAAATTCAGCTTGCCCATAGAGCAAATATTCGTTAATTTCTAATTATTTTCGTGTTAAATTGCTTTGAAATTTTACCACTGTGTACTCCAAAACTCTATGGCAAAATCCAGCCCTTCAGGTCGCAAGGGGCTCTGGACCTTGACCTAGGGTTAAATCATATTGATCGATACGATATCTTCTGATACCGATACTTTTGGTACCGGAAAAAATAAGCAGTAAAATAAAAGAAGCCCACCGGAAATGACTATTTTTTCTGCGAACTTCTATTTTGAAATAGAACATCGTATAACAGTATAAGAACATTGAGAAGATAGTAAAGTTGTAGGGTCCCTGCATTTCTCTAGGAGGGTGAAAAGGCAGTTTGAAGTTGTCGAGACGAATTTACCTACCATCACTTTACACTTTCCTCAGTCCTGAGTAAGGCTCTTCCCCGAAACTGGGAGAATCCTCACACAGCAAAGGGCTTGTCTGTCCCCGGCCCACCTGAGTGACCTGAAAAGAGTGGAATGACTTATAATTAAAATGTGTATCCGTATATATTATATTCGACTTATCCGTTTTGGAAACGATAATAAATCATAATACTGTTTCAGTAGTTTTGATAAGATGATCATCGATAATTTTCCTCTTGATGATCGTAATTTAGTAGGTAATATTAATGACCTAATTTTAAGTGGCAAACAGGACCAATAGGATTGTTTTGATTCGATACCAATACTGGTTGGTATCGACATTTCTGATTTGATACTTGCTTGGTATTGATACTCTTCTTACAATACCACCAGGGGGGTGTTCCATAACTTTATTCGACGTGGAAAACTTTTTTCGTGTTCCATAACTTTATTCGACGTGGAAAACTTTACCACAGTGGAGAACTTTTCCAAGTGTTCTGTAAGCCTCCAGCTCGAAAATGGACTCCGTGTTTTGCCATCGATTATTATTTCTCCAGGTGTTCTGTAAGGATTCACTCTAGTAAACTTACCTCCATTTAACTGAAATTTTGGTGTTTCCTTGTCCTATATCACTCTGTAATTCATTGACTTTTTTAAAATTATTCATGTACCTACTGAATATAATCTATGAATTTAGTGGTCCTTAATGTTGAAGTGGATAAAAATTAAATTTATAGTCATTTTGTCACCATAAGAGCTGACCCCTGGCAGTAATACTTGAAACAATGTGCTCTTGGTTAGTTTATAACTGGATATTCCACTGTTGGTTATACCTCTAATAGTTGGGACACCCCCCTCCTCCCTGTAATCATATCGCTCCTCCACCAGTATTGTTCAGCCCTTCCTTGACCCCCCTCACCCTACCCTCAGAAGGTCAACTGTATTGATTGATTGTTTTCAACAACTGACATGTAATCTTTGTTTCCAAACCATCAATTATTTTCATTAATTTTTTTCTGCTACACTATTTCTTTACAGTAATCACATCGTCATTCATAATATTAGTTTCTACAAACAACAGCTGGACAAGTTTCTAAGAAATTGAGGGAGGAAGGTAGAGGCAGATGTAACGATTCCGCGAATGCCCCAACGAAGGTTACAACTGTATTTATATTACAGGGATGCCTTATATATAGGTATATATAGGGATTCGTTCAATTCTTTGCAGTGGAACTTATGAAACCCCCAGTCAACATGAAATTCTCTACATAAAAATCTCCAGTGTATGGTAAAGGCACCAGTTATTGGACAGTCCGGTTTTTCTTGAATGATAAGGTTGCAGAGTGTTTTTGTAGTTCAACGTTTCTCTGAGGTTCAAAGGAACCATCCTAGGGTATGCTGAGGTGGCCTAGAACGTTCTAGCATCATTGTTTTTGATTCAGTGCCCGTTTGAAAGCCGGATGGAGCAAGTCGGCGCTGTGACACTATCAAAACTGTGACCAAACAAGCTTATTCAATAAATCAATTTAACCACTTTTCAGAGTTTTTACGGTTTCTCGATGAGTTCCCTGAATAATACAACATTTTTCCTTCAATTTCGTGCCATTGTGGTTTCGATTTACTTAGGTATAATTAGTTTTGGTGTGGTGTCCAATAATTGCAACAAAAAAGTTTATTACCCCCGTTATTGGACACTGTCCAATAAGTGGGTCAAAGTTGTTCTACTCCTTGCTTCCTGTTATAGGACACCTATTCTCTTTAGTGTGCTTTAGCCTTTTCACAACCTTCATGCTTTATTTTAGGCAAATACCGTGTCTGCACGGATTTAATCAGTTTATCCACAATGCCTACAAAGGCACTGGCTTAAAAGTGTGTTTATTTCAAATGTCCTTACAGAGAAAGATCCTACCTATTTGAATTCCAACCAAATCTTCACCAGTTGAGCTTACACGCATATTTTCAGAAGGTAGGTCTATGTTTCAACTTGTTCTCGTTTGTGTGTTGACAGATCTCAAAATGGCTTGTACGCTCAAGGAAACCTCAAAGCCTAAGAAGAGACCATTCTGCAGCAGGAAAATGGGATACACCCCATACTGCTAAATATATACGGTTTTCAGCCATTTTTAGTGAATTTGTAGCGCATTTTTTGAAAATTTGACCAAAGATGCTCAAAAAATGCTGGCCAAAGAACTAATTGTTTTGTTTGGAAAGCTTGATTTTTATCTCAATCCTAAGGAGAGTTTTCGTCTTGAAGGACACACACATATACATATTAGGAATATATACAGGGTTTTTACACTTATGTAAGATTGTTAACATCCTAGGGATCAATTCTACAACTAGTTTCCAACAAAAAGTTTCTCTTAGCAATTTTTTTAAACCAATGTTTTAATGTAAAATTCTCCAATGATGTGAATACTTGTTCATTATTTCTATACCCAAAAACCTTACGAACTAAATCACTCGCTTCAAAGTTGTGGAAACCTATTTCAATAAACGGAAGTTAAATAGGTAGTACGTTGCCCAATCCCACGAAAAATTTTCGTGGAATTACACAACGTTCAACTTCCGCTTTTCATCACAGAAACCTTAATAAGTATCATCATTTAACACTTTTTGATAATCCATATTTCTTTATGGGAAACCAGGTAGGCGTTAACCTTCAGTCCGGAAGGACGTCGATTAGACCGCGCTTCAAACTTTAGAAGAGAGGTAAGGGTTGAACGCAGGCCCGTAGCCAGGATGGAGGTCTAGGAGGGGCGAGCGACATTTAAGGAGGGGCGAGCCAAAAACATAAGTTCAGTATCGTAATCGATACACTGAATTCACAATTTTAACTAATGTATTGCTGATCTCATCGATTTATACCCCATTATCTAAGTTTCCATATCAATCAGATTTTGCTTCGAAGTGAGCACTTATTAACGCTATAAAGCGGAATGATTACTAAAAACCTATAATATTCCTACACCACACATTTTATTTTCTTATGTAGTCACTAGTTATAGTATACAATTCAATAATGTAATATAAGACTATTCTAATTGTTTTATTTTATATTTTCCCTCTTTTAACCAAGTGTATGGTACCGTATACATATATTGAGAACCATTTACTACTTTCACTTTAGGTTGTAATTTAACTTTAAAAGTAAAATAGTAAATATATTGGAAACAACTTTGGTAGAATATTGTTTTAAAATTATTGCTCAAAACTCTGATTTTAAGAACACTTACTCAAGGATCATTAAACAGATACATTTTGTGGCAAGATTTCTTTATTTCAGAGTTAAATAAAGTCACAGTTTATTACAAACAAATATTTTAGTCTTCAGTCATATAAAACAGTTGTAGCCTCCTGTCCTTTTTGTTATTGAAAGCTGTTAAAACTCTATCAATATTGATGTCTTCAGTTCTTTTTCTTTCAAAAGCTAAAAATACTAAATTGGCCATTCTTTGGTGCTTCATGGCTAGTCTTTGTGGCCTGTTTATTGCTGTTAGTGCAGAAAATGTGGATTCACAAGTAGCTGTGCTGCACCCAAATGTTTCCACAGCAGCTAGCAACTGATAAGTCATCTTAAAAGCATCTCTGAATGGAAATAACAGTTCCATACATGATCTCTTGTTTTTAATTTACTTAACTATCGGGAAAACACCTGTAGGCTAGTTTTGTACGAATTACTGGGGGTTTTCTACAAAACATGTTGTTCTCTAATTTTAACGTAATTGTTTATACAATTCATGTTTTTTCCTAGCAAGGTCTAGGTCGGGCGAAAATTTTTCCAGGTCGGGCTACGCCCGGCCTGCCCCCCCCCCCCCCCCCCCCCCCCCCCCCGGGCCTGGTTGAACGGGATGGGTTACCCCCTCAAGGTCCTCAGTATCCTCGGTGATCGTGACGCGTAATGGTGCGTGAGTATCATTGATCTTTTGATCCCCCCTTTCCCACTGCAATATTCATATTTCACGATTTTGCGGTAATTTAGACCGCTCCCTCCTTCCCCAGACCAGTGTCATTTTTACCGCTCCCTCCTGCAGCCGTGGACTTTCGCAATGGCAGAGAAAAATATCAACCCTAATGACCCCAATTTCGGCAACATTGTTCGTTCCGTTTTGTGTGAAAGTGATGTAAAAATATCTAAGAATCTAAGCTGGGAAATTTTTTTCAAAAAACATCAGTTGACTTAGGGAGAATGGCAACTTAACTATAAATGTTAGACATTTGACGGTAACGTTAATTATGAGGAAAATTAACATTTTTTCATACTTGCCAAGGCACAAACAAAAATATAACATAAACATAAATAAATATAACATAACCCCCTCATTTACAAAATCGTCTTTCTACCGGCCATCTGCCCGAAGAATTGAAGAAGAAAATTGTTGACATATCAGCCTTATGCAAAGAGGCAAACAAAACACCTGCTTCGAAAAAAAGGCCGCACACCGAAGAGGCCTCAGAAATACCTCAAGACTTGCCAACCTCAAGCAATGCAGCCCAAGAGGAGCAATCTGGACCTAAGCACGCGGAAAGAAAAACTTGCAGATTATGTGATACTGAACTGAAGAGAAAAACTGTCCACACGTGTGAAAAGTGCAACAAATTTGTATGTTTGAAATGCCTTAGAAAGGTATGTGTGCAATGTTATACAGAATAATAAGTTGTGACTCCTTTTCAAGTGAAAAATGTCACGTAAGAAGTCTGAAATTTATAGTTAAGTTTACATTTTCTTTAAGTCAACTGATGTAGGTATATTGAAAACTTCCAAGGAACTTGAATTTTATTTTTTCCCTATTTTAGTTTGACCATTTTTTATGTTATATTTTTGTTTGTGCCTCGGCAAGTATGAAAAATGTTTATGTTCCTCATAACTAATGTTACCGTCAAATGTCTAACATTTGTAGTTAAGTTGCCATTCTCTCTAAGTCAACTGATGTTTTTTGAAAATTTCCTCCCAGCTTAGATTCTTAGATATTTTTTTCACGAGATTTAACATTTTTTCGCCATTTTAGTCCAGCAAATATTTAAATTTATATACCTTGTTCAATAATTCACGTCTATGTAGGTAGGTACCTACTTATATGTTTCTGCCTTATCAAAGTTACCCGTGAGGTGAGGACCTAAATGAATCTTTCCCATGCGGGAAAAAAATTATATTTTTTTATGATGTTATGCAATAGCTCCATCATTTTACTCTAAATATAAAACTTTTTCGATATGGCAGTTCTAATGGTTGTATTTCTACGTTTTCTACCTCACAAATTGAATTCCAAGTGTGGAACTATCGGCGGTCTGGATGTCCGCTCCCTCCTCCCGAGAGCTCAGATCGTCCCTCCGGACTGAAGGTTAATCACAAATTATGGAGGATTTCTGGGAGTCCAATAACCTGGGGTGGGGTAAGTGTCAACAACAGGCAGAAACCCGTTTTCTGGGATAAAAATTCAATTTAAAAAAGTATTGAGATGAGAGCTCTCCTTTTTTCAGCGATTCGGGAATACTTCTCGCCCTCAACAACGTTTCAACTTTGAAATAAAAGCTATATAGGTTGATGTTTCGAGGCCTCAAAGTCAAACTTTCCCCCAATAATGGGTGCCCTTACCCACTTGCGTCTCCGTGGAGCTCACATATAGGGATCCTCCACCAAATAGTCTCGATAGTATCGATTTGGCCTCCTAACACATCGATGCATTCAGATGCAGTGATGAGTTGTTTCAGAGCGCTCTGGAGACCTCCCTCAAAAGCATTTCCTATGGAGAGGTAAGGTACTGTATTTCGACGGTTGAGGCGTAGTCCTAGGATAGGATAATGGTCTAGTGAGCCGGTGGTCGAGGGTTCAAAACCTGCTGCATGGTCGTTTTTTTTTGCTCGTAGAACTCCCGAAATGTACTTCTAAAACGTCATTCTGACCTGCATGTCCAACTAATCTTCATTTTCACTAAGGGATTGACTACTTGATGTTATGTATTTTTGAGATGCGAGCATCCAGACCACCAAACTATACACTTCATTTTGACCTACATGTCCACTAATCTGCATGTTTACTAAGGGATTGACAACTTGATGTTATGTATTTTGGAGATGCGGGCATTCAGACCACCAAACTATGCACTTCATTCTGATCTACATGTCCAACTAATCTGCATTTTTACTAAGGGATTGATGGAACTTTTTCAATTTTGGCGCTCAGGTCAGTTGATTTCAAAATGAGCAAATCGATGTGTTGGGAGGGTGAATCGATACTATCGAGAATGGCTATTCGATGGAAGTAAATAAGAGTGGGGGATCCCTGTATGTGAGCTCCATGGAGACGCAAGTGCCCTTACCCTACCTAGGAGGTATATGTAAACCACCATTGAAACTACTCAGGGAAACGGGCCAGGTAACAGCGCGCGACCCTTAATTTATTTTTCCATAACCCTTGCAACTCGGTTGGGATGACAGATACACAACCGTAAGGTGCTGTAACTGCCTTATCGCTAAGGAACCTTCTAAGAAGTAACATACATTAGATTGAAAAGCTGAAATTATCTACCATCAATACTCATGAAAATCACCACATTCTCTTGCTAAAAGTATAATATATGAACTGCTAAAACCGAATTGCAGTAGAGTCGCTTCGACACTGTCAGGCTGAATTCTTGGCGACAAAAGTGGTTCATTCATCCGTTGGATATCACACTTACAATTAGTTCCATGGCGGGTGAACAGATCATTCCAACGCAAATGTGCATTCTTACTACTGGAACTGGTATCCATACCCACGGGAAAATGGACGAAAACAAGGCAGATGAACCGGGCAAAAATTATGACATTTTAAACAGGACCAATGAAATGGAAACAGTTCAACTATTTACAAAATATAATTGGTATTTATAAGGTGAAATACAAAAATTAATCATCTTCAAAACTAAAATGATGACATACATCCATTTCAGGCTTACCAACAGAAATAAAAAATGCAGTAATTAAAATTACCATCTCACTTATTTAGATAAGGGATAATGAGAATGTTTCGGAAAGAGTTGTACCTACCATGAATTAGTAAGGTAACAGGGAATTGTATCATTGTGTACTCTTGCCGTTACGTACTCAACACGTGAACATGGAGATGGTAAAGGGGAGAGTACATTAGAAATAAGTAAAGCACCAATACATAAACTTATATCTACGCTTTCTTAGGCGGTGGCCTGTAAGTTCCCACGACGACTGCATGGTCTCTTTCATAGGGTTCTAATGTCAACTGCTCTTGAGGTTTCAATTTCTCAGATTGCAGTTTTTTAACTTCACCAGCAAAAACTGCTTCAGGTTGTGCAGTCGAGTCAATACAGTTGGCCTATAATCAAATAAAAATTGTGTCATGATAAGTCACAGTGTGCTCAATCTTGCTTAGTTAGCAGGATTTCATTTGAATTTAGCATTGTTATTAATTTTACATTCTTTCACATATTGTGGCTGATTCTGTTCTTAAAACTAGGACAGCCATTAGAGTATACAAAGATGTTAACGGAAGGCTATAAACTGCCTCAAGACCTCACAGACTCCAAACTATGGACGCAATTTGACAATACAGCATAGAAGTATTGAGAGGGACAGTGCAATTATAGCAAAGGAAAGAAAACAGGGGGGATCAGCTCTTTCTTGGTGGATAATTCAAAACAAAGCCATTATCAGATTAGACTTCTCTTAATCAACTGCGTATATTTGGGCCAAGTCTACAATGTGATTTGGTCTCATTCGGCGGCTTCCAAATGGCTACTAGGTCGCAACTTTGACGCTGTCAAGAAGAAAAATGTTCCAGTCATGCAGCATTATCGTATGAGCGAATTTTCATAAATAAAATTGTATTATATTGTCACAGATGGGGGAAGAGCCAAGGGACGACTTGAAAGCTAAGGGGCGACGCTTCTTGAACGCCCGACAATTGTGCGCAAAGCGCAATACCCATCCTATAACTCTCTTTAAGTGAGAGTAGGAACTAAAGCGAGATTCAATGTCAAGAGGTACATCCTCTGTCTTGGTGATTAAGTTAATGGCACGGGAAGCTCGGATTTCCGAGGTTACATCCGGAGAGGACAGGTCGGGGCGTACCCTTCTAATGGGCCACTCCGCTCTAGGTGTGCACAGCCACTCCGGACCACTCCACCATAGTGAGTCATTCACTATCTGGGATGGTAGAGCTCCACGCGAAGCTACGTCAGCGGGATTGTCCTGAGAACGCACGTGAAACCACGAATCGGGCGCAACATGATTGAGAATTTTTGCTACCCTATTTCCTACAAAGACCTTCCATATTGGTGCAGGATCAGCAGTTATCCAAGATAGAGCTATGACACTGTCAGAGCAGGTGACAATATGCTTGTCTGTGACGGAAGGGAAATTGGGGCGTACTTTCGAGATCGTCTTGCTCAATAGTTCGGCGGCGAGCAGCTCAAGACGGGGAATAGTTTCTAGTTTTAAGGGAGCTGAAGAGAGGGGACAGTAGAAGGGAACTCTGTGGCAGGTCTGCCGAGTCAGCGACCCCACCTTGGAGCCCCCCATCCGTGACAATATCATGATAAATTGTTTTGAAATTTGAGCACTTTGAGAGCGAAGAAATTGTTCACTACCAATCTTATGGCAAAAACTCGTTTTAAATTATATTCTGCCTCCCAAAAAGAGATTTTGGATTTTAAGGTTTTTTGGGAGTTTTATTGATTTTTTTAAAAGCGAATATTGATGAAATTAAGTACCTACGTTTTTCTGCATAATAAAATTGTTGGGCTGTTAAATAAAAGAAACAATATAATAACAAAACTATAATTTATAATAGAAAAATATCGCGGGAACGGAGAATAGCTTGTAGTAGTAGTTTTAACTATATTGTAAGATGGTGTCAAAAGGTGGGTGTTTTTGGAATAGATGGATAGTGGTCCTTATACTAGGGACAGCTATTAAGGCTAATGGTAGGATTATTTATAAAAAC
Source organism: Adelphocoris suturalis (assembly GCA_030762985.1). Classification (NCBI taxonomy): domain Eukaryota; kingdom Metazoa; phylum Arthropoda; class Insecta; order Hemiptera; family Miridae; genus Adelphocoris; species Adelphocoris suturalis. Next base: position 59,626,151 of record CM061042.1, on the reverse strand, counting down.
AATAATTAGGTTGGTACTTGATTTCTCTAAAGTTCTAGTTCATGGTTGACAAACTACTTTTGAATACAATTCTGCTAAAAAATATAAATTTAGCCATTTTTAGTGATGTTTTTAAGCACGTTTTCTTTAATATAGCCAATTTATTGAGCTAAAAATGTGCTGCCTAACGAATTATCCTTTCATTTAGAAAGCATGATTTTTGACGCAAATACGGAGTTTTTAAGAAGGGTTATCGTCAAGAATTACGCACACACACACACGTGTGTGTGTGTATGGATGTGAAACAACTTTCAACTCTAGGATTTGTTTCAAAATGTCTCAAAACGATTTCAATGGAGAAATTTACCAAAAATATTTATTTTAACATTCATAGTTTCACTGATAGCTTCATTATCAACGGAAATTCGGTAAAATGATACTTAACGTAATTTACATTAGCGCATGCGCAGGGTGAAGTATTGATTTAAAAACAATGAAATTAATATAGGACCATCTACAACCTACCCCGCACAGTACCTGAAAATTTCATCGAAATCGGATAAAAACTGACAATTAAGCTTTCTATAAGGATTTCATATTACGCATTCGCAGCAGCTAATAATTATGCAACAAGATGAAATTGATATGGAATGATCAAATCGTCTTTTCCCAACAATCCTCCAAATTTGAGGTTGTTGAAAATTGTGGTACGCGAGATCGGACGACTAAGATGTGAGAATCTTATGCTTGAAAGAATTTACATTTGCGTTTGATATATTAATAAGGGAACATGAAACTGACAGAGGACCATTTCAAGCCTAACCCGCACATTCCCTGAAAATTTCATCAAAATAGGATAAACTGTGGAAACTAAGCTAGTTGCAAAGATTTGCAGGTACATTACAGATAGAGACGGAACAAAAATTGTGCAGAATGGTCTACGTAAAATGCGAGTGGAAATTATGATTTTGTAAACAAAAAATTGCTACCTCCCAAAAGTGAAACAAAGCTACCACTACCGATAGGTAGGCTCGGAAGCAAAATATTTCAAGTATACCCAAGATTGCATAGGACTTGAAAAGTGTAGATGATAAGAGCACCATGTGTTCATTTATTTATTTACATACAATTAATGGGCTCAATTATCCCTCTACTTTATATAAAATACAAACATAAGCCATTCAGCTTTCGGTGATTGAATACAGATTTTTCTTCGACGAGGTATAAAGAAGGTATCAACATAATATAATAGGAAGAAAATAAAAATAAATTTTAAGTGATTCAAGTAATGATGAAAACGTAAATGAACATCCACACAGAAACTACTGGAACATCAAGCGTCAAGTCGGTTTCCAAATAGCTTCCTATATTTTCTTTTGACCACCTCGATTGAATCCAACCAGACATCCAAAGTTGAGACTACAGAATTGGCTGCCCCTTATATGCGTGCAATAGACGAATCAACCCCATAGTTAGTTCTGTGGAACTCCGGGTGGAAAGGTGCAAGGTTTCTCATAGGTCTAGGGGGTATTCTTATACGAACTGGAATCACTCGCGACGAAATTGTGGAAACCCATTTCAAAACGGAAATTAGTGAAAAAACATTGTCTGTTTCCACGGAAAATAAAGAGTTACAATGTTAAATCGATTTCAAAGCTTAGGCCATAATCACAAAAAAACAATAACAGATAATGATACTGTTTGTTACTGATGATGGCCTAACCGGTGAAATCGATTGAACATTGCAACTCGTTATTTTTCGTGGAAATAGACAACGTTTTTTCACTAACTTCCGTTTTAGGTACTCTTACATTCACCCGCTCTAAGAGGCTTGGGGAATCATATATACGGACTTAACAATCTTCATGAGGGTTATCACGTCGAGCTGCAACCTACGCTGCTCCACGGAGTCCAACCCCAGAATTCTTCTCATAACATCATCGGAAAACTCATCGATGGAGCTGCATTTACGGAAGGCAACATTGAGAAATTTATGTTGGACTTTCTCGATGGCATCTATGTATGTAGAATAGGACGGATTCCAGATTACAGAGGAAAATCCAAGGTAACTGCGAGGTAAATGAAGGTAACTGCAAAAATTCAAGCTAACGATGGTACAATAAAGCAGCGATTCAGCATTCCAAAAACATCGAAAACTACAAACGTATTTTGGATTCGCCGTCCGATATTTTTGGCAATTGTTGACGATAATATTGTCGTGGCATTGAATCGGATCGCTGTGAAGGTTGTCTCAATACGCTCAATCGATTCAACACCTCAATAACTATTGAAATTTATACCAAACTCCTGTTTTCTGAAGTGTTTTGATCGAAAACCTGGCGGAAAGGCACCAAAAACTATACATATACCTAATATACTCGTATATCATTTCCCGGGTGTCCTATGAAGACTGCCTACGGAATTTCGATTGTATATCTCCGAAATTGTGTCCTGTAGCACGGAAGAGAAGCAGCTTGCACTCTCGCCACTAAACTGTTGGGCTCACCGGTTTCCAATTAACGAATGATTTTAAAATAAATTAAAAAACAGAAGAAAAATTAAGTATTTTATAAACCAGACATTTCAGCTGGAAGATGAATAGCCTACCTAATTGATTTCTCTGGTAATTAGAAGCACCACAACAATACTTTTGTGTTCAATTTGTTCAATATACATACGAGAAAGAAAGGACCATCATTTGGAGATATCTAAAATGCAATAGAAAAATTATATTTATGCTCACCTTGATAGATATAACGAAATGGCCTCCATTCTTGAGGAAATTATGAGCATTAATGGCGACGATACGCGCTTGATCAGGCTGTGCGACGTCAGCAAAAATGGTGTCTACCATCCCAACAAGCATTCTATACTTGTGCGGGTGTCTAGCATCTTCTATGATAGGTATGATATTGGTTCGCTTTTTTGCAACATTCAGAAGGTCACGACCTGATCGGTGGGAAAACTCTACAGCATATACCAGTCCTTCCTGAAAACAAAAGGCTAGTAAGCGGATTCACAACTACTACTATCGATGTGTATACTAAGAAAGGTGAATCCAGGAATAATATAATAAGACTGCTAATAAACTTACAGGTCCAACAACGTCTGATACGTGAGACACGGTAGTACCAGATGCTGCTCCAAGGTAAAGAACTTTGCTCCCAGGGGGCATGTAAATTTGATCAACACCTCCCAATATTGCAGCAGCCAATTTGGATCGGAAAGGATTCCATACTCTATATTCAATCTTCTCGCCTTCATTCTGAAAAAAAGAAGGAACTTTAATACAGAAAGTAAAATTAAAAAACGAAATATATGAAAATGAATAATTGATTTAGAGTTACTCCTGTTGAAGTTGATACAGTAGAAGCAGGTATCGTTTTTTGAAATTTATTGAGAAGTAAAGTCGTAGCCTAAAGGACTTTAATATTTTAATTTGTATCAAAAAATTAAAATATTAAAACATGGATGGAAAACTAAGATTGCTAAACAAGGGAGTGAGATTGCTTAACAAGGGAGGGATAACATTCTACCAGTATGGTTAACCAACACAAGACACAACAACATCCCCCACCCCATCCTAGCAAAAGGAGTATCAATATACAGCCACGTCCTGCATGGAGCTCGTTCTATCTACAACCACCAATTTGGGAAAACCTAAGGAAGGAGTAAAATGGGAAATCGTGGAAAAACGAGGACCAGTGAAAATAAGCTGGTTACAAGGATATGCGGACACGACAGACAGACAGGCAGGCAACAGCAACAGCAGACAACAGACACACACACAAAATGAAATCAAAATGTCCACTCGCATTTTCGTTTTAGACCATTCTGAACAACTTTGGTTCCGTGTTTGGCTGTGTGAGTGTGTCTCTGTGTGAGTGTGTTTGTTCAGAATGGTCTAAAACGAAAAAGCAAGTGGAAATTTTGATTTTGGAAACCAAAATTTGTTTTCTCCCGAAAGTGAAAACAATGCTTCCGCTACCTATAGATAGACTCGAAAGCAAAATCGAGTGATGGATCATATTTTCTTCATGAAATTTCACGTAGAATTTAAATTTGCAATAAAAAATGGGGGTTCTTATTGAAATAACGAAGTTGATTTCAATTGCGCACATGCACAATTTTTGACATTTTTGAAATCCTTACAACAAAACATTAAGATTGAAAAAATGTATTTTTTTACCCATTTGATTAACGATTATAGCGTGGGGAGGGGGGAGGACGTTCGTGGGGACACCCTGTATATCGCTAAGGTTTGCCTACTCAAAAACTTCGTTACTGTCAGTCACTACAGGATCTCTCTTATTGCAGTGGTAAGGGAGTTTCAACATTGTTTACATGCTGCCCATACTTTCCAGCTCCATTGCAACCTCAGGCAATGGGCGATTTTTAGAGATGTGCTGATATCGAAGATCAGAAATGTGGGACCTAATATCTTGGTGGAAGATATGCTCAAGAAACTGCTACAATGGTTGCACGTTTCCAGTAGCAGCATGCTTTATGACTCACACATCCATTTCTCTAAAGTGTTCTCGATCTGGTTTTGATTCAGGTTTTTGCAGTCTTTATCAATTCTGTTACTACCATTGGAACTCCAGAGTTTTTTGTGACGCCATTCCAGGGAATTCTACTACTACACAGACAGAATAAGAGACTGTGAAGTCAAGTCGAAAGATTCAAGGTACCTATTACTGTTGAAGGTGGTAGGGAGACATTACGAGGGAATGGACAGGAAAAATGGAGGGAAGCAGCAGAGTAAGGGAAGTGGGTTACAAGAAAAGGCACGGGCTAGAACCCCACAGGGTGAGATCGGTAAACGGAGCAGGATCGGTAATTTGCAACTGCTCCACGAGCAAAACTGGAGCATATCGGAACAGTTACGATGAAGATCATGATCAGCACACCTCCAATCCCTCCCTTCCACCCAAAGGTCAATACAGTCCAAGCCTACCTTTAGGGGTAGGCGATAATTTATACTCACAATCACTGTTAAATTTTGTATCTGTACTGATCATGTCAAGTAAATAAATATTCTTGTCTAACGCAAATGAGATAAACGATAGATGAAACGTGATATGTGGCAAGTTGTACTCACTTCAACAGATATTCTCTTTTCTCCATAAACCGCATCTCCAGGAACCAAATTTTTCGTCACGAGTGCATCTTCTTTTCCCCTGGCTATAAACACATTAGCATGGCGATGGGGTTCAATTATCACATTTGAACCACCTTTGAATCCACCTGAGGAAAAAATGTGTAATTAATATAACGATTTTCTTTTAATTTATTGTGAAACCAACTTGGAAAAAGACCGAAAATGCAGCAAATTTTGGAAAAAAGGTTCATTATTTCTGTCCAGATCGTAGTTTGAAACCAACTTACCCTTCACCATAGTCATGAGTAAGCAAATGGAACAAGGGCCCCGCAGGGTTGTAGTTTTTTAATGTCTTGAGTAGAACGAGGAACGAAGAACTTTGGGCTTATGTTCTCTGATAAGGGAGAAGGCATACTGTTATGTTGATGCTTCTCTAGGGCTTTGAGTCGAAGGAGGTTTTCCCACGACTGGCTATGTCATTTATTTGTACGTACGTGTTCAAAGATAGCGGGGATTACAATTATGCCAACCATCTATGAGATGACTTGTCAACTATGAAACATTTGGTTAGACTGTCACATCTCTATGTCCGACAGCAACATCGGAATGGGAATGTTATACGGTGGACCCCAACTAATGAACGGATAGCAGACACACAGACAAAATTCCTGACCAGAAATAAGTATATTAAATTTAGGAATTCAATGATATTCCAGCACTAATCAGAAATATGTATGTTCAAATTGTACTGATGCAGATCGGATTAAATGAGAAATTGAATTTTCAAAGCTCCTTAGGTTTTTTTATATCCTTGTCTTTTTTACCAAGCAGTCCCAGAAAGGCTTCAATTCATTTCAGCAATCAAGTTTCAAGTTGCGCCTAATTATTTTTTTAATACAACCAACTTAATATAACCTTAATTACATTAAAACTACCTATTCCCGACCAACATTGCTGCAGTTGATAAGGTGATTTGAATATCAATTTTTAAACATCTATCTTGACGAATAAAAACTGCTTGGCCCAACCCACCAAAATGGTTTTGGTATCGTTGAATTTGTTATCGAAAGTTATTTATGCGTGAACCCACCCTATCCTCATTTGACGCGAAAAGTTCGACGCTTGTCAGGTTTCTTCTGGTAACCCCCCCCCCAAGATGTGACCGAGAAATTTCCAAAAAGGTGCTACATGATGGATATCTGACCAGTAATAAGGCTCTAGAAATTCATTAGCACAATGACGACAAGGCTCCCGCCCGCCTGGGAGGAGCCCTCAGCTCTCTTGCACCACTACATCTTGCGTGATCTTCCTATCCGTTTATTGGCCAGACTAAACGGTATTTTGAGCTGAAAATAGGATCATGGGGGTTTTCAAGTGCGCTAAATCCGAATCAGAGGTCAAAGTGTGAAATTCCGACTAAAAAAAGTTCCTAATTACAAAGTGTTATACCTGAGCGACGTCGTTAGAGAAAGCTCAGTTCTTGATGAAGGAGTAGGTCTGGAGGATTGTAATATAGTCTATGTGTTAAGGAGGGACCCTAAGAATGTCCACGTACAGTTTCAGCTCAATGGGTACAGTAGGTTTTACGTGATTAACAAACAACATACAGACAGACATACTGCATTACATTTTGATATAATAGTATAGAAGATATAGGTAACTAAGTTAGTCTTTTTTATTGGGTGTAGAAATAGTTTTAAACCAATCAATATTCATATTCCAAATTGTTTCTTTTCCGTGAATAACTAGGAACCTCAAGTTGAGCGTTAACAATGTTTGTGAACACCAAGTGCACTATTTAATAAAAATTCAAAAATAATAAGATGAACAAAAAGTGAACAATTCGCATAAAAGGTCATATTGCACGACATAAAAATTCGCTGAAATTGCAGTTTTATTCATTATTTGCTCAGAAGGTTGTGCTCCACAGTGGGACTACACTACAATTTACCTAATAATTTATTTAAGTTAATAATTGATATTTACCTCCGCTTGGTCGTCCACCTCTACCCCTGCCGCCCCCTCTTCCACCTCCGCGACCTCTGAAGCCGCCGCCTCCACGTCCCCCGCCGCCGCCACGGCCACCCCTAAAGCCGCCTCTTCCGCCACCGCCTTCTCCGCCGCTGGGACGACCTCCACGGAAGCCGCCTCCGCCACGACCTCCTCCTCCGCGACCGCCGCCGCCTCTACCTGCGAAATCTGTAACGAAAATAGAGACTATGTGAAACATGTTAGCGGTCCGATAGCAAGCAAGAGCCTATTTTACACGGAGAAGTAGTGAGGGATTCAGGCAAATCCCCTGTCAATATGTCATAAGCTAATTTTCGTAGAAAATGAAGCTATTGCAATGGCACCAAAAATATTAAAATAAACATTGCCCTAAAGTTTCTTCATATAAATAGCCAACATTAAAACTAGATTTGAAAGACTAAAACTTAACCTAGACATTAAAACTAGACCTACCATTGAATCACTGAAACAAAATATTAAAAAATTAACAAAAACTCTTCAGATGGTTAAAACACAACTATGTCCTGCATGATAATTCTGTCAAATGGGTCCCGTTGCTGAGCCCTTGTGTTCTGCCCCCACATAACCTCACTCAAATAACTGCCAAGGAGAGCTCGAATGGTCCCCCACTGGGCCTTGTTTCACATTTTGCCTTTGCCCCAAATACGATAATAATGCCCTACACACGTAATGTTTTCCAGCGTCATTGGTTCAAACAGCAACTAGATTCAGTTTTCCAGTTTCATTTAATACTACCTGCCTACCCCACACCTGACGTCGACACGAGTACCTATGAAGTATGATAACGCAGATGATGCAGTGTCTGTTTTGTGAATGCCTTATAAAAAGGCCTTCCTTTCGACGCGGACCGAAATCATGATTCCTCCGAATAGCTAGGAGGAGCTATCAACTAAGAGGGGGGAAAAATGGAATCAAATGAGTAGGCCACTTTATGGTTACAATAGGAAACTTTAAGATGCTGAAACAACCTACCTAGTTGAATTTACGTCAACCAACGTACTTCCAAAATAAAGCAAAACAATTACACTTTAAATTCTATCTCTAGTCTTAGATAGTATATAAATCCCCAAGAACCGACCACGTGCGGTGTCCGAAATGTTAAGTAGGTAAACACATTGACGGGTGGTCTCGAACCGTCCATAACAACCAACAAGTATACAAAACCACATATATGAGCAAGCATTTGACTACGAACCTGGCCTTCCCATTGGATTTACTAGACAAGAAGGTGACTTCTTGAGGCACAGAAGTAGTTAGGAAAAACAAATTTATTTTCACCGAATAAAAACTTTGGTACACAACACGTGGGAATGGAGGCTAGGAGGCGGCTTGTGGATACTGGATACTGGTGGAAGGTGGATACTGCTGTGTCCAGGTATTTGCGATTCCTCTTCTTCCACTTCAGAACCTTTTGTTTCACATGGACCACATCACCGGTGTTGAATTGTTACTCCCATTGGGGCTCCGGACTGAGAAGATCCGTCGCTAGGAGCGGTAGGCGGCGAACTACCTAAGTAGCATGGTGATTGTCCCGACTTTCCTCTTGTTGATACCTTGCGTCACCCCTTTTAACGTTACTATTCGTTCCTTGCACCATCAGTCTCATCAATACTAGACAAAAATGAGAATTGTATTATTAACAAATAAATTACTATAAAATAAAAAAACACAAACAAAAGACTGACGAAACAACATGTGTTCAACGCTGCTGCCCTTATGGCCCATATTCTCGTGACGGCCATGACGGCCCTACGTCAATTAATCGCTACGCAACCAACTTATTTCTCACAAGAAGTTTGCCGTCTCACGTCAACATAATTCGTGGTTATAAGGCCATTTTTCAACAGTTTTGTTTTGAAAAAGTATAATATTGTAGCAGTACAAAGTTTCAATTCGACTAAATGTTATAATAATCGTAGGTACCTGTCAGCCCATTGATTGTAGATTGCTGTAAACGATACCATTCTAACGTGAACTAGTTTTTATTTGGACTAGGAGCCTACTAACTATTGTAGTTGATCAGTGTCAGAAAACTAAAGAACTTCATTCGTTTAGGCTTTGAGAATAACTATTAACCTGAAAAATAGTGAAGAAAAGATGATTGAAAATTCCTCAGATGTGTAGGTACCTAGCCATTGCTCAGGTAGCTTCATCAGCGTTTTATTATAAGTTTGTGGTACTGTGCTTAACTGAGGAAGCTTTACTTGTTATATTGAATGAATAAAAGGAGAGATTTGATAGTTTGTCAAAATGAACAAGGCAGGTTGTTGCTACACCAAGAAACGAAACTACTTAGGTAGGTACGTACGTCCTACCAGATTTGCTGTTGGTTTAAAGTGCCCAAACAAAGTAGGTGGGTCGTTGCTTTGCCAACGAATACAACCGCTGATTAGCAAGTTTGTCAAATGGGGAATATGCAACATGAATTAAAAACCAGCTGCAAGGAAAAAACCTTGAAATGCATTCCTCTGAAGGTAAGATTTCATAAAGACGTCATTGGCAGTGCAGTTATTGCGGGAGTCTTGCAGTTACACAAATTTTAGGGACAAAAAAGGTAACTAGGTAGGTACCTACTTTCGTTTTTATCAATGAAGTACATGAACAAGTCATAACTTCATGCCCCATATTAGAAATTTGATCAAAACACGAAGTTTGAGAAACTGGGTGTATAGTATAATGTACCAACTCGATTTCGCTTCTTATTCACGATTCTATTTTACGGAAACTATTGAAAACAAATTGTTAAAATAACTAGGTAAACGATGCTTATTTCTGTTCTAGAACCAAAAATTTCAACCATGTATCATGTTTTCTCCTCGATATTCATTCTCAATGATTGAGAATGATCACCTGTGTGTAAACAATTATTTATATAACCATGCTCATAACTCAGTTTGTTGGACACGCACTTCGCAGTAGTTAACATAATATTGTTGGATAAATCGAGAGCTTTCGAACAAATGGTCAACGAATTTTGTGGGATAAAAAACGACGAAGTACCATTTCCCTAGCAACGACTCAGTTGTAGGCGGAAATCACTGTAACACTATGTTTCGTGCGCGGAAAAAAATTGACTCGCAAAAATTGCTAGGACCCCAGGGCTAAAACATGATACATGTTAATATACGGAAAGTATGTAGGTATACCTTCCCTCTAGGTACATACCTTTCCACATGAGATACAACTTACTATTCTCGCCTAACAGAGCTCTCATATCACATCCTTTCGCAAGACCACTTTCACAGTACTCTAAAGATTTTTAGTTTCAATTGATTCAAAGAACTAAAACTAGATAGATAATCCACAACATCTTTGCGGCTGATGTCTGGATCATCTAGAACACTTGTATGTCAACTCCCCAACACACATTTCATATGGATCTTTACCCCACAGATTAAATCTTGCGTTCGTAGCATTTGAGGTCAACACCTGATAATAACATGATATAATTTGCATACAATTTGTCACCTTGCATATTACAAATAATGAAAATATTGACTCGGAGCTAGGTGAGACTATGTTATGCTGTTGTCCAGCTGTGGCTACATATGGCGCATTTTCACATATGTTTACTTGTCACCATGACAACAAGGTGAAATAACTTTGATTTCGCCTTGCCTCGATGTAAGGATGCGCTAGTGTCCAAGTCTCGAGAATATCACCCATAGACAACAAAAGAATAGCAAATCGGTAAGGTCATTGTTTACGTGCTTCGCTCTATCACGAGTTTCTGATGTCGATGACCTCGGCTCTTCGCGTTCAATGATTCATTTTGTTTCCTCACTAATGTCGGTAGGATGCTTTGTGTTTGTGATAGAAGTCCTACTTGCTTTTTGCGTTTCAAAGCTTGCTGATCAATTTTGGTTCTCTATCTGTCTATGGTGAATCCTTGTCACGCCCAAAATGATAGTTACCAAGTTTCAGTTCGATGAAATTTTCAGGTATTGTGCGGATTAGCTCCTTGACGGTCCTCTTTTCAATGCTGTCGAATCAACAGTAGCGTGTGCGCATGCGCAAAAGTGAATTTCTCATTAAGTCGATTACTCATCATCTGTTGGTCTGATTTCATTCAAACGCGGTAGATGAATGGCATGGAAGAATTCCATGGTGAATGGGAAAATGTACTAGAAAAATTCCTTATAAATTATATTGCGATTGGTAGAGTAATATACATTGCACATGCGCAAAACTAATATCAATTGACACAGTCTAATGGAACGATTTTGATGACATTTTGAGAGATGTGCAGAATGGTTTCTAGATGGTTCCTTCTAACATTCATTGCCGTCACATAAATAGTAGATACCAAGTCTTTGTGAATGCACAAACATTAATTTCTTATAACATCCACTTATCAATCATTTTGACTCCTACTTTGTTCTTCAAACAAATAATTCTATGCGTCCTTGTTACAATATATGAGGAAGCTATACTGCCCACCCAACTTGGCAGACGTTTTTCTTCCCATCAGAAAAGCCTTCATCAGAAAATGGTGGTGGGGTCTTGAGTACACAACATTCAAGTTCCTGGCATCCATAATCGAGTTAGTATTGCACAATGGGCAAATTGGGGTGTACCTACGCCACGCCAATTCTGTGCAAATGAAATTGAAGAAAGTCAAGGCCTTTGCCCATCCTAAAGTTGGCAACAAAATTACAGCGAAGAGAGAAGTAAATTCTGAGGAATGGGGCAGCTAAGGAGTGGTTTTCCCCAACTTTCCCACAGCTGCAAATGTACACACTACTAATGGTAAATGGAGTTGTCATACTTTCCTCTTTATTATTCGCGATTCCAAATAAGGATGCGAGTCTAGCGGCAGTAAAATAAACTAAGTACATCCTGACTCCGACTTTCGTGTCATTGAAAATCCTATCTATACCTAGCCTTCTTTGAGACTTCGTCTTCTCTCGTTTTGTTTCCATTCGTTTATTCTGTGATGGGGAAAGAGTCAATGGTGCTTGAAGCTTTCTAAATTTTGAAAATACAGTGATAAATGCCCTAATTAGAAATCATTTTTGGTTAGATGGTCTAATGGTGCCTCCCTTCCCCCAATTAGGTAGTGTTACGTAACTACATAACATTATAAGCAAAAGTTTTTAAGTTTACCTTACTGAGAATGAGGATTGGTGCAATAGTAACATATCACTAAGGAATATGACAGGCAATACGAAATCCAGCAAATTTGGTTTTAAAAAATACCAGAACACAAGAGCCCCTCGTTTGTTTCCCAAACAGACATTACAAAACTACCTGGTACTAACAGGAACACAGGGATTCTACCAAACTGAAATCCTAAATTTGTGAATGAAGTAAATTTCTATCGTTTCCATACATTTCACTTTTATTAGGTATATAATTTTGATAAGAATAGGTAGGTACCTAAGTAACAGAAAACCAAGACTGCTACTAGGTGGGTACATGCTTGCATAATCTGCTATTCCCAGGAGCATTTGAAGTAGAATGTGTCAGGATGTTCATTAATTGATAAACTGAAAAAAGTGCAGAAATGCTTTTGAACATTTTAAGCTGTTTGCCTTCAGTGAAATTGAGAGAATCGGTTGTGCGATTTTACTGTACAATCAAATCTAGTTTAATAATTTCTATGTAAAATGAAATACTACTTGAATACTTTTAATGGGTTTGTGGGTGAAACCCACTACTTACTGGTTGTAGGTACCTACACATACTTTTTTCTTGTAAATAATAAATAAATAAACCTTTTGAACTCCTTATTCAACTTCCAGTGCTTAGTTTTGTTGTTTAGCGTATGGACATGTCATAAATGGTGTTTTCAGTTGTTGTTCATGATTAATTAGTATATATTCAGTGAAGAAATAGTAGTTTGCCTCGTGTCCATTGAGTCGAGTCAGGATCTATCCCACCATTATCGATGTGACGGTGGCGCAACTACTGTTAATGGGAAACGCGAATTGAGCGGATTTAGACGACGGAGCCCAACCCATTCGCTTTAAATTGTAGTAGTACAATTCATCACTACGGTAGTAAGAAATCTCTTTTAAACTCAAAGCACATTCTGCACAGTCTGTTAAACTGTGGGATCTCATGAAGCCAGTTTTCTCTGGAGCGGGGCCTACAATCATATGGTCGGGAATAACCTCTAACACTGTTATAGAACCTCATTTCATCGTTATCGTTATTTCATTGGCTACCTGGTTTCAATCCCTAACATGGCGGAGTCTAAAGTGGCTTCTTCTCCCTCCACGACCTGTCCTCTCTATCTGCTCTTTGCCTGCCATCTATGGCCATGATACTCAATGAGATTCTTCACCACCACCTGTTGGTAAGATTGCATGGAATGATTCCATGAAGTTTTATCAGAAGTCCTCTACTTATCCTCTATCAAAGCGGGAACCATAGTTGGTTCTGTGTGTTTGTTCCAGTATTATCTTTACATTTATTTTATTTAAATTCATTTTTGTCAGTTTTTTAAATTCACATTACTTGCAAAATAAGCTAATGAGTTAAGTCAATCATGAGTGCATTCAACTACGTAGATGACGATGAAGGGTTTGAAGATAAGGATGGACCCATCACTGGAAGGAACGGTTTCGTTCTGCTCATTGATGCTGGCAGAGAAATGTTCTTAAAAACTGAAAACGGTAAAACTTATTTTCAAAAATGCATTGAATGCGTCCGAGAAATCTTTCTGAGCATTGCTCGTAAACAAAAGATGGAGCTGGTTTCGGTGGTTTTGTACAGAACACAAAAATCAGAAGGTAAACACTCCCCTGAGAATGTGGTTTTGCTTCAACCGTTAGCTTGCGTTACCGTCTCAAGAATTAAACTATTATTAAATCTCATCAACGAAAAATGTGAATCAATAAAAACCAAGTATGGCCACGCTGATCAGTATGTGCTTGCTCACGCACTGCATTACTGTCAAACGGTCATCCTGGAAAGCAGAAGTAAAGTTTACGTCAAAAACGTAATATTATTCACTTGCAATGACGATCCTTACCCAGATGATCCCAAACAACAATACCGATCAAGAAAGCAGGCGGAGGAATTTCTAGGGCATCACATAGATTTCGATGTAGTTGGATTGGGGGATTTCAATTCGTCGAAATTTTATAAGGAGCTCGTTTTGACATCAAGAGGTGAACTTTTAAAGGACTGGATGAACCATGATCCCACTTTAAGTATGACCACGTTGATGAACCAAATAGATAAGATAACTGAGAAGTATAGTTTGAGGCATTCTTATTTGTGGTTGAGCAATAAATGCGCTCTGCAGATGTCATTGTGTAAGTTGTATACAGAGCCGAAAAAATTCCGAACAGAAAAAGTGACCCAGAGCGAAATGGAAGCCATAGAATCTAAAGTCACAAAAGTTATAGCAGATGTTGATGATATACTTGCTGATGATGAAGATAACGAAGGACCTGCTGACATACCAGCTAGTAGTGAAGAGACGAAACCAGTGACTCTCAGCTTCGAGGAACCTGCTGTACCAGAGGTGTCTATTGGTCAAGGCAGTGTTCCCATTACCAGAGCTGAAGTCCGAAACAATTTGATAGCAAGAGCAGGCATGAAGCTCGGGTTCAACTTGATTGGATTCGTCAATACCGATGATGTACCATTGTACTTCTCCAGAGGCGAACCTTATCTCATGATTCCTGCTAGTAACCTTCCAAATGTTAGGTTGATTTTCTCTCATCTTTTGAACGCCTGTTTGGAAAAGAAGAAATCTATGATGGGTTGGTTCAAATTAAACAAAAGTTCCCCTCCCTGCCACGTGCTGCTGAGTCCAACTCAGGGTGGCACATATGCTGAAGGCAAGGAACATTCTGCTGGATTCATCGTCAGCAAGTTGTCGTTCTCTGAAGATCTAATCGAACCTGAAGAGGACGTTGTGGAAGCTGATCCCAGCGAAGAGCAGCAAGAAGCCGCTGATGGGATTGTCAAGAAGCTCACCATACCCTATACAGTGAACACTTTCTCAGACCAGGAAGTTCGTTACAGGACCAACATGATAGAAGCACTGGCTCTTGATTATGACGATATGGAGTCTGTTGATGATGACACAGACGCTGATTTGGAGGGGATCGCAGAGCGCCTGGGAACACTCTGTGAGGCCTTCAATGACTGTGAGCACCTTGGACCTGAGGCATCAACTAAAAAAGGTACCACAGGGAATAAAGCAGCTAAATCTGCTGCACTTGGTGCCAATCCTATAGAGATGATTCAACGAGGGTTTGCTAATAAGCTCAACATCCCCCAACTGAAAGAACTCTTGGCACAAGAAGGAGTGAAGAATCTTTCTGCAATGAATAAAGCTATGTTAGTGTCTGTTGCCAACAAACGATTCGGTGGGCCACCGGAGTGAAGGGTCATACTACGAGCAATCTGATTTTTCAGAGACATTTTAACGTTGTTAATTTTTTGCTGGAATCTAATAATAAATTATCAAGAATGTACTAAAATTTCCAAAATCAACCAACAGGCTGGAAGAAACTGTTACCTGAATAGGTGCAAGATAATGCTACTGTCGGCTGTGATTTGTAAATATCACAAACGTCTGGTTTTAAATAAAATTAGAGTTATTTCATCAAATGGTTTTAATTCATCAAGTAACAACCTTCCTATTCCATTCGATATTAACTGTTAACTACGGCGGATGATGGTTTGCAAATTTAGACAGTTAGGTATGTGCTTATTCAATTTTCAACCGACATGCACGCAGAATGATCTTCTGTATAATTTATTTATATGTACATTTGTTTACTCCCCCACTAACAAAGTAATTTATTCATATAAGGGGTTGAAAAATCAATTTCGTCTTCTTGAAATTTGTAGTGTGGGAATAACCAGTGAATAGTTCAAAGGTTTATTGCAGGATGAAATACATGAGTCTTGTTCAGGGCGCTATAGCTCCGTCATTTTGAGGTATCTCACTGGGCGAGTTTTCGAACTAATTTTTTTGTGCTTGTAATCCTCCACCACCTTCTCCACACGAGACATTCCAGGCCCGACGCGAGCAACTCCCACTCCATCCTGTTCCTCCTCAAAAAGCAACCCCTAAGCGTTTGCCAACCTTCTTAAAAATCCGTTACTGTCAAATATAGAAACAAAATATTCTGAATCTAACTTAAACGCCTGTATTTTAAAGCTGTTTCATCTCTTTCTGATTCAAGTAGTCAATCCCTTAGTAAAAATCCAGATTAGTTGGACAAATAGATCAGAATGATTTGCATAGTTTCGTGTTCTGGATGCTCGCATCTCAAAAATACATAGCATCAAGAAGTCAATCCCTTAGCAAAATACAGATTAGTTTAGACGAATGGATCAAAATTACTGAATTCAAATGCAAAAATCGATCTCCGATCCTTTGACTCAGAAGTCTGTTGTGCTATCCACTAGTTTGCAGAGGACTACAAGAACCAGTGAACGTTCATAAAACTTCGCTACTCATAGCCGGTCAGACTTTGATTTCCTCAGTATCCGCAACGAGCGCTAGTTTCGTTTGGCCGCAGATGGCAGGCTTGTGACACTTAATAAATGGAGGGGGAAAGACAGTGGGGTGGGAGTTGCTCGCGTCGGGTCTGGAACGTCTCGTCCTTCTCCACTTCCCCAGACTAATGTTTAACGAATTTTAAAATTCGTGGCAATATCTTGTGTGTTCAACCATCCTGAGGTTTGAAAGTTGTTTAGTTCTCAGTATTATTCAAAAATACTGTTTTTCCTACTATATTTTACAGATTGGAAAGAAATACTTTTCTCTTCCTTTCCAGCACTGAACGTCTTTTCAGTTGCCATTTTTTTAACCGTTCAAACACCTTGACCGTTTCTGTTTCGTCGATTTGTTTTGTTTGTACGAATATTATCTACCAGATTGATCACCATTCTGTATTTAAAAATTAATATTGTCATTGCTACTATATCTCAGCACCTCGAACCTTCAACAATGGTAAGTTGTGTTCATATTGTTTTGATACCTTACCTACCTATTTGACTATGAAATGAAGCAAACCACCAACTGTTGATTTTTCCCTCTGTCGATTATTCGTTGTGATTATTTTGC
Source organism: Adelphocoris suturalis (assembly GCA_030762985.1). Classification (NCBI taxonomy): domain Eukaryota; kingdom Metazoa; phylum Arthropoda; class Insecta; order Hemiptera; family Miridae; genus Adelphocoris; species Adelphocoris suturalis. The sequence goes on along the minus strand of CM061042.1, from coordinate 59,608,998 downwards.
TGTTTCAAGCATGTATTTTCTTTTGTTACGTTATCGTAAAAGTTCAACAGATACTTCAAGAGAATGCATTATATCTCGTTCCATTGGTCTGTGATACAATGTAATTTGACTGTTTGGATTCATATTATGGTGAGTAATACCGGCCGTCTGTTTGTAGAAGTGATTCGTTAATTTGTGGTGGTGGCACTTGGTTTTAGTCTAACAGGTAGAGATGTGTAACTCAGGAGCGACCGGATCCGAAAGAGTGGCTGTCTGAAATGAACTGGATGACATCGGGTTGACGTTCAGAGTGGGGCGAGATGGATTCCCAGATCGGCAACTCTGAGTTACTCACTCCACCTTACACAGTCACAGCTCAGAGAAAGAGCTGAACAGGTCAATCAACTGATCAGGAGGTGGAGCGCCCACCGCTCAGAAAGAGGACATTCAACTGAGCTAAATCTGAAGGGCTGTCTCCTCGTGACTCCTTTCCTTGCTCCCTAGAGATGGGTCGTTCTCATAAAAATCCGGAACCGATCCATGGGTTCCAGTTTCCTCACCGGAACGTTTATGAATAATGGTTCCACAATTCGGATGTTCACCCCCTGAGAAAACCAAAGTTCAGTTTCAAACTGGTTCCAGGGAACTTACGAATTCCGCCATTTCAGTCAAAACGAATTTAACACAAACGGTTAATATTATGCACACTTAGTATAAAGAAAACTAGCAAATGAAGAAAAATAATTTATACCTAGTTGATATATAACTTATACTTATTTAATAATGTGATATGTAATAAAATTTGAAGCAAGTTTGCTAGTAGGTATCTCATCCATTTCCCTGGTCTCTTGATCTGTATCAACATTATAATAAATAGAATGAAGAATTTCGTTAGGTATCAACTGTAGCATCCGTGCTTGGGAACCCTCGAGCGAGAGTAACTTGAATCAATAAGCGAATGAACGGATCTTGATGAGCGGCTCACTTAAGTGAGCGAGGGGAAGAGAGATGACTCCACCAACTGAACGGAAGTTACACATCTATACTAACAGGTGGTGGTTCACTTTATTTCATAATCGATTAGGTAGGAAGCACAACTTACCATTGTGCAGGGTTTTCACATAGATTCCAGGGGTAGGGTTGTAGTAGCGATGAAAATTGCTTTTGTAAAAATTAAATAGGTGAGAGAACCACCATCGGTGAGTGGGTTGGTTCAGTGCCTTCAAGTGGAGTCAGGAAAACTAGAGCCTTCCAAAGGCAGCAAGTAGTTCAGTGCTCGCCAAGGGGAGCGGTAGTAGTTATGCCAAACTATTTCCACCTTGTCCCCCTCCCACTTTCTTCTCTGCCTTATTCCATTGCTCGGTTGACTGATTTGCCTTAATTTTTACCCAGTCTAATGCCCCCCAGTACAGGCTCGCCGAAGTTGGGCTCAGGTTGCTTTTACTAGTCTCACCTTCACTCCAAATCCTGTCAGTTTTTCCACACAAGTCAAGGGACTCGATGCGGCATGGGGCCCAAAGGATGAGGCGAAGTTCACCCCAGTACACACTCATACCCTCCTCATGATAGCCCGTTCTGTAACCTCTCAATTATATTACGATTTTTGAGTATATTTACATACTTGTTTTTATTCATGGCAGGAATAGATTGGAGTAATGAGGTTGTTCTCCAATTTTTGGAGTACTACCAAGTGGAATCTATCAAATGGGACCCAAGTGACTGATCCCAAAGATTTTTCTATTGCTTCTGCCTTCTAAGAAAGAATGTGAATATACATAGGTGTGTAGTATGCATATGCAGTAGTTCCATCCCTTCACTTCCATATTTATCCACCGTAATGTAGGTACACTTTTGACCTCGTTACAACGTTCGAGTCGCCTCGTTTGCTGTGGCGAATGTGTACTTGGTAGGCACCTTTAACAACTTTTTTAGCATGTATTAAATAAGATTTAAGGGCATTCTTCACTAAGTACCTACCTATTTTGTGCATTTATTTTTTAATGAACCATCTTTGAGTACCTACCTAATATTTTGCTGGAAAATACAAATTTAAAGAATCAGCCATTTTTGCCATTTTTAGTGATTATTTTAGCATATTATTTGAAATTTACCAATTTATTGAGCTCCATAAGTGCTGCCCAGCGAACTCATGCTTTCTTTTAGAATGATTGCCTAAGAAGAGTTGCCGTCAAGACTGATGTACATGCATGCCCACACACACACATCTGAGTGCGCTAACACACATACATGCATGTAAAAACATACATGCTACGAACATACATATTATATTGGTACCTACACATTAAAAAAAATTGCGAACTTAGGAATAGTTTCAGAATGCTTCAAAACAGATTTCCACAAAGAAAATTTTGGAAAGCATGTGTCAATGGCAGCACAAGAGAAGAGGTCTCTGTGTCTACCACTTTATCCCCACCCCACTCTGCCAAGGGTACGTGGGGAATGACTGCAGTGGCCAAAACAGAAGGAGCACAGAATCACTGTATCATTTTATCTCCACTTTACTGGTCGATGTGGACTCATAGAATCTCGAGGGGCTTAGCACGATGGAGGAGATTTCCTTTCTCCTCTCTCCCCAAGGGTTGGAGGAGCTGCGTTGCAATGGTGGCGCTCACTTGGCCAGCAGTGTCTCGAGGACTTTCGCTCATATAACTATAACAAATTTTCCTACAAGACTAATATGTTCAAAGGAAAAGGGAACTTCTGCTAATTTGGCCTGGGCAAGTATTGTATTAACCTTCATTCAAACGTAACAAAATATAGATATATACAACAATGAAACTATTATGTATTTGAACAATTACTTCAAATAATATCTTCAGATGTTTCAGAAATCGGATTCAACTTCTGGTCAATAGAATACTCAAGATTCAACTTCTTGATTATCATTTGAGCCAAATTGGAAAGTATCCCTGAAAAATGAAGAACAGAAAATTACTTCACGCCACTGATGATAGTACTATCATTTGTTTGAAAAGTGGCTGAGATTTAAAAAAAAAAAAAGTTTATATTTTAAACTCACGAAAAATAGGGGAAAAAAGCTAAAAAATATTAAAAATAGGAAAGTTCATTACCCGCAATGACAAAAATGCCTGCAACTGTCGAAGAAAGCCTGACGAAAAATTGGAACAGTGGCTCTCTAGTTTGAGTAACTACAACTTTCAACGCGCTGAAGTCATATTTAAAGTAGATTCCTGGCATTCCATGGGAGTCTGTAATAAGTTTTTGATAATTAGGTAGGTATCAATTAAAATCCTTATAAATGAAGAGGAAATTAAATAATATTAAATTTGGTAAGATGCGAATTGGCATAGTTGCAGGAATTATACCAACATCTGTAAGGTGATCCCAAGACAATAGAAACAAGTTAATAGAAGCAAGCTGGTACAGGTACTCACTTTTGTCGTGATCAATCGCTCTCATATTCTCCTTGACTGAATATTGGTACGTCTTAGCTTGAGAAAGAAATGTTTCAACGTCTGTAGGTACGATTTCTATGAAATACTGGTACAACGTCATAGCTAAAACAATATATGGGCAGGATGTAACCAAGGATAATACTTCCAATACGTAGATTCAGCTTGTTTTGGCTGCGTACAATGAATTTGAGTGAGTTGAATAAAATAAATTATTGACTCCAAATAGTGACCGAAGCCTTTTACTTGATAACCGTTCATTAGACCGAAGTTCTAATTACTTAATAGCTGAACATTGAGCCCATAACCCCAATTGCAAGACACAAAGCTCTGAGCACTAACTAATAGCTTGGCTTTAAAGCCAGTGGCTCTAATTCCCTATGGGTGACAGATTTGGAAATACCGTAGCTTGTACCAAATTATTTAAATGGAAATCTAAAAAATAAACTGAATAAGGAGAATGTTAGATCAAAGATACCAGAACATGAAAATCATAAAAGCAAACTTGGTTTGAAAAGAATAAAATGAGAAGGCAAGTTGTTTGTAGTTGATAGCTGGATCAGAATGAGCTTTTGGGCGGTGAGCAGAGGTATTTAAATGGTCTTCCCTTTCCAGTAGCACTCTCTCCACTCTTTGTTCTCTGCTCCCTGGTCAGGCTCTGATTTTATTCATTGTAGAAACTAACAATTATAAACGTCGGGCACGACACAACTGATGAGAGAACTCGTACCAACTGAGCCACAAGGAGCCAATGATAAAATGGGACTTGCAACAATGCACTGATGAATCATCCATCTATGTCCATCATGAATTGTTCAGAACCTAAACATTACATTAAACTTTTCAAGTTTATTTTCTAGCCATATTTATAAGTGTTTTATGATTTATCATTGATATGATTTATCACTCAATTTAAATTGTGCGAGAGTGGAGTGTTGTGGTAGAACAACAGTGAAGGTGGGGCCTGACTGCGTTATCACAGGAGCCTATTAGAGAGCTATTAGAGAGGAGCTATTAGAGAGCCTGCTGAACCACCAGTTGTTTTCTAGAGCTTGTCTTGCTCCAATTCTTACCTTTTCAATGTTATAGATCATCAGTATACCTAAAAATTTTGGATTAGCACTTCAATTGAGCCTTTGGTGTCATTTCTGGGCATAAGTTGTTGAACCACCAGGTACATCCACTCTCCTTATGTCTGGAGGAACCCTATTTGATTTCATATTTGGGTTTGGAAACAAAATCGGATGAACCAGATGAGCCCGGTATTTCACAGTATTTGTTACGACATGGTTCCCCAGTCTTTTTCTTCCTAATGGCTACTAGCAAACTAGTTAGACGGGTTTTACTATCTTTTAATTATTGCATGAAATTCTCAGGCATATAATACAATTATTATAATCAAGAATTTATTTTCTTTTATACGAACCACGGCTCTTCAAGGTTATTCACGAACATGTATCACGTCCAGTATCCAAGACCAGAGACTTTGAATCTTAGAACACAAGCAATTTAATCTTTCCTTGAGAAGATGATACTGTTCACATCTACATCTAAAATTCATTCATACATCCGCCCATAATAATACATTTAAAGAAAGATGAGTCAACATACGGTTTTCTGTAATTTTCTCATCTCCATCCAGGGGATGGATGATTCCAGCAGTAGAATCTCCAAACGATAAATGGTGTATCCGATGAGAGAAGTTGAAAGCGCTTTGGAACATGAAAACAGGAAGGTGGATGTGGCCATCGGGAAGATTGAGGGATTTTCCAGCAGTGATGTGAAGATTCCCTGCCACTTTGTTCAACTCCAAGGATCCAAATATTCTGCAAGCATCAGGCGCCTGGTTGGGGATAGATGAGCTGTCGACACATTTGATAAACAATGAGGTTTCCGCAAAAATAACTTCATCATATTTAAACATAGGTAGGAAATTTGTACAAGTTCTAAGGAGTAACACCAACTAGTCACGAAATCGGCTGTAGAAAACTTTGGATTGATAAATGCTGGTTTGTAGAGGAAAAAAAGGTAAGAATTGCTGATTATAATCATGGAGTTCCTTATTTATTTTGATCAGAGAGTTTTAATTTAATGAAAAACTTCAAGATGTTGTCCAAACCATTCTACAAATTTAATGGGAAATTCTCATGGTCAGTTTTTATTCACTCAATAAAAAAATATGAGCGGGAGCTTCCCGAAAAGGTGCTATGTAATGGGTATCTGACCAGTAATACTGTTGTTGAAATTCATTTACGCTATGATCCCTTCTAGTGATGGGCAATACTGCGATTTTTTAGTAATAGGTTCTGCTGATACTGCTACTTTGAAATAATAGATTCTAGTAATAGGCGATTTCAATAACAGGGTGATTGTAGTCAGCTGTTTAAAGCCTCGTTACCTGTGAATTTCTCTCCTAAACCTGTGATAGATATGTGTTGTATATCGATGGTCGGGTGTTTATTGTTTATTATATGTATTTTTAAATGTCACATTTGGCACGTTTGTTATTTTTGTGTTATTGTAAAAAAAAACGATACGTTACCAACTAGTTTTCTGCTTTTTCTTGGTAAATTATGATGACGTGAAGAAAAACAAAACGGACGGTAGACCTACGGTTCTACAGTCAGATCATTTAATAATGATTAATTTTACACATTATTAGTTCATTATGATTACTTAGCAATATTAGTTTACAACTTAGCGTAATAAATTAGCTTTCCTTGACACTACAGAGGCTTAGGGATCATGAGATGTTGATAAAATGAGAGTGTTCTAAAAAAGGTGAACGATTTTCCTACTATGACAACTAAGGGAGTTACACTTCCTTAGTAAAGCATTGGTTGTACGTAAAAATCAATATTTTCGCCGTGAAAAGGAAACGTCCTGTTAATAATTATTAAATGATAATATAATAAAAATACCCTGAGAATTACTAATAAGAAACAGAGAAAAATGTGGGCACTGTAAACGAAACGAAGTCAAAGAAAACGGGCGAGCGGGGGGTAAAAGACTTGAGAGCAACTGATTCGGAACTGTAACGTTCTCCTCCCATCCCTTCTCTCATACTGTTACTGTGAATAGGTTCAAAAACTGCTACTAGACTGTCACTAGACTGTGAATGAGAAAGAGTGATTTGGGATGATGTTTTTACCTGGCAAACACCCCCAGCTCCACAATCGGCGCTACCACTACTCACCCGTCACTCATTCTGCTTTCTAATCACCCTTATGGGAGCGAGTAGCAGGTATTCTCAGGTAGCCTGTGATTTGGAATACTGCTATTTCTAAGTAATAGGTTATTTTATCCTGTGAAGTGAATTCCGTCCCATCACTACTCCCTTGCAGTACTATTTCACACATGATCTTCCTACCTGTTTATAGGCCAAAGGCCAAACTGAACGGTCTTTTGAGCTAAAAATTGCCTCATGGCGGTTTTCAAGTGCGCTGAATCCGAATCTGAGGTCGAAAGTGTGATATTCTAACAGATGAAAGTTTCCCATTGTAAAACAGACCACTTACCGCTTGGGAACAGCAGATGGCTGGAATGAATGGGCAGACTTCCATAACAGCTCATTCACAGCGTGAAATTCTTCTGTGAGATAGGAATTGAAATATCGAATGTCCTCAAAGTGCGCTTTTTGCTCATCAGACATTTCAAACCAAGTATCTTCCTCTTCAAGGGTTCCGAAAACCATGAAGTTCTGATTCGTTGAATCCAAAATGTCGGCTCCAATACCTAGAAATGACGAACTAGAATATTAATAATCATAATTTTCATTTAGTTTGGGTGAAAAAGAGACAATGATGCGAGATAATTAATAGCGAAGTAATTACAACAAGTCAGAACTTACCGTGACATGGCATAGCAACCGTAACATCTAAATTGACCTTAAGCTTCGCATTGTAGTCAGTGTCAGGAACGAATTGGAAGGCAACGTCACTTCCATAGTAATATCGAATTTCAAATATTATCAGCAGGACTATGATGGTGTAAGCAATAATAGATGCTGCAAAACAAAAATTATCACATATTAAGACACAGTAGCCGTTGGTATGTCTTTTAAGTATGTAATCCGCCTTTATACTCGTATTTAATGGATTCTGAATGCGGAATGTACAGGGTCCAGATTTCAAAGTATTCACGTGCCAGTCTTAAAAAATTGACTACTATTATCTTCTTTCCCATTAGACTGGGAGCAAATGACCGGAAATGTGAATCATGAGTGGTACACCTGGAATATTTTAAATGCCTTGTGTTCTAAAGTAGTAAAACATAAAAGTAATCGTCTGAGAGCCTTAAAAATCCTACGTGTGTGTCCTACCCCTAAAATGTATCCATAAACATAAGGTCAATGGTACCTGGTCCTTTTTGACAAGCAAAGAACTTAATCTTGCCCTCTTAATTCAACTTTATCAACTCCTATCTGTATTACCTACAAACATTTATATTATGATTCACCAAATGATAAAGATAAAGAACGTATATTTGTATGAAGGCCACTGGGGCCCTTATGCATACAATTATTTACAATAGTGGTGGGCAGGAAAGTTAAAACTAAAAAGTTACAGTATATACAAAATGTTTTTAACAGAAACAAAAGTACCTACCTAAGAAAAAAAAATTGTCTTTCTGAAACTATAAAGGTTATAATAATAACGTTATGTTCAGAGAAAATTCTCAAAGTCGATGAGGTTTGATAATTACATTCGCCTTGGTAGCGCTGTTGGCCAAGGCGCGGTCTTTAAAAACCTTTTCTCTCAAAGAAGGTAAAGGCATGAGTTCAAATTCTGTCAAGCTATAAATTATTTTTGGGAATATTTGTACGATTGAACGAAGCGATCCAAATTCATATTAACGTTACAACACTACACTTCAAATCTTCGTTTAAGCTCGAGTCATAGAATACTTACTACCTATGTATTCTTTCATAATGGAAGAAGTATTAAATTTTAACAACTTTATCTATGCAGAGTTTTCCACTATTTTCACTAAAAATGGATGAGGTAGAAGAAGGAAGGTAACTTGGAAGGGTTACTTGTTAAGGCTACATCGAAATTCTCCAAGGGTTAGGAGAATCTTATTTGGGAACTTCAACATGATCAAAGATCAAAATGTATATTATATGTATGAAGGTACCTGTACCTATTACATATGTGCGTATTTTACACTTTTTTCTCTTGGCCAATTATGTTTCATTATTGAAAATAATGAACCAATATTTATAATGTGTATACGTGCTAAATACGTGGCAAAGGGCGAAAACAGTAGTGTCTATCTTCTCTGTAAGTGGCATAACCCTACCCATTTCATAAAAATCAATCTATCAGTATCGATCGGAGCTTCATCTATAACAACCAATGGCGTGAGCAATGGTTACATATTTCAAAGAAATCAGTGAAAATCCATCCTGAGACTTGTAACCTAGTACCCTTTAAATTTGAACGAAATTGGACTGAAGGTAGGTCGTGAAGCTTTAGAATCCAGTTATAAGGTATCTGCATAATTCAAGTGAGGATGAATCCTGCAAACCAACCACCTTTTTTTAAAATCACGAATATTACAACGTGCATGTCATGCCACGTCGAATTATAGGTTATCGTCATGGAAGGTTACAAGCGTATTCGAAGCTGCATTCGGCTTCCCTTGAGCAACAAATAGGATTTTCCTATTCGTACAACGATTTAACCACAAACCGTTAGCATTTTGCGCACATGCGCAATGCTTCATTTCTATTCGTATTCCAACTCCCTCTGAATACGAAATGACTGTACATTTGCGATATGTATGTAGAGCGCCCTGAAGAAAAAAACAATCTAAACATCGTTGATAGCACAGATAAACAGAGAGATGTGAATGACGTTAGTAATAGTTCTTTTTAGGGAGTAAAAACTCTCACCCTAGCGAGGTAAAAACCTTCAGCCAGACTAAAAGTTTTTGCCCCAACATTCCATATTATTTCCACAATTTGGTTCCTAATAAAAAGAGAGAGCAATAGTGAATACATTGTTATTTTGACAGAAAATCTTCTCGGTACCAGACTCAATTATCAATCCTACTCCTTGTTTTTCAGGAATTATAAAAAGAAATCCGATTTTAAACACATCACTATAGCTCTCGTCAATTAGGCTCGTGGTGTGATGTGCTGTCACTGCCATAGACGTCGCAGATTATTATCTTTGAGTTCGGCTACAGAAGGGAGTGGGTTTTTAAAAGATACGGGCATCTGCGAACAAGTTTCAGTATAGAACAAGATGATTTTTTCCCCTCGTTTTTCTATATTTTTACATTCCGTCTATTTATTCTTGAAATTAGAAATATCTAACGAAAAGAAACACTACTTTTGTTTCAATTTGTATTGTAAAAGTTTACATTTTAAATCATTCTAGTCAATTCCTTCGAATTCCTATTGTTTTGGTCGTTCGAGGTGAATATAAGAAATTAAACTATTTTAGTTATAACAAGTAGACTCGACACTCGTTTAGAAACTAACGTTTTTGATTGCCAATGAAATACGATCCTTGTTTATTGAAAAACGTCTAGGTACATATTTCACATTCCTAATTTTTTTCGCTGAAATTTACAGCGAGTTTTTACCCCACAGTGTGGTGCGATACCTCTCAACATGAAGGTTTCGGGAATCTTGAATGTTGAATTAGTTAGTCTCTCATTTCGGGGCTTTCATTTATCTAATCACGGGAATATTTATTTGGGGCCATTACGACTCACCTGTTGAAATCTGGGATTCCTCTGTATAAAATATAGTGTCCGAACTATCGACCTAAATATTTAGAAACCATCCTTATAAAATACAGTCCACTTATACATTCTCACCAATATTCAAAACAAAATAACAGAAATTTACATTTTTGAAGAAGATTTTTACTTGGTATTTTTAATAGTATTTACTTGTAAGCTGGTTATTCCTACTTCATAAAACATTTCTAAGCAAACTACGATTTTTAAAACTGTTTTCTTTAAACAAAAATGTTCCAAGATATTAACAATGTAGAATTTTATAAGTGTCGAACAGGAAAAGATAAATTACACTTTCGAAATACAGTAAAAATACGACTTCAATATCTTAATCTTATAAAACAAGTATTTCGATCGAAGGAATTACAAGATGAGATGTACAGACATTACAGCCCACCATTACATGGCCTTCCATAAAAAGAAGTTACGAGGCTCATCATGCATTATGAATGCGCGTTGGTCAAATGGAGGTAGCTACTCACCAACTCCACCAATACTGGATCGTTCAATAAAATCATCTTTGTTGATTTTCGGGAACGAATCAAGTTGCTTCACCACTTCTACTGCAGAATTGCTGGATTTTTTCCGACTTCTAAGTTGCACAGACATCACTTTAGGAACGGAATGAAATGCCTTCCTGTGTTACGTCATGAAATCATCCTGGAAATGAAATATCGATTAAAAAACTACAAACATTGGCTTTAAAGGAGTTTTATACAAGTACCTACCTACGTAGGAATCAGGCTGGGGGGGGGGGGGGAAGGGGGTTGTAAGAAAAAATGAATTGTTAGGTTGGCGTTGCTTGTCTCAAAATAAATTGAACAAGATAATTTCAACTACTCAAATTCCTTTTTGTGTGACGGAAACGTGGACGGAAATGTCACGCAAGCCAGACTCTCTCCTGGGCACCCCAGAAGTAGGAATTTAAAAGGAGCCTCTCAGGGACATGATGTGATGAAGAAACAAATGTATTGACGTTCCATCCTGATCAAGTGAGTTAGCTAAATATTCTACTGTTTACCCAAGGAACTGAAATTTGATTTGTTGATTTGAAGCCTCTCTGGGATATCAAGAGACGAATGCAATTAGACAGCAATGGAATTCTCTTCTGTTCATCCTAGGAAGTTGACATTTGATAGGGAGCCGTTCTGGAATATCAAGAAGCAGGGGTTGAAATCGATATATCGTTGGTGATATGAAAAAAGGGCGAATTCCACATTTTAACGGAAAATGACTTTTTTTCACCAACGATCATGTTTCTAATAGTACATTACCAGGTGAAAAAGTCGAAGTCCTAAGTTTGGTTTACCTTGAAAATACATTTGCTAGGACTTCGACTTTTTCACCTGTTAATATACCTACTATTAGAAACATAATCGTTGGTGAAAAAAAGTCATTTTCCGTTAAAATTTGGAATTCGCCCTTTTTTCATATCATCAACGATATAGGGTAAAAGCACCAATTGTTGACACTAATCCAAATGTTGACACTTCAATTTCAAAATGTAAAAATAAGGTACTGTGCCACTGTATGTACTCGAAATTGGCGTCATTCTGCTGATAAGAATGTAGTTATTAAGGTCGGCCTCCTCCCCTAGTTATAACATCCTATATAAATTATCTGGCTGATATTGAAGCCGATGACAGCTGCAGCAGATACTCCAGCGACGCCAACCTTGTCCCGCATCTTAGTGAGGTAAGTCAACAAATTTAGACTTTTTAAGCGAAATATTGTGAGTAAAAATTACCATTTCACATCGCCTGCTCTATCAATAACATAAGGAAGAATGCGTAAAGCATTAATACCCTAAATTTCAATAGAAAACCATGGTTATGTTCGGTGTCATCATTAGGTCTCACGAAATAGTTTAGTGTCCTAATGTTGACACCTGTGTCAACACTAGGGGAAACAGTTGATTTGGTTGCTAAGGTGATATTTGGATTTGAATAATTTCGTAGTGCATCAGGACGCTTGAATTTTTCAATTCAACGAAGTGGAACCTTAAGTTGACATTGTCTGATCCCAATGTTGACATTCGGTTCCTAAAGTTGACATCAACTTTTTTTTTTTTACTTGCATAGAAAACGTTATTTTATCAAATGCATTAGGTTGGTAGTTATTGTTGTGGGAACAGAACTTCTTTGTTTTTAGACCCATACCTACAAGGTACCTATTAGGTAGGAAATTACGTTGGAATTCTTACACTGTGTCTTATCATTTTTACAGATTGACTGAAACCATGCCTCCCAATAAAAGCCTTCGAGCAACGGGAATCATCTCCTATCGGTCAGCAACGTACAATACAAACTACCCAAGCCCAGATATTACAGGGGCAATCCCGATAAATTTGTGTTCCCAGTTTCTGTATCTGTTCCTCTTTAATTTAATTAGGTAGGTATGGTAAAAATTTACTTACCTTCTTTTCTGAAATGTCACATACCTTCTTGAAATATATTTTAACATGTTCTGAATCACTTTTGTTCATTTATGCCTTGAGTAATAACTTCAGGAAAGCGAAGGGTCGATATTTAAATTGGTGTCAACATTAGGAACTGCTAATGTCAACATATGGAATTTTCGCAGACAAATGTGTCAACATTGGGTGTAAAAAGCCATGTTTGAAAAAATTCGTTTGTGATAATAAAAGAAACTATTTTGGTAAGTCCAATACGTGCAAACTGTTCACAAGAAACTCACAATTCATAATAACTACCTAAAAGTTTTATTTTCTTGAACACTTTTGTAGAACGCAGAATTGAATGATTTGTCTTTCTTATAGTGTCAACAATTGGTGCTTTTACCCTATATATTTATACTCTTCTCTTCATTTTGTTAGCGAATTTTTGAAGAAAATTAAGCTATTGCTCTCGCCTCAAAATTTGTAGAATGTGAATATTTGAAAAAAATTTATGCAGAAATCCGTTTCAGGCTATTCTGAATCATATTCTGAAGTTTAACGCATTTTTTTATGTATGTATGTATGTATGTATGTATATATGTATGTGTCATTCCAGACGATAACTGTCCGTAGAATTGTGACAGAAACTTCAAACAAATTTTAAAATGTTGAGGACACAAAACGAAAGTTCAAGTTCGTTGGCCAGCATGATCGGATTACATCTTCGGGTTGAAATTTTCAAAAATGTAGTCAAAAATTTCAAAATAGCCTGTTTTTTGCGATTTGTTGTGCGAAATAATTTTTTCAGCATACTAACATGTGGTATATTCGGAATCAGCGTAAAATTTCCTATAAGAATATGTATCAAGTTTTCAAAAATTTCAAAGTTGAAAAATCAGTCAAAAATCAAAATAATGCCGTTCGCTAGTTGTAAAAATCGGTAATATTTTCATGAAACATCTTCAAAAATTCGCTCATGGGGTCATGCTGCATGACTGGACTTTTTTTGACAAATGCAAACGCCGAAATATTAATAATTGTGTCAGCTTTCATTCATTATATATTTGTGTTCTAATTTTCACTGCACAACTGCGCCAAAAGATATATACATATATATATATATATATTTGAGAGCTGCTCCGATTGAAACCATCATTTTGACACAGAAATATACTGATCCCAAACAGATTGCTCCAATTCAGGTCGAATCTGCCTGGGATGGTTATTTTTGCTCGGTAAATATAAATCCCAAATTGTTTCCCTCCGGCCCGTTTTTTTGCTTTGAAACGGCCAAAATCATGTGGGAATCAACTCTGAGGCTCCATTTAAGGCCTTGAGAGACCCCAAGGTAGACAGCTCAATCCATGAGCAATATTTTTTCTCTCAGAAAATAAAACATCTTTTGAGCGAAATTGTTTTCACTCAAAACTCCGAACGTCGTAATCCCTAACTTAGCTATAAAACGTCAACTCTGATCATACCGTTGAAAACGCCTTTCAATCTCCTATCTCCCTTGTACCAAATCCAAATTTTCATGCAGCCTTCATAGGAGGAATATCAATTTAATGTTTGAATTTTCGAGGTTTCTGCGTGAAATATGACCTATTTAAAACTTAAAATCAGTGAGGTTTCTTGCGAGTTTCCCCGTAGCTACTGTTACACCTGCACACACCAAAACTCAAACACCCATCAATACAATATTTTGGCGAAGTAATTGAAAAAGTAACCACTACCAACTCGAAGTAATCAGTAGGAATTTAACAACTACTCTGGTTATGATTGGATGGATTGGTGTGGATTGAGCTGTTTACCTTAGGATCTCTCAAGGCCTTAAATGAAGCCTCAGAGTTGATTCCCACATGATTTTGGTCGTTTCAAAGCAAACAAAGGGCTGGAGGGAAAAAATTAGGAATCGATGTTTATCGATCCGGCCCGGATCATTTTGTGGTCGGTTCGGAGCGTTACTGTTCTTTTTTGAAAACATTGATTCCATCCGGAGGGATTAGAAGAGGAGCAGTTCGGAGCAAATTTTCTGGATCGAATCTTCAACCCCTGCTCATCAGCAGCAATCATGGGATCAGCTGAGCGAGACAAATTCTCAGCTGTTGGCCCTAGGAAATTTAAACTTGATAGTCGTTACATAAATACGGATTCCGAAGGGTTGAGCGTCATGAGTAGGTATGAAAGGCTCTCTCGTTATTGCAGACTTGGCTGCAAGTCGTTTCTCTTAAAATATTTTTCGTTTGATTCATTCAGTTCATTGAATTGAATGAGGTCACCAGGATACTACGACCAACCGCTTGGAATAGGAGGAGTTTCCTTCATGAAAAAATATATACAAACTGGTTTCATCCTGAAATTATGGTAGGTAAATAGGTACAGCTAGGTAAGTAAGAATACATTCTACAGGCAGATACATAGGTCTATGCATTTTCAAATTCCAAGTATATTGAAAGAGAAAATGATGTACTTTTTCGAAACTGAGGAAAATTTACAACTTTTATGATGGGAAAGTAACAACAAATGTGCCCGGCTTTCCTAGTGCGTCACCCCTCTTTTACTCTGTGAGTACGGCCCTTTAGTGAACCGGCAGGGACAATCCAACATAAGATTTTCAAATAACGTCATTACGAACCTCCAGAGCACAAGTATTCGAAGTCGCAAACCCCTATTAGTTCTACAAAGAAGCCACCTCGAACAGTTTGAATGCTAAACGAGTAAACGTCAACAAAACTGACAATACAGTAATACAGAGCACAATACTGCACACAAAAGTGAAAGAAACACACACACACATGTCACATCCTGAGACTTCTTCTTCGTTTACATCTCCCAGCCTTGATCGATAGCTACTGACACAGTCTTCTAACATTGAACTATAAACGTCTCGCAAGGACCCGAACGGAAGGGGGATTCCAAACTACTGTGATGAACCACAATGTTCATGATGACCTGCGAAAATATTTTACGACCTACAAGAATATAAAAAAGTTCCTGTCATGAACTTTCTGTTCATTCTGAAACGATTCAGAATGTCTCAAAACGGATTTCAATTATGGATATTTAAGAAAATTTTGATTTTAAAAATTGTGGAGCCATTGTAATCGCTTCATTTTTTTACAAAAATTGGTAATTTTCCGTTATACCCCCCCCCCCCCCCCCCCCCCCGCCTCCAGTCTGTTTCACGACTTTCGCAATTGTTTCAATTGTTTGCCCGATGTTTCTAGGTATTCCTTCTTACTTAGATCACATTTCTAAGTAGAATTGGTGACGATTTCAAGCTGAGGGAAGAAATTATATTATTAAAAAAAAGAAGGAAAAAAAAAAAATTGAAACAAATTGGCGTGGTTATGGTTTGATTGCCTCCACATGAATTCGCACAAATAGGTATCAAGTAACGACCTGCCTTAGCAATTACTGTTTGATTTGGTGGGTGGATCGATATATATAGGTAGGATGGATAGTGGAATGGTAGTTGTTTTACTGGAAGGAGATCGACTACTAGCTGACAAAGAACAGAATAATGAGCATACTGAAAATGCTGAGGAAGTAGTAAGCCAAACAATGCAGATCCTCACAAAAGCCTGCGATGCATCGATGCCAAAAAAAATCTTGACATCTGCTAAGCCCCCAGTCTACTGGTGGAATGAAGATATTGCAAAACTCAGAAGGACATGTAATCAACTGAGACGTAGAGCCCAGAGAAGCAGAAGAAGAGCAAATTGGCCGCAGATTCAATCAGAATACACTGAGGCCAGAAAACGACTTCGCCATGCAATAAATAGAAGTAAAGCAGACTGCTGGCAGAAAATCATTGAGGAAGTAAATATTGATACATGGGGTCGAGGGTATAAGATCGTGACCGGAAAACTCCAGGTATCATGTGGACGGGTACCAATGAGTGAAGAAAGAATGGATCTCATTGTTGATGAGCTCTTCCCAACACACCCTCCCAGGAACACTAATTATGCCTCAGAGGATGTAATAGATTCCCTCTTATTCTCTGAAAACGAATTAAAGAAAGTGATTGGAGCTTTAAAAAACAAGAAAACACCAGGACCAGATCGCATACCCTCAGAGGTGTTACAAATCGCAACAGAAGTCTGTCCAAGGCTACTATTACGAATGTACAATTCATGCCTTAGAGAAGGGATCTTTAGCAATAGATGGAAAAAAGCTCGCCTGGTGCTTTTAGACAAAGGAAAGGGTGATCCAAACTCTCCATCCTCTTGGAGGCCTCTTTGTATGTTGGATACTGCTGGAAAAGGTTATGAGAAGCTTCTCCTGCTTCGCTTGATGCCTGCAATAGCGGCGTCAGGAGACTTATCCCCCAGACAGTATGGATTCCGAAAGGGTCGGTCCACTGCTCATGCACTGGCAGATGTAGTGAACACTTTGAAAAAAACACAGGAAGGTAGTAGATATACTAGGAATCTGGCAATGCTAGTGACCCTGGATGTGAAAAATGCCTTCAATTATGCAAGATGGACTGATATATTAGAGTCTCTGGATACCACCTTTAAAATACCAAGATACTTACTAGCAGTTATGGACAGCTATCTTAAAAACCGAAAATTGGTTTATGAGACGGCTCAGGGGGAAAGGGAGAAAGAAATTACCGCAGGAGCAGCCCAGGGTTCAGTTCTGGGCCCACAACTATGGAACGTGTCATACAATAGTATTCTACGATTGGAAATGCCAGAAGACTGCTATCTTGTCGGATATGCGGATGATGTTGCGGCAGTTATCCTGGCTAGAACCACGGAATTGGCACAGAATAAACTGAATCAAGTAATGGTAAAAATCACTAGATGGATGGAAGACCATATGTTGACATTAGCAGCAGCTAAAACCGAAGTAGTTGTGTTCACTCGAAAACGGATCCCTACCATAATCCCAATACAAATAGGGAGTACAGAAGTCACCAGCAAACCAACAGTAAACTACCTGGGAATCACATTAGATACTAAAATTACATTCTGGGAGCAAATAAAGAAATCAGCAGACAAGGCGTCAAAGAAAACAACTGCTCTTAGTCATCTCATGAGAAATATCAACGGGCCAAGGCCATGTAAGCGTCGTCTCATGATGACCGTTGTACAATCAATACTCTTGTATGGTGCGGAGATATGGGCAGATGCTCTAAACATTGCCTACTATCGCAAGAGAATTATTGCAGTTCAACGAAGAGGAGCGCTGAGGATTGGATGTGCCTACAGAACAGTGTCAGAGCCAGCCATACTCGTACTTACAAGCAGCATCCCAATCCATCTATTGGCTGCAGAACGCAAACGAATCTTTGATAGAAGAAAGGAAGGAGAAAGAGCTCATTTAGCCGCTGAAGAGAGAGAATATACAATGGCAAGATGGCAGGAAATGTGGACTGTAGAGCAGAGAGGGAGATGGACAGCACGCTTGATTCCTCAGATCAAGGTATGGCTAGATAGAAAACATGGAGAAGTAAACTTTTTCCTGACTCAGTTCCTTTCTGGTCATGGGCTGTTTTACGCATATCTCTATAAAATGGGAAAAGTAGACTCCCCAATATGTCCATACTGCCAGGAAATGGACGATGATGTGCTCCATACTTTCTTTGTATGCAAGTGATGGGCAACAGAAAGAAGAAGGCTGCAGGATGCTCTGGAATTACCACCTCAAGACGTGACACCGGAGGTGGTAGTATCCAAAATGATTGAACGAGAGCAAAAATGGAATTTTGTAGCTGCCTACGTTGAGGACATCCTCCAGAAAAAGATCATCTTGGAACGGGAGAGACAGAGGAGGAGGGAGCACATGGATCGAGAGGACTGAAGAAATTTCTCAAGGACTCGGCCTGAAGTAATGTGTTAAACAGTTCCAGGCTGAGTTCCAACGTGGGAAAAGGAAGGTGAGGTTTTAGTGTGTTTGAATCATACATAACCCGGAGTGCGGTCCCTCTTGGGTATCTTACGAGATCCGATTACCACCTTAGGATCTTAAAGATTTCCTCACCTGCCTACGTGTCAGCAGTCATACATATATGTCATATATATGGTACCTACTCAAAAATTGTTGCCCAACGAACTCATTCATCGTTTAGCATTGGTCGATTTGTTGGTGGAAGAATGGATTGCTTCATGTTTTAAAATTTTGGAGCCATTGCAATAGCGTCCTTTTTCTCGAAAATTTGCTAAAATGAAAGAAAGAAATCTCTAGAACTATTCGGAAGCAAAACATTAAACAAATTTGTGTCTACTAAAGCAATAACTGAGACAACTAAAATAGAGAGCTACGCGTACATCCTTATCTCAAACCTGGATACTATATAAGTTTTTTTGATAACATCCTGGACACGTTGACTCATTGTCCATATAAATATTCTAAATTCTTATTTTGATTCCGTGAGCTTGTGCCGTCAATGGGCGATTTGAAATGGTAGTTGTATGACTGGGCTCCTTTGTATAACCACAACCACCCCTCAATATTCTAGTTATCTTATCAGTGATTCAAGAATAATCTCATTTTTTTGTGATCCTGTAAGGTACCGGCTTCTGTCCCGACTCTGTTCTCAATTCATTCAGAACTCCATTTCTGACTTGTACTATTTTATATTTTTGGTGAACCTTCGCTATCATGGAAAATCATTAACCTTGATAGTCGATTCGTTTCTGGTCGGTGCCCGCTGTATCTCCTGATCAATCGCCAAGACACTTCTTCATTCACAATGTCGAAAGATGGAAAGTTGTTCAAAGTTGGTTCAAGAAAAAGTGAGGTAAGTAACCTACTTACATAAGAACCTAGTTTTTTCAAATTTATTCATTTTTCAAAATATCTACGTACCTATGTAAAACGTGTGGTTACGCATTGCAAATTGTTTTATCGAATTTTCGTAGAAGATGAAGCTCCAAAAATGTTGTAAAATTTTCTTCACTGAAATCCGTTTTGTGGCATTCTACACACACACACACACACACACACACACACACACACACACACACACACACACACACACACACACACACACACACACACACACACACACACACACACACACATATATATATATATATATATATATATATATATATATATATATGTATGTCCTTTCAAACGATAACTCTCCTTAGGATTGAGATAAAAATTCTTCTTCCGTTCTTGCGCTAAAAAATCAAGCTTTCCAAACGAAATGATGAGTTCGTAGGCCAGAACTTTTCGAGCTCATTAAATTGGTCACAAATAAAATGTGCTTAAAAAAAAAAAAAAAAAAAAAAAAAAAAATCACTAATAATTGCTGAAAGTCGTTGAATTTATCATTTTTATCTCAAAAGAAGAATTTTTATCTCAATCCTAAGGAGAGTTATAGTATGAAAGGACACATACATATATAAATAAATATATATAAATAAATAAATATTTTATATATATATGTATATATAATATATTTATTTATATATGTATGTGTACTTTCAAACGATAACTCTCCTTGGGATTGAGATAAAAATTCTTCTTCCGTTCTTGCGCTAAAAAATCAAGCTTTCCATACGAAAGGATGAGTTCGTAGGCCAGCACTTATCGAGCTCATTAAATAGGTCAAATAAAACGTGCTAAAAAAAATCACTAAAAATTGCTAAAAATCTTTAAATTTATCATTTTTAGCAAAATATCTTTCAAATAAAGTTTATCAAATTTAAAATAGAACATTAAAAAAATGTTTTGTACAAAATTATGCTGAAAAATGTACTTAAATTTCATGAAAATTTTCTATTTAAAATTCGATAAAAACTGCAAAATAAGCTATAAATCTCTTTTTGAATAGCAGAATACTATTTAAAATACATTTTTTGTTTTAAAAATAATAATTAACATTTTCTTAGCACTCAAAAGCTCAAATTTCAAAACAATTTAAAATAATATAATACGATAACAAGAAAATTCGCTCATACTATCATGCTGCATGAATGGAACTTTATACCTATTGCAGCAGCTCAATTTTCAATGAAAATTAGCTTACAAAAATAAAACGATGAAACTAATGAATTATTTTTTGCGAAAGAACAGATTATTTTTCTCAATCCTAAGTAGAGTTACCGTCTGAAATAACACAACATGTTATACGTTCGAACTTCAGCTTCGTGGAATGAAAATAATAGTCTTCAGCAAATACATAATCTCAAAAATGATCAGTCATGCACGATGACCATATGAACTAGTTTTCTTGATTTGTTTTTGCATCCCCTCTACCAAAGGCACCTTCAAGCAAGAAGTCTAACAACTTTTTTCGTTTTCCAAATCAAAATTTCCACTTGCTTTTGGAGTTTCAAAGCTTGTTAATCAGCTTTGGTTACTTTGGTTAACGCGTAGTTCCAGGATCTCCGAGTTGCAAATGTTTTCTAGGTGTCCCAAAGTGTCAATTTGTTTGCGAATTATCTTGAAAGAAATTTCCGCCTAAAGAATTACTATTTTAGTATCATCCAATGAAGATTCCCAGATATTTTCGCTTCTTTCATTCTCAACTATGATGGATGCAATTCAATGATTACCTACGTACTACTTGGGATTCTTTCCTAGAGGGACTAAGAATAAATCACATGATTGGATTTTTCAGCTGGCTCTCATCCAAACCAATTTGATTATCGACAATTTAAAAAAGCTGTATCCTGAACACAAGTTTGAAATTGGTGAGTTCAATTTTGCGTTTATTTCACCGTGTTTTGTGGCTAGTGATACTTTAATGATTCTTCTTAGTATTTTATTTATTCATTAATCCATATTTGTAATTATTGTTCCTTTTAGTCTCAATGAATACTATGGGGGACCGGATTCTTGATAGACCCCTCCCGAAGATAGGGGAGAAAAGTTTGTTCACTAAAGAACTGGAAGAAGCCCTTGTCACTGGGGAAGTAGATTTAGTAGTTCACTCTTTGAAAGACCTTCCCACAGCTTTGCCAGACGGTCTTGCGGTTGGTGCAATTTTGCAGTAAGTTCTCATTTCATGGCCTATGATATTATATGAATAATATTTTTGGTATGGATGATTTCGTACACAGGTAGCTAGAAAGGTAGCATGATCGTGAGCGAATTTTCATAAATGATCGTACTATATTACGTTAAATTGTTTTGAAAATTCAGCAGTTTAAGTAAAAAGGAATTTTTAACTACCAATTTTATGGCAAAAACTCGTTCTAAATAATATTCAGCAATAAAAAATAAATAAATAAAAAACACAAAAATGGATTTTTGCTTTTTTTATCTGTTTTTGGCAAATATTAATGAACTTTAAGTACATTTTTCTTCATAGATTTTTTAAACGTTCTAGTTCTTTTGACTAAAATTCTTAAAATATAAATTTAACCATTTCTAGCCTTTTTAGCACATTTTTTTCTAAATTTGACCAATTTAATGTGCTCAAAAATTCTGGCAAACAAACTAATCCATTCTTTTGGAAAGCTTGATTTTTTGGCGCAGGAACGGAATTTGTGTCTCAATCCTAAGGAGAATTATCGTCTGGAATGACGCATTTATATAAAACGATCTCGGTGTCCCGAGTCAAGTTCACTCTGAGGGACGATTCTAGAGCTCATTTCTGGTCCAAAATTCATCGTACAGATTTTTTTAAACTCTTAGTTTTATTGTAATTTAATTATTAAGATTTTTTCGGGTTTTCGATCTTCTGTCACTAAAACGAGCACAGCTCCCTTAATTCGCTGTGTAAATTCAAATTCTAGGATACCGTTGGAAAGAGCATTAAATTATTATTTGGAAATTAAGGTTTGATACATAAAAAAGCCCTCTGAAAAGCAAATTTTATCAAATTGGGTAAACCTTGAGTATTTCCAATCGGAGATTGAACTAAGAGAACCAATATTTTTTCAAGTTGCAAAAACGGTAAAAACTGCGCCAAAATGTTACCTTTTCAACGATGTAGTCAATTTTACTTTTACTTTGCTGATTAGAGAAAAACTATGGTTTGATGTAAAAAAAAAGAAAAAAAAAAGTTTTTTCAATGAAATTGAGGTGTTTTCTGAAAAATGACCTATGAAAATACGATTTTGGTATCAGTTTCTACGTCTTTTTTTACGCTGAATCAAATGTTAACACTTGCAGATCTCCCCCAACCCCTTTATAAATAATTAAGACCTTAATTATTTTCATTTAGTCGGGGATGCTTGGGAGTGTGACCATTCGATTCAGCTTTTATTAAATTACTTCAGGTGCAACCCCCAAACTCCTCGTCATGAGAAAGTTTTTTTTTTCTGGAAAACGTCGATTTGCCTAAAATGTCCCACGTTTTTTGCACCAATCACAAATTTCTCCTCCAATTAAATTTTAAAGATAAAATCAAGCATAATTACCGTTGGAAAGGGGGGGGGATCTTGAGCAAGTTTTTCCAGTAACGTCCGCGAGTATTCCGTGGGATTATCCGTGCCGTATAGCGGGTTAAAAAATACCTATGTAGTTTTAATTTTTTTATTATTTTTTCACTTCGGGGTAGATTTTTGATTATTTTACCTGTATAATCTAGCACGTTCCGAAAGGAAATTCAACACTTTCCAACAGTATCCTCAATTTTTAGTTTACTAAAAAAGTTAAGGTAGTTATGACCGTTTTGGTGACTTAAGGTCGAAAACACGAAAAAATCTGTTTTTTACCGGGAAAAAAATTGTTATAGGGAACTTTTTGTTAGAAATTAGTCGTAGAATCGACCCCTAGGAGGTTCTGGACCAAACTTGTAGACACCTGTTGTTGTTGTATTATTGTTTTCAAACACTTGAATCGTTAATGGTTGATTGAGATGTTCTAATATTTCTGCTCCAGGAGAGAAGATCCCCGAGATGCTCTTCTTTTAAATCCGAAACACCGTGGGCTATCGATGAAGACTTTACCACCTAACTCTATCATAGGTAAACAAATACCACAATAATTATTCCTTTCATTAGTCATTCGATATGGTTAAAAATATTAAGGTATCGTTCAGATATCCCACCCACCCAATTTCTTAAATATTTGGGTATATGGTGCCTTATTATATTTTTCAGGAACCAGTTCCCTTAGACGTATTGCTCAACTAAAACGACAATACCCCTCTCTTATTGTAAAAGATATTAGGGGCAACTTGCAGACAAGACTGAAAAAGCTCGACAGTGGTGATTACGATGGAATCATCCTAGCAGTGGCCGGCGTTCACAGGATGGGTTGGGAGCACCGCATTTCTGAGGTATCCATTTGGAGTGGTTCTGTTTTAAAACTAGTTTTCTGTATAAAATAATTTCCTCATTGTAGAAGAACTAATATATTGCAATTACATTTAGCATTGGTATGCTTAACACTTAAACCCCTCTAGAGCGCAAACGTTTGGTCTTACAATGCTCCGAATAGTCTCATTTGATTCATTGAACCGAGTTCTATCTAAATCGAACGAAATAACTACCATTTCATTTCTGAAGTTTTCGAGATTTTTTAATGGGGTTGGGAAGCGACAATTTAAGCTTAGCCGTACGTTTCTATCTTGAACCGAACTGGTCATAGCTTGGGGCATCTCCTCCTTCTTCCATTCAGAAGGTTTTTTAAAACAAAATACTAACCTTGTCCTTCTTCTTCTACGAGTATAAATGATGATGACTATTCATTCATTACACGGAGGAAGAATGACAATCTAAGTTACCAGAAAAACAAATATACGAAGTGAGAAGTACGATAGTAGAATGGAGCGAAATAGTGACACCAGGTCCGCCCTCAACGGAACTCAAACTTACAACGCGTTTTCTGACAAACCACTTTTTTCAGCAATTTTCCCGCTTTCTCAGGATCCGCTCAATGGAATTGGGTATATATATATATGCAATGAATTTTCCAATCTTATGTCGGTATTTCCTATCGATGTACTTTGAGGGTAAAGTCGATTTTTTGTTTTTATTGATGTATATTTCTAATCAACACCTTAATTCTGGTTTTGTGATTAGGGGAAAATCCCGCTCGGCCCAAATTTTTATTGGGAACTAATAAAAACTACCGAGATACGTAAATATTGTAAGGTAAGACAGATAATGCGAAGAAAGTTGTTCTAAGTGTGAAATTTTCTACTAAAAAAGACAACAGATCGGACAACTTCTCGTCTCCGTAAATGCTTGGAAAATTCATTGTTGCTCGTTGGATTCAGCAGATCCTAATGAATATTGGTGTAGGTATAACTACCTGGTTCACCCGTGCGATGCACAGGTTAACTTGAATATACGCCCATCACATTTTGGGACACCCCTATGGATCTGATTCAAAAAAGTCCTTACCTAAAAGTACTTACTTATATATTACCTATTAGAACCAAACTACTGAGATCAATCCCCACTCCCTCTCCACCAACACCCCGCATATTTCAGGTTAAAAATATTCTTGATAGGTAACCCAAAAGAACGTTCAGACTAATCCAATTTCATTCGTCCGAACATCAGGTCACCAGTTCGTTCAGCGATGACCAAATTATTCCATTTAACCACCCCCTCCCTTTCTTTTCCTTACCACAAACACCTCCCTATGGTTGGGGCTAGAAAAAAGTTCATGTAGCCTGTTATTTGAGTTAGTGTAATTCAAACATATTTTAGCAATCAGGTTCTCAATTTATTCAGTGATTTCCATGATACCCCTTCCCCTAAAACCCCTTCGAATACCTACCCCCTCTATGGGTTATATTTTAACATTTTCAATTAGCCTGTGAATTTAAGTTAGAATACTCCAAACATATTCCACAAAACTCAGATCCCCAGTTGGTTCAGTGACGTTCGACATGCTTCAACTCCCCCACCCCTCCCCTTCATTGTGGGTCAGATTTGAAAAATTTGAAAAAAGCAGTCTTCGACTTAAATTAGAGTAATCCAAAAATATTCCATATTCAAATCCCCAGTTCGTTCAGTGATGACAAAAATACTCCCCCCCCCCCTCTCCCCTAAAACACCCTCTATGGAGCAGATTTGAAAAATTTCAAGTAGCCTGTGATTTAAGTTAGAATAATCCAAACATATTTGACCAATCAGATCCCCAGTTTATTCAATGGTGTCCAAGATACCCCATTTCACCCCCTCCCTCTCCCCTAAAACACCCCCTCTGGCTTAACTTTTAAAAATTTCAAATAGCCTACAGTTTAAGTTGGACTGATGCAGACATTTCCCCCCACTCATATCAGTTGCCCAATGACCCCTGTAACTGTGAAAAGCGGACAAACATATGGACAGACAGAGAAAAATTAAGAAAATGATACCAATCGTCTACAAATAGCATGATACGGAAAAGAAACGCAAAATTTCATGATTCTAATCAATGTACAGACAGACATACTTACAATTTTATTAATATAGATAATATCCGTTTTTTGCATGAAGCAGGGGCCTAATAGCGAGTTATGTAAAGTTACTTCGTTTCATGAGGCGGTAAACCTTCCCATCCCCCTTAAATTTTACCCATAGGGGTTGATCGAAAGTAATGCCGAGATTACAGGCACATCCCCGACTGGTGTATGATCCGTGAGCCGTTCCATAAACTTTGGTCCAGTAATTTTAGAGAAAAGCTTCAAACAAATAGACGGTTTTTTTTTTTTTTTTTTTTTTTTTTTTTTTTTAATCTACGTTTCTGAAAAGTAACATAACAAATGTTGAGAAGTGGGGTTAATTTTTTTGTTCTGGGTCAATAACAATGGTTCATGGTTCATTAGAGAGTTTCTCTACTTCTTGTATCATATCTCTCATAAACAAGAAAATAAGCTGTCATAGCCAGCACGATGAATTCTAACCCTTTCTCATTAATTTCTTGTGGCGTTTGCGTAATCCCGAGAGAAAGAGGACTCTTATAGTGACGCTAACGTGACTGTTTTAGTGACCCACTGCTCTCAGAAAATATTTTTCAAAGTAGGCATAACATGAAGTAAGAAACAACGACCACTTACCTTTACGTCATACAAAAAAGATTCAGCCATGAAGAACACAAATCTTTAAAACGTGCAAAATAAATCTTGAAAGCTTATATATTGAACCGAAATCTTAAGAAAGAAAATGCTGATATCATCGCATTAAAACGTCGAAAGGACGAACAGAATGCCACTAATGACTCTTCTGGTTGTGGTGGGGGGGGGGGGGGGGGGCACTAACAAAAGACGAATATAAAGGTTAAACTAACAACAAAAGACAGTAGGTACGAAAGCGGGGAAAAGTCCGCTCATAAGGTTATGCTGTCCGGCTGAAACTTTGTGTTTATTTATCATAACTCTTCACTTTTCAGTATTAGATACCTTTGTGTAAAGTTCCAAATCTCACTCCACTTTTCCTGATTCTTATTATTGTAGATCCTTGAAGAGTCAGAGATGTTGTATGCTGTAGGGCAAGGGGCCCTTGCTGTTGAATGTCGAACGAAAGATTGCTCAATATTTGCCCCATTATCCCATATTGGGACTCTGTTGCGAACTGTTGCTGAGCGGAGCTTGCTGTGCACGTTGGGCGGTGGATGTTCCGCTCCAGTTGCCGTCGTTTCCAGATTGGAAGGAGAAATTCTCCATCTGACTGCAGCTTGTTGGAGCTTAGACGGCTCTATCACCGAGCAGCTGAGCTCCAAATGTTCTCTCGACGACGAAAGTAAAAGGTGAGATGGTCTAAAAATCATCAGTGTCATGCTACAAAAATTAACATCCTGCCAATGGAAAATGATTGTATCTTCTGATGTTCCTCATCCTTTCCGTCCTCTCACCCACGCTCATTCCCTCTCCCATCAGAACAAAGGAAACCCTCCAGTTTGACCCAGATTACTCATTCCATCTCTCCTATAAATACTAGTTCCCAATGATCCGGAGGCATTCCTCCAGCTACTGCCCATAAGTTAGGTATGTTCTCTTCTGACATTTAACTTTCACCAATACAGATATGACTTGGACGTTGAGTTCTTTCCTTAAATCTGCCTGCTTGATACGTTTTCCTCACTATTTGAGATTATGAATTTATAAACGCTTATTCATTTAATTCAACTTATAATATCCCAGTCGCCTAAGTTCATATTTCATAAACTAAATGTGGCGATATCTGCGACTGTGTCCCTGCAGGGGTGTGGGATGACGAGATGAAAACGTTTCTATCCTATCCTTCCTTCCTTCCCCTGTAAGGGAGCGTCTTTTTATTGTACCAGTTTCGGCCCACTGGGGCGGACCCTCTTCAGCATCATAATGAATACATTTATTCGGAAAACTCTGAGCACTCTAGGGTAATAAATCAAAGTGTTTGTGGTTTCTGATCGTAGGATAACAACTAGAAAATAGATTGCCACGTTATGCATTGAAAGAGCGTCTCACTTAGGTACTGACTCACTGCTCCGGTTTTCCATTGGAAAAGTGTTTCAAGCACCATAATCGGCTTATACTCTCCCTCAAATAGAGGCCCCTTTAATTTAAAAGAGGATTCCGCCGGTTACCCCGAGTTGGAGTCTTCACAAGCAAATCTTTTGCTTAAATCAGCAAATTTTTTGATTATTTTCCGCTCACTATCTCTGAGGGAAGCGCGTTCAATTATATGATGTCCAAGTGCCTCTGTTCTGGATCTCCAGTACTGGTCGCATCTGCAAAGAAAGTGCTCTGTGGAATCTTCCTCGAGTCCGCAAGGGCACATAGGTGAGATGTTGTTATCTATAATATTTAGCATACTGCGGAAATCATAATGTCCGGTAAAGATGCCAATCAAGTTCTAATTGAATTTCTATTTTTTACTTAGAAGCCAATATGCTCGTTTGGGATCGGAAGAGGTTTATCTGTATTTAGCTGTTTTTCTGCTCCAGAGAATGTTGAAAATTGCACGTAATGGCAGTGAACAAAGCTTTCAATAGATCGTCGACAACTAGGCACCAAAGGAGGGGAAATAGTGATCCCCCTTGATGAGTGCCTGTTTGAACTTTATACCTTTTGGAGGTATTACCTAGAGAGCAGTTGATCTTTCTATTTAATAGATAGGATTCGCACCAAGTAATAATCGGGGAATCAACCCCTCTGGCGTCAAGTCCTAGTTGGATAGCTGGCCACGACAGATTGTCGAAGGCCCCGCCTATATCAAAAAATATTGCCGTGGCACAATCACCGGTGAGTATGGTTTTTTCTATGTGGCCTACTAGATTGTGTAAGGCCCCTTCGACAGATTTACCTTCAATATAGGCATATTGAAGGTGATTTAGGGGTCTAATATTTAATATAGAGTCCCTATGTATCTATGTAATATTATCTCTAAAATCTTGATGATTGCTGAGGTCTAATAGGTCTGACTGATCAGGTCTACTAGCTTTAGGGATGAAAATTACCCTTGTTTCCTTAAGGGAAGGGGGAACAAATAACCCACCATAGTATGCCTCTCAAGATGTCTATGAGATATTTCTCAAGAAGAGAGTAGGACTTTTGTAGGCATACCACTCGTATACCATTGAAAGACCAATTGCTTGAAAGAGCGTCGTCAGGTGACATTGGTCTGCTACTGATAAGGACGCTCATCAAAGCTGCAAAATGGTTTGCAGGAATTCCTTTCTTTCCTTAAAACAAAAGCCTTAGGCATAACGAGGAACCCGTGTAAGGACAAGGGAAACACCTAGGCCATCAAAGATCTAAAAGAGTTATGGAGAAAAGAGGACAGCAGGTATAGACAATCTAGGATGTGCATCTCTGGCTACAAAAAGAGTCGCTCAGACTGGATTATATCACAGCCTAGAACGCAAATGAGGAAAATAATTGGGGTCCTCATAGCGCATTTTAGCTTTAAGAGGACCCTTTTTATCGTGTCCAAGGCATCTTCTCTACTCTGCGAATGTGGAAACGGAGATGATACGGCTGAACACTTTCTGTGTGATTGTGATAGATTCTGGAGATCTAGGCAAGTGGCCCTAGGACATTATACAATCGAAAGGGCCTCACTCAGAGACCTAGATTGGAAAAAGATCAAGAAGTTTGTTAAGAAACAAATTTAGTGACATAGCGCAGCCGTAGAATCCCCAAATTAAAAGGGGTCCTTTTTGGGGAAATATAAGCCATTAAGGCCTGTTTTCCTAGCGACAGGTTTTTTGCGCAGCAGGAACCGAATTTGCCTGGTAACCGTCGGCAGGAGCGCGAAATATTTTACTTTTCCTTTGGAATGCTTGATTATTTTTTGACAAAGAACAGATTATTTTTCTCAATCCTAAGTAGAGTTACCGTCTGAAATAACACATGTATACGTTCGAACTTCAGCTTCGTGGAATGAAAATAATAGTCTTCAGCAAATACATAATATCAAAAATGATCAGTCATGCACGATGACCATATGAGCCAATTTTCTTGATTTGTTTTTGCATCCCCTCTACCAAAGGCACCTTCAAGCAAGAAGTCTAACAACTTTTTTCGTTTTCCAAATCAAAATTTCCACTTGCTTTTGGAGTTTCAAAGCTTGCTAATCAGCTTTGGTTACTTTAAGGCTTGTTTTCCTAGCGACAGTTTTTTTGCGCAACAGGAACCGAATTTGCCTGAAAAACGTCGGCAGGAGCGTGAAGTATATTACGCTGCGTAAAAGTGTTTTCCTAGCGACGTGTTTTATCTGTTCAGTTGGCGTTGAATTGTGTTGAAGGTAGCACGTGTTTGTGTGTGTGTGTGAAAACATTTACCTACTGCTGAAATGGAGAACACGATGAGAAAGATAAATACCTATACTCGCACCTAATGCATTGATAAGATTAAAGAAATAATAGATGATGACGAAGAACAAGAGTTCATGTAAACAAAATATGCCAAAGTAAGGAAACGTGTGAGTGATGTATTCTCAAACCGCAGAAAATAAGGAATGTTCAGCAGTTTAATCAAGAATCATCTGCTTGACTATGAAGAGAAATTCCAAAGATACTTCAGACTGACCAGAGAAAGGTTTGGGGTGTCCAAAAAATGTCCCGCTTTGGGACATCTTGAAAACCTCGGAAATCGAAAATTGGAGCAACACAAACACCGGAATTCAAGGGAATCGCGCCAACGTACTGCGCAGTTGACTCCTCCTCGAGCAGTCGGGCCAGTCGCGTCAACGCAACACGTTCTGCGCTGAAGTGATGCGCTTTCTAGGAAAACACCCTAACTAAATTCAAGGGAATCAGTGGTCGACGTTGAACGCCCGGCGTATCACGTTGTCAACGGCGCAAAAAACCTGTCGCTAGGAAAACAGGCCTTTATTAGACCTGGGATTTCTTTCTGCTGAAGCCCTATGCAGTCAGTCAGTCAAATGGTTTGTTGCTACGAAATTCCTAAGCTGCTTTTTCAGTTAATTAACAAAACTCTACTTGGATGGAATTTTCAGGGGTTTCTTGATTTAGGGTTTCATTCTCATTATAACAAGCGATACGACGTGATTGACTAATAATCTTTCGTTTTACCATAGCGATGCCCAACAACTCTACTGTGGTATCACCGATGCTGGAGTGGATGGGAGGAAATTAAGCCTAGCTCATCATCTTGGTGTAAACTTAGCAAATGATCTCATTGACCGAGGTGCCTTAAAAATCATCGAAGAAGCCAAGATTGCCAATATAAGCACGTAATGCTGTGTTTATGGGTATGATTACTCATTAGTAAATTCCATAAAATTCGTTATATTCGCTCCGATAGTGCTATCGGAAGTACTACGGAAGGATGTGTCTACTAAGTATCTACTACAACAGAACTATTATGTCATTCCTAGAAAAACCACTACTTTCTTCATCGCCCCCAAAGAGTATCGACTGATTTTCTACACTACTTATAGAAGCAGTTTACTGATCAAAAATTATTCAGCCTGAATTGCTGCAATGTTTCGTACTAGCTGACACATTGGGATACCAACTATCGAAATCTGTTATGGTACACCTTGGATATCAACATATACAACATGCATGCATATGCGAATTCATATTTTAGTTTGGATACCTATTCTTCTAAACCATACTTGACTTGAAATATAAGATTAAAATATGATGTACTAATGAAAAGAATGTTGAAATTCAGGGTGATTCAAAAACCTTTTCTAACAGAGTAGAACTAAGTATATTTTCTCAGATAGATAACAAATTTGTCTACCAATTGTCTCGCAGTTGATAGCTATTCGTTGTATTTTGTAAATGTTACTGTAAGGGACCAGTTTAAGGGATGACCGATGAGTAACAATAAAATATATGGTACTTAACAGTAATTTTGATACAATTTAAGGATGGCTTATATATCTTCGTTGTACCAACCCCTTGAACTGCCATTATAATGATAAATCAAGTTCCACAGTTCAAAAACTCGTCCTAACTCAATAGATGATTACGATAGGAATTTATACATTTTTTATTAGAAATTTGATATTATTTTTGAGGAATCCAACACAGTTATCCTACAAATCTACCCCACAAAAAAGTTAGCTGCCAATTTTCTGCTGGCTCTTAGTTTAGT
The DNA here is from genome assembly GCA_030762985.1 of Adelphocoris suturalis. Classification (NCBI taxonomy): domain Eukaryota; kingdom Metazoa; phylum Arthropoda; class Insecta; order Hemiptera; family Miridae; genus Adelphocoris; species Adelphocoris suturalis. Next base: position 59,577,029 of record CM061042.1, on the reverse strand, counting down.
ATCAATCTATATCATTTACGCTCTCAATTAAATTTATCAGAAACGGAATGGAAAATATTGGTCCAGTTGTTAATTTAACGAACCAGAAAAAATGTAATTCCTCTGTCAGAACATTGAAATGATTCTTTGAATCGCTGTTAACTATATTACTCAACTTAACTGTGTAGGTATTTGTGTCACTACGTCTGACCATTAACGGGGTAAATATTCATTATAAAGAAAGGTAAAGACATCCCTGTGTACTTTTCATTCCTCATAAAACCATGTAGGGCGGATAAATATAATTTTCTTGCCTACTTCAGTTGCCATTTTAGCATTCAAATATTGTTGGGTAACGTAATCCGATCTCGAACCAAAGAAGGCGATGGAGCCTTGACTCTGAACAAAAGATGTTATTGTTTGTTTTATGTGGGTATCCTTATTAACTATTTAGGTATTTCCTGAATACTGCAGTTAAGTCGTTTGAGAAATAATGTTATGATTACGCAATAATTATTCCACCACGAACAATTATGTTTGACATGTACCGACATATCGGGGCATAACGGCGATTAGGCCTGCGGGAGATGTTTTTTCAAAACTTAATTTAGATGGTTATGTAGATTGTAGTTTCTTTGGTGGTGTCACTTAGTGGAAATATTTATATTTTATTGGTTTGTTACGTCTGGTTTATTATAATGTAGATGATTATAGCAATAAAAAAATGAGCAACCTTCAAAATTTGGTTCACTTTTCAAGAAAGGTAGGTATAGAAATTAGGATTGATCCGAGAATTTTTTTTAAATCAAGGTCATTTCTTTTGTTGATTGTTTAAAGGGTTGACTTTGACAGGAAAAGAATAACATCAACCTGGGAGTGTATAGAAAAAAAGGTTTGTATAGAAGAATATTTAATTAAATAAATAAATAAAAATAATGAAACGTTTAAATCTCGACGATTAAAACAACAGCTTAAAAAAACTAAATGGCTCCCTTTTCAATAGCGCATAGTGCAGTTTCATTGGTGGTAGGTAGCTTATCTAATTTCGAATTGTCAATTCAGCATAAACTAACTCAATTTTGAACTCTCCTGTGTGCCTATTAATTTGAATTGAAGGAAGTTTGAATTTCACCTCAGGAGAGGGAATAGGAGAGGGAATATTACATGTTGTTCATTTTCGATTAGTCGGGGAAACTAGTGGTGTTATTTATTGAGGTTATCTGCAAATAAAAATTATAAACTGTTGCGCAAGATTTAGTAGCTTTTTTTTTTTGTTGAGAAACCTTGAACAGTTACTTAGCTATGAAAAATATCAATCAAATTGAATCTTCTATTGAGGATAGTCATGTGAGAACAAATTTTCAGTGGATACATGGGAAATACCCAAGAAAATTAAAAATGGATTTGTTGTTTTTAATTTGAGGAGCGTTTACAAAGGTACTCAGCTAAGCTTCGAATCGTCAGAAGAGCAAACTGAAAACAACAGGGATCTAAAGATTTAGGTGCTTCGAGACAAAAAATAACCCCTCCCCTCAATTTGGTTTTTATTACAATTTCGAATGTATCGAGATAAAACTCTGGGACTGTGGCTTAGCTTCAATTTTTTGCCTAAACAATTTTTGCATCCTCAATACCGAAGGCAAAAAAGCTTTGTGTCCGTGTTTGAAGTCGAAAAAAATGTTGTCCTCCATCATCAAAACTTCCACTTGCTTTTTGCGTTTCAGAGCTTACTGATCAATTTTGGTTCCAAGTCTACCTGTCTGTCTGTGGTAAATCCTTGTCACGCCCAAAACTATACCAAGTTTCAGTCTGATTCCGATGAAATTTTCAGGGGTCTCCCCTATAACTTTCATTGCCGTGACACAAATAGTAGTTTGTGCGCATGCGCAAACGTTAATTTATTATAACGTCGATTCCTTACCATCTATCTTGGTCCGATTTCGTTCAAACTCTGAGGGTATATGCTCCAGGAAAATTCCCTATAAATTATATCGCGATTGGTAAAGTAATAACTATAGCGCATGCGAAAAACTAAAAAAGTTCCAGTCATGCAGCATGATCGTATGAGCGAATTTTCGTAAATTATCGTATTGTATAATGTTGAATTGTTTTGAAATGTGAGATTTTTGAGTGCAAGGAAATATTTAACTATTAATTTTATGGCAAAAAAGTTATTCTACAGAATAATGTTCTATTCAAATAGAGGTTTTGAATTTTTAGCTTTTTTGCAGTTTTTATCGATTTGGTAGCAAATTTAATAAATTTTAAGTACATTTTTCATCAAATCGAGGTTGGGTTTCAGATGGTCACCAACGAAAGAATCGTAACTACTACAGTTTTTTATCAGAGCTTGAGAGATTTTAACAGTTGTCTGTGTAATGTGTTGAAAATTTTGTTGTTCTCAGATCAAAATAATCTGCGCACTCTCAGACATTAAATTATTGTAACTAGCAAGCCGTCTAAAAAATTTTCTGTAGGATTTGGGTTGAGATGGTCTCCTATTGAACTTTGTAGTTGTTACCAGATCTATGTTAATCGAACAAACGTAAAACATGCTTTCAAAATGATTGCGATGTTTCACCGTTTCTTTATGATATTCTTCTGTATAACCATTGTAAAATAATACTTTTTGTCCATACATCGTCTTCGATTTCGTTGCTCCACATCTCACAAAAACATGTTGAATTGATGTGTATGCTGATACTAATATTTTGTATTCGTAAACAAATGCTTTAATTTTCTTGTTCGTGCTGTAAACGCATCATTACAACCACCCCTCACTTAGGGGGATGTAATTACCACAGTTGTCATCCAAAAATTTATTCAAAACATGAGTCGTTGAGTGAAAAATGCGGCATTAAATGCTCATATCAAATTATAAGGAAAAACTAAAATTATGAAATGTAAATGGCGAATTAAATTTTGGAAAATCCTTTTTATATTTTCTATTGTAGTAGGTATGTGTAAATGAAAGTTGTATCTATTTTGGAAAAAGAGGAATTTCTTGTTGTACGTTGAAAAATCCAATATAAATAGTTTGCCATTATTGCATTCTAAAATGTAGTTTGAACTGATTACACCCACATTCATCTATAGAAGATGAAATGTATTAGATCAAATGATTGATATAATTTTACTAATGATGTATAATGATTAGGCGTTCAAGAGCATGGTAGGACCCGCTACTTAGCGACGAATTATAGTATTCACAGAGAGGCTGACTCTGCTAAGGAGTGGACCGAATTGAGAGCAAACCGAATGGACCCGAAGTTGGCCGGCGACCTTCGTTTCCTCTAGCAATTCAGATACTCGTACTTACACTGAATGCACATTTATTGGTGCTGTTGTCCTAAAGAAGATTTGGTGTTGTCGTATGCTGCCTACAAATCACCCGTAACCTCCTTAGACGGGCGGTGAGCCTACATGGCGATTTAGTGTAGTCATATGCGGCCTCCATATACAAAAAGTAGCAAAAAACTCACCTTATGTCCTAAATTCACTCCAAGTATGAAAATCGCCGTCAGACTGGGTAGTAAAGATCCGTCAAAGAACGGCAAAGCAAAACATACATCTGGCATCCTCTTTTCATGCATCTCAAAGATTTGTTTTTAATTACCTACTTCACCTTTGCTGTCACGTTTGCACGCGTTTTCAGATACTCCCTTACCTGGCAACCTCACTTTAGCCCATTTTTTACTCGCTCATTCAGATCTTTCTATTGAGCAAATAAAAAATACCCATGAAAAATCTCCATTTTGATCTATTCGCCCAACTAATCTTGTTACTTCACAAAAAGGATTGATTTGGAATATTGTATTATTCTTGACATGCGAACATCCAGGTTACCAAACATCATCACCATTCTGATCTATTACGGAGGTCAATTCTGGTTTATATTTTTACTGAGGCTGGTCGTGGGGGTCCGGCCGTGCTTTTGAACGTCAAGTTGTATAATGCCGCCATGATACATTTTTCTAAAATATAGTTACCCACCTGGCGAATAAATCTGTTGTTCTGTCCAATCGTTTATTCATAAATAATATGTAGTACAGTTTCATATGGAATTGATTCACTTTGAGTTGCTACTCAATCTCATTTAGTTACCAGTTATTTCAATCTTAATTTTCCTAATTAATAGTTTATTCATTTATGTTATTATTCATTGTTATTTGTTGTTATCAGTGATTATGAGCTGTTCAACTTGCTCGTATAACTGAGGGTAGAATAAATTATATTGAAATTAAAACTTGCCAAGTATGTCGTCCTCAATCATATCACTATTCAAGTTGTCTCACTTTTTTGGTGCTCTTCGGGCTAGTATTTGATTCTAAAACTAATTTCTAACGAAAAGGCAACCTCAGACATTTTTTTGAATTATTTCTTAGAGAGTCATTGCAATTTCGTTTATTTGTGTTTTCGACCTAGCGTCACTTGATTGGTCATAACACCCTACATTTAAGAATTACATTGTCTTTTAAGAAAACTGTTGGGTAGAGCGTTAAATTTCCTATCTCCCTAGTGCAAATTGATTTTTTCAAATACATATATTCAAAGGTGAAAAATGATCCCATGAAATTAGTAGACGTTCAAAAATTTCCACTTTTTTCATTCACCTGTAAGTCCGAATGATTCCATCTGATTTTTTCCCTACTGTAATCCCAAATTTGGTCCACAAACTCTGCTTTTAAACGGTGAAAATTCTTTTCACGTTTTTAATTAAGAGAGAAAATTATGTTTTACTGTAAAAAAAAACGAGGGGTTTCCCAAGAAATCAAGGGGTTTCTAGAAAAATTACCCCATAACAAATGATGATTTTATGGTTGATCTTAAGGACTCCCGGTTTCATTAGTTTCTTTTATAAGTTGGTGTCATGCAGTATTTTTAAATTCATTTGTTATGCTTAATTTTGTGTAAAATTCATTTGCTATGCTTAATTCATAAAATTACTTAGAAATCCACTCAAAATCCATCTGTTCGTGGAGGGTTATTTTACACGAACGCATTTTCACTCAAAATTTCATTTAACCACTGTACGAATTTCGAGGAAGTTTTTTTTAACCCTCTTATGAATTGAGTTGTAAAGTGATTTTAATCAACATCTTATGAATTGAGTTGTAAAGTGAGTTGTAAAGTGATTTTAATCAACATACGTGTTGATATTGAAATCTTTGTTCGTAGCGTGAATGTTTTCACAAAGGTACCCAATCATTGCCATCCCATGCCACTTTCAGCCCATGAGGCCTAGGGCTTAGCTTATTCGTAAAGGTGGAATTTCCCTGACTCGTCCGCGGCCCCTCCACTCCTTCAGCGATTTTGGATGGCACAGATTTCCCCGACGTGGCCGGTCTCAACGGCTACATGGTGTTGAAAATCGATACATGGTAGATGCGGCGGGTGCGACCCGACTGGTCGAGGGAGCAGTCCAGCCGCGCGCATTCATCGTTAGGATATGCAAACCCGCAAAGAGGTTTTCTATTACAACGTGAATTACAGAATTGCGCAGGGGCTTGAAATTCATATGGGGCCATCTATGATCTACCCCGCATAATCCCTGAAAATTTGATCAAATTCGGATAAAAACTGTAGAATCTAAGGCTGTTAACTATTACCTCAAAGTTAGGGCGACTTTCCTTCAGCAGAAATGGGTACTGGAACTCGTGCTGTACCAAACTTCGTGTGGTCTTCTCTCACCAACGATATGATTCAGTCAAATTGTTTGAAGTTCAGCCGAATGAATGGTTTGAACGGTTGTTCATAATTTCTTAGGTGGTAGTTGTTGAGAATGTTGAAAAATAACTCTTCTGTTCACGTTGAAAACATGGGTACCTACGCAATCATTCCTCCTATTCGTCCTCCTCTGCCAATAAAAGGGCTATAATGTTCTCCTCGACATGATTGAATCTGAAGCTGGGGCCTAGGTACACGGCCGCCGCCGCGCCTCTATGAGAATACTCTTCCACAACAGGGCTCGGCGGGCAGCTGAGTAATTAATTACATGACGAAATCGTGAACCGTAGCCACCTACCGCAGACGCGTCAGGGAAATCCCACCTTAAATCTGACGTAAATAACCCGTCCTGGAATTCGGGGGACGAAGGAATAGACAAAAAATCCTGAAAATATCTTTGTATGAATGAATATATTCATCTTTCTATCGAAATAACAATTATCACCAAGAAAATATAATCCTCCATTCCAGTGCACACAAAGGCTCTTACATATCTCAGCTCAGCATTTTCCGCGATTCCATAAAAAGGAAGATATAAAAACGCAAGCGAAAAAAAGAAAACAGCTTTTTTGCATATTGAGGCACACCGAGTAGGGGAGTACCTACAACTTTCAAACTGTGGGTCAAATTATTTTTACACTAACGCAGTATTTTGAACAGGGCTTAGTAAAAATAATTTCCATGCCAATGCTGCAGTTACATAAACTAATCAGGCAGCACGTATAATTGATTTGCACTTTCCATTCTATTCTAACAAATTTGCCCTTCTCACGTAATGGATTATTTTGGGAACAGTTTAAAAAATGTATCATTATGACCTAATATGGGATTATCAGCATCCCTGAGAATAAATTACAAGAATAATTCAAGGAGAACTTCGGACAGTTTGATGTCAAAGGTAAATCAACTTGAACTTATCGAATGTTTAGGATTTGGTCAATTTTTAGTATGACCTCAACATTATTATTTATAGACATCGAGCTGATCGATGGAATATGACGGAATACTTACAACTATGAACTAGAATGAAATACATATAATACAGAATTTATTCAAGTTGTTCCAAAAATTTATCAAACGGAGAGTGAAGTGAAGCCTGGTTATTTTTGCCGAAATTTATTATACAACTACGTCCGGTAACAGCTTCGGAGAGAGAAAGGCTTTGAGCTGTGAGGAACCAACTTCTCCAAAAATAATATCGCCGAACAAAACTCTATGAGCAGTACTAAGATACCTAAGTCATTATCTAATTTATGTTACAACGCTAAAGAATGGGGTTTAAATTGAATGATTAATTTTCCAAAACAGAGAAAATAAGAATTGAAGTAAAGAGAGAAAAACGACAATATACCTACCCTTGAGGTTTCTGTAGTCCCTACTTCTGGGACACCAGGAGCCATAACAGGGTAGGAGCAACCAACATCATAGCAAGAAATATTACTTTTAAAATATAATGAAATAGGAATTTTCAGTTAGCAACAATACGAGTATAATGTATAAAGCGAACGACCTTCTTCTGTCATTACTTCAATAACGAAATGTTAAAAAAAAAAAGAACTCAATTTTGAATTCGGAAAAGTTCTACAAAATTTCAACATGAAATGTCAGAACTTTTCTAACTCGTGTTAAAAGAAAAAAAACGCAATCCTCTAGAAATGTAACGTAAGTACTTATTACGAACGCACATTAACTTCCATCGTTAAATGAAAAACAGTTTCTAATTGTTTCTAACTGAGACAACGAATCATTACTCCACGTCGTCTTCTACCATGCTTCCACCTCCCATCTCGGATGCCACTGGAGAAAATCTCTGTAAACAACAAATTTCTGTGTTAATATACTTTAACAAACATGAATATTTTAAGAAGGAGAACATTGGTATCTGGGTAATGCAGGGGAAGCGTCAATGAAAAGGCCTACATCCAGCATTTGAGCTTGTCAGTTATGTATTTTACGTTTTCATTTGAAGGATCAACAATCATTCTACCCCCTCCGATTTGCCATGGAGTCCGTAACGGAGGGCAGCATGGCCCCCCTTGAAATCGTGCCACTTGCAGAGCCCCTTTGGACACCTTGGTTGAGGTGCGGCTCAAACCATTAAATAAAAATAATAAAATTAAATAAAAAACAACCATTCTGTTGTACTTACCACTGGTACGACTTACTTGTACTTACCACCAAGCATAATCCTTGATACTGTGCATGTAAAAGGTGCGGCATTGCACAATTTCTTTACATAAAGTGTGGTTAATGAGGAACTTGCACCCATCTGAAATTCGGCCTGAAACCTCTTTTAATGTACTCTAGACCACCTCCAATTCACAAATATACAAGGAAACCCAATAAAAAAATTATTTTCTTAATTAAAATTGAATTTAAAAATCAGGAGAGAGGGAAGGTGCTGAGAATGCTCTGTTAATTGCTGACTAACGCGTGTGACGTCACTGTTTCCTTCCTCCAAGGGAGTAGTGCGATTCCCACTCAGGGATCGAATAAACCTAAGTAAAACTTGTTTTTCTCGTAATTTCCTGTGATGCTTCAACTCCTTCTTGTACAACAGACATGTGTACATGGCATCAACAAACAGTATAGGCAATAAAACTTACTCGTGAACAAGAAAAATGTACCAAAGCTGGAGGGAATCGGGTAACGTTGAGTCGTTTAATCAGACGGTTTTCTAGTTATTTGATTTGTACGTTTTATTTTCTTTGAGAAAATGTCATACAAATATTGTATCGTTCCTAACTGCACCGGTACATCTTTCAAACCACCTGAAAAATGGTTTATTGCTGTCCCTCGTGACAAAAAATACGAAAGAAGTGGATCGACCTGATGAGGGGAACAGACTACATCTTTCACTTCCTCACGAATACACGCGTGCGAAGACCATTTCAATAGTATTCCCTTCCTTACATAATATTAAGAAACCTACGTAGCTATTTATCTGTGAACGGACTATTTTAGAAAACTATTCATTTTGTCTTCAGTTTATTGTGAACCCCATATAAGTAGGTACCTGCCGACAGAAGGTAAAAAAGCGTTCGGTATGCGTGTGGTACCTAAGTATATAATTTCGACTGCTAGGTAGGAATGTACAGCTATATGTACAGATTGTATGTTTATGCACGTTGTCGCACGAAATTCCTTCAGATTTCAACAATTGAATATGTCAGGAATGCATCCATTTAATCAGTTTTGTGAGAAAAGTTGAGTAGTTAACTTGCGAGCTGATTATCTCTCGGTGAAAACAGCGTTTTTCAGTGAAAGTCGTGTACTCCGACTACTAAAACCCCCAAAAATGTTTCTTTCAACGTAGAGTCCTTCTGTAGACATCATGAAATGATACTATGATCGCCGAAAAAATATGAGGAATTCCCGGAAGCTTCTAGGCTACAATAAATTCGACGTTTCAATCGCAGGAAAACTGTCATTTCACCTAGTTTTGTTGTTAGTTAGTGATCCTTAGGAAAAACTGGGGTAAGGAAGTAGTTTAAAAAACTAAACTTCGTCTCCAGATATTTCAGTCTATATATATATATATATATATATATATATATATATATATATATATATATATATATATATATATATATATATATATATATATAGTACACTAGCTGCTCCGGCTCGCTTCGCTCGCCTCAACGTCTAGCCGGGGGGCAAGCCCCCCAGACCCCCCATATTTCGTTGCTCGCTTCGCTCGCAAGGTGTGGCTGTATACATGGGATGTATTACAATTGAAACATGTAGGGGATGTTGCTCACTTCGCTTGCAAACGGTAGATCCCTAAGGGTAGGTTTAACGTGTGTAGGGGATGACGCTTGCTTCGCTCGCAAACGGTAGATCCCTAAGGGTAGGTTTAACGTGTGCAGGGTATGTTGCTTGCTTCGCTCGCTTGGTACGACTGTATATGTGAAGGAAAAACCCTGGACCCCCCCCCATTAAGTTGCTCGCAAGGTGTGGCTGTATACATGCGATGTATTACAATTGAAAAATGTAGGGGATGTTGCTCGCTTGGCTCGCAAACGGTAGGTCCCTAAGGGTAGGTTTAACCTCTGTAGGGGATGTTGCTCGCTTCGCTGGCTTGAGGAAGTTATACTGCCCACCAAACTTGGCAGACTTTTTTTCTGTTGGAAATTCTTACAAACAAATTAAATCTTATAAAACTACGTGGAACCACAAAAAGTTTATTAGGGGATGTTGCTCGCTTCGCTCGCAAGGTATTGCTGTAGGTATATGTGTAGGAAAAAACCCGTATTTATTCTGTTGAAATGTCTTTCGAACGGAAGAGTTCCATCCTTCAACGCGCGCGTGTGTAGGCCTGCTCGCAACATTGTGAAACACCTGAGACATCGAACCCCTTCACGTCTTCCTTGAGCCTTCTCGTGTCCACGGCACAATTTACTTCTCATTTTAATTGCTTCGCCTCGCTTCCCCTAGCATTTTGACCAACTTCCCGTCACTTTTTTTAATATCCGAGTTCGGATTCAGATTCGGCGGAATCAAACCTTTATTTCGCCCACAACAACCATCCCGAAAAACGTCCCTTTATGGGGTATATTTTAATCAGAAAAAACCAAGTTTTTCGTTGGACTTTTCGAGAAAACGAGTCCGTACTCTTGCATTTTTTTAACGTATTTCCCGGTACTTTTTTCGTGATCCGATTGCGCCAACGTCTTCGTCGTACAAAAACCTACGAAACCGGTATTTTCCCGGAATTTTCAACGGCTGTTTACAGGGGTAGGGGAAGCGAGGAAGTCGAAAAAGCGCACATTAACATGGGCTTCGACCCCCCTCCCGCCCTACAGCCCATGGTTCGGGTGGGATTAGAAAATTTTAAATTCGCTTATACACCCTATCGGAAAATCCCATCACTCCCCCCACTCAGCCGTTTGGCCGTGCATAGACACGACAAACAAACAGACATACGGAATTTCATTCTTATAAATAAAATAGAGATAGAGATATATTCAGAATATACACGGCCCGAACCTGTAGGAGAAAAATATTTCTCAAGAAGGCCGTTTGTCCCACTGTGCGTCTATCTACTAAGTACAGAGTCTACTGTAGTAGTTACAACTACATTACCAAGGTATGTACTGTACTGTAAACCTACTGTTTAAATAAGTAGTTATAGTTTACTTATTTTGTCATCTTTACTCCTTTTGATACAGAAGTCTCGAGTTTAAGTGATGACATGAACTGACACAGGTTGAATGATGTTAGAGGCAGTAAATTGAATGAAGTCGCCTTTTCATATCCCACCTTCTACTGATTACTCCTTTCAGGCCTGTCCATCTCGTGAAGAGATACTAGAAAACACTAGAATACTAGAGACGCATTGGAGGGAAAAAGTTGGGATGCAATATAAATGTCCTGAATAATTCAGATGGGAAACCAACTGTTTCAGCAACTGATCAATGCTGGAAGAGCCACTCCATCTTCCCTTCCGAGTGGCCGTATAGTTCTTCTCAAGTCCCGGTCAAGGCTCCTTCGCACGAACAAACCAATGGGGTAAAGGAACCTCGTACATCTTCAGCTGCTCGGTCGCACATGGCGTGTTCTGCTTGGGCTGCTGTGTTGGCTGTTTGTAACCATTCTTGAGAGCGATAAGAGCGAAGGTAGCCCTGCAACCATCACAATTGTTGGGTACGTTCAGGGGTGTAAAGCCATATCTCAAAGCAAGGGCATCTCTAAACTGAGTTGGAGACAGGCCAAAGCCGTCACTTACTTTTGGGAGCACTGCCAGCCATTGAGAAGATCCTACGACCCTTTTCATAACTTTCTGTTTGGCAGGATTTAATTGCCGTATTATGGTGTCACTTTGACAGCTCAAATTTTCTTCTCGATGACGCCTTTCTTCTTTGAGCACCCAAGACAAAACTGACTCAAGGTGGTTTGACTGTTTCAAGGTGATCTTCGTAATGCAATGGTCTGCCAGAGAGAATTGCAGCTGTTAACGTCTCTCCTGCCCTTTTAGTTGTTTGGAATACATTTGAAGTGTTTGCTGGATCCTGAATTCCGAGTCCTCCGAGTCGTACTGGCATACTCAGTAGGTCTCCTTCAGTGCTGCTTATTTCTCGCCCGATTAATGCTGGCATGAATTGTTGGCGGATCGCTTCTCATAGTGGATGATATTCATCTTCACAACCGCCGATTACCCATTGTGTGAAAGCCCACTCAAATTGAAACGACTTCGTGGAGGCTGCATGAGCGGCTTGCGGACTTTTTTGTGCTGCTATTGAAAATGTATTGGTTTGATCCACCCATTTCTTCACTTTTTCCTGGACAAACTTCTTCCTTCGATCTAGTGGCCCAACAATACCCCCTAAAAACCTGTGATCATAAACGATTTTGACATTAAGGCTTTCAAATAAGGCTCTAGCTTCATTATCTTGGCCATCCTTGATTATCAAAACGCTTTTTAATGGTTCTGGGTGGTATCCCCACTTAGGTCCTTCTTGCTGCAGGAGGTCAAACCACTGTCGTATCATCCTGAGTTTTCCAAAATGGATGCCATGAAAATACTGGAATAGGTACTAGAAAAGGAAGTGTCACCCCATAACCAATTCATAAAAACAACGTAATGAATGACATGAAATAGCACCGTGCTGTTATTAGAAAATAAATTGTGAGGTGTGACTAGAAAGTGGGGGGAGTCAGCTGCCATGGCCATTTTGGCGGGCTCTCTGAAAATTCAAACTTTAATAATCTTTATAAAGTCATAGGCTTCCAACAAAAAAAATTTTTTTTTCGCCATTCACCCATAAATCTCATTTACTTTTGATTTCTGCAATAAATTAAAAGTGTGCAAGTTCCTCATTGCTTATTGAAAAAACAAATTATGGCACCCTGTAGCCCAAGTATGGTAAATTAATAGTTAAGCCAATGCATCACCTGCCTTGAAATATAGCCTTGTTCTTGGCAAGGTGAGTTTTGTATTTGTAACATCGCACAAAAAACCTAGTCTCAGGAGAAACCTTTAACTCATTGCTCGTCTCTTGTGCCTGTCTCTACAGGTTCAGAAAGTTTCCAAAACTACTTTCTGTATCTGCCATGGATGGGTTTCCAAACTCAAACCTGTCTGGGACATCAAATACCATTCCGCCTGACACATTTTATTGGCACTTCTAGTCATTTCATATTATATCTAGAAAACAGTATATTATACAGGGTGGGTCAGGGAGGTGTGACGTTTTTGTGACGGCTCTAACTTCGGCTCCCTGCCAGCAAATATTTTTGGGGTAGTTGGTATGCACCCCTCACAACTTGCCGTTTCAGTAGCTATGGAGCCGTGGACACCGACTGTTTATGTACACGTTTTGCGATACACGCAGTTCGGTACTTGCTACGAAGCGCACATTCAGACGAGAGTTCAACGTCGGTCGTTGAGGAGCCGTGTCAACCCAGAATACCATTTTAAAATGATTTACAAACCTTAGAACCACTGGTTCGTTAAATCTGCTTTCTGCTTGTGGTGGAGATCGGACATTGAGAGAGTGAGACAAGCCATGGAAGCCAGCCCCCGTAGCTTCTACCAAACGTATTGTATACAAACAGTAGATGTCTCACTGTCCACGGTTCTATAGCTACAGAAATGGCAAGTTGTAAGAGGTGCATACCAACTATCCTAAAAACATTCACTGGGCAGGGGGCGAAATTACAGCTATCGCAAGAACGTCACACCTCCCTGCCCCACTTGTACATGAACATGGGAGTACTCAAATGATTACACAATGCAGGGTTAACAGTCACAAAAATGCCAAGTCACCATGAATGGACAGCACTTTCCCGCTCACGGAAAGCACAAATGGTATGGTCCTATTCGGACCAGCAAGAATCCAAATATTCCTCAACGATCCCTCTACAAAATCTCACACAGATTCCCACAATAATTCTTGTTGCGTGAATTTATTCCGGACCATTAGTAACAGTACTAGGTACCTTCAAGATGCCAAAACTAATGAACGCATTCGTAAAGGTGCAACAGATGTGGAACAGAAAATGAAGCTCCAGATGAAAAAAGGTCAACGTTTCCCATGAAACCATGAAGGGTGGCAGATGCATAAGGATCGGAGTGTAACGTATTAAATCGTCAGGTATATGTTGTTAAGATATACACGCAAGTATGACCACTATTTTTCATTATTCATTGAGTACGAGTAATGTACACCACAACATCAGAGTAAACGTCTGTGGTGGAAACTTGGACTTGGCTGGGATTCCTGAATTTTGATCCTACTTCTGACACCAGTGTAACGAATATAAATAGTGGGTGATTCGGGTATACTTTGTTAAAAATGTGAACACACACATATCGCACCCTGGGAGTGATACTGGTATAAGTCCAAAAATGGCAGTTTTGAGTTATATATACTACTGTGTACATTTTGACGAGCTCTACATGCGGCTAGTATCGGTTTAATCATAGGACAAAAAGTGACCGGTAGAGAGCAGGATAAACCAGTATGATTCTGGTCAAAGTTTTAATCTAGCGTCGGGGAAAGGTCGGTCTATGTCAGTCATGTTCCAGCTGTCAACGAACGAAGATGGAAAATTCGGTTTTAATAGTGGTTCATCCCGACATAAATCACTATTGATGCGACAAACCAGGTATTTATCCTTTATTTTTACAGCAATACTGGTCTATTTCAAGAAGTACCGCTATTGAACCAAGAAATATCAAGTTTCTTCGTGTTTTTCACTGTTGTACCGGTACATATTTTGCAATGCACCACTATTCGCCCAAAAGATTAGTAGTCGTACTGAGGCAACCGGGTGATTAACTCGCGATGTACCAATATTGTACGAAGGAAAAATCAAGGTTTGTTGTTTTACCGTGTTAGTGGTATATCATAAGATTTTTATAATTATAATTATGTTAATCAAAAACAGAAAAGTGGAGAAGCTAATTAGAAGTAGGGCAGTATAGGTAGGTGGCATATGCATGACACAGACCAAAAAGAACCGAGAAAATATGAATGGTGTGTCTGTAGTACGCCAACCAAGTCATGAAAAATATTTAAATGCGATTTCCCAGAATTCATGTTTTTGAACTTATAACAGTATCACTCCCAAGGTGTGATATATGATCACAATTTATAGCTATTTATTGAGTACGAGTAATGTACAGAGGTACCTCCACAAACTTGGGAGACGTGGGGGAGCTGGGGGAGTAAACGTTCGCAGTTGGAACTAGGACTCATCTGACGAGGTATTGCTCAAAATTAATATTTTTCCGAATGGACGGGGACCCGAAAATCAGGTCACACTGTGACATCACATCGTGACACTTCTGGTCAATGCCCGTAACAGGAGCACCATTTTTTCAGTCACTTATTTTCCACGTTTTTGGGTTCTAGTCGACAAGATTCACTCACAGAAGTGAGATGTAGCCTGATACGTCTGCTCTAGTCTAGACCCTTGTAATAGAGCAGTTCCATCAGTCAGTTCCAAACCCCACATCAATAGATTGCATAACTTAGCCCCTTGATTTCACATAATTTTCCTTCGCCTGGTAGTGTTGATTGTTATTTTTTCACAGAAGAAAACATCAAAAGGACATGGTTACACAACACAGGATTTAGGCCAAGCAGAAGAAAAAATCACTACAAAATAAAATTTGTTTTTCACTTATGTTTCATTTTGATACATGGTTTAGGATTTGACAAGTTTTCATGCATTCGCAGTTTCTTTTTTTTTTTTTTTTTTTAATCAAAATAGGATTCAAAAAACGGGGGGGGGGGGGGGGGGGGGTCGTCTTGAGTTATGGCAAAGTAATAGACAGAAGAAAGGCAATTTTCTGCTGCAACAGCGAAAATCCTTTCAATACAATCAGGCCTTAGCTTCCAGTATCCGGAAAACCTACTCTCTCAGGGGTAAGAATTACACAGAATCACTCTACCTTGTACCACACAAACTGAAAAAAGAAGAAAAAAAAAAAAAAAATCGAAGAGGTGCAGTTATACGTTTTTTAGTTGCCATAAAATGTCTATGGCTTTTCTTCCAAGTCTTCATGAAAATAGTTACTTTCATCCCACAGCATCTGTTGCTGTTCAACGAACCACCAGTTTTTCAACATCGATCATCATGAAAAGACTAAAAATGGAGAGAAACGACCAGGCCAGTGACAATAATTCCATTTACCAATGTGTACTTTCTGGTAATATAGCTTCATCCATTCCAACGACAAGCTCCGGTAGAAATTCCCTCGGCATTGTCACACCTTCCTTATCGATCCTGATTCCAACGTATTCATTCAAGACAAAGCGTTGATTCATTTTAGGTTCCCCACAAATTTCTTCCATTTGCACCAATATAATGAACCTACACTTAAGAAAGAAGAACGCGAAATTTCTTTGAGTCAGTGGAATACCAAGAAGTATTTTTACAATATCTGCCCTGTATAACGAACCCACTGATTTTTTCCATCCCAAATATGGATAAAAATGGATATCAAATAGAGATAAGTTTTACCTAGCAAAACTAATTGTATTATACCTCAATTATTAATGTTTCATTTTTTCTCTTTGAACTTACCTAGTTTTGATAGTGACAAGTTTAAGGATGTATTCATCTATTACTGTACTTTTGAAAAATATAATACATAAACAACTAATGATAAACATTAAACTATTCCATCCTGTCCACCCTCTCTCTATATCTAAAGTGAGCAGGTTCATCAACATTAGACGCTGCCTCCTCCGTGTCGGAGGTCCCTCTATATCTGCACCATCTGGTGGGTCACAACGTCCAAAAGAAGAAAAAAGTAAAAGAGAAACAAGTAAATTTAAAAAAATTAAATAAAATGTAAAAAAATGAAATTAAAATAATAATAAAATTCAAAACACAATAAGTTACCTATTGAAGTCAAATAAATATGTCCACAAAAAAATGAATAAATTTAAAAAAAAAGAGAGAGAGCTTTCATCCACCACTGGGTGTCGCTATGGGGGGGGGGGGGGTAGCCTCCCCCTCAGTTTTCACCGACTTGGGAAAAGTTGGGAAAATTTGGGAGGTGGCAATAACACCCCCAGGTAATTCGAAAATACCTATTTGGAAGTCTAATCCTAATCAAATCCTGATTTTCCCAACTATAGGTAGGTACCAGGTAGGTACTTATTAAAAAAAACTTTGAATTATTCAATTTTTTGTTCAAATTTTCCCAAATTCCCTCAGCATTTCCCAATTATGTTATATCTCAAAAACGGATTAGGATAGAAAATTGCGCTTGACGGCGTTTTACCCTATTTTCGGTCTACTCACCCAAAATCATTTTCCACACTCATCCCAATCTACCCTTCAGTTCAATTTGAAACATATGAAAAATGGTTTAAAGGCTATAATGACTGATGAGTGCCTATGTCCATTGCTCCAATTATGAGGTGAAAAAGAACTTGAGGAGAATCTTGACATAGGATGTCTCCAAGAAGTCTTGGATGATTGACGAATCGCTTTGATATTAGAGATGGGCAAAACGGCTCACATCAAAGAGCGTCTCTGAATGCTCTACTCACTTACGGTTCTTTTAAACGGCTCAGTATATATTTTCCGCTTGTACGTATTGTAGGGGGAACCATGCTATGAAAAAAGCGCTGTTTTGTTTCCAGTAATTTAGAAGATTAATCATCATAGATCTGACTGTTAATAAATCCTCAAAAACCAAGAAGACACCATGTAACGAGCGTTTGAAGTATAAAGATGATTTTGAAAAGAAGAGTCCTTCTATTCTTCCACGGCCTATCATCACGGAAGCTGCTAGGGATTTTCAGAGCGCTAACGGTCCTTCTAAAAAGCTGCAATAACCTGAAAATTCGAGTTTTTGTTCTATTTTCAACTAGTTTCTTTTTTTTTTTTTTTTTTTCACCATCTGTCACCAAAAATTGTTTACATAAAGTAAATCAAACTTGGAAGGAAGGGCAAAAATGCAGAAAATGAACTTTGGTTAAAAGTTTTAAAAAACTGGATTTACAGGTTATGGCAGCTTTTTTGGGGAGCCGCTAGAGCGCTCAGAAAATAAATCCCTCATGGCTCCGGGGATGATAAGCAAATTGAGAAAAGGGATCAAGGAGCTGCTGAGTGGGGGAGCAGAGAGCCGAGAACGAATGTGGATCCACGCTGGTCCGATCTTTACCGAACACTACTCAGAAGAACCAAAAAACCGTGCTCTTTTTTATTGAGCCATGGCTCACTCTTCTGAGAGAACCAGCTCAGTACTGAGTCGACTCATATCTATTTTTGATATTGGAGTCCAAAGAAGATAGGATCAACCGATCCCTGTGTCACCAAGGAAGTGCAAAATGTGAAAGAAAATTAATATTACAAATAGCGAGGGAATCTCATTCTTTGAAACATCCTAAAGAGAGAAAGTTCGATTTTTTTTTTTTTTTTTTTTTTAAGCTTTTATTGCACCGAGTAATCTTATTAACAATATAAATCTGACGTATACACACAATACACTATTCAGGACCTAAGATGCATAACTTTGTCCCTTCTCTCTCGAACATATCACATTCACTTCCTACACAAGCTCATGCGGTTTCAAACTCTTAAGGCGTCGGGTTAGATCTTGCACATCCAGGAGCTTTACAGCTTCCTCATTCACATGATCTTTTAGTCTGGCAAGATGAGCCGTTGCTCGCTTTTTGATCACCTCATCCACACTGTCAACTTGAAGTTCACGGTGGAGTGCCTCATTTCGGAAGTACCACGGCGAATCAGTAATACATCGTAGTACAGACTTCTGGAAACTTTGAATGATCTGTCTATTGGTTGGAGCTTTGCAGCCCCACAACTGCGCTCCATACATCCAAACTGGCTTGAGTACTTGATTGTAAAGAAGCAGTTTTTTACCAATGGTCATGGTGGATCAACGGCCGATTAGCCAATACATCCTTCCAAGTTTCAATGCGAGCTCTGTCCTCTTCTTTTTGACATGTTCCTTCCACCTGATCTTGGCGTCTAGCGTCATGCCCAGGTATTTGGCTTCATTCGCATAGGGAACTGCCACGTTGTAGAGGAAAGCAGGGATGTAGTTAATCTTCCGGTTGGTAAAACCAACGTGCACCGACTTGGCCTCATTCAGTTTGATCCTCCATTTTGTTGTCCAAAGACTGATTTTGGAGATGGACTTATTGAGTTTTGATATTGATTCATTATAGCTGTCACCAACTGCCAGGACAGCAGTGTCGTCTGCAAATGTTACTGTGGTGTTATGTTCAACTTCTGGTAAATCACTGGTGTACAGAAGGTACGGGAGTGGGCCCAATACACTTCCTAAGTTCGAAGTGAAAAGACAGTGCTGTGTCTTACTAAACCAATTCCCCCTGAGTATAGTAGTAACCAAAAGAACGTTCGTATCGTATACCTCAATAATACCTATGAGTTGAATGTGTTTAGTTTTTTGTTCTGTCTGATAAAATTAAGGGTAGAACAAGGGAAATTTTACTACTTAGTAAGCTACCAAAGTCAAGTTTGTTCTGTCTGGTGTCAATGAATTCCACAAGCAAACGGAACATGATGATGGGATGCACCACTTCATCAGAAAGGAAATGCTATCCAGATTGTACACATTAAGACCAAGCCCTTGAAAAGATATCCAATAGTTTTTGGGGAGTTTCTGATGGAGTCGAATCAAGTTCAAACAGAGATAATGTAGTTCCGAACTTCAATTGTGATCGGAAAATACTAAATACACAGTTCGGAAAATTCTGACACCAAGTTTCCACTGTTTTTGTCAACACAATTACCTCATACTCTGCATGCTGCATCCTATTCTTGTGCACTAACAGGACTAAATACCAGAAGTACAAATGATAATTTTCATGAATAAATTTGAGATTCATCTTGAATCGCCAAAATATATCTACTTCCCCTGAATGACTTTATAAGAAGTAGATTCGAGATCAGTGGCGGCTGGTCAGGGTAGGCACCACCTGACCAGCAATCTAGATTCGCAAAATATGGAAAAAATATGAATTGCTTGATTTTTTTGTAATTTTTACTTCAAAATAAATTATTTTTATTAAATAAAAAATTGTTCAAACTGGGCTAATAATACATTCAAAACTCAAAATTACATTGCTAATCGGTTTAGCAAGGCGGTTTATGGCGAGTTGAGAGTAGAATGAACTAAGTAGTTCGTTGCGAGCAGTTCCTTTTGGAGAGAAGATGAGGGAATAGTAACAATGACTCCAAAAACAGCAACAATGGAACAGAACCAGATATAAAGTAACGAGCTGTTGAGAACGTTGAATGGCCCAAGCCCTCTCTGTCACGGTCAGGCTGTAAATGATTTCGAGGCCCATCACCTTTGAGCTCCCATTAAAAAATGTCTGTTCGTCTGACCTTGAACAAACTTCATTCATGATCCGCCTAGCTCTCCCCTCCAAGGCAACCGAAAGGAGGCTACTACCTCCACCCAACCTGTCGCCTGCTGGGTGTTTTCTATAGTTTTTCGAATCGGAAATTTTCGGTTAGAACACCCCCCCATCTCCTTCACTCCTTCCCCCGTCCTGTGGAGCTGTTTGTGCTTTTGCATGACAGGGCAGTTTTTTACAACCCCGGACTTGTTTTCTTGTCCATTTCGTGCAATCACTTCTCTGCACGGAAAATGTAACATCCAATTGGTATATTCAATACATCGGCGTTAGATATTTTTAATGTGCGAAGGTGCCTATTGCTTTTTGTTTCGTTTCTGAGGCAAGCCTGAGAGTGATCTATCTGTTGGTTCAGCAATATGCCAGATTGAATGAGGACGACCGTCGAATGTCAGGCAAGGCAGCAAGTAAGTATCTCCATCCCTTGGTTGTCTTGAAAAAGATAGATGAATGATTGAAATGAAAATCTTTTGTATGATCCTTTCCTGTTATCTGTCTCCCAGCGCTCCTCTAGTGCTGCCTCCAGATAGCATACAACTGCCAATAGTTATCTTTGTTATTTAGTACTACCAGCCAATGATCCGGGTGCGACAATGAGTGTAAAGCATGAATGTAACCAGCACCGTGTATTAAAACATTTAAATCGAACCCAAAATGAGGAACTAGTAGGTACCAAAATGAAAAATAACAAATTAACTAAAACTCACCAGGTGGCAAAAACGTTAGGTTCTACCTACCTATGTTCTGCATATTGTTTCGAATGGGTCCCGTTGCTGGCTTCTTTTCTGCCTCCGCATAAAATTCATTTTCAAAAGAAGACGCACACCCATAAGTGAAAACGACCGAGTGCCGAAAACGACTGAACCATATAATTTTTTTGAAGACTATGTTTTGAATAAGATCATGCCGTCTGTAGTTTAATTTGTACAACTCAATTGTACAACACTATGAGGGTCAGCTACGACCTATTTTGTAACCTGCCATGTAGGTATATCAATAAATAAATAAATAAGTAATGAGGGTAGGACTAGATAAATAACGATTGGCGGTCGTATGCTATCTGTAGGCAGCGCTGGAGGAGCGCTGGCGGTCGGATAACAGGAAAGGTCGGATTTGGACTTATTGGACTTATTTACCGTTTTTAACGTGATTTTCGTATTCTTAACGATACTTAATTGTGTAGCAGGCAAATTCATCATTCATTATTGTCAGTTCATCATTCATCGGAATCACATCGTTGTCTGACAGTCAGCAGCTTCCTTGTTTCTGGAGTGTATCTACTTAATAATACTGAAAAAAACAAAAACTTTTTATTCCCTGTCGCTTACCCACGATTGACCCATCAGAGCCGCCACTATTCATTTGGTTAGTAGGTTGAGTGATATTAAAACTGATTTTCACACAACTCAGTCAAGATCCCAAACCAACGTGCAAGGAACAGACCAAAATGCGTTTGTGGGAATATGAAATGTACTAAATAATAGATATAAAGTAATATCGTAGAAATTCATTGAAATGACCTTCACGACCATTGGAACTATTTAATCAAGGTGACCCATGGCGTTCGACTTTAAACAACTTTATTGTTAGTGACACGATTATAGCAAGTCACTATGCTTGCTAACATTAATATCTTACCTAATTAGCACCAATCTCGACGGAGATGATCTCAGGATCATTACCACCCTGCGCCATAGCAGAGAGTAAAGCCTGCAATATGTACGTACAATAAAAGGAAACAACCAACAAAGTCTACAGAATTACTAGGCTGTATCTAACTAGTGATGGGATGGAAATTACTTCACAGGATAAAACAATCTATTAATTGATAACAATGAGATTATAATAACGTATAGGAGGCATTCTCATTAGCCAGTGGAAACCCATGATGGCATTTTTCCCCTCTTGGGCAGAATTGGGGGAGGATGATCTCTAACACTGTATGAAAACACCATTCAAATTAAATCATTCATTTCCAATGTGGCCACTTCTTTGTGGCAATTTGAGGTACAGTAATTGAATACGAAATCGAAGATCAATCATCTGTTCACTATGTTATCGTCTGACCTCAATTCAGCCGAGACGACTGATATGTAACTCTGAGAAAATGTTACGTTCAGGGGAAACTCCCATAGTCGAAGAGGTTAGACTACATTGGCCGAGGCAATTCTGACCTTCTTACGAGGTTTCATATTTTTTGGGATATTACACTATCATTAGTTGAGGGAACAATCTTTTCAACTGAACATTCGTGCAAGAGGAGCAATGACTTACGTCTTTGCCTGATTAGGCACATGTCCTATGTGGCTGAAAGTGAAAACAATCCGAAAGGAATACAACTAACCACCGCTCACTAAGAAGCATCAATGTGAACTAACCAGAGAAGAGTACATTAAATCAGACCATTGCCAGTGACACTTTGAGCCCTGCTCAAACAGAAATGGGCAAAAGGAGTGATATGCAATTTAATGAAACATCTGATTGGCTAGATTCAATAGAAGGGAAACTCCGAGTTCCCATATCATCCAAGTCCCACTCGACGCATTGCCACTGTACCCACATGAGTGAGACAGTGATGCCAGACCCCGTCCAACAAGAAGAAGAACTTTTAGTAAAAAATATAGCTTTTTTTACATTGTTTTCCGAATTCTTTTACAACCTAACACGTTTGGAAGTTAGAGAATGAGAGTAAATGCTGTTTTACCAGAATTTACTAAAATAGAAAAAGTAGGTAATCTCTATTCAGAAATTCCACATGGAGGACCTCTGCCACTTGATGAAGATTATTTTTTCAATAACATGAAATGTGTTCAAAATGTGAAAGAGACGGAAAATTATACTGCGAATTTAAATGATGTTTTATTTCTCTCCCACTAACCAGCCCCCAAAAAAAGGAACATGTGGCAACACTGGAGTGAGATATCCTTGGACCATAACACTTAGGAAAAACGCTTTTTCTAAAAGAAATAGTAAATAGCATGCTCAGTATCCGTATACTTATTGTGATCAACAAATTGAATTTTTTATTAGGGTATCAATAAACAAAAACCAGACCAAGTGTGGAACACCGCGGTTTAGTTGCACTTATAGGTCATTAGTCGTTACGAACTTAATGTTTTTGGGTTTTCCGTTGGGTAATTTATCAACAAGAAAAAGTATTTATTTCTATGACAATGAACCAGGATTTTACTTGATATCATCAGTGTAGGCAACACTTCCCGCAATGTTCACAAGAAAACTGCTGAGAGATCAGGCAAACTAAGAACAATACTGCGAAGAAGTACCTAGTGTCTTAAAACTCAGGTTTCTCATTCAAAATATGTGAAATAATAATCAAAACAAGGCTCTGATCGACCAAATAGAGCCTCTGCGCAAAAGAACGGATTTTTTCGATCGAGTTGAAGGCTAGCGAAACTAGATCGAGGAGACAGCCTTCAGATAGAACATTCGGTTTCTACGCACCTTGAAACGTAAAATAACATATTTGAGGGGTGTTCAAAAAAGCTACCCGCTACATCAACAAAATTAATAGGTAGGTAATGGGGCATTTGAAAAAAAAACCATTATTATTTACTTCACCAGCGGGTGACGTTAAATGAGCCATTCTAGCGTACGACGTTGCTTATGTCCCCTCAAGGTCACGTACTCTTGGGTACGTTCGGGTGACGTTAAGGGCATGTTAGTGGTCACCAAAAACTCTCTACTAAGTAATCAGTCTCACAGACAATTCAGTTGATTCCTTGTTTCCAAGATGGTGGTTACAGCTAAGGTATTGAAGAACTTAGAAAAATTAACTCTGCAAAAAGCTGAAAATCTAAAATCTAATCGCAGAATGTTATTTAGAACGAGTTTTTTGGCCATAAAATTGGTAGGTGGTTAATTTCTTTTTCCCATTCAAAATCGAATTTAAACAATGTAACTCCCAATAGGTACGATATTTTACAAGAATTCGATCATTCCGACATGCAACATGATTGGATCGGTTTTTTATTGAAAATTTGATGGGAAATGAATAGTTAGATGAAGTCTTGGTAACCGTGTCAATAGGCTGTTGGTTGCATCGACAGCTAGCTGAGCCAGAAATCAACATCCCCTGTCGAACTCAGGAGCCAGTAATTTATTTTGCAAAATTTGAAAGCCATCGTTCTTAGAATTGAAAAAGTTGGGCTGAAATTGGACTTGGAACTGCTTTTAAACCCTCTAAACGACACATGCGTTAATAACTGGATAACAGGTCTTTTTGAGACACCAGAATCCGACACCCCCAAATACCACCCAGTTCACGGATTAAGAGCTTAAAAAGGCGTAAAAACGTGCAGAGACTTGTGGATAAATGAATAGAACTCAAAACAAAGCAAGATACCACATATTACCTGTCATCGAAAAACACCTACCTAATTTTTTACATGACTCCTTACAAGACACAGCTGCCACCAAGAGAGTTGAAGAAGGACTGACCCTAATCATGTCATGATATTCAGTTTTATTGCAGAGCGACCTTGATTTTGGCGAAAATTCATAAAAAATGGTAGGATTGTTTGAGTGGTGCCACATTTGAATTTAGTACCAAACCCTTATTATTATTATTTTTTTTTTTTATAGAAATTGAAACTATAGGAAACTGGTGCATTGTCGAATAATGGTGCCACCTCCCTAATTATTTTTTCCTTTGGGGCCCCTAGGCGATCGCCGACTAGCCGACCTGGCCGATCCGGGCCTGTACATATGCCCCCCTCCCCCCTGCCCCAGACGTCACGACATGACCCTGAGGCACATGTTACGAGGCGAGCTGCCTCGCACTGTCGATACTAAGCATAAAGCTTGATCAGGAATGGTTTGTGTTCTGAGGGCCACGTCTGGAAGAGAAACTTGAACTACTCATCTTCTCATCATTTAAAAATTGACGTAAGTACTTACATTTTCTTGTTTTCGCAATCTCCCCCCCTCACGAGCGTCTGTGTTTTCCTATGTTCCAGAGGCCTTTTAACTTTTCATTTATCAACAAAGTAGATCATAACTGATATTTTGCCATTTTTTTAATGAAACAATATGTAAATTGCATTCCTTCTTCATTACCTTTTTTGTTCAATATCTTCAACCCACATTTTGTATTCGTAACACCTAGCCAATAATGTATTTCAGGACTATATTATAATTTAAAAGTTATTCGTGGTTTTTTCACATGGGAAGTATTAAAACTTTAAATCCAAACATGTGTAGTTGATACAGAAAATCATTCATAGCTTACAAAATTTGAGAGAAAAAAAAACAAGTTTTCAAAATTCTAGCGATTTTTTTTTCCTATGCGGTTCGATGCCCAGTGTTAACCTGGAGAATGCCAAAATTTTGATATTGTGCGCCTCATTGACGTACTTATTGCCTAAATAAACGATGTTTCTATTTCTAGCTCCCAAGCGAAATGTCTGATGGTGTCAAAATATCTAGTACCCCCCCAGCAGTAAGTTCAGCCCATTCAACTAGTGACTTGCGGTTTGTCAGGCAGGTCTTACTTTGGAATTGAACCTAATTCGTTGTTGGAGGTAAGCACTCTTTCCACAGTCGACAACTTCGTCTTCTTTCAAGGCTCCTACCTTCGACCACTTTACTGATAGCCAGCAACCTTTCAAAAAAAAAAAAAAAACACTCGGAAGTTTTATTACGAATGACAACATCATCGAGTTTCGTTCCTGTGGGAGTGTCGAAGGAAGTCTGGTCAGTCTTCAATCATCCGCCTGCCTTCATTTATGATCGAACAAACTATCCTTGTGAAAATTCCTGGTACTTTCTCGTCAAGTTATAAATATTCACCATGGGACACCCATAAGTTTTTCAGACGAGCTTGACAACAAAGTGAGAAGAAGGTCCTATAGTAAGGGTGTTGTTCATAACGAACAGATGAAATTAGTAATAACTTGGGAATCGAAAGAAAGAAATTGTAAAGGCTGAATCAGGCTCACAAACATAATATGTACCTAGGATGTATTCTAAGACAGCAGTCAAAATAATCCAAAAACCAAAAATGGTTGCTAGAATTTGGATTTATGAGCAGCCTACACTCAAACGTAAAATTTCTTTTCAAGCACATCTCTGGTAATTTTACCCATCAAGGCTGTCACCGAACGGTTGGCTCGAGAAGTTCAAAGTAGGGGAATCGCAAACCATCTCTGGTCAATCTATAGTATTGGAGGCAGGAGAGGGGAGATAGGACGAGAACTGCAGTTCAAGAGAAGTTCTTAACAGAGAATTGAGAAGTTAACTATTACAAGATCTTCAAGTGAACTTCACTTCCCATAACTATTCACATATTCAACGTATACGTTTAGTGTTCCCACCAACGTCATGGCCAAACACCAAGAGAAGAAAAAGAATTATTACTAACGGGGTCCAGGTCCACCATTTGTCCACCACACGAGTACAGAGACACCCGGTTGAGGTGTCAAATCCAAAGTAAACCGTTTGAATCTGCATGAAGTCACCATTTTATAGCTCAAATATAATAATGTTGAATCTAGCCATAAGTTTAAATTTTGCTTCATTTACTCAATTCATAACAGTGAAATAGTGATAGTGAATTGCTGAAATACGGAGGACGACAGATAAATAATTTTGAATCTAGAAATAATTTTGAATTTTGCCTCATGCACCCAATTTATAACAGTGAAATAGTGATAGTAAACTGCTGAAGTACAGAGGACACCAAACTTCTTACTAATGATTCTGACGACCCCTGTACTGTGTTTATCCAATCAGTTTTTGGAAATTTAATGGTGGTCATTCGACGCGGAATTTATTGTTATACAATATTGTTCCTTGGCGAAATTCGATGAAATGAATATTCAATTGTTAAACGTACGCTTAAAAGCGATTTTATCAACATTCAAAATTCTAAATTCCATAACTTTCTTATTATTCATTGCATTTAGCTGCTTTTGTGTGCAATCGACGCAGAATTTCATTCTCTACAACAATGCTATTTTAAAAATAGGATAAAACTGCTAATTCCCTTCCTAAAATTAAAAAGTTCCAGTCATGCAGCATGATCGTATGAGCGAATTTTCGTAAGTTATCTTACTAGATTACGTTAAATTGTTTTGAAATTTGAAATTTTTGGGCGCAAAGAAATCGTTAACTATTATTTTAATGGAAAAAAGAAAGTATTCTGAATAGTAATCTGCTATTTAAAAAGAGATTTTTAGCCTTTTTGCAGTTTTTATCAATTTTATAGCAAATTTTCATGAAATTTAATTACATTTTTCAGCCTGATGCGTTTCATAAATTGATCAATGTTCTAGTTTTAATTTGATACACTGTATTTGAGCAATATTCTGCAAAAATTATAAGTGTACCTAACTATTTTTAGCCATTTTTAGTAATTTTTCAGCACATTTTTTGAAAGTTGACCAATTTAATGTGCTCAAAAGGTGCTGGCCAACGAACTAATCCTTTCGTTTGGAAAGATTGATTTTTTGGCACAAGAACGGAATTTTTATCTCAATCCTAAGGAGAGTTAAAGTCTGGAATGACTCATATATACATACCTATATACCACAAATATCTATATATATATATATATATATATATATATATTATTTGAGTTGTTACAGAAGGTTGGAAAAGATAGGAAACACTTAAATAAACTTACAAAATTGAGAGAGAATATTTCGCTGTGTCAGCGTCGTCAGCTCTTATATATATCGCTGTGTCAGCTATATATATATATATATATATATATATATATATATATATATATATATATATAGTTTGATGAAAAAGCGCAAACTTCAGGAATCATTTCAGAATGCCTCAAAACGGCTTCATTTCAATGGAGAAATGTTTCGAAAATTTTGATTTTAAATATTTCCGAGCCATTGCAATAGCCTCATTTTCTACGAAAATTCGCTTGAAAAAACGCTTTTTTGTTGATAGCTCCGTATAAAAAAATAGTTTTAGGCATATTCGGAAACAGCGCGAAATTTCTACAAAAGTAGATTATAAAACGAAAAGTTTCCCCTAGATGTCAATTCTGGACCACTGGACGGCGTAATGATTGGACGTACCAGAGGTTTGGAGAGGTGGGAAATAGCTTTAAAGTTAGTGCACTCCCTGGTCATCCGCTTTAGGATCCCAAGAGAGGCTTCAAGGCAGCCTTGATGTGGTCATTGAATGTTAGTCCTCGGTCAAGAAAGACATCAAGGTCCTTGGCTGACGACTTTCGTTGGATAGGCATGTCGCTAATATGGTAAAAGTGGTGGACTGTTCCGCGGAAAGGTCATTATATAGCACTTGGGGGAGTTCAGGGAAAGATTATTTGAACTGCAAAAGTCTAGTTTTTGCTGGACTTTTTAGTAGTCTGACTCAGATCTTATAACGCTAAACATTTTAGGATCGTCAGCATACAACAAGAAATTAACTACAGAGAAAATCGAACCAACGTCGTTCAAGAGAAGAAGGAAGTGGAGGGGGCGGGTGTAGTTCTGTATGTGACCCCACTTTCAAACCTATGTAAATCTGTCATTATCCTATCAAAAAATGAATTTGACGACTGTTTCGGAAACCTCGGAATCTCGTTTTTCATGTTACATTAACTTTCTCCTTTGCGTACATGAAAAATATGGAATTGAAAAAAGTGGGGACACTTACTGAACTAGTCAAAAAGTTCCGTATGTGTCCCCACACTATATTCATATCCATCTAGCGTGTAAATACATTAGAAGGATGATATAGTTTAGTGGTCTGGACGCTAGTGGACATAACATCAAGTAGTCAATCCCTTAGTAAAAATTCAGATTAGTTGGGCATATAGGTCAGAATGGAGTGTATAGTTTGGTGGTCTGGATGCTCGCAAGCTCGCATCTCAAAATTATAAAACATCAAGTAGTCAATCCCCTAGGTAGTAATGATACAGATTAGTTGGACATTTAGGTTAGAATGATGTGTATAGTTTGGTGGTCTGGATGCTCGCATCTCAAAAATACCTAACATCAAGTAGTCAATTCTGGAGCAGACCCTTGCCTACCTACCTATGATTTGAAAAGTGCCCAGTTCAGGAAAGCCCGACTCTCTGTCGGGGGTCCCTAGTCTGTTAGTGGGTTTAAGATACATGTTTAGTTAGGAGTCAGTACCATTCTACACAATATAAACATCAACTTTGTGCTTACAAATAGCGTGGGGACACATACAGAACTTTTCGACTAGTCAAATAGTTACGTATGTGTCCCCACTTTTTTCAATTCCCTTTTTCTCACGTACGGAGGGGGAAAGTTATTTTCTCTTGAATCCTTGAGAAAGAGGAGATTCGGAGGTTTCCGAAACAGTCGTCAAATTCATTTTTTGATTGGATAATGATAGATTTACATTGGTTTGAAAGTGGGGACACATACGGAATACACCGGAGGGGGCCAATACTGGATCCCTTGGGGAAACTGAGGAAGCAGAGAAAGGTCTACTCAGTTAGTTATGCCTTTCTGAAACTTTTCAACAACGTGGCAAATTTTCCACAACCTGTGGCTTTATAAAATTTTAATAGGTATAATTCATTGCGTTCAATAATGAGATTATTACAAGGTAGGTAGGTACTTTCAATTCAAGTGTGAGCTAAAATTCTAGATTCGATTTTTGGTAGATCATTAATCCATTCAAATAAATTCCTGGTGGTCTCCACAGGAGTGGAAATATGGCAGACCGTACTCTTCATGTTGTTATAAAGATTTACAATGCGATGGTGAAATAACGACATTCGCATACGTAGAATATTTGTTATGAATAGTGGGATTAAATAGATATTGTAATTGTCACCTTAGAAACAGCTGGAAGCCGCTGTATCACAAGTTGGAACGCGTTAGTGGGCAGTGTTTGTTGGAGGACTTGAAGAAGCTGTTGGGGTTGGCCACAGACAGCCACTGCGTTCGTGAGATGTTCCACACCTCCTTCAATGTCACCTTGGCTCAACAGCTCTTCACCCAATTGTACCTGAACACATTAAGGGACGGTAAATATTGTTTGAAAGACAATACGGCAATGTGAAATATACAGTTATTGAAAAGGTTAAGAACTGAAAAGACCGCTTACTTCTTGAAGAAAGAACATCTGGACAGCTTCATGGTTCTTTGAATCTGGGAATACGGTCTGTTCACTGGACCCACGGGGCTTCTTACGCCTCTCTCTTCCTGAAAGCACAAATCGTTGAGCATTAGACTAAAATAATGAGGTATTCCAGTGATAATTTTTTTTTTTTTTTCTAATTTTATGATTAAGGAAAATGGGGTCCATTTGCCGAAAAACGCTCCATAAAAAAAGCAGAGACAAATGAAAATCGGGAGTTAGAAAAATGGCAAGGTGAGAGTTCAACGTCAAGGAGAGTATCGGAACATCTTGATGCTAAGCAAGAGTACCAACCGAATACCAGCCGAAACAGGATCAGTGGGTACCCCCTGTATGTATTAGATACCTTGAGCATCTTCGCCAGTAAATCCTTGCATTCCATAACGCTAATGGCCTGCTTATGTTTTGATCTTTCGGTCTCACCCCTGGGCATTTATCAATGGCTACTGCTGGTCTTGCAAGCATTGCTCAGATTTGGGTAGAATCCACTATCCCATTTGCTACTCTCTGAGTCAGAGCTGCTGTGGCTTATCTCAAGCGTTAGCTATGTTCTAAACCTTAACAGCATTAGTTCCACTGGGTCCAGCACTCCCTTTCAGCATGCGCGCAACCTTCTCAATCTGATTATTTTTTCTGGTTATTTCCACAACCACTAGTAGTGGTAAAGATGCGCCAAGAAATTTTTCTGAAGCTGGGAGCATTTGGTTAGGATCTTTGGATTGAAGGGCCAGCAGAATTGTTGTACCATCTTGGAGAACTTCCTCAGGATGAAAAACTCCTCCCGTTGAACTATCGGTTATCCATTGTGTTGCATCTCACAGTCTTCCTTGGTGTACTAGTCTGGTGAACACTCTTATCTTGTGCTAATATCTATTTTTCTCCCTCTTATCAATTTTCTGTTGCAGCGTTCTGCTTCTTGAACTAACTCATCGTAATGTTCATCCCCCCACACGTCCAGTCGTTTTCTAATCATGCGACGTATGCTCGCACTTAATTCAGTTTTCCGCTCTGTCTGCAAAAGCGTCGCACATAATACAATAAATATCTTAAAATTCAGAATACAAAAAAAAAATTCGTTCAAATTGTCGTGAAGGTTATTTAGAGCGGAAATTTATTGCCACCCAGCGGATATTTATTGTTGCCTCATTCAGTAGTCGTGCAAGTCCAATTTTGGCCATCCTGAGGATTATATTGAAAAAAATCCATAAGCCAGGCCAGAGGTTCTTATATAGGAACACTCAAATGAGTTTCACCAAAATCGGGTATACTCGTGGAGAGCAGCATTAGTTTATTAAAAACCAATGTTAACTATTCTCTTTTTTTCGATTTTCTTGAGACCTCAGATACCATACGGAAGGTAAAATAGAAACTTGGGACCTTTCCTGTTATCAAACCGCCAGCACCTCCAGCGCTGCATCCAGATAGTATACGACAGCCAACGTAATCGGAATGTGTGTAGTTTTGAGGTCTGGATCCTCGCAAGCTCGCATCTCAAAACTACATAATATCAAGTAAGTAGTCAATCCCTTAGTGAAAATTCAGGTTAGTTGGACATAGAGATCAGAATGATGTGTATAGTTTGGTGGTACATTATCAGGAGGCACCGCTGGAGGTGCTGATGGTCGGATAACAGGAAAGGTTCGAAACTTGTCTCATTATGTACGCTTAAATTCCAGTGAAAGTTCGAGATCGGAACAAGACAAAGCAGACACTCCCCTCATGAGAATTTCAAGAACTAATTCACTTCATCCGTATCGTTATTTGGAAACACCAACAACTCATTCGAGGAGTTCGGAATAAAGCTTAGGGGAATAAAGATCGGTGGGTGCGAGTACGTCACTGGTCTCAGCAGAAAGATCATACGATTTTTACTTTCACAGCATACCTATTGGATGTTGGCTATAATTTCATAGGTATGGTACATTTCCCAATAATAAGGTGAACTATACTTTTCAATTTATGTGAGATATCAATGTAGATGGAAAATAGAGCGAAAACAAATGGCAAGGACCAAAGTAAAACAGGATCATATTTCGAGGTTAGAAAAGAAAGCATTGGATCGGAACACGCTAACCCTATGGCCTATGCTTATCCAGTAGCGCCACAAAGGATACAGATTCTAACTCTGGGTTCAAGATGAAAGAGAGATAGATAACCTATTTCCTAAAAATATTATAATATAAATACTTCAGTAGAATGCAAATAGTTCCCTTCATGCTTCAATGATATCCACTGATAAGGAAGAAAATCAAGGGCAGATCGGTAAATTGAAAGCAAATACCTAACAGAACATTTTTCAATAGGCGTGAGAAGCGACCACTATCTAAGTACATAATTTCTCCAGGTAGTTTCCTAATTAATAGATAGCACCGAACCCAAACTTATATTTTCTTTACATACAACAGTATCTAGGTAGGTGAGTAAAAAAGGAATCTCACGTTCTCGTAGCTTCTCCTTAAACCTCGGGTCTTTCCTCCTTTGCCGGTCAAAGTAGACGCAGTAGCCCACAAAAAGAGTCCCGAATATTCCGGCGGCGATCCCCAGGGCAGTCCTAGACACCATGGTCATATTTGTAAGATACTATAATACTAATGAAACCAATATTAAATTGGTGTGGCAAGAAAAAATGCTGGAGTCAAAGAAAGAAAAGCTGAGCTTAGAGCTGGAGCCCACGAGACGCCATTTTTCCTACGTTGTTGTTAGAATAAATCTGCCAAGTTGTTAATGACAGTGGTATGCGGAGGAAGGTTGATGTGCAGTTTCTGTATGTGGAAGTTGAAAGATTATTAAACTCATTCACTTTCGAAACCTAGCGGCTTGAAAGCAAACTACTTAGATGCAGATGCAGACACCTCTAACTTACCTAACCAAATAACGATCTAGAATTTATACTGCTTACTAAAAATCTAAACCAGATTATTGCTTATTTTCTAACTTTTAAGCTCCATTGCTCATAAGAAACATTTAGTAGGTAAGCACTACAAAAGATCTGTAGGCACACAGTGAAACAGAAAAATTTAAATACAGAGACATGTTGGGATTTTGCACGTAATCTACTACCTATAATTTTTACTGAAAATCAAGAAAGAATGAGGCAAAAAGAACTGATTGAAATATTTACCTACTTATCGATATCAAAATAACAGTATATGTTTTATTTTAACGTGTTTATAGCTTTCAAAACTTACTCCATTACAGCCATATTCAAAGAGTTAGATTCTTCACTCAACACCTCTACGCCCAAAAGATCGCCCATTCACCACGTTCGAAGCCATAGACACTGTACTGTAGGAAGGAAATAAGTGAAAATTGTGATGCTCTCCAAAACCCTTTGAAATAAAAGTCTCTGAGCTTCCGGTATCAATCAAAGCCCAGGTGTTGATGTGTTTTACTCGAGCCTGCACCATTGTATTAATGAGAGACGATATGGAGGCTACATAGAGTGATAGAGTGTCCCACCTTGTGGCAATTCCTACAGGTAGGGAGCCTGTAACGCCCCATCCTACGTGAAGCGTCTGGAGAGTATTGGCAATTTGGCAATTCCAGCGGCGAGCGTTACCCGAATCAAACTGAATAACTTGCGTGGAGTGACCTACGTGGGCACACTCTATTCCGTGAAACACTCGCTTGCTGAAACACTCACGCCACACGCAACTTGAATTCAATCTAGTTTGATTTTTCTCGCTCATCACTCGAGAATCGCGCGTGTTCGCCCACATTGTTTTGTTTTGTATTGAGCATTCGAGTCATCCATGCGTATGACAAGAACAATTCATTGGTTTTTCTAAGCTTGGGATAGATAGAGGTGGTGGAACTCTATAAATTCGCTTCTAAACTGGAAAATTTCTTGGGCTGTTTGCCAATTGTGCATACGTCCTTGCCAAGATAGATAATTGACAACAAATGGACTCATTGAAGCTAGTTTAAACCTTTGCAAAACCGTCATACCTAGATTATGATAAACCAACATAGGTACCTATGTTATAAAAAAATAATTATAGGTAGGTAAGTGACAAAATCAACAGGTACGCATCAACTGGAAACGCTCACTGCATGAGCAAGGCTAGACAAGCCGGTGATCTGACACACAAAAACTGCCTTATAACAAACGACATTGAAACAATAACCAAGGGCAAAGTGAGCCAAGCGCGCCCTACCGAGAAGGAGGGGAAAAAGACGTTTCGCCCCTGGGACACCTCGAGCGCTCGATCAAAACGGAGCGACCAATCAGACTCCGCCTCCGTCTCCCCGATTACTGTAAATACAGCAGCTCCAGCCCCAGTAATTCATACCGACATGGAAGAAGAGACCACTCTTCCATGATACCGATCTCTACCTCTGATCTTGGAACTTCACTCTGACTCTTGACGAATCTCTGCCTCCCAGCCTACTGCGATTGAAATTCCATTGGGATTGATTGAGGTCGAGGTTTTCAAGCCAGTTGAAAACGAGATTCACGACACAAGATTCCTCCACCTTCCAGACTACAAGAACTCCGAGTAAATCGAGCTTTACACTTCGTACTGCTCTCTGCTCTAGTCTTGTATAAAGCCGAGACGCTAAACAGCATTCCTATACGGACGACGCTGTTTAGTTCCAGAAAGTCTTGCCACCCGGGTTCGTAGAGTTATTTGCAAACCGCCCATTGGGACAAGCCGGACGATCACAAGAAAGCCCGCAGCGGCCGATCGTCCGAATTCGGCAGACCTACTTCATCGAACAGGCTTCACTCGTTCGATAAGTAGTTGGCCCCAGGAGGACCCTTCAAATGGAGCGATCACCCAGTTTTCGCCTTTTGAAGAGTATATATGAAGACAGCGCGGCCGAAACTCCAGTTTCACAGCCCGCTGATCCTTCCACGCCTAGCGACAGACAGGCCGGCGCCGACGGGCACGAGCACCCCCCCCCCCCCCCCCGCGAAGGGTAAGGGCGTGGTTCCGGCATTCGCCGAGTGTGGCGCTGCCTACGCTAACGGGCAGAGTCAAGCCTTCTTTGCTGGGCTAAAACAGTGGGATTCACACGCTGAACCCGCAACAAAATCTGTCCAAACTCACCTTCTTGAAACACAGAAGGCTCGAACATATTCTGGGGCGCAATTGTACACATCTCCCGTAGATGTAAGCTACACGGCCCAGCAATATCAAACCCCTACAAAAAGGGTCCCTTGTGAGTTTAATTCACTAGCGGAAATACGCCCGTCCTTGGCGACCGGGTACACACAAGATAGCGGTCCTTTTCAGGACTCACCAGACTATTTCAATCATGAGCCAAAAAGTACTTTTCAGTATCTTCAGACCCCCCGTTATTCACGGACGGGAAAACCTTCACATAAAGCTCGGGAATTTCCATTCTCAAATCGGAGAAACTCCAAAAGATCAGCGTCGCACAAACCTATTCGGAGAGACATTAACCTGTGGCTCACACACACCATATCTTTCCAAACACAAGGATATACAAGATAACAACGGTACTTTTTCATACCTCTCACAAGACCCCTTTCAAGGGTCAAGCCCGTACAACCACATGTCCAACTTGGCTAGAGATATCCCACTGGGAATACCAACTCCAAGTAAGACATATATATATATATATATAAATCCACTACAAATGGTGACCCCGCTTTCGAACAAGCAACATTCGGAGCAACAAGTTCCCTCATATGAAACTAGTGGATTTTCGGGAACAACAGCGGGCATTCGCCCCCCCGCGGGTTTTTTCGCTCCACATCCAAGGCTCCAAACCTCCGCACAAGGTGGCCTAATGGCACTTTTGGAGGAAATAGGCGATTTTCAAAAGCCTCTTTTTTCAAGACAAAAACATCGACCCTTCACTGGCCGAGTTTGATTATTACATGCAACGTAAAAATCTAAAAAATCAAAACGAATGCTTCTCAGCACTATACAAGTGTGTACCCGACTACACACGGGAAGCCATAGACTCAGCACATTTGACAGCGCCACACGCACCCTACAACGAGGCCAAAAAACGCCTTAGAAGGGAATACGGCCTGTCTATTCAGGATTGGCTCTGGGCCCTCGAAACACCTTCATCACACGCTAGGAAACCTAGCACAGCGTATCACGAATTATATGCTAAAGCAGTTGGTTACTTCCCAGAAGCATTGATCCTGCAAAAGTGGATCGAGAGGTTTCTGAAGTTCCATCCTCACTTTTAATTTCTCACACTCGAGACACCCGTTCCTTCTGAAAATTTCATCTAAATCGGATGAAAACTGTGGAAAATAAGCTTGTTACAAGGATCTGCAGATACAGGACAGACAGGCACACACACACACAGACAGACGCGGAACCAAAGTTGCTAGGAATGGTCTAAAACGTAAAATGTGAGTAGAAATTTTGATTTTGGAGACAACAATTTTTATTCTCCCAAAAGTGAAAACATTGCTTCCGCTGCCTACAGGTAGACTCGGAAGCAAAATTGGGTGAATTTTGACTTTTGTGAATGACTAAAAGCTGTTGAAATGTTGATCCCACTGATTTTTCTTGGTCCAACTCGCGATGGTTTCCATTTCTGCGCTGCTTTGCTGCAACAACTGGTTTTGGTTGTACAAGACAAGACGCGATTGCAGTGAACCTGGCGGTATAGAGGTAGTTTCGGTCCTTAGTTGATGTGTGTAGTTAGTGATCTGGATGCTCGCAACTCAAAATTACATCACTTGGGCCTACAGAATAAAGATGTACAATGATTGGTATATTGATCAGGCTACGGATATTTAACTCAAGGGTTGGTATCCCTGCGAAGTACTCCAAACTCATTATTTTTTCGCTAGGACACGAACTTGGTATGTTAACTTTTCGTTCGTAGGTTCCAACTCATCACCTCTGCTCTTTTCAATAGTTATTTCATTATTTGAACCGGCATTGATCGTGCGAAATGCAGTAAGTATAATTTTGTTTATTAGGGCATCTTTTAAAAAACAAACTTGGTAGGAAAGTTAACGATATCAATTATGTTTTGTTCACAATAGTGTGCCTTCTACTCACTTGTTTCCTATTATTCCAGGCCGGGCGTAATGACATGGTCTTGGGTGCTCGTCATCCTGGCCGTCGTTGTGGAATCTGTAGATAGAAACAATTTCAAAACATGTGAACAGAGCAGTTTTTGTCGGTAAGTATCTGGTCATTGTACATAACTGAAACTCATTACTAGCTTTGAATTACTCGTAGTTAAGTATCTTGTCTAAAGTGTACTACCTAGTCTAAAAAGCGATGAGGAATTCCGTTAGTGAAGATATTCTTTTACATGTAGGGTGTTGGAAGAGTATGAAGGTGGTATTGATATACCAATAGGTAATACCTATAATAGAATTGGTAGGCTCTTTCTTTGTTGGGGAAGAACTCGACCATAGAATGGAACAAGGCAGATACAACTCCATCTACGTAGGGTATAAGAAATGTGCCTACCTTTATTAGCATAATGTAGTGTTACGTACAAGGAAATCTCCCACAGTCGAAGAGGTTTGATTAAATTGGCCTCATAGCTCAACCCGTTGGAGTTTTATAAGGCTTATTGGAGTGTTATAAGGCTTAGTGTAATTTGAATGAAAAAATTCTGGGGATCTTATGACTATGTGATCACATCAACTTCCGTAGCTTGAAAATTGACAATTTCAAGCCAATTGGGACGATTAAGGAGTTCCGACGACTTGCGGAATCAAGCTTTACAGGGAGACTATCATGGGTCTGGTGATCAGCTGTTTAGGTTTGAACTATTCCTGGATAAAAGAAATAGGTATTTAGGCATTGTGAACCTCATTATACTAGACTGTACCTGAAGTTATATGGATATATAACTATATGTATTGATACATCCTAGTGTAGAGTATTGATTTGGTAATTATCCTGCAGAGGTTCGGACATGTGGAGCTCTTAAGGTTAAGTACCTTTAATTTGACCGAAGCAACTGAGTACGAAATAAAGGGAAATTCAATTATATAAGTACAGGGTACTCATACTGCACAAGGATTAGGTGTGTAGTTCTACGTATCTAGAAGAGCTCTCTAGGTTATAGAAACCTGAGAGCTAACTTGAGCTCCACTGTACCTATTAGCCAGAGGTATGTAGCCAAGTCTAGCTGTAGAGGGACGTCCCAGAGGCGATTTTGGGCGCTGCATAGATACCTTCCAAGGGGCAAGTCTGGAAAAGTAAGATGTGGAGGTAAGCTGAAGCGGCAAACTGGAGGTAATCTGGTAATCTCTCTTCAAAAGCTACAGAACAAGACATTCGAGGGACCTATTTTTATCTAATATAGGTTACGTTAAAAACATATTTAAATTTCCTAGTTCTTTCCTATGTTTTGAGATTAGTCTCTTGAATCACGCCATCAATTGAATCTCACTGTTGGTTGGTGTGGACAAGTTCCAGTATTTAAAAAAAAACCTTTACTTTTGGTATAAATCCTGTTTGTAATAAACCCAATGATAAAGTAATAAATCCCTAATCCCTGTATACAAAATATTTCGAAGGTCAAAATCCTTACCCTCCATGTGTATCGAAATCCTGGCTCAGAATAATACATTCCTCTTGGATCTAGAGGTCTTCTGCATTACCTCCCTGCCCCTCCCTACTTTCACATATCGTTCTTTTCCTATTTTTTCCCTCCTATCTTGATGGAGGAACCCCCCCCCCCCCCACCCTCTTGATGGGGGGTCCTAACATCCCTCACCTGGGCAGGGTTGTCTGTCATCTCAATATCTCTGTCAACCAGTTTGTCAAACCAATACTTTTATGTTATTGAAAACCTCATTTTTGATGTGGATTACAAGTTCTTTGGTTCAATAGCCAAATGAGACCATTTAGACACTGGTTTTTAAGCAGCGCGTCGCCGTTGGGTGCAGAAAACTTCCAAGAATTTTTCGATGTGATTCCAGGAGCTTGTAATCCCGTTGAAATACACATGTACAAACTTGTCTATGGTTCTATAATTCAAAAAGATATGTTTATACAAATCATGGTCCAAACCATGTTTCAAAGTAGCTACTTAGTTGCTGGATTTTTTTTTTTTTTTTTTTTTTTTTTCAGGCCAATTACAAAACCTTCCTTTAGCTCTTTGCATTGAGAAAGTAAAAAGAAGGACGTGTTTTCTGTATCTTGAAGATGTATCTCCTTTCTAGAAATTTTTGTGATTTTCCTTTTTGCTGGCAAACATTTTGTTAAGGTCAAATTTTGATCATATGTCTTCTAGGTATTGGTTAAACATCCGACCTGCGTTTTTATTGAGCCAAACTTGAGAAAACAGTCGAAATAATGGAATGTACCTGTAAAAATTATGGAATGCACCTACTTCAAACAAATGTACCCTTTACTGTGTATAAAATTGGCCTTCCCTTTCTAATAAATTCCCTACTTTTTCCGAATTTGTAGAAGATGCCGTAAAATGGAACCCAACAAATCGGTTTACGAATTGGACCTCGACACTTTGAAAACTTTTGATACCAACCTGGAAGTTGCCCTTGTCAATACCGAGACAGCTGTTCGGTACGTTCTCAAATTGGCTCCCATCACGGATGAAATAGTTCGTCTTCAAGTTGAAGAGGAAACGCCTATGCGTCCACGCTTTGTGACACCCTTTGTTTTGGACAAGGACCCGCTTCCAAGTTACAAGTGAGCCAATTAAAATTTTTTTATTCTTACTAGTTTTCAATATCAATTACACATATGTAAATAAATAGTAATTATACGCAAATTAAACATACAATAATTTATTGTGCCTCTCCCAGTTAAGAGACGTTTTCGTTTATTTTAATTTCTAGTTACTCCCTAGATAGAGGCACTTTAGTGAGTTGAAAAAGAAAAAAATCCTTCATAGTAAAAATTTCGTCCTAACCAATTTTTGTTCCGTGTCTGTCTTTTTGTGTGTCCATAATCATTGTACTTACCCAACAACTTTTTTGTCCCCCCCCCCCCCCCCCTCTCATAATTTGTTGGTTTACATTTACTTAGAATCCAAAAACCGAATTAAATCACTACAGCGGAGTTAAACTCGTAAACGAGTTCTACTATCCGCTTTACAAGCAGATACCATGTTACATGGATATGTCTTTGATTGGGGATTTCATAACGGTTGTCCTCGAGTTGTCCTCGACTGTTGTCAAGAGGATGAAAATGTTTCCTATGTAGTGGAGTAAATGATGCTAATGCTTTACGTTAAGAATATTGTAACCGGCTTATTAAAATTGTTTATAGTCCAATCAACTTAGTTTTGGAATGTAGCTAGGTACGTAAGTAGGGGGAAATTGGTAGCTTGAGATATGAAAATTTATCACATAAATCAAGCGCTTTCCAACGAGTGGCGTACGATTTTTGTGCGATGAAAACTTCGGAAGTTCCATTCCCCTAGCAACGGCTGGGTTGTACGTGAAAAACACTGAAATTGTGACACAAATTTTGCGTCACGGAAATTTTTGGTTGACCCCCCAGAGCAAAGACATATCCATGTCAAAAAATCCGGACAAAAACCGTCTAGCGCTTTACTCCGAAAATACTGGATCAAAGCTTATGAAACTTGGGTTTTATATTCATAAATCACATTTGGAGTCTACTTGGTCCTAGTAGTTCAGCATCAATCAACCCTGAAGGGTGGAATTGAGGATCTGAAAATAAATTTAACAATCGAGATCTTAAAAACTTCAAGGACCTGTTATGGTTTTTTGGTTGTCTTTGATAGGTATCATCCCAAAAAATCTAATGAAACCACCCGGGTCGTTGTACGTTCATCCGTTCGCTCCTCCTTAGGGCTATAACTTTGGCAGAAACATTGAACAACAATAAGGGATAGAATCATAACTGGTGGAACAGTGAAAATCGCCTTATATTATACAGTGTATTAATTATCAGCTGATATAATTCCACTGGAATTCGGACTTCACGAAATCGATTTTGCTTTAACTCCTGTCACCTATAGATGGGTTAGTGAAGCGTCGGGAGGTATTACAAATATTGGTTACAAAAGTGAGGCCCGTGAGTCGTAGGTTTTTTTTTTTTTTTTTTTTTTTTTGCAGAGCTGAAATTTTAAATGGTGCTTCTTTGAGATATCTACAATATATTTACAATGTATGAATGGGCTTGATCAGCTGAAGACCCTTTTTGTTAATTTTTCTTTTCTAATCTACTACAGTGCTCAAATTTAAGGTTGAGCTCCTTTGTGCCACTTGGAAAACAATTTAGTGGTGCACGGATCAGCTGAGGGGCCAATGAGGCTAATTTTATTCCAAATCGTCCTAAAATGATGAAATTTGGAATGGAACGCTTCTGGAACATGTAGAATACATTTACAAGGTATGGAGGCAAACTGATCAGCTGAGGGACTTCGGACACTATTTTGTATCATAATCGACCTACGATGCAGAAATTTGAAGTAGAGCGTCTTTGAATACTTTGAAAACAATGTTTCTGGCTATTGACGACTACTTATCAGCTGATGGTCTTCTAAGGCTAATTGACCTACAGAACAATTAATTTATTGTGATGAGGATTCTATTCGCATAAAACAAACTTCCTCTTAGGAGAACCCCACCACTAGCAATACACACTAGGGAGAAAGTCTACATGCCGGCAAAATGTTCAGGCGACCTTTCGTAAATTTGGCAACATCTCGCAGCCTGAAACAATCTGCCTCAACTGAAGGATAGATAGATAGATAGAAAACATGCTTTATTAAGACAGATAACGAAAATGTTTACACCAGTTGATCAAGGAGCCATGCAATAATCGTGGTCACGTAGGACCGTCCGATGAGTTTGCCTATGATATAATAGTCAGTGTCCTGAACTCCCTCAGTGATCGCTCACCTACCGCATTTATGTCAATACCTTTTAGTCGTTGCATAGGACTTTAACATAATTATTCGCCATTATATCCATACCATATTCAAACTAATCAAATCAATAATTCAAACCATATTCACATATTGTTCCATATCTCAGGTGCCAAGCTATCTTACAATACTTTATCAAATTTGGATCTCCCGTTTTCAACAGTGCCATATATTCTCCCCAATCCAATTCCGCCTTTCCTAAATATCTATTTCTAACTGCACATAATGCCCTGCACCTCCCAATGAAATGAAAACAGTTTTCAATTTCCCCGCTACTGCAAATTACACAGGCTTGGTTGTCAGAACTATAGGGTCTATACCTTAATGCAAAAGGTCCCCTCTAATCTTAAAGAGCCATCTACAGAACTGAAAGTCCTTGAACTGACTAAGTGGTACTACATCACTTTAAAGTCTTAGAGCCAGATACTGAGGATGGTTCCGAGAACAGAGCGCTCTTTCTTGCAATTCAGCATACATTGCTCTGTCAATTATCTGTAAACTTCCCTCAATCAATGTTTTCCATTCGGGAAGATTTCCAAAATTCAAGAGCGGAATGCCTCAACTGAAGGAAAAGTCTGGTTCACAAGCACGGGCCAGCCGGAGAGGTTGGCCTGAATGGGAAATCTCCGGAAATCCTTATTGTGTGTACCCAGCCTTACTGTTTTACTGCTTTTTTCCAATTTTTTAAGATTTTCTTCTAACTCAGTTCTCCAAACTGGGATTGAGTTTTCTCAGTTTAAATAATGAGATGGCACAACCTCATTTCTCCTTATTTAACTTACATTTATGTTCATTCAAGACAAATTATTTCAGATGGAAAGTAGTTTCAAAGAGTGAGAGGTTGGTTGAACTGGAATTCGGTCATTCGAAGATCTCTCTACACAGTGTGCCTTTCAAACTTGAGGTGTCTGCTGGAGGTAAAACCTTCATATCAGTTAATGAAAGAGGATTATTCCGTTTCGAACACACCAGAGTCAAACCGTGAGTGTCTTAACACTATATTATAAACTAAATGTATATCCCTGCGATAGTAATACATTGTGTTGCAATCCTTCTATTTGTGGTGTAGACAAGAAAGAGATGAATCTGAAGATCCAGGAGCATGGGAGGAAAACTTCAAGTCCCATCATGACAGTAAACCACACGGCCCCACTGCTGTTGCATTGGACTTCACTTTCAAAGGCGCCAAAGCTGCATACGGACTTCCTGAACATTCTGATTCTTTGGCTCTGAAAACAACTTCGTACGTCACTTTCGTATTATCATTTATGACTATAATTTTTGTAAATATGGAATCCACCCGTATCCGTCCAATTTTTGAAGTAATAAATGCTAGTAATACCCGTGATAACATGCTCCTGTGGAAAACAGCTGTTCTATTCACACCCGAGGGTCATTTTTGTGTGCCGTTCACACCTGCCGTCGATTTCTATTGTCAAAAACTGACCGTTAACCTTCAGACCTGACCAAGCCCAAGAACGAACCGTGACCTTTCACGGAAATTTCCCGTTTGTCCACCTATTCATCCCTATTTCTCCTTTATTCAAAATTCGATTATAAATACGAATATTGATTTGAAAATTGGCCCATATGGTCATGCTACCTAGCTTTCTCCGTGGAGGTAATACATCACTAGAAAAGTTTCTCAGCAACTCGAATTTGTAATTGTGCAATTTCGCCGTGGTTGATTTTTAAGTATGATTTGCTCTTAAACTTCGTTCTATCAGCGGGCACCTATCTTTCCATCTCTTTCATCGACTTATGAAACTGGATTTCAAAATTGTTATGGAAAATCACGTCTCCTCCACGTTTCAAACCACCAGCGATTATACACAGCCCCATGGTTACTGGAATACCTACTGGACTAGGAAGAGCAGAACGTCAACTGCGAAAGTGTTTCTGTTTACATGACATTAATGTCAAGAAATTACTGAATCTTAACCTTTGATTACAGCTAATTCTTATCGCTGTCAAGCCCTTGTTTGAATTTGAGAGATAATAATTAATTAAACACGGCGTTCAAACAACGACCAATTCTTCCTTCTGTTTTTAAAAATAGATTGCTCAAGGTTCATTCATGAATCCCTAATAAGTATACTAGTGGAATAATTGGTTTTGATTTTTGAAAACTTCACATGTGATCTTACTACTACAACTTAACAATTAAGTAGCGATTATGAAATCTTGTTATTTAAAGAAAATACTATAAAGCCTGCGGGTGTGAACGATACATGGTTCAATGCACGTGGGTTCCACTT
Source organism: Adelphocoris suturalis (assembly GCA_030762985.1). Lineage (NCBI taxonomy): Eukaryota > Metazoa > Arthropoda > Insecta > Hemiptera > Miridae > Adelphocoris > Adelphocoris suturalis. Next base: position 59,532,751 of record CM061042.1, on the reverse strand, counting down.
CTTGCTTGGGACGTGAGTGAATGGTTACAGGACCAACACGGGTGTGAATGGTAACACAACTTTTAAACCTCTGGGAGTGAACGATAGGACGCCCCTGTGGACGTTAATGCTCCCCACTTCCACCTGTAGCTGAGATTGGGACAGCGGCTTAGACCGCTTAGATCCGCGCTCCGATGGATAGTCTTGAGAGAAATCATCTGGTCAAATTGTTATCCTCTCGTTAAAATTCAGCTTGGTGACGTCGTAAGCGTCAGTTTGATGAAAATTAAACCTAAAATTATTGTTCATTAACTTGCATAATATTTTACTCTGTACCATTTTACACTGTACCATTTACTCTTGAACATTGTTGAAACTCATTTCTAACAAATGTGTTCTAGCCAAGGAGACCCCTACAGATTCTACAATCTGGATGTGTTTGAATACGAAATTAACAATCAAATGGCACTATATGCTGCTATACCTTTACTAATTGCGCACAGGTATGTTCTATTCCTTGATTTGACCATTGCATTCAATGTGCCAAAAAAGCTTACTTAATCCTAAATATGTAATGGACTTTTTGCGCTAATGCATTTTAGTGAGGAAAGAAGCAGTGGAGTATTCTGGCTCAATCCCTCTGAAACTTGGGTCGACATCAACAGCGAGTCGGATAATGTCGTTTCGTCGATAGTCAACTTGATGGGTGGTAGCCAGGAAAGTGTTGTGGAGTCACATTTCATGTCAGAGAGTGGCAACATCGACGTATTTCTCCTTTTGGGACCAAAGCCTGAAAACGTATTCCGGCAATACACTTTTCTCACTGGCACAGCTCCTGTACCTCCAGTAAGTGCGTTTTGCTTTACTCATGAAAACAATTGATTTAATTGCACTGAATTCTGTATTATGAAACTTTATATTATGTAATTTTTGTTTTCACATCTGATTACCAAGATTATTTCGATATTTGAATCAATGTGCAAACATATTCACGGGTAGAACCGTTTGTTGAAATCTCGTGGAATATTAATTTTGTTTCAGTTGCCTAATATTTGTTAGGGTGTGTTTATGTTTCTGTTGTGATAAGCGATAGCAGCATACCAGAGATACTGCTTTTTTTCATATTTATTTACTTTTTGTGTATAACACCATCAAGTTTGCTAATCCTACGAATATGTAAATAAATAACATGTTACATGAGGAACTCAGTCTGCCCTTTGGCAGCTGAGACACGTAGGTAATTAATTCATTTTAACAACAACAGATAGATATAAGAAGATGATAACAGTTAGATAGAATTTTGAATAATACTGCGATTATCATTTCTATTGGGGTGTTGAATGTGAAAGGAATATCGAGTATACTCGTTGTTCTGTAACAGGCAAGGTTAGAGCTGTAAAAACGGCACACAATTGTTCTCTACGCTGGTAACATCGAATCCCTCTGGTAGTCCTTTATTCCTATTCTCCATGTTAGATTGTGTGACTGTACTAAAAGACTTGCTCGAATAAACTTAGCGCTACCCTCCTCACAAGGCCCAATTTACTTAAAGACAAATTGCTAAAGCCATAATATATATGCTGTTTAACGAAATCATACTTTCTTTTAGAATGCTTGACTTTTTTTGTTTGTTTTGTGTGTGTGAAACTGCAGATTTTTTAAAATCTTAATCCTAAGGTGAGTTATCATCCGGAATGCCATTTAAACATAAATAAATGTATGAAAAAGTGTTGAAATCAAGGAATGTTGAAATCGTTTCAGAATGCCTCTCAACGCAAAACTCTCTAAAACCCTTATATTCCCCCCCTCTTTTTTTTATTTTGGGGGGTTTCTATAAAACCAAATTTTGAGCATTTCAACCTTGAATTGTACCCACCAGGACACCAGGATTGATTAGAACTGATACCCAGATTTCAAGCTCATCCTTGCCAGATATGTGATGTTTTAGCCTTATTTCGTAAACTTTGGTCTTGTAGTTTGAGGGAAGAGCTTTGGATGATGAATATATCGATTTTCCCGCTGTTACTGCAGCAAAAATTGTCATTGTAGAAATAAAAAAGGTCCATGGTTCATCACATGATGTTTGTGAATCATTTCACCTTAACTGCAATCCAATAGGGTTTTTTTTTAATTTCAAATCCATTCTTTGTTTAAATATATTTATTTGTAGTTACTTATCTATTCCCTTTTCAGCTTTTCTCCTTGGCTTACCATCAATGCCGTTGGAATTATAATGACCAAGAAGACGTAGACAATGTTAACAAAAAATTTGATGAATATGACATTCCTATGGACGTAATGTGGCTCGACATCGAACACACAGATAATAAAAAGTAAGTTCAGTTGTCGGTGATTTATCGATGTAGATGAACTTCCTTTTCTCTTTTCACTTTAATCTCATCAAATGTGCCTCTAAAATTAGGTTTTGGGTTTACTTTGTTATGATTTGCCCAACTGACACCTAGTTATTACTAAATGGAATAACTCAGGACCAGCTAGCAACCCTACAAATTGCCTAATCTAGAGGGGAAAATATCCTTACAAAGGGCAAAATTGAATGCAGAAGCTCTGCTACCGATGGACGATCTCAGAAATCTTTGTTGATAAGGTGATGAGTCCACAGTGCTCGTACCTCCGTGGTGAATCGGGCTTCCCACCTCCGGTACCTATGTTATTTTTCGCTCACCTGTTTAACCATTTTCCCCATTGCTACCCTTGCTTCAGCCTAAACTCATACACTACGAACATCATATTTTGTTCCAGTACTTGATGATATGGCTTGCTCTCAAGCATACCCATCAATTATGAACAGAATGGTGAAAATCCCAAATTTTGTTTTGCGAAACCTTGCTGTGGCTTGAAAAAAGGTTTGAAAATTAATGTTTGCTGAGTATAGAGAGAGGCTTGAGAGTATAATCGCTCGGTTCAGACATGCAAATGGAGGGAAGTTACTAGTTCAGAGAAAATTATCTGCAAAAACCCTTGATTTTGGCAAAATTTCGCAATTTCGGAACCGATTTCAACGGAAAATTAGGTTCTTCAATGTTCCTCATTAGAGAGTTATAGCAAACCACAAACGGGGCCCGTTAGACCCTCGCATGGATACTATAGCAACGGGCCCCCGTGACCTTGACGGGGTTTAGGAAACGGGAGGCGTCAAACATGAAGCAACTTTACCGGGGGCCGGTAGAAATCACTTCGTATGCCCGGCAAACGGTTAGCCTTCCCAAAGGGTAACCAGACTGCTCTGCTTGCGGCGTCGACTTTCGGTTTCATCGGTTCATTCTTCATAACCTTGCACTGAGCTAGAAGTAAATTTATTCGAGACTGCCCAGCTAATGTTAAATCGTTCTTTTAAAGTTGTTTGTTATATTTTAATTGTTGAGTTGCAAACTAAAAACCAAATTTGAATTTAAGAATCTAGTTTCAACTCACGGACTAATCTTCAAATCGTGAATCAAATCGAAAATTTAGAATCTTGTTTCAACAAATGTACCAAATTTCGGTTTTAGATCATTGTTTCAACTCGTGAATTAGATTTCGATTTTGTGAACCTCGTTCCAGTCAGTTTAGATCCCTCTTTCTAACTTCAGAATACCTTTTCAATCTTCAAAATAATTCGTATACCTCTTTCACCTATCCTATCGGAACTGACGAGAGTTTTTGATTTGCCGTTTTCTGTGTCTGCTTAAATTGAGGAAAAAACCTAATTAGAAAAGCAAGAAATCCAAACAATAACTTGTATTTTCTTTTAAATATTGACTTAAAAAAGCCATTACACAATTATTTGTAAGTTATGCCACAACAGTACACACCCAATGGATACTGTTGGATAAATGTTACCTAAAATAGAGTAAATGTAGGATCTAATTATTATTATTATTTTCAACAGTGAAGGCGTCAAGAGTACATCAGTCAAAAACTTACACTTAACCCTAGAGAGGTACAAGGATAAAAACGTTTAAACAAATTACATATTATTAAGATGGTCATTTATTGATTTATTTGCATGAATTCCTCGATTGAAGGAGGTGTTGTTGAAAAATAATCTGTGATCTGGTTACCATACAGACATGTATGACAGTTGGTCAATAAACATGCGGCTTTGTAGATGCTAGGAACATCTTGTTTTAATATTTTGATGTTTTTGTGGAAATCAACGAAAGCAAATTGTTTCACCACATTCCCGAAACCCCATTCAACAGCCTGCCTCACTTTTGACATGTCACGATTAAAGCGAATGGCATCCCCAAGTGCAAGGAAATATGCCTCAATTGTTCCTTCCACTTCTTCCCATTCCACTACACCAACACTGTGAAGTGCTATCATATTTTCTATTATTTCCATTTGTATTTTTAGTAGAATATTTTATGCAAGAAACTGAACCACAGCTCGCTCAAAATTAATCAAAAACACAATTCGCGTCACTTTAGCGGTAGTATGCAAAGTTTGGTGTGACTTTAAACCTCAACGCAACCGGGGGTTCTCCCACCACTTCTTCAAATTCTCTACAAGAACGGTAGCATCTCGTTTTGCTCGCTCCAACCACCGGTCACGGGCCTCGTTGAGTTGTCGTCACCCGTTGGTTGCTATAACTCTCTATTAACTGATGCTATGAGATTTTAGGTAGGGTACGTTTTGAGGAGTTGTCAAAGCACTAGTGGTTTTTTTTTTTTTTTTTTTTTTTTTTTTTGCTTCCTTATTTACCTTGCATTTTACGTTTTAGATCATTAGGAACAACTTTGGCTCACAACACGGACTACTACCATTTTCATCCGGTTTTGATGAAATTTCTATGGATTCTGCGGATTAGGCTGTAGATAGTCCCCTTTCAGTTTTATTACTCAATAATTAATACTCCACTCGACGCAAGCGCAAACGTAAATTCCAACAGTCATCATTTTCTGACATTCTAGATGCCCGCTCTGGCTTAAATTTGGAGGTTAGTCAGGAAAATACGATTTCATCATGTCACATATATTTCATCATTATCATATAACTAGTAGCTGCTGCGTATGCTCGAATGTGAAAACATGGCAACACAACTTCTACAGTTTCAGTTCGATTTTAATGAATTTTGATCGGAATGTGCTGGTTAGGCAAATGATGGGTCCCCCTCTATATATTTCATCACTCAGAAGTTTATAGTTTCCACTGCGCATGAGTATACTTAAAATGTTTCTCATACCTACTTGTCCAATCTCTCTCACATTTTAAGAGTAGTTGGGGAAATTACGATGTGATTAATTGCTTTATGAGTTTCATCACAATCGTATCGTTTCGTTGCTGCGCCCCACAAATCATTGTTACAGGCATGACTCTTGCAGTTTTCATCTGATTTCGATCATAGTTTGTGGAATTTAATGGTTCATATTTCGAGATTATTTAAAATTTCAACGTTCTAGGTATACATTAGTATGAAGAGTACGAGGTAGCTATGTGCCACACCCAACTTGGCATACATTTTCCAACTATATCTATTATGTTTTTACAGAATTGTAATTTTCCTGGTTTATGGCGATATTCGTACTAACACATGAATTTTAATGTAGAAAGTAGGATAAAAACGTAAGTAAATATTGGAAAAAAGTAAAGTTTCTATAGGATGTTTGGATCCTGCATTACTCATCTTTACCCGTTTGAAGTCAAATACTCAATCCTATTTTCAAACTTGTGGGAACAGTCTTGTTTATGTGTCGTATGCTGTGCATACTATGTAACGAATATAGTTTTTGGTGTGTCACGTTGTACAAAAAACATACCTAATTGATTTGCGTTGCACTTTTTTCAGATATTTCACATGGGATAACTACAAGTTTTCTGACCCGATTGGCATGCAACACAATTTGACTGCTTGTGGTAGGAAGCTTGTTGCCATTGTTGACCCTCACATCAAGCGAGATAATAGCTATTTTTTGCATAATGATGCTACTGATCATGGTTACTATACAAAGAACAAGGATAATAATGATTATGAAGGTTAGTGTAACAGTATTATATTCTTCAGTAGGCACTTTTAGTGAATTTAAATGAAAGTATTGAGATGACTCCAGAATCTTCACAAACATGGCTAAATGCTTTGTAGGTATTGTTTAGCCGTTCCACTTGCCCAGCTGATTGTGGATTACGGGCCGTTGACCGAGTCCAATGAGTCCCTAAGATATTGGCAGCTTCTTTAATCACAGATGACTCAAAGTTACGCTCTTGGTCGGCGATTCAAAGGGTACTCCAGTTCGACTAAACACCTATTGCACTAACACACTGAAGCATTAGTTGAAGCCTCCTGATTCGAAAGTGCAATGGCTTCTGGCCATTTTGAGAAATAGTCGGCTAGTTGAATAATAGTCAATGTTAGTTGATGCTACAAGGATGTAGTTATTTCCTCCTTTTGGTTCTTGGAAATGGTCCCAGGATATCTACTCCCACTCTCTCAAATGGCGCTCCAATGGTAGTAGATGCAAAATATGAAACTGAGCAGCTAGACGAGGAGTTTGACCTTATTTACGAGGCGACTAAACAGATTGAGTAGTAAACAATCCTCTTCGACACCTAGTTCCTTTCTAGTCGTTATATGCTGCTCTTGTCTTTTGGTCGCATTTTCCGAGAACTCGCCATCATGAACTCATCAGAAACAGGTAAATAAGTAATTATTTAATAGATAAATCTTACTTTTCCCTAGTCTACTGCTAGTGTGTATAATTTATTCCATAATTTTGCTACCCAAGATAGCAAAGCCAAAGCTTCTTATTCATGCATGAAAATACGTCTGCCAAGTGGGTGTGGGTAATAGCTTCCTCGTATCCAATACGTACTATGTATAGTTATGTTGTAATGTATAAAACATATGCTTATATTCTTATATACCTATGCCTACCTACGTACCTCCTATAAATTTCATCAAAATCGGTCCAATAGTTTCGGATTTTCGTGCGTTACAAGGATTTGTGGACACAGACAGACAGACACGGAACCAAAAATGTTCAGGAAGGTCCAAAACGTGAAATGCGAGAGGAAATTTTAATTTTGGAGTACAAAATTTTGCTTCCAAGTCTACCAAAGTAGCGGAAGCATTGTTTTCACTTTTTGGGGATGAAAAAAAAGTCCTCCAAAATCAAAATTTCCACTCGCATTTCACGCGTCTAGCTGCTCGGTTTCATATTTTGCATCTACTGGTTCCCATTATCCTCACTTTCACAACGTTGACGAATAACTGAAGGTCATGGTTCGGCGGTGAATAGAAAGGAGGTTTTTCCACCCAAAAAATCTGTTTATCGTATGTTAACTGTTGGGCTAGGCCAGAATTCACAGTGATATTCCTTGCTCTCGAAATTGATTTCACTTTCAAGATGCAATAAATTTACGGTTGGGTTCCTATGACTTTGAAGCAATTATACCAGAGTTTTGGCACACTTTCACAACGTTGACGAGGGTATCGTGATTACTTGCAAATATTTGCAGCTGGAATTGGTTTCACGATGTACCATAATAGTTGTTGAACGCAAATATGAAGGAATGGTGAGGTGATGATAGGTTCCTGGGAATCAGCGTAGTGAAAAAGTGGAAAATAGGAGTTGTCAAAAACTTTGAAACATCATCACTCTCTTAATTATTGGTGTTTTTCGGAAAAATTGGTCGTCAATCGCTGCAGAATTTGATGGTTTACAACTTTTTCTTCTTTGTGAAAGTCGATTGAATATCAAGTTTCACCTCTAATACGGCAATAATGGTATTTTCCGGTCTTGGAAAACTTTAAAATTCGATAATTTCCTTATTTTACCAAAAGTTTTACTTTCCTTGGTGACGAATCGACGCAGAATTTAATTCTCTATAACTTTTCCATTGAGCAAAAAACGTTTCCAGTACATCTTAAGGATGAAAAATGGGAAAATATTTCAAAAAACGTGTTTTTTCGAGGTTTTTTTAAGAAACATCCATTAAAGAGCTATTTTAGGTATAGGAACATATTATGGTATATTCGGAATCAGCGTGAAATTTCCTATAAGAATAGCCAATAAAATATTTTTGTCCAGCCAGAATCGCATTTCGTCCCATTGTGCGGCGCCTGCAATAATTTTTATTGTTCCAGCATGTGCGTCGGGACAAACCATCAGTGTTTCCGTGATTAATGACAGCTCGATGGACCGTTTGGAAATTGGAGCATGAAAGATTTTCTATCAATCTGGCCAATTGACCTTCTTAGAAAATGTTAATATAAAAAGGCCAGTCTGTCCTTGGTTGTTTCTCTCTCTCTCTCTCTCTCTCTCTCTCTCTCTCTCTCTCTCTCTCTCTCTCTCTCTCTCTCTCTCTCTCTCTCTCTCTCTCTCTCTCTCTCTCTCTCTCTCTCTCTCTCTCTCTCTCTCTCTCTCTCTCTCTCTCTCCCTCCCTCCCTCCCTCCCTCCCTCCCTCCCTCCCTCCCTCTCCCCCCCCCCAATTTCTCTCCATGAACTGGGGCTTCTTCAGGCTACGTTGTGTCAGCTGGTTGAAATGGTTATTCTTGGAACAGAAGATCTTCTTTGTTGAGATATAATGATCCCAACAGCAACAATTCAACAAAACAATATAGAATAACAACTATATCCAACTTGGGCTTCCTTTCCAAACATAACGACTTTTTCTCCCGCAATTATCTACAAAACTTTAATGAACACATGTTCAGGGACTATAGCATGTTCAGTATGTTTTGTTACTGTATTACATTGTTAGTTCTGAATTTCTGTTCAAACAGACTACCTATTCTCTCCCATTTATGATTCATCTTCACTGTACTCCATTGAATTGCGGTTTGGAATGTGTTAGTGATTAATGTGTCTTTGTTGATTTTTATCAACAGGATGGTGCTGGCCAGGCTCGTCTTCTTACATAGACTTCCACAACCCTAAATTGAGAGAATACTATTCTTCCCGCTATAGTCTCAAGAACTGGCAAGGTTCCACAAAGGATCTTCATGTATGGAATGACATGAATGAGCCCTCAGTGTTCAATGGGCCTGAAGTGACTATGCCTAAAGATAACATTCACTTTGGTGGATGGGAACATCGTGAAGTTCACAACATTCAAGGTCTTCTTCAGGTGTGTAAAAAATGAGTTACTTGCGCATATGTTTTCATTTCAAGGGTCCAGAAAAATATTTATTTTTTCTCAAACTTGGTCACTATTCCAGAGAGTAAATTCAAAATTCACTTATAGTATACCTTCCAGATAAATTATGATGTTTTGGGACTTAACAACTTTGGTTTATTATTCTCAATCATGAGCCTTTGTGATCGGCTATGAAAAACAAAATGTTAACCACTCTCAAAATTTTCTGGTTTGCATGCATTTCAGGATAGTTTCGTAGATTCAAAAAATTTAATAGAATAAAAATAGAAAAACATTCGATGCTTCCCTCTGAATTTGTGATTTCGATGAAATCGCGGCATCACCTTCAATCAACCACAAGGGGGGAAATTTAACGAATCAAGGCGACTTTGGCATTCTGGATCTGACAAATTCGGAACGAAGGGGAAGCCACATCGCCAAATTCAAAATATTGAATTCCTTGAATATGAACTTTGAATTTATGATTCAAGTACTTTAAAACTTGTATATGAAATAAATACTCAACAATAAACCGTATTGAATGGCAAAAAAATGTATCCTGTTTTAAAGTATTGATTGATTCAACCTTATTTCAATTCCATAGATGTTGACCAATTTTTGTATTGTTGACTTTTTAATTTTAAAAGGTACTTTAAAATACCTTACAAATAGTACTTAACTAACCATAAATTCGTGTAATCGCATTAGACCATGCGTAATGATTGATATCTGTTTCCAACTTGCTTGTAAACACTCTAACTCTTCGAAATAAACCCATGTAAGGAGAAGAAGGTGAGTGATGCCAACTGCATATATTTTCTCATACTATCCAACATTGCTTAGGGCATATAGGTCTCGATCCGTTTCCTGATTCCATTTTGCTTTGAGAAATTCGTTGTTATTAATAATTTTGCAGACAATGACTACCTATCATGGCCTCATAGACAGGGACGATACAATTCAAAAGCAGGAAGACAAGAAACGTCCATTCATTCTGACCAGATCAGCATTTTCGGGCTCTCAAAGATTCACCGCCATTTGGACTGGTGATAATGCTGCAGAATGGAGTCACCTTCGAGCATCTTTCCCCATGTGCCTCTCCCTAGCCATTGGTGGCATGTCCTTCTGTGGAGCTGATGTTGGAGGCTTCTTCCACAATCCTGATAAAGAGCTCCTTATTCGCTGGTATCAGGTGAATATTATGTTATTATACTAGGGTAGTGTAGTATTATAACTATAATCTATAACTTTCCATTGATTTTTTTGTGAGGGGGGCCTAAACTTTGTTGAAGACTTCTACATAATCAGGTAAGTACTCACCTATCTCTGGCTGCTGTTAGTACTATGCTATCATGTATAGAAATGTGATTTCTTCAGTTTTATGTAATAATTGTTTAATATACGTATGTAGGAATAGAAACATTTGGCTCATTAATTGATAACTTACCTCTTGAAAGTGTGAGTAGAATTGGGGTAGGGTTAATTAGAAGACTGTTTACTATGTAGCCTTCATGTGACACACGGTGTTGCAGTAAATTTTGAAGAAATAAGTTTAAAACCGCTATGGGATGTATTCCAACTGCAATTGCGAAGAAGAATGTATAAATGTGTATGGTGAATGTTTTATAGTGTTAATAACTTTTTTATTTCAGGCTGGTGCATTTTTACCTTTCTTTAGAGCCCATGCTCATATTGACACAAAACGGAGGGAGCCCTGGTTATTTGGCCAGGACACAACAGACATAATCCGATCAGTCTTACGAACCCGCTACTCATTCTTACCCCTCTGGTACACTGCTTTCTACCATCACAACATCACTGGCGCACCTGTCATCCAACCCTTGTGGGCCCAGTTTCCTCAAGATTCTAACACTTTTAAGATTGATGATCAACTTCTAGTAGGTTAGTAAGACTTGTTTATTTTTTCTAATTCTGTATTTAATAACTTTTTTTTATTTTAATTTATGCTGACTAGTAAATTAAATTTCAATTGTGGGAGACAGGGACAGTCGGGAGGACCAATGACTATAAGTCAGCCTGATAAGGCCCATGTCCTGTCTTCCCTTAGGATTTCTTGTCATAACATCTGCTTTTTATATAATACATATAATATTTACGTTCACGTTATTTAACTTTTATATTTTTAATGTGTTTAGTGAAGATTATTTAATCTAACTGTGTTTTACCTCATTGTATTATTATCCTCAAAACTGAGAATATCTATAGTAAATTATATCAATGTCATAGATAATTCTCCATAGTTTCTACATTCTTGGATGTATTTTATTGATTTTTGATTTGACACTATAGTTTCCTACCAGCGCCCCTTATGACCCTTCTTAAGGCCCATTTACTCTGAGCGCGCACCGTTCGCAAACAGGGTTTGTGAACGATCACTATGATGGTGCGCTTGCAGTGTAAACACTCACCCGCGCCGAGCAATGTTTGTGAGCAGCGTTCGTTCGATCGCGGGGTCGATCCGTCGGCTTCGGTTTTTCCGCGAATACTCAGGTTCCTTGCGCGAGAACAACTATTGGTTGGCTGTGCGCGGGCAGTGTAAACGCACCCTCCTTTTTGGCGTTGGCAAACGTTCTGCACGGCGCGGTGCGACCTGTTTGGTTACAGTGCGTGCTCAGTGTAAATGGGCCTTTATATTTAATCTATTTAGTACTAGTTGGTATACATTTTGTAATTTAAGTATTTTTGGAACGTTTGTGTCGACTTTCTTTTTCTATAATTTTGGATGTTACCCTGTCCCAAATGAGTTTGTTGATTTTTACTTCACACAGTTGGATTGTGGTGGCCATATATGGTTCCCGTCCTATAAACTTGTCATTCGTGCTTCTTTTAGCTATTTCATAAGCTATTTCGTTGCCATAGAAAAAAATTAAATAAATTGCTTAGTTTCAATTTGCCGACTAGTTAGCATGGAAGTTTAAAGCTGAAGCGGACGACAATAAAAAGTTCCAGTCATGCAGCATGATCATATTAGCGAATTTTCTTTAATTATCTATCGTATTATGTTAAATTGTATTGAAATTTGAGCGATTTCAGTTGAAAGAAATTGTTAAAAACCAATTCTAGGACAAAAAACTCATACTAAATGAAATTCGGGGATTCAGAAAAGATTTTGGATTTTTTTTGCAGTTTTTATAGATTTTTTTAGCAAGTATCAATGCAAGTCCTAGGTTTTCGTTGATAATTTGGTTTTGACTAAAACTCTGCTGAAAATTATAAATTTAACGATTTTTGTCCGTTTTTAGCCACTTTTAGTGATTTTGGGAGTACATTTTTTGAAGTTTGATCAATACTAATACAAGTTTGATCAGTACTCAAAAACTGTTGGCCAACAAACTTATCCTTTCGTTTAAACAGCTTGATTTTTTGGCGCAAGAACGGGATTTTTATCAATCCTAAGGAGATTTATCGTCTGGAATGACACACACACACACACACACACACACACACATATGTGTATGTATATATATATATATATATATATATATATATATATATATATATATATATATATATATATATATATATATATATATATATGTATCGTTTCAGAATGCCTCAAAACGGATTTCAATGAAGACATTTTTCAAAAATTTCGATTTTAAAATTTTCCGAGCCATTGCAATAGCTTCATTTTCTACGAAAATTCGCTAAAAGATGGGTAATGTCACAGATAACTGTCCCTACAGTTTTCCGCTTCATGTTGGCCAAGTAGCAGCATTCTTCCTGTATGAACCAGGAGAGAAAAGTGGTGTGGTCTCTAACCAGATTTTCAATTTCTGTCGAAGTTATCATGCATTTTTACAAATCTGTCGATTGGTTTTTGTGCAATCCTCAGATTTTGATGTGCTAGGTTTGCACAACAACCTATTCAAAACACCGTTTAAACTCACATAGTAGGTACTAGTTTTTCACTGAGAGAGACTCTACACGTACAACATATGTATATACAAATTTAAAATGGAGCTTGATGAGTGGCCGTGGGAAATGATGAGTAGAGAACTAAATCAGCTTTGCTGGACAATTTCAGTTTATATCAATGCAAGAAATTGCAATCATTGTTCTCGATTGAAAGTTTTTCGTGTCAGCTAAGGTTGAATCTAAATTCAGAAAAATTGTCAAGGTTCAACAAAAGTGAAGGATGGAGGGAGATTTCAATTTAATATTATTATTATTTTAAACGTATCTTCATCAGTCCATTTTGATCTTCATTCCATAAGCATTGGACCATCAATATCTACTTCGCTCATTCTTTCTATTCTTCCAGGTGATGCTCTTCTGGTAAGGCCCGTTTTTGGAGCTGGAGAGACTCAAGTTTCTGTTTATTTTCCTGGCAAAGATACCATTTGGTACGATATAGATACATTCCAGAATTATCGTCATGGTACCTCAAACGTAGCTGTTGACATCACCAAGGTGTGTAAACCATGATGGTGTGATTCTCTGAGAATATACCTAATTAAAGAGTTGAATTGTGTGCTCTTGCTCTCTGCAGTCATACTGCGATGGAGTAAAAGAATTTTGTAATTGAATAATACAATTCCATACTACGATATTCACGCTTTGTGGTTTCTGCAATTATTCAGTGCCATATTTTTCTAAATCGTACACTTTGTTTTAGATCCCCGTTTTCTATAAAGGCGGCAGTATTGTCCCGAGGAAATTAAGAGTCAGGAGATCGTCACCGCTAATGAAAAATGATCCTTACACCCTGTTTGTAGCACTGGATGAAAACGTATGATCTTAACTCATCGCCTTCTATTTTCTTCAAGTTTACAAAATCCTTATAATTGTTTGGTTCTTATTAGTAACTACTTAGTGAAAGAGTTATGTTGGATGCTCACAAAGACTCATGGTGTTTACATTATTGCAGGATCAGGCTAGTGGACACCTCTACGTTGATGACGGGGAAACATTCCGTTATCATTTTCGACAAGATAGCTCAGCATATATGAAGTACAAATTTGCCGGCAATACGTTATCGTCTGAGTAAGTTTGATGTCTGTTGGCTGTGCTTGCATGTTGTTTGCTGTGTTCATCCACAATAATGTTGTTTTCAAACAGATTATCGGAAGGATCCTTTCAGGAGGTTCCCCTGTTCCTCCCATCTTCGTGGGATAATGATAAAATAAAAATTGAAATAAAATAAAGATAGGAGTAGGTATTTAGCCAAGACCACTTCATGTTTGGTAAATGAATGGGGGTCCTGTATTCGAAACGGCTACAGTTATTTGAGGTTAGATGTTTTTGTCCAGCAGTTGTAGTCCAATTTCGATCAGAAATACGAGTACGTTTGTAGAGTACCCAGCCTGCTGATAGACGTTAAGTTGGCAATCCTGGTGCACATGTGCCCTGGACTAATTTAAAAAAGCTCAAAACAGACAAACCCATTGTGTTCTATGCATAATATATTTCATGTCTGAATTTGGTTTAACCTTCACTATGATGGAAGAAATTAATTTAGCTGGGAGCATTTTGGCAAACTACACTGTTACTTATATCTATTTACACTTCCTGTAGTACCTACCCTGAATCTATCTTAAAAATAATTCAGTTGTGATACGAAGTAAGTAGTTGGTACAATGTGATTAATTTATTCGTTTACAATTTTCAGCTTTGCGTCGAAAAACAGATTTGATACACCAGCTTGGCTTGAAAAAGTTGTGATCATCGGAGCAAAACCCAGCCAGTACAAGGCTACCTTAGTCCAAGGTTAGTGTTTTCATGTGGGTTTCTTACAATAAAACGTTTTGATACAATTGCGTCTTCAGTCAAAAGGCGAAAGAGCCATTGAGATTGAATTACTTTAAATATTCCTGCAGTAATAACTTTCAGCACATTAGATTATAGAATGCGGATTAAGAAGAAACAAGTTCCTATAAAATATGCTTCTCTCATTAAATTGCTTGGTTTTCACAGAAAACTCTGAATCGCCCCTTGAAGTCCAATACGATTCGGCGACCAACACCTTATCAATAAGGAAACCTGGAGTTCCTATAGCTTCGAAATGGATGATCAAGATCAAGTAGATTGGAAAGAAGATGAATCTACTCCAAACTGTACCTACAAACTCCAATATTCTAGTACCTAGTAACGTCTTTCGTTCGATAAGCAGAGTGCATGCAAGTTAGCAAGTCCGTTTACTAGACTGGGCTCTCCAGCGTTTCAATCGAAGATAATTTTTTTCCTTCTTTATTTGATTTATGTTAAAATGGTTGATTTTTTAACTTTCTATGTACTTCACCGAATGGTTCAAGGAGTAACAATAAAGTTTTTAGCTAATTTCGTTTAAAAAAAATCTTTTACGGGGGCGAAAACTGGATGTGTTGAGGAAAATCAGGGAAGGACCCACATTTAAAGGTTAGGATATTTATTGATTGTCTCGAGATGCTGTATAAAAATACATTTTATTAGGTATTCGATACATTCACGCTCTAACCAGCGTTATTGGGAAGTTTTCCGAGACAAGATGGTCGTTTTCAAATATTACTACCACGTTCACTTCGAATTCTGAAACCAAAAAAGTCATCGTGTAGGTAGTCATACTTTTCATCTTAAGACATTTTTCAGTAATCAATCAATAGTTATTACACTAATAAAATTGTAAATGGATATTCATGCACGTTATTGTATCCACATAGTTAGTGTCCCCCATTTGTAATGTACAAGGAATAATAACAGAGAGCAGTGAAGATGTGCAATCATAAATATTTCAGTACCAAAGTTCGATCACTTAGGCCATCCTATCAATCTAGAGTAGCATTTGAATTAGAAGAAGAAAATAATTTCTGTAAACTTGGACTATGTACTTTTATGTTAATATTCATTTGTCGGTCCGACGCAGATATTGTTCCTGATATATTTTTTTTCAATTTGTTCATCAGTGATGTTGAGGTTGATGGAAATCCTTGGAATCCTCAGGAATTATTTGGCAGGAGCTTCTCACTTTTCTATATTTCATGTTGATCAATTGAGTCGCAGGTATTAACCTCAGCAAAAGGAATTAAATTCAACCCCATAAAAAATATCCTAGTTTTAGTTTATAATAAACGCGACTGAATAGTTTCTTTGTTTTTAACGTATGCTATTATTCTAAGTTCAATGTTTCAGTGTGATAAACCTTAGACATAATTTGGTTCTTTGTTGTATTTATTTTAATGAACGAAAGTTTCTAGACTCACCAACTTTGAAATTGTTAGTTGCTAAAGAGGGACACGTGAACAACCGTGGAAAAATCATGTAGATTGGTATGGCGATGCCGCTAGCCACGTTCCCTTCTCCAATTTGTATATTTTGTATTTCTGTAACTGAATGGGGAAATATTTCATTAAATTTATTATGGGTTTGATGTGATCTATGTTATAAGATGGCGCTGCAATTTTCATTATTCCCAGCATGAGCATCACACAAACCTACAAACTGATTGATATTTCGAAGTATGAATTCTGAAATAAAATCTTATGAATGATTTGATTTTTAATAATGTTATTATGCGTACCATCTTTTGCGTATCCTTCTGCACAACCACAGGTTTCTACCCTCACCAGCTGAAGTTCTATAGACTTAATTGGAATTTCGCTGTGTTGAATAGTAATCTTGAAACAAATGAAATCAAGTCACTGTGGAATATACTAGGGTCTATACTAGTCATGTAAGTACACACGCGTCAATTTAGCTTCAATTAAACTGATCCAATAGAATATTCTAGAATACACGACTGTAAACATTTTATACTAGAGTTAAGATCCGTTTTGGGTAGAGCAGCTGGGTGATTTCGGTGGTTCTCCACATTGAAGAAAAGAGGTAACTTAAATTTAACCACCTACCAATTTTATCAATTATTGATGAAGTAGGGAAATGATAATCTGAACTGTATGATGGTTGTACCATTGACCTATAACTCCGGAATTACTTGACTAGTGCAAACACAATTTGATCCAAATATATTTGATCAAATCAGTATTTAAATAACAGTAATTATTATTTACCAATACTTTATTATTCCAGTTTTTTTCTGATTTGTTAAACTAATTTTTGTTACTACATATTCCTGTCTTAGGTACCTACATCGCTACCATCAAAGTTGCAACGAAACTCATACATTTTCTGGTAAGATAATGTAAAAGTACAATGATTTTAGTAAAATCTGGTTTTTTCTCATACGACCCATTTTTCAGAAATTTACTCACGATTTACGAAAATTCAGGGAATTTAATCGTATATGCCCTATACTTCATTTCAAGTGTAACTGTTCTAAAAATATCGAAAACGACCTTGGAAATATTTAAATTCAATTTTTATTGAAATAACGGAAACCCCATTACGTACACGCTATCAATAAATGCAACTTAGATAAGCAGTTCCTCAAAATTGGAATGAAATCTGTAGAATAGGTGCCGGGAAGATGGATCTATTGTAAAAGTTTAAGATATAAATAAAGCTGTATTAATAATGTTGAAATGTTTGTAAATGAAATACTTACTTGGCCAGTGAAAGGTTTACTAATATTGCAGACTGTAGAGTCTATGGTTCCACTTATTCTGAAACCTGGTATGGTACCCAGATCAATTCCCCCTTCTAAGGAATCCGGCGTGATCACAAAGTTGACTGGTTTCACATCTGCTTGCTGTTTCTTTGGCTGGATACAGAATGAGTTTTATTATTTTAGTATTAGGAATAAACTAGCTTCTCCTGCACAATGATGTGTTGTGGAAATCAGTTCTTTTGCGGTCAGTTCGAGCAAGGTGGAAGTTTTACTCTTTAATTCACAAGTCGTTAGTTTATTTTTTATGTTCGGTTTCATGTGGGGCGTACTTTAGTCCTGTCCCCCGTTTTCAAAACGGGATAAACGAGATTTCTCCTTTTCGAACCATAATTTTCTAATTGGAAAATATGATTTGGATTCGTTAGTCCCCTCTTTCTCTTCATTGATGTTTGAAACAAACTAAAATAGATTTACTACATTATTTAATTGTGGCTTGAAAAAGTCAAGTCATGCAGCATGACCCCATGAGCGAAATTTTGAAGAAATCTTCGACATTTCAGTCGCTATTGATCGTGTAGAGAAATTTTAGTTCATGATTTTGATAGACAAACATGGAATCAAATTATTAAAAATAATTAGGAGGTACTCATACTTTATTATTATTAAACTAATCTTGTAGATTGCTACATCAAGTCCTAAAACAGTTGAGCGTAAAACATTAAAGAGAGCGACCGAGAGAATCGGAGGATGGAATATTTCACAGAGTAAACTCATCAGTTGTGATTACATTTTTAACACAGAATGTGTTTTAGCCATGGACTAACTAGCCGAAAATGGAACGCGGGATGGTAACGAAATGTGTGACGGTGATGATTTTCACGTACAACCGAGCCGTTGGTAGGGAAATGGAACTTCCGCAATTTTAATCGCACAGAAATCGTTCACCATTCGTTGGAAAGCTCCTGATTTATCCAACCATATTATGTTAACTACTGCGAAGTGCGTGGCCATCAACCTGAGTTATGAGCATGAATAGTAAATGAATAGTAAACAATGACGCTTGTTTGGTTGTCACTTGGTTGCGCGACAACGCAAACACATTCTGTGTTTCAATAATTTCGTCCGAAGTATGTAAATAGAGGTAACCGGGGGTCCAGGGGGCTTGCCCCCTGGCGAGGCGCGGAGCGCCGAGTTTTTTTTTTTTTTTTTTTTTTTTTTTAACAAGCACCTACTACCTCCGTTTTAAACAGCATGGTTCTAGGATTGGTTATACAGGGATACTTCCATAGTTCAATCTGAATTTGGACAATGTTTCATGCAAATATTACCGATTTTTACAACTAGCGAACGGCATTATTTCGATTTTTGACTGATTTTTCAACTTTGAAAGTTTTGAAAACTTGATACGTATTCTTATAGGAAATTTTACGCTGATTCCGAATATACCACATGTTAGTAAGCTGAAAAAATTATTTCGCACAACAAATCGCAAAAAACAGGCTATTTTGAAATTTTAGACTACATTTTTGAAAATTTCAACCCGAAGATGTAATCCGATCATGCTGGCCAATGAACTTGAACTTTCGTTTTGTGTCCTTAACATTTTAAAATTTGTTTGAAGTTTCTAGCACAATTCTACGAACAGTTATCGTCTGGAATGACACATACATACATACATAAAAAAAAATGCGTTAAACTTCAGAATATGATTCAGAATAGCCTGAAACGAATTTCTGCATAAAATTTTTTCAAAAACTCACATTCTACAAATTTTGAGGCGAGAGCAATAGCTTAATTTTCTTCAAAAATTCGCTAAAAGTTGGGGGACAGGCAGTAAAGTTTTTGCCTGGTCAAGGGATTTTCTAGGAATATGAACAAATAACTCAACCCTGATTGTCAAAAGCGAATTTCACTTGACGCATATATTAATATATATATATATATATATATATATATATATATATATATATATATATATATATATATATATATTGTTTTTCATTGTATCTATTTACTTGAATTTGTGTTATATAAGTATAAGTACACCTTTTCCAACATTAGTAAGAAACACATGAATAGGTCGGAGTTGGTCATGTTGACGTGCCTCCTCCACAGATACGTGTGTGAAGATCTTGGCTCCATTTTTCCAATTAATCTATATTCTACCAAAAGGATTGTTAGGATTTTTTATTTTCATTTTTGAGATGCGAGCATCTAGACTTTTTTCCATCCAGCCATTCCTTTCTCACTGGGATTCAAGCTCCCTTTCACCTGTGACTATATAAGCTGTGTCTCGTTTATTGTAGGTTCACTTATTATTCGTTACTAATGATGACCTAAACCAAGAAATCTATCTAACTTTATAAATCTTCATTTCATGGATACCTACAACATTTCATTTTTCAACGTTTTCTTAATTGAAATGGGTTTTTAAGACTTTGCCGCAAGTGGTTTAGTTCAGTTTTCAAGATTTGTTATGGCTGAAGAGAATGGTGGCACTGCAGTTGTTATATCTGATTCTGCTCTAATTTGAGTCATTCTCTTATAAGCCAAGAAAAAACCACTCGGCGTAACCTGAAACAAAAACTGGAACTCCCCATTTTTTCTCGATGTCTTTTTTGCCTGAAAGTTATTATAAAAGTGTTATCTCGTTATAGGTACCAAACATTTTGAAAAAAAAAAAAAACAAACGGTTTAAAGAAAATGGATTACTTTTGGCGCACCCTGTAAACATTTGTGTGTGTATGTGCCATTACACAATATATGCAAGAGCTCTGATATTTACCTATGATAAACCAAGACCAAGAATATTAGGTACCTGTGAAAAAATACCACAATAAATTATTCTCTCGGCACGCTCTAGCCCTCTCCTGCAAGCTCTACATCACCATCAACTGCAACTTAGCGCAATATTTTGTAACACCAATTTTAATTTAAAACACTGTAGGTACCTACCCTATGTTCGACAATAAATTCTGCAACTTTAATCATGTCCTTCAACATGAAACCTCGTTTTAATTCACACTTCAGAGTGTACTGAATGTTGATGAAGACTCCATGATAAGTTTCGTGCATTATTCTGTTAGGTTTGGATATGAGTGGAACCTCAAAAGGGATCTCCGTTTTTCCTTGTGGTATTGTGTTGGGTCCACTGATATCCACCAGAGCATAGCATATTTGCACTGGCTGAAACAAAACTTTGATTGCATTTTGACTAGATTAAGTGTGCAAAAATTATTAAACAAGCATAAAATACAGTTGAACTGGGGGGGGGGGGGGGTCAATAACCTTACAAGATGTAATGTGCACAGGGTGTTTCAGAAGTTATGGTCTACCCTCCCGCATTTCCTTATTTAATTGCGTAAAAGATAGGCCCAACGCCATTCTATAGGTATATTTTTGGTTTATTATTTCCAATAATAAGCCTATGTGATCGTGTAGCAAAAAATTTTTATAACCCCCCCTCAAACTTTGTCACTTTACGTTTCAAGGTGCGTAGAATCCAAATTTGAAATGTCCGTCCGCCATTCGCCGCCCGCCGTCCGGGCCATAAAAGGCCTAAGAATTGACTTAAAAACCCCGTTCTTTCGCACATAGACTCCATTTGGGGTCTAGTTGGTCCTAACGTTTAACCATCCCGATCGCTTTACTCGCATAGATGCTATGGGCCAAAAACGGGCGAAAAATTGTCTTTTTCGATGCGCGCACGCTTGGCAGGGGGTCACGGTGGGTGGAGAGGGGGGGCGAGCGGGGGGGGGGGGGGGAGTGAGAGGAGGCCTTGTGGTGGGTACGGCGCCGGCGTTCCTTCGAGGCATAAATATGGTTTTTTCAAGGTCATATTTGTGTGTTAATACCAAAGCTTTTCCTACGCATATTTAATAACATATCCTCTCGACTTTTCGTACGTACTTAGATAATGATATTATTAAGGCAATAACTATTTGAATAGATAGGAGCTCAAATCGAGAAATATAAACATGCGTATATAATTATAGAAGTATAGGTTGTGGCAACTCGAAGTAGGAGACGCCGAGGAGTCTGGACGGGCCTTATGACGTACGCAAGCCAACTAAAACTACGATCATACTCAATTGAAAAAATAATAAACCTTTGTGAAATAATTTGCAGCGTTTTTTGTGAGGAATTCAGGAAAAATACTTTCGCGCCGACCACTTGCTCGTAATTAACTAAGTTAATTTTTTCAAATAGGAACCCTCCTTTTGTTGCAGATTTGAATTCTACGTGAAATGTCACGAATCTCTCGATTCTTAAGTGCGCGCAAACGGGGTGGTTCCGCTCCAAAAGTGCGCAATTCCGCGCTAAAAGAGCGACTGCCACATGAATACACGATTTTGGGGTATTTTTTCGTACTGAACCTCGTAATGATATTGATATTTGCAACACCAACTTGGGAAAACACCGAAAAGTCGACCAGAATTGCACTTTTCTTACACATTTCCACAAAGCGTACTAAAATGTAGTTTTTTTTAATGAACTCATAAAATGTTGGCAAACGAACTCATCCTTTTGTTTGGGAAGCTCGATTTTTGGCGCAAGAACGGAAATTTTATCTCAATCCTAAGGAGAGTCAGAAAGTTATCGTTTGGAAGGAGACACACACACACATGTATATATATATATATATATATATATATATATATATATATATATATATATATATATATATATAAGTTTTGTAATGTCTCAAGACGGATATCAATGAAGAGATTTTTGATTTTAAACTTCTTGCAGCCATTGCAATAGCTTCATTTCCTACGAAAACTGGCTCAAACAAGTCGTTCTTTTGCCGAAAAATCAAGCATTCCAAAAGAAGCAATGAGAACAAAAAAATGGTACAAATTTGATTTTCAGAACATAACTGTATTGTCTACATAAATGTCAACTTTACTAGGTACAGTACCTACTTGTTTTGTGGAAAAAAGGAAAAAAAAACATTCTGTGGAACGTGCTGAAAAAAATTGCTGCAATAAATTCTAAAAATTTGTTTTTATTGCAAATATGATTTACTGAATGTTTATTTATCTTGGATTTCAAGAATTTCCTCGTGACAAAAGATGCTAAAATTCCAATAAATTAGCTGAAAAATTCCAAATTTTCAAAAAATCTTGCAGTTTGACATTACTGTTCACAACTAGTAGGTAAGTATAGAACCAAGCTTGTTATTCTTATAATCGTCTGTTACGTGCAGAAGAACGCTCACTGTCGAATAGGTTTGATTAAATTTGAACTAGGTAGCAGAGCGGCGAAGATGGCCTCTACTGGAGTTGGAAAAGGAAAAAGTTTGAATCCTGCAAAGGCATATATATATATATATATATATATATTTTTTTTTTTTTTTTTTTTTTTTTTTTTTTTTCCAGCCCAGCCGGTTATAATGGCGCCGACTAGTAAACTTCAAACCTTGATACCTACGAATCCATCTCAAGCAAGATTGTGGACTTTACATTCTCTCATAACAGTTCCCACTTTCAGAGTCCAAAACCATGAATATGACAATAACAACGCTTGATTGAGACATTTCAAGCAAGCAACAGGGAATCCGACAGTTCTATATACTCATTTGACCCAATTCTGCAGATTATGAGGACAAGAACATAACATCAAATAAACTCTTAGCACAGGAAATCCAAATCACTAATAGAAACTCGGAGAATGGTAGGTGTGTAACGATGTGGTACAGTGGAAAGAAATTAACACCACTGTCAGTTTGTCTTGTTTTTCAAGGTGAAATTTGAGATCCTACCTTAACAGAGTTGTAGAACGCTTCAAATATCCCAACATTTTTAGGGCTTAACTGAAGGCTCACGATTCCTTCCATGGATAGAGCAATGCCATTATGTTTGATATGTTGAGGAGTCGTGATGACCACTACACCAGTTATAGTGTCCTGTAAATCAATTACATTATGTTTTCAAAAATGTATAGTAGTTTATAATTTCATTGTTTATATAGAATACTATCACGAGTGGAGGTTCTTTGAGGGGTACCTATGTTGAGCAAGTAAAGTAGGTAGGTTTTACTAGTATATTGTCTATGGGCTGGGTGGGGGCCATGTGAATTTTAAATTCAACCCGATTTTCAGATCAAAATCGTAACGCGATAAGGACCAATAAACAAATTCGGTAACTATACTGCAAGAATGAAATCAGAAATCATTAGGAATTTTATTGGGAAGTTTCCAAATTTCATGGCTGTTTAAAGTCTCTTTTTTAGTACCTACCTAAGCTTAATTCTCTTCGTTTATCCTAGGAAGTTGAGATTTAATAAGGAGACTCCCTGAGACAAACCAACCATTCATACTCCACATCAGATATCTACAGCAAGGCTGGTGTTGAGCCTACCCTATGGAGCTAGGTACCTAATTTTAAAGAGTTGGTAGGTTCCTAGGGCCCAAGAGCGAGAGTTCAATTGTAACATGAGATGTATATAATTACATTAGATGCTCATGTAGCAATCAAAAATTGTCTGGACCTTCATCGACACTTGAGACACTTCAGCAAACAGACAACTCAAGCAATTAGTGAAAGGCATAAACCTACAACTAGCATTTAGTTGGGGAACAGCCTGCCGTTGTCAGTTGGATCCTGTACGTTTTTTATCTCCTACACTATTGCACTCAGAAAGTATTTCTAATCTTGAAACACTTGTGATTGCTTCTGTGTTTACCAAGATAAAATCGCAAAATGAACGACATTTACGCTTTACAACCCACCATTACTGTTGGAGAAAGACCTCCCACCTACAAGTAAGTCAATAGTTTGATAATCCTGCTACCGAAAATTGCAACACCAAGACACATGGTAACGAGTCAATCTGTTGCCCTGTCCAGTTGCAAGATTTGAAAAAAAAAGTTTGAACATTCTTATACATTTAAAATAACATACATCAATTCGAATACCATACATACATGATTCAAATTGAAAATACAATGAACATTACCTCTTCAATTAGAGATGTGATAGTCCAGTGACATTATGTCACTATAGTGCCTGAGATCAAAGAATGTGCACAGAGCCTCTCCATGAGGAAGGCGGAGTGGGCTAAGCAGAGTTGCCAACGTGTACTCGTAGCACATTAACTTCTATGCCTAGCAGCCTCATTGTATGCTTGACGCCCGGTTTGTTAACATCGAAGTCGTACTATAGAGTCGTACCTTCCTTGCATTGTTATTTTGGATTTATTTTTCTTGGAATCACCGTTTTCAAAGAAAAAATGAGTTACCTACCAATTTAAATGGCTCAAAATTGTAATGTGGAGGGACAAGGGTGGCCCAAGAACACAATCCTAGATTTTAACGTCGTTTGTATTTATTTTACATATTTGTAGGGTGTATTTCCAGATGATAACGCCCTTAAAATACGGCGTGTAAATTTTGTTCCAATGCAGAAAAATCCGTCATAGCGAAGGACAGGTTAAGTTCGTTGGCCAGCCTGATTGCTCCAGAATTTCAGATTCAAATGTACCTATAATATAGGGGCCCGAACATGCTTTTTAAAAATTGGTTTTTTGACAGTGGGGTGTCACACTCGAAGTATTTTTCAGCGTTGAGTCGATTGCGACCACTCCCAGAACTCCAAGATTCATAAATAAGCGAGGAAAATAGATTTTTAGATGAAAATGCTGGCAATTGTCTAAAATTGTGTAGTTTTCAAGTGTGCTGCGTGTCCGAAAATTGTTTCTGCGATCTCGACACACTGCTGTCCTCTCAGTTTCATTTTTTATTCCGTCATGATGGAATCTTCAGCAAATTCAATATTACAAACTCCTAATCCCCCTAATAGCCTAGATGGCCCTTGACTCGAGAGTGAACAGGGAAATTATGATGATACTAAAATCCCTCCACTTTGCCACAGTGTGGCCCCACAGTTGAGCCAATTTTCGGCCTTGCGCATTCTAAGATCTCGGGCAATATAGTTTAGTAACAGGACCGCAGCTGTGATATAGAGAAATCTCCTCAGATGTGAAAATCCTGAGATAGAAGCTTCTCTAGTAGTAATCACTCTGGATTCGTTAGTCAAATATTTTAATACCGAACTCTTTTTCTTAAATATTGTACAATTTGAACTTTTATTCAAAATGCATCTTAGTACTTTCATGTAATTCAATTCAACTGTGAGATCCCGATTCCTACGTCTTAGCCGGCAAAGGCCCTTGTCCAATATCCCCTTCGTATTTCTTATCATAACACATGTTATATAATGCCTTATATTTTTATACTTATTATCTAATCATCTTAGATTTCTTATTTTACTTTGATAGTATAGGTACTTAGGTTGTATAGGTTTTCTTTATATATTCGTTTTTTTTCTATTATTAAAATGTAAGAAGCGCTATCTACCAGGAATTCATTTGTCAACAAGTTTTTTTTTTAATTAGCCATCACTATTGATTTCAATAATGACATAGGTACCTAGTTTTTCCTCTAAAATTGAGTGTCTTTCCTAATACCTGTAGGCTTTCGTTTTTAATATCAGTTTCTTTCAATCCCTCTCGTATCAGAATTTTTTGAAAGAGTATTTACCTATTTGTCAATGTCCTGCTTCTCATATCCACTACTCTGGCAGCAAAAAGATGATTCCAGCAGCTAAGACTGAATAAATGAGGTGTGTGATTAAAATTAGGGGGGCTGAAGGTGTTCTTCATTATTAACATGTATCATGTTTTAGCCCTGGGGTCCTAGCAAATTTTGCGAGTCAATTTTTTTCCGCGCACGAAACATATAGTGTTACAGTGATTTCCGCCGACAACCGAGTCGTTGCTAGGGAAATGGTACTTCGTCGTTTTTCATCCCACAAAATTCGTTGACCATTCGTTCGAAAGCTCTCGATTTATCCAACAATATTATGTTAACTACGGCGAAGTACGTGTCCAACAAACTGAGTTATGAGCATGGTTATATAAATAATTGTTTACACACAGGTGATCATTCTCAATAATTGATATTGTGAACATGATTGCAACCGCTTGTTAATTTCTGATGTTTTCATAGAATTTCGAATCAATATCGAGGAGAAAACATGATACATGGTTGAAATTTTTGGTTCTAGAACAGAAATAAGTTTATGTAATTATGTGAAGGCAATTACACCCTTCATTCTATTGACGATTACTTCAGTGGTTCACAGACTAGATCCTGCCAAAAACTGTCCGCTGACTGCACTAGGCCGATGCGATGAAAGTATGTAATTTATTTATCATATGACTCTCTTCAATTGCAAAGATACCGTTACCTCTTCGACAAGAGTTTTTAACTACTCAACTGTAGCTAGCAACTGCAGCAGCAAGAAATTCCCTTACCCCAAGATTTTGGGATGCATCACTAATACCAATGGTTTGGAGACCACTTTTAGTCACAATAACGAGGACAAACTTAGGAAGTAAAATAAAAACACGATAATATTTTATCAGCAATGAATTGTAATATTAGGTAAATAGTGGTAGATTTCTACATGTTCCTGAGCATTTCTTTCAGTCTGTTTCTAATGCTTAAGAAATATTTCATTTTACTCAGATCAGATTTCGCGGATTCAAAATTTTTAGCAAGAAAAGCAGCGGAAACACTAGCACTCAACGTTTGTATTTCAGTTTCATTTGATTTTTCAAACAATTCGAGTTGGTCCTTTGAAGAAATACTTTCAAGCTCTTCGTTTTTTTCCATTATTTGCGCTAAAAACGCACTCCCCAACTGAATATCATCTTCATTGAAAGGCAAACGTTGCAATTCCAAAAGATACATTCCTCTCTCGTACGGATTGACCAGGGTAAAGAATGCTTTGTTGATTATCGCAGAGATTTCCTCAGATTTTTGTCTCTCAAGTTCGTCTTTCTGTGAGTATTTGTCAGGGTGGAATTCACTCTGGAGTTTGCGGTATGTTGTTTTCAATTCATTTTCAATCAAGTCGTACTTGATTTCTTGTCGCAGGATGTCAAAGAATGTAGTGTTCGGGTGAGGTAAGTTGAGCGCACCGCAGTGAGCGCACTTGAACTCAAGACCGGGAGCAAGACCACATTTGCAGCAAGATCCGGCAACATGCGAGGACAACGGTGAATCTATTCTGACGCCAAAAGTGTCATTCCGAAGTCTTTGATTCATACAGTGGACACTCAAACTGACGAAATGCCGTTTCACATTCATGTCTACTGTACGTTGCTGAGATTCACAACATAATTTAGCAGAAATGACCGCGGACGAACTGCACAATCGAGGTAATGCTTTAGCAAAAGGCCTCGGTATCATAACTGATTGTTTAAGAACTCTATTTATTAGTAAAAATGGAAATGAAAGTAGGCAGATACCAATCAGTCATCAAAATCAGTCCTTATCAAGGAAGGATCCAAAAGAAAACCTAAACAAAAGGGAACCTTTACAACTTAATGATGCATAGTCATAACTGGTTTACTTACATTCTCGTAATAAATTTTATTTGCCCTTTTCACCCTAATGTCAATAGTCACTGACATTATAAAAACACTCACCACTTGTACAAGATAAATAATAATTTAAACTAAACCTCAGGAATTATTAATCGGATTACCGAATAACAAAACGGTTGGTTGGTATTCTCTGCTTAATTGTCCTCTATGTAAGTCGGACATAGTTCACTTCTTGACTTCTTAAGTTTAGATGTTGATACCATTGGAGTCTACAAATTTGTACATCTTTTTGAGAAATGTAGCATTGAGAAAGTTTGAGGTGGTCTTGGATGGTGAATAAGGTCACAGTTTTCTTGATTGAATAGTCGTCGAGCTATTGAAGGTTCGTTCGGCTAAGAGTTCTGAACGGTTCGGGACTGACAGCGCCCCAAGTGGTCTAAGAACGCCAGAGTAGGAAAATGTCTTGTCCTCCTCCTAGGTTCATGTCCGCCACAGTGTTCTGTTACTCTGTTCCACAGTCCGTGCTCAACTGTCCATGAAGGATTTAAATGATGGGTCCGCGTAACTGCCCACAGTTAAAAATACCAGCAAAATAGTGTGTTTTTTGTATTATAATAAACCTGTTTTTATTTCAATAAATTATAATAAATTTTGATCCTACTGAACACCATGGAAGAAGCGAAGGTTCTACCATGTGAAGAAGGAAAAGAAGTGTTATAAAATGTGTTATCGTGTTCTGTTGGCGCCAGTCAGCTCTATTTTATAGCTAGTGACGAATGTTTTGAATTTAATTTATAAACTAAAATTTGTATTATTTGTCCATATAATTGTACGTTCATTTTATTCATAATCAAATAAGTAATTTAAATTACTCATCGCAGTTATAATCTGGTGACCCCCAACAAGAGTATCGGAAGAAGAAATAGACAAACCTCATGTCCAGCATACCTACTTATGACTTGCTGATAACGAGAAGGAAGCTGAGATAAATTCCGCTGTTGTGTACGAGCCTTTGGAGTAAATTTCATTATTCAATATTTTAATTACGTTTATTAAAAGTAAGAAAAATGACACAAGAAATCTTTAAAATTATGAAATGCAAAAATTAGAAATTGAGTACGTATAACTTGTGAAATTTTGTCCATAAGGTCCAGGGAGTGGCTGCCGTCCGATGATTCATGTTCGATTTTTGGGTGACATTTACCACAACTCGCAATTATTATCCTTATTATTACCTTATTAACCTTATCGTTCGTCCAACGAAGAAGAGAAAGAAAACTTTATACATTTGTGTTATATTCCTCTAGCTATTTCAATTGCATTGGGTCAGGCGGGGCAAGTGCATCTTTGTTTTATTTCGCTATGAGGTCACTCTATTTTAATAAGTTTCTTAGCAAATGATAGAACAGGTGTTATTGTCACCTGATAATTTTAACCTTCGGAATATTCGGAATAAAGAAAACCGGACAATCAGAATTTTTATTTAAAATTTCCCGAGCCATTGCAATAGTTTCATTTTCTACGAAAATTCGCTAAAACCCCCTATTAACTGCAGAAATCTTGGTCGGGAAAAGTTTGAACGTATGGTCAGGCGGGGCAAGTGCGTCTCTTTGTTGACATTTTCATGTCTTTCATATGGCACATAACAAAAAAATCGTCACGAAAAAAATTGTCCCAAGTGGCCACAACGATGATTATGACCATCAGAAATGACGTTGACCATTCATGGGTAAACACATGAAAATGTCCCAATGCGTTGCAGACTCGTATGCAAGCGTTAGGTTTTGATAGGATAATGCCAGATTGGTTTGAAATTGGGGTCACGTATGGAACTACACCCAACCGCTATAATTTAGACTTTTTTTTTGCCATTTTTCATTTCGCTATGAGGTCAGTCTATTTTAATACGTTTTTTAGCAAATGATAGAACAGGTGTTAATTATCACATGATAAAAATTTTAACATCCTCAGTGAACAAATAAGCATGCATAATTGGAACAATTTTCCGCGAACCTTCGTCCAATATTGAAGTTAGAATCTGAGGGAGGTAGGTTCAGTTTTCAATGGTTTTCTTGTCTAAAACCCTTCCTTTCCTGTATCTCTCAACCTTTTGTCTCTGTATGAACGGTGCACTTGATAACTTCAAGGCTACAAAAATTGTTGCAGTAAATTAATAAAACGTTATTGCCCCTCTTTTTTTATGGCGGGGCACGTGCGTTTCATTAAAAACCACATGATATTACCAGGAAAAATAAGAAAATCAAGGTCTTGAAGCCTAGTTTCCATCCAAAACGACCACGCACCGCACGCTCCTCCCAAACCGCAGTCCTATCTTATTCTGCAGAACTTTAAATCTTTGAATTCTCTCTCACGCAAACTTCATTCCCCAACCGAGTGCGAATCAGAGGACAGCCAACAAGTGGATGAGTTTATTGACCATTTTATCAACTCAGGAACTCATGTTGAGTTGCTAAAAATTATCTACTTTGCAGCGTTCTTTTTTTTATTAACAATTAATTTCAAATTATACCTAAAATCTACCTACATTGGTTCATTATATTTTTATTATTTTCAGGTAGAAAGTTGAAAACGCACTTACACCCCCCCCCCCCCCCCCCCCCCAAGTGTGTTGTTTGAATGCCTCTCGGTTTTTCCCAATTCTTAATGAATTGCTAACTTCAATTCAATATATCCTCACGTTTTTCGACGTAGAAATGTCTGGGGAATTTTATAAAACTGTAGTCATTATTTAACTTGTAGTTTGCGGGAAATAGTAGCATCACAAAGTCAGATTATGAGAAACTGATTGATTTCGAATTTACTGGCTTCTGTTGACTCGCATTTTTTCCAGTTATTTCCTTATAATTTATTTTTGTTCTTTCTCCATTTTTTACGAAGTCCCTCAGAAGCTAGGTCATACAGGCAAGGCTTCTTATTTGAGAGAGACGGATATATTGGAATTGATCCAGGGGGGTAGGGGACAACCCAAGCATGAGAAAAAAATAACCACATACAAATCCGTTTCAGACCATTTTAAGACCCAATACGTGAAAAAAAACTAGGCTACAATTCTCAACCGATTTTCATGATTCTCATTTGGTTCGACTCCAATTCCATTCTAATTGTGCAACAAACCAAGGAAATTTCGGATTTGCTGTCGAGGTGGAGGGGATAATTACCGATTTTGTCAAGCGCTGCTCAAGCCACAAATCTCTACCGATTTCCGAGATTCTTTGTTTGTTCGATTCCAATTTTATTCTAGTTTTGCAATAAACTTCAGGAATTTGACTTTAAAGATGGAAGAGGGGCAATATTTACATCCCTTTTCAAGTAAACACTCGACCGATTAATGGTTTTCGCTAAGGATGTCAATGTGACGTTGCTGATTCGTTTGTACGTCATTTCTGCGGTTTGATATATGGCGCTCGATTGTGAACCATTCAATTTCCTAATTTAAATGTCTCAATTAAATGCTCAGGACCTTTGTAACTCAAGGAAAGGGCAAGACTCGCTCGCTTATCGTAAACTGCGAGTCTTGGTATTTTTTATTCGATAGATAGGGATATTTTATTATTTAGTCCTTCTATTTTTGACACACACAAAGTGAAGTGAAGTTGCCCTAGAACCGAGTTTTAATAGGGTCCGTAGTTTTAAATAAGTAGGTATATAGTTTATATTAGTTTTAAGGATGTTAGTTGAGCTTTGATAAGCTGGTTGATAAATAGGAAACTGTGTGGTCACTGTGTTGAGATTTTCTCCTGCTATGTTGTTCCATCCCATTAACCTTGCTAGGTACCTACCTACTCTTTCACCAAAATAATATTAATGAATATCCATTATATTTTCAGATTACAGTCCTGGAACATTTAGATCCAAGAATTTTCGTATTCAGTACCAGTTCTCGTTATGGTAAACACGCCGGATACCAATGGGAAGATAGACCGTGGTGCATTAATTGTTATTGAGGGATGCGATCGTTCTGGAAAGTCAACTCAATGCCGCCGTCTTGTTGAAAAATTGACACAATCTAATATCAAAGCTGAGCTCTGGAGTTTTCCAGGTATGTAGGGAGATTTCTCATTGGCCCCACAGTGAAGTAGGAGGGGGAGGGAGTGTAATTAATTTAATTCGTCCATGTAATCGTTTTGTTCCTTACCCTTCAATGAATGTTGAACTTGAATGAAATATGCTACAAAATTATTCTTAAAGTTCGGGGGCGATTACAAAAGTTGTTCACACTATTTTGCAGCACCCAACTAGGATGCTCAATGGGGTTAAGTGTAATTCAATTGATCTGTCTTCTCAGGTCGGTTGAATTACCCTTTCTGACTACGATTCTGAGGGTGGTTTCCAAAAGTTCGGGGGGTCGACCTACCACTGTACCTAAGATAGCTCAGATCGTTGGAAGTTCGGGCAAGTTCATCTTGAAAATACTGGGGTTCTGTAAAATTATCAATGGGGGGGGGGGGGGGGGGGGAATAACATAGTAATTAAATGGTAAATACAAAACCTAATCTAAGGCAAGATCAGAACGATCAGAAAGTGTATTGAAGGAAATATTTAAAACGCTATCTTTAGCAGAGATCAGCTATGTACAATGAATCATTTGAATATCTACCACTTCTACTGAACATTAGACACAAGTTTGCGACTAACGTTTTCTCAAGATTCACAATGGCTTTTTACCTTCAACTATGCTGCTCACTAGAGGAGACTCTACTTCTTGATTTTAACTAAGCAATCAGTCAGTTGATGAATGAATGACTGAAATAATCACGAGTTTGCTCATCAACGCTACGTTTCTCAGCAACTGTCTCAGACAGATTCAACTGACTAAAGCTGAATTTCTTATTGGAGCCTCCCTCTCCCATCTCTGTCTGGGGATAGGGATGGTAAAGCACCTTCGCTCCTTCTCCACTTGAGATACCGTTGTAGCTAGCTCCCGAAAACGTCAAAACTACCCCAGCGCTGCCACTGTTTTGGTAGCGCGGAAATGTGGGAAACCTCTCAACCCGAAATGTGTGCTCACCACATTCTACCTCGGTGCAGGAGACCTAGCTACTTACACCTGAGCTACCGTAATTAAGGTCACAATGGCACAATGGTCCTTCAGGTCTGATGTCAGGACGAGTGAACTCCTAGTAGTTTTAGCTAGGAGTCACTCGCAACTTATAGCCAAACGTAGTGAAGCTGTATTTAGAATTGATTGAAATACGAGTAGGTATGCAAGAAAAAGTTCAGTTTGTACAAACTTCAGGGGTCGGTAGAGCTCATTACTGAACGAAAGTTCCTCTTGAACATTTTCGTTTATTATTTTCAATAATGAACCTTTGTAATTGACCAAGAAATAAATTTTGTTCGAAACCGTCCCTCTATTTTTGCGAGCGAAACTTCTCTCAGCTCCTGCACTAGCTGTGAGGCTAAATTTAGAACTGGTAGATATAGGTGGGTATTCAAGGTTAACGAGTTTTATTTAAAAAAAAAAAAAAAAACCTCATGTTTAGAGTCGTTTATATTTTTCGATTCTCTGAATATAATAGAATTAATTAAAACAAAGGTTATTGCAGGGTTTATTAGCATAATAAATTATACATTTGAAAAATAAAGGAAAAAATTCATTAATAATTTAAAATAAATGGGTTTATACGAGTACATTAGAATTCATAACATTGTCAATGTAAACACTACAATAAATATATACATTTAATACAAGAGAAGTAAAAACATTAACGAGTACCTACACAGTTTCTACTCCTCGCTTTTGGATCTTCGTTCAGCCTGAAATAATGTAGAAAAATGTCCATTAACATTGGTATTTGGCTATTGGTGTCTGTGTAAATAAAATCGTAAAAAATCTTTTAGTTACTTGGGGAAAAAATTAAAGAATACTAATTAAGATAAAAAATGAAAATAATTTTATAAACAAATTTGAACAACGAATTGATATGAATTAAAAATATATAGGTGCCACCATGTAGGTCGAAACATTGAACGTTGTACCTCAAAACTACGGGGAAAAGGAAAACTGCTTACGCAACTATTAGCATTTTCCCTTACCCGTGTGATTGGTATCAGAGATGGAAAAAAGTAATGACGATTATAACTACTGACTACAATTAGATCAATCAAAATGTAGTTACAACTACTTTTCCCTAACTACTAGTTTGTAGTTAAACTACTTTTCCCCAACTACCAGTTTGTAGTTACAACTATTTTTCACCAACTACTTGTAGTTTAAAAAAGTAGTTGATAGATTTAGTAGTTAACTACATTTTTAGTCTGTAGTTATGATTATTCAACTACTAACTACAAGAAAAGAAAAACAAAATTGCTGAAACTTGAAGGTTTACGTTTTGAACATCCCAGATCACGATTCTGCAATAAAATCGGCGGTATATGAATGTGTAAGTGTAAGTACGTAGATGTCCTAAAACAAAAATCGCTGGAGCGCCTGATGACCATCCCGTCTGAGGCTTATTCTGGCTGTATGGAACAATGGAAAAAACGCTGGGACAAGTGTATACGTAGCCATGGGGAATTCTTTGAAGGAGACGAATTTGAATATTTAAAAAAAAATTAATAAAGAGTTATTGAGAAAGTTCTGGAATATTTTGATCAGACTTTGTATGTGTCATTGTGAACGATAACTGCCGTAAAAAAGATAACAATTTCGTTCCAACGCCAAAAGATCTGAATTCGTAAACGATGTCTTCGTTAGCCAGCCCAATCGGAACAGTGCTAGTGGTCGAATTTCACTAAATTCAGGTCCATGTAATCGTTAAAAATCACCTTTTATTAATATTTTGACATATACCAAGACCAGTAGCCAGTAGTAGTTTAGTTTATTTTGGCGTACATATCATTTACCAAGTATTTTTTCTCGCGGAGTCAATTAACATTGACCTCAGGTTTCTAAAAGCATTTTAATTACCGGAATATGAATTTTTTTATCGGAATTCTTCAAAAACCGATATTTAACTCACCTCTCCTAGTAAGTATGGTACTAAAGTCAATATTTGCATTAAGAATCCGAGAATCCGCCAAGAAATCGTAAGACAGTAACATTTGTGTACTGAGATTTATCTTATATAGCTAATGTTTTGGATATTTACCTTATCTTCTTATGAAAATTTCACCTTTCCACAATCTGGTCTAGGAATTGCTTTATTCCCATAACATGTTGACAAAAATGATATTGGGGACCTTATCCTCGACTCAGTAAATAATTCCGCCCAGAATTCCTTACAAAATGAACAGTTTACGAAGAATCTTCCTCGTCGTGTGCCTAGCCCATCGTAAAAGCTATTCCACTCTCGGCTCTCTAATTATCAAAGGATTAGGTAGGGTTTGTAGCTTGTGATGGATAGGACTAGTTTTTCCTTCTCGATTCTTGCAAATGTAGGAGGAATTACTGTCTTCCATCACCTCTCGTTGTTACATGTTAGCAGAGCTCGATTTCGAGCCACCACCTCACCCCCACCCAGCCTCTCTATTATTGAACGTCCTGGTCCTGGTGCCCCTCCCCCCCACCAATATGCAAAATGGGCTTTAACCCCTTAAACTAAAAACTAATACAACTAAAACCCCAACCCTGCTTATTTGGAGCCTACCTTCCACCCCCCCCCCCCCCCTTGCTTTATGAAAGACCTAGGAGTGTGGTGGATAGGAGTGTTTCCTCCTTCTCGATTCTTGGAAATGTTACATCTAAGGGGATGTTACCTGGACTACTAGCATTCAGGACAACCTCTGGATGTAGCAGGTGTGGTGAATTCCACCACATCAGGTCAACAGCCCTTTTCAGGGCTACCAAAAAGAGGTACTCACGACACAATTACATATAAAAGACGTCGAGTTACAACTCAGCAAAATAATGATGTGATTTTATGGAACAGAGAACGGAATGAGTTTTATTCACAGAATCAAAAACATAGAAACCATAAATTCAAGTAAATCATCCAGCCAGTCAGTGTCCCGCTCCTAGCAACTCGCATCACTATGCTGGAGGCTACTCCCAACACTTCTCCCTTCCTCCCCTTTGTAAGGTCCCAGCCGATCAACGTGGACCACTTTTCGGCGCCCTGATGGTAACCGTATGCGATAGAGGACGTCTGTGATGGCCTTCAGGATCCGGCACGGTCCCACCCATTGGGAATCTAACTTCGGGCAACGCCCCACCGTTCTCTTTGGACTGTGCAGCCACACGTTACTTCCCTCTTCCAGAATTGTCGGATGGGCCCGCAGATCGTAGTCTCGCTGCATTTTCTCAACTGCCAGGCCCAGCCTGCCGCGTGCAAGCTCATGGATGCGCTCCAGCCGTTCCTGAAGAATTTTGGCAAAATCGGTGATTGGAATAGTTTCCTCTGGCACTCGGCCACGGAGGAGAGTCAACGGCAGAGTGAGTTCCCGACCATAGACCATGAGGGCTGGTGAAAACTTCGTGGACGAATGCTGGGTCGCCCTGTAGGCCAATAAGGCCGTTGGAATTTGTTGATCCCAGTCTTTCTGGTGGTGGCTGACCAATTTCGACAAAAGATCCCATAAGGTGCGATTGAAGCGCTCTACGAGGCCATTGCTTTGCGGCCTCAGGGCTGTCGTCCGGGTTTTGTGCACCCCAAGTATTTTCATCACTTCCTGGAAGGTCTGAGATTCGAAATTGGTCCCCTGGTCGGTGTGGATTTCCAGGGGAACCCCAAATCTCGCCACAATGTGCTCAAACAACCCTTCTGCGACAGTCTCTGCAGTCTTATCTGGGATGGCGAACGCTTCTGGCCACTTGGTAAAGGCGTCAATGGCTACCACGATGTATCTGTTTCCTCGAAGTGACCTTGGTAGTGGCCCAACCAAGTCAATCCCCAGTCGCTCAAAAGGGGCTCCCACGACAAATTTCTGCAGAGGTGCCTTCCGCTTGTTTTCAGCCCCTCCTCTTCTCCTGCCACAAGGCTCACATTTCCCCAGATAGTCGCGTACGTCCCGCGCCATTCCCTTCCAAAAAAACAGTTGACGTATCTGTGCCTCCGTCCTCCTCCTTCCAAAGTGTCCCAGGTCATGGCAGCGAGCTACTATCATCTCAATCAGGTGTTTTGGAACTAAAACTTGCGACAGTGCAGGTCCTTGGTCTCCGGGCCACTTTCTGTATAGAACACCTCCCTCTAGGAAGAGCAACTTGCGCTCAGCCCACAGGGCTTTGACGATGGGGGAAGCGGCTGTCAAGTTTGCCTCTGTGGGTTGGGTTTTAATCCAGCTTCGCAGCTCCCTTAATGTGTGGTCTTTCTGTTGCTCCTCCTCCCAGTTCAGACGAACATCCACTTCCACGCGAGCCACAGTGATCTCTTCTTTCTTCCTCTCCAGCCGAGTACAGTGAGCACATTTATCTGTGAGGCAAGGTCGCCGGGACAGCCCGTCAGCGTTGCCATGGTGAGCCCCTTTCCGGTATTTGATTGTCCAGTTGAAGCGTGACAACCGTTCTAACCATCTGGCTAGCTGCCCATCTGGTTCTTTAAACCCCTTTAACCACTCCAATGATGCGTGGTCTGTCCTTATTATCACTGGCTCCCCACTATCAAGCCCATATGTGGCAAAGTGTTCCAATGCTTGAACCACTCCTAGGAGCTCTCGGCGGGTCACACAATAGTTCCTTTCCGAACGTTGCAGGCACCTAGAGAAATAGGCAATCACTCGCTCTCCTGCCTGTTGGTCTTGTGAAAGCGCCGCTCCAATGGCCCTGCCACTGGCATCCACATCTACAATGTACTGTCGTCCTTCCTCTGGAAACGCGAGCACAGGGGGATGAGTCAACGCATGTTTCAGCCGGATAAATGCCACTTCACACTCTTCAGTCCACTTAAACATCTTCTTCTCGTTCTGTAGGTTATATAGAGGAGCTGTGATGTCGGCAAAGTGATCAACAAAAGGCCGGTAATAAGAACAGAAGCCAACAAATGCACGCACCTCTTTAGCTGTGGTGGGTCTGGGCCAATTTTGCACAGCATTCGTTTTCTCTGGGTCTGTCTGCACCCCTGCCCGAGTGATGACGTGTCCCAGATAACGCAGTTCTTGCTTGAAAAACTCACATTTTCGAGGGTTCAGCTTAATGCCAGCGGCTCGGGCTCTCGTCAACACCTCCCTCACTACCTCTACATGCTCTTGGAATGAGGTGGCCATGATCAAAACATCGTCGAGGTAAACCCGCACTTTTCCCATACGAATCTGTTCCCGAAACAGCCCTGACATGGCACGCTGGAAGGTCGCGGGAGCATTACAAAGCCCGAAGGGCATGACGCGAAATTCCCAAAGGCCGTGGGGCGTGCAGAAGGCTGTTTTCCTGCGGGCATCTGGCGACAAGGGCACTTGCCAATATCCATTCTGAAGGTCGAGGGACGAGAACCATGTGTGACCTCCCACAGCTCGCAAAATGTCGTCAATTCGGGGGAGGGGATATGAATCCTTCACTGTCACATCGTTTAGCTGTCGATAATCGACACAGAAGCGTGTAGACCCGTCCTTTTTCTTCACCATCACGATAGGGCTAGCCCAATCGCTGGAGGAGGGTACAACGACACCCATCTCTTCCATTTGACGCACCAAACTGTCCACTTCACGGAGTTTATCGGGCGCCAATCTTCGCGGGGCTTGCCTGATGGCTCCATGTTGTCCCACATCTATCTCGTGGACCACATCAGCGAAGTGACCCACTACCTTTTTGTCCGCAGCAAACACGTCCCTGAATTCGGCCAGCATGGCAGCAGCTTCCTGGAACAGATGGGACTCTAATTTCTCAGCACAACTCCGGAGCAATGGCTGTAGGTGGTCTTCCTCTTGCAGTGTGGGTTGTAGTTCACCAAGTCCCTGGCCTTCCTCTTCCAGTTCAACTCCATCTCCCCCCGATGTGATCTGGGCTATTGTAATGGCTCCAGCAGCTGTATCCACCACACAGCCCACCTTTGCGAGGAAATCCATCCCGAGGATGCAGTCCTCTTGGATATCTGCAATTACTGCACGGTGAGTCACCCGTTTCCCAGGTTGCAGCTCCACTTCCACTTCAGCCGTTCCAATTGCCGGAAATTCTTGTCCTGTCGCCGATCGTAGCCACATGGCCCCACCTTTGTCCACCTCAATCGGTTGTACAAGTTCCGCTCTGAGAACCGTCACAACAGCGCCTGTGTCTACCAGCATTGCACAGGGTCTACCGTTTATACTGCCCCTGACGATGACTGACGACACACTCACGGGGTACACTCCCTGGTCAGTCTGGCTTGAACGGTCTGTGGCTTGACGGGGTTGATGTTGCCTGGACCTAGACTGGCCCCAGTCTAGGTCCGTGGGCCGTTTCCCGATGTGGGGCAATTTATGGCTCGATGCCCGAGCTGCTGACATTTGAAGCATTTTGTCAGCGGGCACTCCCTGGCCATATGGCCCCGTCCTTCACACCGGAAACAGATCATGTTGCCTCTTCTTCCAGCTTGCACAACCTGATCTATTTGAAGGGCGTCATTAGCAGGGGTAGACACTTCTCGCACAGCCAGGAGGCCTCCAGGGCCCCGAGCACAACGCACAGCCGCTTCAGATTGTAGCGCCACCGCCAAGGCCTGTTCTAAAGACTTCGGGGCTGCCATCATAACCAATTCCTTCACCCGAGGGCTTGACAGACCTTCGACAAACTGCTGTATGGCAAGAATTTCCACCATTTGGGGCGGTGTCCCCGGGAGCGCCCTTCTTGCGAGGGTGCGAACGTCTGCCTGGTACTGCTGGATTTCTTCCCCGGGTCGTTGCCTTCTATTCCGCAATAGCATTACATACACTTGGCTGCGGTTCTCCACGCCATACCGTGCCGCCAGTTGAGCTGAGATCTGATTGTAGTCCCGGGCAGTTACGTCTAAAAGCACAGATAGTGCAGGTCCTACAAGCGAAGCTCCCAGGGCCAAGCCCCTAGTCCCATAGCTCCAGCCATTTGCAATCGCGACTGTCTCAAAATGTTCGCGGTACTCCTCCCATGGAATCGCGCCGTCATACTTTTGAGGTTTAAAAGTGCCCCTTATAACGAGATTGGGAGGAATCCCTTGTTGAGGAATCCCTTCATCATTAGTGGCCCGAGGGTCCGGACGAATCTCCAGGGGGGCCTGCGCAGCGTGCTCACGCAAACCATCTTCTAATTCTTGGCGGATCACCACTTGGAACTCGCGAAACAAAGCCCTTACTTCCGCCATCATATCCGCACGGAGAGTGTCTCCTTGTTCAATGACTGGAGCTGACAAAACGACTGGATCGGCTCCCCCTTCAACGCCCCCGCCGATTGATGCAGGCTCATCGCCGTCTGCATTCTGCACGTTCCCGTACGGCCCGACACTCCTGGTCACACCATCCTCATCGATTGGTTCTGCGGCTATGAGCAACCGACCACTACGCAAACAGAAACCGTCCTCAGGATTCATCGTAGATACCGGAATCCCACTTCTGACACCACTGATGCGATTTTATGGAACAGAGAACGGAATGAGTTTTATTCACAGAATCAAAAACATAGAAACCATAAATTCAAGTAAATCATCCAGCCAGTCAGTGTCCCGCTCCTAGCAACTCGCATCACTATGCTGGAGGCTACTCCCAACAATAACATATTTCGCCCGAGAGAATATGCGAAATATTCACTCACGAACGAAATATTCACAAATAAGCAACAAGCCAAACACCCACTGCAGGAGAAGGGTTCGTCAGGACAACTCACAAAAGTTGTCTTGAAAACAACAGCCCAAGGAAATAATCAATCGACCTCTACGAAATGCAAGGGCGAGGCTGGCAAACCAACTCAGCTATCATATTCACAGATTCTGAGAAAACACTATGCGAGCCAATAAGGAAACACATGGTGAACTAATGAAATTAAGCGGACCAACCAGGGGGCGGCAGGAGGCGGCCACCTCCCTATAAATACCCCGCACGGAGCCCTCCGTATTCATTCCACCTTCTGCTCTCGCTGACGACTCTTCTCACCTCTCGACGAAGTTTCTACACGCATTCAAGACTCAGAAAGGCATATCTTCCTCTCCTCACAGATTCTCTCGATCTTCTTGGCATCTACGAGTCTAGTCATTGCTCTACTCATTGCCCAACGTAGATCTCCAGTCAGGGTACCACCCGGCACGTTTAAGACTTCGTCTAAAACGTCGCGTCCGCAGGGATACCTGAGTCGTGTCGCCCGAATCTTGCAGCATTACGCTCTTGGTTGTCCGCGGGGCACGCCGGGAAATTGCACAGCTCATACGCTCCAATTTACCGTCCAAGGAAGCCTTTATCAAGGCTCGGAGAGGACCCCGACATCAAGCTGGGAGAGAGCTTTGTCGAGCGAGTCCCTCCTCTTCATAAATCCTTCATCCGAACGGAAAGGTATTTTTTTATCGAGTAAGCACACTCGGATATTTCGATGGAGCGAAGCCCCTCTTACTTCCTCGGGTTTGAGGAAGAAGAGCTTGGCGATGGAACGGGCATCGGCCCCGCTCCAGCTCCTTATCCGAAACTCGATAATACAACGTAGTGACAAACTACTCGGGCCAGCTCCGCGCCCAAAGCTCGAACCTCTCGACGAGATCGCAGCTTTACCTAATAAACCCACAAAGAGTTTGTTAGCTACTCCCTTACACACACAAGGGATCGAGGATTCTTTTCAGAACCTCTCGGAGGGTAGTTCTTACGACCCTACCCATATACATGAATATACTAAATATTCCTCTCACGATCGCACCGCCGATCCAAGTGTTAAACACACTCCTCTCCTGCATACACCGCACGGACCAAAAGGTACTTCCCAGTACCTCAATCAAACACATTACGTTCCTCCTACAGATGCAAATCTGAGACCGGAATATTACACAACGGTTCAGCATCCGAATACGCATTTCCAAACAGCTCGAACCGAACCTGGCGCCCCTCGCGGCCTACCAATGAACGAACCACGAGGTTCAACCACCCAGCCAAATGTCCTTGACAATTTCGCTCACATTTCCTTCGGAAATAATACAGTGACTAACCCGCATAACCAAGATATGGGTACTTTTCGCAATGTCCCACTTGGTCTACCTACACCAAGTAGAACATATATAAATCCACTACAGCAGGTTATTCGCCTCTCACCTTTGAAGGAGGGATTACCCTCTTCCATCACCATTATTTTGACCGAGAGTCAATGACTCACAAGTTTCACTAAAATACTGTGGTGGTTGAAAAAGTGATGAACTATTTCGCACTCCTCAAACCCCTAATGTCAGACATTTTAGTTTTAGTCTGTTATTATGCACGCCATTCAACCTGTCATGATCAAATTTTGGGAATAACTCTAGATTTAGATAAGTTGAGATGAAGAGTTTTTTCTCTAAATCCCTCCAAAAAAAATGTTGTATTGAAATTTTTGGGAAATTTGAAATTTCTCCTTCATCTCATCTTGTAAAAATGACTCATGAATAAGACATCCCCCTAGTTATTTTTAGATCAGATTGAAAATGAAGGGAACGCAACAGCCCAGGTGCAATGGGCTCTTAGTGCCTCCCTTTCCCACCACCCCCTTGCCCCCCCCCCCCCCCCCCCCCCCCCCCCCCTTGCTCCGCCACATCCTATACACACCAGCTAAAATCTGTTGAGTTTAGCTTAGGTTTTGTTCAAAATTAAGTTTAGGTTGCATGGACACAATCGCTAGGGAAATAGAGTTAAACTCTAGAATGTTTGAAGTATGGTTAAAGAGTTTGATGACATTCCTGCTTTAGTTGATATCACTCTTATGTAAATTATGTAAATTTTCAGATAGAAATACCCCTATCGGCTCTATTATAAACGATTACTTGAAGAAAGATATTCAAATTGCTGACCAAGTGATTCACCTTTTGTTCTCAGCTAATCGATGGGAGCACGCGTAAGTGTGTTATTGTTATATCTTGATTTGATAGTTTGTCTTATTGTCTGATACTCACGTATATTCGCAATCTTGTATAATATCCCGTCAACCTGGGTCCTATGATCGAATTCGGTATCTTACTTCCATTTCTAAATTTTATTGCTTGGTTTCGATTTTTCGTGATTTTGTGTTGTCTCTGATATATAAAAATAATTGAAGTTTGCATATTCTGAGAGCCTGCGAAAACGCACGCAGCATCTGGCTCAGCCCACTTTCTAGTCATGCGTCACGGTTTTACGTTACATGTTTTCTTGACTTATTTTGGTTTGTTACCACTTCATGTGTCATTATAATAATGACAGTAGAAGCAT
Source organism: Adelphocoris suturalis (assembly GCA_030762985.1). Lineage (NCBI taxonomy): Eukaryota > Metazoa > Arthropoda > Insecta > Hemiptera > Miridae > Adelphocoris > Adelphocoris suturalis. The sequence continues at coordinate 59,489,547 of CM061042.1, read as the reverse complement.
AGTATAGCAGTAGAAGTTGGCATCACTGACAATAATATTATTTCCCCATTTTCTTCTGATTTGGCTAATATCTACCTACTGCTCAGTTATTTACCCTCAAAAATGCGTCCTCGAAATCTGCATTCCTACGCAAATAACTAAAGCTACGTAAAGCTTTTAGCTATACTGTTGATAAATTATGGAAAAGAAACATTGACCATTCGATTAGTTCATACTAGGGAGAGCATAGAATTGCCCAACATTAGTAAAAAAATACAAAACTGTGGGCAGCCCCCCCTACATACTGATTTGTTGTTATGGTGAACTTAGTTATGGCACTTGCGCATTCAGGGCCGTGGGGAGAAAATCTGGTCTTTGGTGCAAAAATCCTACGGGCTCCTTTGAAAAAACTGTTGACAGACATTCTTCTACCTAGCTTTTCAACAAATTTTTATTTTATGGCAGGTGTCAATGTTATTTAACCTAAAACATAGACAAGGTTAGGGAAAAGTGAGGTAATTACGTAAACAGGGTAAATGTGTATTTGGTTGAAAAAACGCGCTATTCCTAGCAATTAGGATCATCCCAAGATGATTTGACTGTTCCATGGTGGCCTTGTCTTTCATGTGACTTATCAGTATCATGTGGAGGTGAATCTTGTTTTGTTCCGCCTTTTACGCATTTACCTGCAATAAGCTCACAGAGTCCTGTAGGAATGACTAGCCATCCTCGGACGAAACCGTTGGCTCCTGTTGTCTGAACAAATAATGTGTATAAAGGAAGTGTTTTCTTTTTTACATGAAAAGTTTAAGGCTTTTTAAAATACCAAAATCTAGGACAAATAGTTTACACTATGCAAGAACAGTGAAGTATATGGCTGGGATAAGCGTTTAATTTTGTATGTACTGTTGAAATCGCAATGAACTCTACCAATGAATGAACACTCTACCATAATGGGAAAGGTTAACCTAAAAAATAGATGTGGGTAAAATCTAAATTTTGCCCCAGGAAAACATTTTGTTAATCTTTTAAACAGAAAATCGTTGCAGCTGGTTTCTCCGTAATCAATTGGGGATCACCCCAGTGCTCAACAATAGATATAAATTAATATGATCTTTTTCAACTTCTTCTCAACTAGTGTATTCGCCAATCAGGGGCCTCAAGGAGAAAAGTATTTACACTCAGATAGTTAACAGTCACGTCTGCAATTGTAATCAGTAGATGGTAATGAACTCCAACCGTGCTCTGAATCCCCACTTTCTTCCCAATGGGTAGAATGGGCTCCAGAGGGCATTGAGGGCCGCAACTATCGCCACTTATCGCTAAGCTAGCCACCACCTTGGTGAGTTTTTCAAGAGAGGTGGAGGACCGTGGACACCCTTTGCCGTGATCGTCAGGGTAAAAATGAGAACCTGTACCATGTGGTGCAGCAGTTTCCTCAGACTCATGGTGGCTGCATTCTAAATCAAATCAAGTCTTATATTTACCACAACATGATTGAATGTAGGACATTTGTAACATAATTCGTAGGTATATTAAATTTCCTGTAACCAATAAAGGAGAAAGGAAAAAAATAAAATAAAATAAATGAAAGATAAAATAGAATGAAATAATAGAGTGTTGGATGGTCATTCACCCACCTAAAAGACGGCTTGGCCCCTGGGGTATCACGACCAAGCCTGGGTGTCTTTCTATGTCATGATTCGGTAGCCAAGCAGATTGCCTCCAGCAATGCTTTGTCATCCAGTAGTTGGGATGTCGAACGGGAGAGACTTTATCACATGCCGAGTAACCAGAGCAAGAAGCTGGATATTGTTGCCATCAAGCCCGATGGGTCGGCCATAATTCTGGTCGTCCAGGTTGCCAGTGGCAGTGTGGAAATGAAGAAGATCTGGTGACCAAGATAAGTAAATATGTGAGAAATGACCTGCGGCAAGCTATTTCCAAGTTTAAAGGAGTGGCGACCAATACCATGACCGTGTCCTGGCATTGGTTGTGTTGTGGGAAATGTACTATGGAGTTACTCGAGTTGGGAATCTCGTCGGGAGTGCTCTGTGGTAACCGCCAGCGTCCTGAGGGGTTTTACATGAGCTGCTGGTCATTTTATAGAGGCACTTCATTTCATACCACTCTTCCTCCTCCTCCTGCAACTTCCCTCATTTCTAGAGCCGGCGTCAGGTAAACTTGGGCGTCCTCCGCACTTCTTTTATCTACTTTTTTTCAACTTATTGGTGTGCCTTTGAGGAAAGTTTCATTTAAAGAAATTAAAAAAATAAAATTTTTAACCATTCCTGACGATAATTCTCCTTAGGATTTAGTTAAAAATTTCGTTCTTGCGCCCAACAATCAAGCTTTACAAATAGGATGTGTTCGTCGGCCAACACTTTTTGGGCATATTGAATTTGTCAACTAAAAAAAAATCTGCTAAAAAAAAAAATCACAAAAAATTTTTAGAACAGCCAAAAATGCTAAACATCCAAAATCATTTTGGAATTGAAGATTATTATTTAGATCGATTTTGTTGTCATAAAATTTGTAGGTAACAATTTCTTTGCTCTCGAATTGCTTAAATTTCAATACAGTGTATTATAATATAAAGGGTATTATTTAAAAAAAGTCGGGTCCATTTGGTAAATTGAATCGTCGAATATCGAATTCGTTGAAAGTGGTGGTTTCATGAGGCTCCTTTGTCGAAAATCGAAACGCTAAGCAGCTCCCTTGCGGGAATTGGTGAGAGCCAAATTAGTTCAGGCTATACCTCCTAACCAGGTTATAAATAATAAATGATAAAATTATTTTTAAAACAATAAACATATACCTTGTCTATCTATAAACTTAAAACTCGTGAATTTTAACAACTTTATTGATGCGTCAGTAGGTCTGAAGAAGGAAAATGACAATCTTATTTTATTGATAAGGTTGGTTCACTAAGCAGCCGTTTGGGTCATTGTGGGTACTTTTCGATGATTTGTCGTCAAAACTTGACTTTTGAAGGCTTCTGCCCGTCGTAAATGACCCACGCATGCGCATTGGAGCCCGTTGAAACTCAAGTTTTGACGATTCGATGTCGAAACTACTGGACTCATGACCCCAATTATATAATAGTCACGGGAAGTCGCTCATACTATAATGCTGCATGGCCAGGACTTTTAGAATTGTTTATTATTATTATTTTATTGATTTATTTTGTTATTCTTTTATATTACTTACAAAGTGCCCTACTGTGGAGGTAACACCCCCAGTGCCCTACACTCTATAGGCCTGTGCTCTGCAGGGCTAGTCTGGGAGAGGAAACTAGAGTCAGCCAAATCACGAAAGGTCTGAAGTGTTATACTGCGGTTCATTGTATTTCGTTAAATATAGAGCTGTCATTTCTGAATCTTGGTTCTCATGTTCCTCAATTACCACACCATGTAGAAAGAGGATACTTGACGTACTTAGTCGAATGGATAACATTTCAATTGTAACGTGTCTATGTGTATAACATATAGAAACTCCAGATACAGATAATAATCGATTTTGTCCTATTTTAGGGAAAAGTTGAAAACTTTGGTTAATGACGGTGTGACGATCATAATAGACCGATATTCGTACTCAGGAGTAGCTTATTCAGCAGCCAAGAAAGTGGTGAGTCTTTGTATTTTATTTTCTTCACTTATAATGCTATCTGAATCTGTATAGACATAAATTATGTGTAGGTTATGTATAACTTCCATTTAAACTTCTCCAACAGCCCAAGGAGAAATGGAGCACTCGACCTACGAGTGTTTTTTCTGAAACTCCTCTTATTAATGGATCTTAACTCAATCAGAACACATATCAATACAAATCAGAGAAATCTACGTTCCCAATATATTCTACCCAAGTACCTTGCTAACATGGGCTCTTGAGGGAGTTTTTGAGTCTGTGTTAATTTGTATCTACACCATGACCCGTTTTCTCGCCAACCATAAATGATATTGAGATGATTCGTTTTCCATATTGTACGTTGGCTTTCTTCTAACAAATTTTGTTTTCTTTTAGACACTTGGAACACACGCAAAAATTGCATACCCCATTTCTCGTCTTTTACAGCATTTCTGTAGAAAATGAAGCTACTATAGCAATGGCTCTAAAAAATTGAAAAATGAAAAATGCCTTTAAGGAAATCCGTTTTGAGGCATTTGGAACGATTTCTGAAGTTTAACCTTTTTCATAAACAAATATACATGCACACACGTGTGTGTGTGTGTGTGTGTGCGAGTGCGCGCGTGCGTGCGTGCGTGGGGGGGGGGGGGGGGGGGTGAGTGCGCGCGCAGGGTGCATGCGTGTCATTCCAGAAGATAACTCTCCTTAGGATTGAGATTAAAATTCTGTTCTTGCGCCAAAAAATTTATGTTTAGCAAAATTTTAGTTTAGAAGTTTATCAACAATTAACTAGAATATCAACAAATTCATACACAAAATCATGCTGAAAAATGTTCTTAAATTTCATTAATATTTGCTGACAAATTATAAAAAACTGGCAAAAAAAACTAAAAATTGAAGAACATTTTTTGAATTGCAAGATTTTATTTAGAACCAGTTTCTTTTACCAAGATATCTAAAAATTTCTTTATACTTGAAACGCTTAAATTTCAAAACAATTTAATGTTATAATATACGATGATTTACGAAAATTCGCTCATTATGTTCATGCTACATGACTGGAACTTTTAATTTCACGTAACTGCAATAAAAATCAACTCAGAAACTCTCATCTTCAATTTAAAAAACGCTGCCAATTATTTCACAAAGGTTTATTATTTTTTCAATTGAGTATGATCGTAGTTTTAGTTGGCTTGCGTACGTCATAAGGCCCGTCCAGACTCCTCGGCGTGTCCTATTTCGAGTTGCCACAACCTATACTTCTATAATTATATACGCATGTTTATATTTCTCGATTTGAGCTCCTATCTATTCAAATAGTTATTGCCTTAATAATATCATTATCTAAGTACGTAAGAAAAGTCGAGGGGATATGTTATTAAATATGCATAGGAAAAGCATTGGTATTAACACACCTAGAAAAAAACATATATTCATGCCTCGAAGGAACGCCGCACCCACCTCATGGTGCCGTGGTGTATTATATGGGTGTAACACGTAAAAGTAATAAATATCCATTCTCCTACACCCCTCTGCTAGGCCCCTGGTCACCCCAGACACCACTAGGTGCTGCGGCGCCTCCTCTCACTCCAGCCCCTGCTCCCCCCCCCCCACCACCACCAACTGTGACCCCCGCCAAGCGTGCCAGGCATGCGTACGTGCGTAAGTAACACTCAAAGCCTCGAAAAATACACTTTTTCGCCCGTTTTTGGCCCATAGCATCCATGCGAGTAAAGCGATCGGGATGGTTAAACGTTAGGACCAACTAGACCCCAAATGGAGTCTATGTGCGAAAGAACGGGTTTTTTAAGTCAATTCTTAGGCCTTTTATGGCCCGAACGGCGGACGGACATTTCAAATTTGGATTCTACGCACCTTGAAACGTAAAATTTTTTGCTACACGATCACATATGCTTATTATTGGAAATAATAAACCAAAAGGAAGGAAAAGAAAAATTGGATGAGTAGGTAGTTTTCAGAGAAAATGTGGCAGTTTTGCAGAAAATATAGTTTTGAGAAAGGAAAAAAGACGAGAAGAGTCCTTTGATGCAAAGCCGTTGCAATGCTTCACTTTTCCAACTTGTTTTCATATATTCTACCTTTTTGTTCTTTTCAGGTGGTGGTGGTTTTGGTTGTTATTTTCCTATATATTATCCATGTTTATAACTTTCAACTTGGTTATCTCTAATGTTTTTGAAAAAGAAATTCTGGAGTAACAGTTTCATGTAGGTACTTATCGTGATTTTGAAGGATTTCAGTTATTATAATCAAGTATTGATTGATTTTATTGATTCTTACTTTTTGGTTTATTATTTTGTATAATTAATAGCTAAACTTACCTTTGGGAAACATTCAGTAGAATTATAGTTGGTCGGAGTAGAAGACTGTCTACTTATGCAGCTCTTGTGTGTACATGGTGTTTCAGAGGATTTCAAAGAAATGAATAGAATATTCGCTCCCTCCTGTTGGCCACTCTGTGCCTCCCTGTTCTCCTCCATCTTGGGTGACGCCATATCACTCTTGTTTAATAGACTGTTGAGTGGTGCAGGTGAATGAATGGATGGTAGAAAAAAAGGCATTAGCCTGGGTCATCACTAAACATATTCTGTTCCAACTTACTATAATTCTACTCAATATTTCCCAAAGGTAAATTGACCCATCAATTATACTAAAGTCTTCGTAGAAGACTTACTCATGCAGCTCATTGAAAGATCTCATTCACCTGCTCATAAGAGGTGGTGGAAGCGGTTGACTCCAGCTGACCCACTATGACATGAAAATGTGACACTCTTGTGTGTGGAGGGGAAAGGAGTCGAGATGTTGATCTGTGGAGAATGATCTGGCAATCAGAAAATAAAGGTTGTTCGTTACCTACCACTTAGAAAATTACAGGCAAGAACATTCCCTTTCTAGCTGCTGCGGATTCCATCGCTTGATTCCTGCAGCTTGTAGGGTTGTTGATACCCAATGGCTTCAGGTTGCTCTGGCGACTGACCGAAATGGGGGATGTGTAGTTAGTACTAAATTGTTCAGGTGCTCCAAGTTTGCAGTTGTGAAGTCGAAATGAAATAAACTTTATGCATTAACAGTGTTTTTGCTTGAAAATATTTGAAACAATAAACCCACAATGTGGTCAGTCAGGCTCTTAACTGGGCACTGCCCACTTAGATACCATCTCCATAAAATGGGCAAATCAGACTCCACTCTCTGCCGCTTCTGTGGGGCGGAAGACGAGACGGCGAGTCATGTGGTCTGCCATTGCCCTATTTTGGCAAGAAATCGCTTCTTGAATTGGGGCAGAACCTCCATCGATCCCCAAGACATTAAGATGGGGGAGATTAACCTGATAGCTACCGAGCGATGAATAAACGGAATGCACTATAGTTGTTAATTGTTTATCCAAAGGAGAATAAGTGTGTTTCCCATCCCTCTTTCTAATTTCTTTCTGATTTCTGATTTTTACTTTCTGATCTCTCTGCGATCTTCCAGTGACACTAAAACTAACAAGGCCGATTATGACGTCAACGATGTCTCTCGGATACCCAAGTAAACACTATCTAAAAAATAAGTTCATTAGCCTCGCAGATAGATGGCAGACGAGTTCAGATCGCGTGATGGTGCCGCTCGCGCGTAAACACGGCCCTGGGACCAGGGGCTGTATTGGAGTTTTGCGCTTAAACACAGGCCTGGTAGGACAGCGACGCTGTTGTTTTGCGCTTAAACACGGCCGTGGGAGCGATCAGGTTAAGACTCTCCTCGCTTTTGCCAAAACGTGGTGGGGAAGGATCGACTTCCCAGCTGTGGCTGGCATTGACGATATGGCGCCAAGCCAGACTGGGGCTGCGACCCAGTAACTTACCGAGTGTGGAGCACTCGGGCCCAGACAGTGCCTGATGGCTGGTAGGAGTGCCGGAACCAGGCAGATAGTGCTTGGTTTGGCAGGGCTGTCGGTATCGGGCAGACCTAGTGTCTGGGATGGGGAGGAGGCACGGCCTCCTTGTCCAGCTACAATAGGCCATTATGGCCTCAGTGGCTTAAAAAAAAAAAAAAAAAAAAAAATGTAGTTAATGAAGAATTAAGTACTATGCAAATGAGAACTAAGCAGCGTGGCCCCAGCTTAGGATTTTAGAACTGCTCAAGGAAACTCCCCCTGCAAAAAACTTGTAAAACATGGAAGTGGGGTGACAACCCCGCTGCTGCAAAAATTACATCAATGGGCACATCTTTTCTGTCCACTGCTGACACTGCCGCGTCTGGCGTTGAATGGAGCTGAAAAATTTAAATGTCCACCTTAGCCCTGTCGGGGTCATGGGGGCCTAAAGCGCCGTTTTACACAAATTACAATCCTGATTTAACACATTTAGCATAGCTTGAGAAACCATGGATACTCTTGAAGTTTTGTAAAGCTTCACACTGGATGTTTCTGTTCAGGTTACTGATAGAATACGAAAACCTCTTGATTTTCAGATTCATGGAATTGAATTTTTATTGAACTGATAGCATAATTTTGGATCTTATATTCAAGGAAGGTACATCGTTGCAATGGTTCAAAAACCCTGAAGAAGGTTTGCCTAAGCCAGATGCGGTGTTTTACTTACACTTGGAGCCAGAAGTCGCGGCTTTGAGGAAAGGGTTTGGAGGGGAGCGCTATGAAAATCCCCAATTCCAGCAAGATGTTGTGAAATGCTTCAACCAGTTGAATGACGGTTCTTGGAAGGTATGAATGTTAAGTTGATGATAGATAATCTCAGTCCAGCATCAATTTGTGCCACTCAAAGTTGAGGCTTGCAAACTTTTATAAATAATACTTTTCTTCTATAGGTAGTCGTTTATGTTATTTGTTATACTGTTCAGCGAAGTTTCATTGAAAATTGAGCCATTACAATGACTTCTAAATTTATAAAATCAAAATTTTCCTAAATTTTCATCACTGGCATCGATTTTGGAGCATTTTAAGACATTGTTTATTTTATTATTGTTATTTATTCATTTGTTAATTATGGTATTGTGATTTTTCCTGATTAGTTTTGTCTGACCTGATGGTTTTGCAGGTCACCAATGCAGATCAAACTCCAGACGATCTCACAGCCGAACTTTACTCTGGTGTTATTGAAATTTTAAATCAATGTAAAATTAAACCATTAGGAGTGATATGGTGATAAACGTAGTAGGTACCACTGGTGTTTCCCATTTTCAAATCAATCTTAGATACATTTTTATGCCATGGTAGGTAGTAAACAACTACGAAAAATCATTGTGATGTAAATTGTAACTGTCTTATTTTGAAATATTGGCATTTTGACGGAGAAAATGTGATTTAATAATGTATTATTATTTATTCAACAGTAGGCAGTTGATAGCTGTTACTACTTGTCAAATAACATTTTGATTACATGAAAGTAGAAGTTACATAAGTACTGTACTGAATTTGGAACATCTCGAGGTATTTTTTCAAGGCAATAAACTTTGTTCAACATAAACTTACTTTCCACTTTTTGAATAGGTACTACCTACGTATAGGAACATGCAGTATTACCTTCAAAATTAAATTAACTTGTATAATAGTTTGGTATGTTTTTAAGTGGGTTGTAGATATATATTTTTGTGTGTTGGTCCTACCTTCTAGAAAATGACAAAAAAAAAAAAAAGATAGCGTTACCTTTAGTGACTTTACTGAAGAAATGAAATTGGTTAGGTATCCCACAGGCAAATAGGTTGGTTCAAAATTACACATCTGTGTACCTTTTTGGTAATCACCGTAGATGGATAAATTACTCGTACTAAGAATAACCTCGAAATTCAATTACAAATAGATGTGTACCTGTGTATGGCAATAAAATGATACTATCTGACTCAGGTGACAATTTCTTACCTTGTATTGATTATGTATCCCAGTAGTCCCGATTCAAATTTCAGCATCATGGAGGAATGAGGAAGGTATTTGCCAAAGAACTCACTCCTCTCCTCAGGGTGAAGCAGTACCTACATTTTTATTGTTTCCTAGCCTAGCAGTTCCAAAGAAGCTCTAGAAAGTTTTGGCAATATTTCTATCTATATAGGTACTATTAAAAATTGTTTGTGCACAAAATTATGCCGAAAAACGTACTTGAATGTCATTAATATTTGCTGCAAAATCTAAAAAAAAGTCTTTTTTTACCGCCAAATTGTATTTAGAACGAGTTTTATGTTTTTCCCGTAAAATTGTAATGTTTATCTATTTATTTACTTTACTTTTTTTAAACAATTTCTTTGTGCTCAAGTTGCTCAAATTTCAATACAATTAAACATAGTATATTATACGCCTAATGCTCATTTCAAGTTTTGTTGATTTTAATCAGTTTTAAATAAATAACTCTAGACCCCGACATGAGCTTTTATGCTCGAATATGAGGCCATAATTTCCTTCGAAAACTGTATAAAATTCGGTAGTACTTAATGGAGATCACCAAATAAATGAACTAGGTAAGTATGTCATGATTAGGACAAGGCTAGTAAATTTGCGTCGATGTTTGTGGTATGGGACCAAAAAGGTAAAAACGCCCGGCGTTGAGAGGGTAGGACCGCGGGTGAGTCGGTAGATGAGTGGCCTTGTCGAAAAACTGGTGGGACTCCTATCCCAAATATCATTGAAACGACCTTGAGAGATACGAGTTGGTTGAGGGTAACGGTGTCTATCCAAGCGAACCAATGGGGGACGACTTGGCGGGCTGAGACCGGTCGGCTAGGAGAGCACGATGGGTATATATACCTGTGAGCGGCCGGCGGGAGCACCACTCTCGTTCCAGAGCTCGACGACTCAACATGCCACCCAAAGCTTCGGGAAAAGCCATGAAGAAGGCCGGCAAGGCCCAGAAGAACATCACCAAGGGAGACAAGAAAAAGAAGCGCAGGAGGAAGGAGTCGTACGCTATCTACATTTACAAAGTGTTGAAGCAGGTTCACCCCGATACCGGCATCTCCTCCAAAGCCATGAGCATCATGAACAGTTTCGTCAACGATATTTTCGAGCGTATCGCCGCCGAAGCCTCTCGCCTCTCTCACTACAACAAGAGGTCCACCATCACCTCCAGGGAGATCCAGACTGCCGTCAGGTTGCTCCTCCCCGGTGAATTGGCGAAGCACGCCGTCTCTGAAGGCACCAAGGCTGTTACCAAGTACACGAGCTCCAAGTAAGAAGTCTCTCGCTTCTGCCCCCTTAATTTGAACGGTCCTTTTAAGGACCACCAAATATGCTGTTTCGTCCTCCCCCACAGCTCAGCGTCCACGCTTTCGAACGAGAGTAAACGACGACTTCATTTTGAGTCATCTCAGGAGGACTCCTCCGCGCACACGAACACACAATGTACCTATGGCGCATTAATAATTAACTACTTAGGTGGTTATTTATTGTTAGGGCGAAAGTTTAACATTTATTTATCAAGGACCCTGTAGGAATTTTATTTTATTTACCTAATTTTTTTTTTCCTTTCGGTGTCCCCCTATTTATTTTTTAATAATACTACTTACCTATACGCTCATGAATAAGCGAGTCACTCAACGTTTCGAATTCCTTTTTTCATTAAGTATATAGGTACTAGATGAGTAGGCCAATCTCTGAGTAGGCCAATCTCTGACACGCGTGATAATAATCATTTTCACGTTTTACCTATTCATCCCTTTACCTACCTAGTCGATGGAGAGTCCCGTTCTTGAGAGTCACGTTCTGATCTGTGGCTCTCCTGATGTTGTAGGAAGGTATTTTGTCTCGAGTTTGAAATGATGCTGCCGTAAGTGGGCCATTCCCGTTTGCATAATTTTCTGTAGGTACCTAAGGGACGGTTAAAAGGAATAGAGGTTTTGTTATATTTTATTTACTTATCATATTATCAAGTTGAATAGTTGCCTTCCTGCTCAACCGTCCATACTCGCATTCAATCGAATATCTATACCTGTGAGTTTGGTGTCCCAAACCAAGTCTCATTTCATTAGCGAATTTTCTTAGAAAATAAAGCTATTGCAATGGCTCCAAAAATTTCAAAATAAAAATTTTCTTCATCGAAATCTGTTTTGAGGCATTCTGAAATGATTTGCGCTTTTTTATATGTATATATATTATGTATAAGTATATATATGTATGTGTCATTCCAGACGATAAAACTCTCGAAAGGATTGAGATAAAAACTTCGTTCTTTCGCCAAAAAATCCAGCATTTCAAAAGAAAGGATGAGTTCGTTGGACAACACTTGTTGAGCACATTACATTGGTCAAATTTCAAAAAATGTGCTCAAAAAATCACTAAAAATGACTGAAAACGTCTAAAAACTGTTAAATTTATATTTTTATCAGAATCGTAGTCGAAAGAAGTTTATTGACGATGAACTAAAACATTCAAAAATGTATTCACAAAATTATGGTGAAAAATGTACTTGAATTTCATTAATATTTGCTGAAAAATCGATTGAAAAACTGAGAAAATAGCTAAACATCCAAAATCTGTTTTTATTCGTAGAATATGATTTGGAACGAGTTTATTTGCCATAAAATTTGTGGTTAACAATTTCTTTGTACTCGGAATGCACAAATTTCAAAACAGTAATATAATATAATGTTACGGTAATCTACAAAAATTCGCTCATACGATCATGCTGCATGACTGGAACTTTTAGCGAATTTTTGAAGAAAATTGAGCTATTGCTCTCGCCTCAAAATTTGTAGAATGTGAATTTTTGAAAACATTTTATGCTGAAATCCGTTTCAGGCTATTCTGAATCATATTCTGAAGTTTAACGCATTTTTTTATGTATGTATGTATGTATATATGCATGTATGTATGTATGTATGTATGTATGTGTCATTCCAGACGATAACTGTCCGTAGAATTGTGCTAGAAACTTCAAACAAATTTTAAAATGTTAAGGACACAAAACGAAAGTTCAAGTTCGTTGGCCAGCATGATCGGATTACATCTTCGGGTTGAAATTTTCAAAAATGTAGTCAAAAATTTCAAAATAGCCTGTTTTTTGCGATTTGTTGTGAAAAATAATTTTTTCAGCATACTAACATGTGGTATATTCGGAATCAGCGTGAAATTTCCTATAAGAATATGTATCAAGTTTTCAAAAATTTCAAAGTTGAAAAATCAGTCAAAAATCGAAATAATGCCGTTCGCTAGTTGTAAAAATCAGTAATATTTGCATGAAACATTGTCCAAATTCAGATTGAACTACTCTTATGGAAGTATCCCTGTATAACCAATCCTAGAACCATGCTGTTTAAAACGTAGGTAGTAGGTGCTTGTTCAAAATTTAATTCCATGTTTGTCTATCAAAATCATAAACTAAAATTTCTCTACACGATCAATAGCGACTGAAATGTCGAAGATTTCTTCAAAAATTCGCTCATGGGGTCATGCTGCATGACTGGACTTTTTCTTATGTATGTATATATTTATCTGAAATGTCGAAGATTTCTTCAAGAATTCGCTCATGCTGCATGACTGGACTTTTTTTTTTTTTTCTTTGAAAATAATATTAGATTTAGTGATTTTAAAAACGTATTGGCATTAAAAAGGCGTGTTACAAACATATTAATGAACTCGCATCATTAGGATTCCTGTGTCTATCATTCATAGTGCAATTGACAGCAGGAATAAGTAGTTAATTAGTTTGGAATTAATGAGAGACTCCACGGAAAAACACAAGTTCATCGAGAACTTAGCTTTCCGTGGGCACATTATAAATGTATTGAGGATGTTAAGATTAATTTGCGCAGATGTTTTGTAATTTCTTTTTTCTTTACTTCTCATGATTCTTATGTGAAATTTTGAGATGTGCCAAATAAATAAATAAGTAGGGTATGTACCTACGTAGGTCTCGCCCCAGTGCTATCAGGGGGACGTTGAGATAGGTAGAGATAGCTGTTAGCCTCCCTCAATTTAGAGATGGGCCGGTTAGAATTTTTGCGATGGTTCGATACAAGAATTATGGTTCTGATTAAACGAAGAAATATCGTTATTTCTAGGAAGGGGAAAGTATAATTATATGACGTGTATTTGAAGTAAAGTACCACGAAAAGATAAATGGTGGTTGTGGTTAGGGCTGAGAGCTATGGTCATTGGAACAACCCGTTTGAAAGGGTGATGGATGATTTATTACCGAATTGTGATGTTGTATCTGTTTCCGGCAATTATGTAGGTGCATTTCTGCGGAAACGGAGCGTTATAGTACTTTTCGATTTATGAATATACGGACAAGAAGCGAGGTTATTACGTTTGTTGAAAGAGACGTTCTCTAGGACGAGGTGCAGTCGTGCCGAATCCAACGAGGGTTTTTTCCCTGGGATTAAGCCGGCTAAATTTCCCAAGAGGCTCGGACAAGGTATACAGATGTTGGAACTGCGAAATGAAGTTGGTGGATGATCCGAGGAAATGCGAGCGTTTAATTAAGAAGGATTTTTCCGAATGGGGTGTAGTTTGAGAGCACGACTTTGTAGGATTGAGGAGGTTCTTTTGAGCGGCTGATGAAAGATGGGCAATTGAGGATGACTGCAGTGGGAAAAGCATATATCGGTGAGATTGTGTGAAAATCGAGAAGGTTCCCGTCTGTAGTGGGCACTGTATAAGGCACAACTAGACGGGATCACACCATTTATTAGAATGAACAATGGACGAAACAATGGTTCTTATATACCCAAAGGTGGGTCTCAACAATGACCAATCAGGAGTTGAATACAGAATGAACGAACCCTATTGGTTCGGTGTATCGTCTATTATAACACCATTCTCCCTCTTAATTAAAATTATTCAAATTTTACTATTAACTTTATTTACTTTATAATATCGTTCTTAACTAAATACTTCGTACCTCGTAATGTGACAAAAGAATATTGAACAGTAGGAAACGAGTGTCTCTTCAGAATAGTAATGAAAATCTAACAAAATCACACTTCTCAATAGTACAAAATAATACTGAATGATTCAAAACTAGCCTATCTTAAAATTAATAACTTTTGCACATAGGAACTTGAAATACTAACTTCGTCATCATCTCTTTAAAATTATTCAAAATTGAGCACTTTCCAAAATTACTTATTTAACAAATCAATATATACATACACTTATACATCAAATCGACAGAGTCAAATTCCTATTAACACAGTTGTAAGCAAATCATATCTTCATGATTTATACACCACCAACTTTTATTACAACTTTTTTTTCAACAGAGAAATGTTAGAGACAAATCATGGTTTATAAATCACCCCAGATCTGGTCCGCGAGGGAGTTGCTGGGGACTCCTGATTCCCGGAAGGAATTGCCGGAAGGTTGCCCTGGGAAGGAATTTCGGGAGCTTGGACATTGACATCCACATGTAGCTCCCGCCGCTTCACCTGTGAACGATGCACCAGATGATAGGAATTTGTCTCAGAAACCAATACTTTATAGACAGAGGGGGAATGAACATTCTCAATAAACCCCTTCAACCACTTTGATGGACGAACGTGCGGGTGCAAAAGGATCCACACGGGTCCTAATGGAAGAGCCTGTGCACCCTTTTCGAGCCTATTATCTACATTAGTAACAGGGGGCGGAAATTGGCGAGATAAAGCAGACAATGGCGTTTTCGGTAGATATGAAAATAACACCAGCATTGGTGCCCGGCCCGTAGTTACAGAGGGGGTGGCTCTGTAAGATGCCAAGGCGTCCAATAAAGCGAGATTTGGCGGCCTTGACAAATTATCCGCTGAATACTTCCTTAAAATTGATTTCAAGATAAATACAAAGCGTTCGGCCTGACCGTTGGACCTGGGATTATAAGGTGGAGCAAAAAGTAGTTTGATTGAATATTGACCACAAAAGTCTCTAAATTCCTTGCTAGAGAAAGGAGGACCGTTATCAGCCACCAGGGAAGATGGTGTGCCGAATCTCGAAAAAATCTCCAATAAAAACGCCGATACAGACACAAAATTATACGACGCCACAATAGTAGCCTCCGGCCACTTGGAGAAACTATCGACATAAAGTATATAGTTTTTGCCCCCTATGTGAAAAATATCCATATGTACCCTATCAAATGGGTATCTCGCTGGAGGCCAGGGAGTACGATGATGGGGTTCGGGTGTGTGTGGCGCATACGTCTTGCAAGGTTCACAATTATTTACATATTTAACTATATCACTATCGAGGCTTGGCCACCAGACGTATGACCTCGCCAAAAGTTTCATTCGTGACACCCCCGGATGTCCGTGATGAAGAAGTGTCAGAATTCGTGGACGTAGAGTGGATGGAATCACAGCTCGATCATTAAAAAATAAACAATCCCGATCCACGAAAAGCTGATCCCTAATGTCACGAAATGCCTTAAACGAAGCATCCGCTAAGTCATTTGGCCATTGATGGGTTTGAAAAGACATCACTTGAGACACAACAGGATCAGAATGAGAAGCCTGGGCAATTTCCGACAAGGGAATAGGTGGGAGGAGGCTATGGAGAAAATAACATTCAGACAACGGCAACTCTGATGGAAGGGGCAGCCGGGATAATGCATCCGCATGGGGGATTAACTGTCCACTCTTGTGAATTATAGTATATGAATACGAAGCAAGGATTTCCGCCCATCTGACAAGCCGTGCAGAAGCAATTGTTGGTAAATTTTTCGATTCCGAAAATATAGATTTAAGGGGAAGATGGTCCGTCTCAATGGTGAAGTGACGACCAAACAAAAATTTATGAAACTTTGTTAATCCAAAAATCACTGCATAAGCCTCTTTGTGCAATTGAGAGTAATTCCTTTGTGCAGAATTCAAAGTAGCCGACTCATAGGCAATTGGTATGAGTCCAGTGTGACAAGCATGGCATAAAACAGCCCCCACTCCTACCGCACTCGAATCTACCGACAAAACTAAGGGTTTCGAAGGGTCAAAAAATGCCAGCCTAGACTTTTCGGACAACATGTTTTTAGCTGAAGTAAAAGCCCTCTGCTGATCTTCACCCCACAACCAAGGTGAGTCTTTCCTTAACAAAAAATGTAAGGGTTCTAAAACGTCTGAAGACAAAGGCAAAAATGAATGAAAAAAATTCATCAGACCCAGAAAAGCTCTCAACTGAGTTACATTTGTAGGAGCGGGCATGTCTCTTAGAGCCTTAATCTTGGTAGGTGAGGGGAATCTGCCATCAGCTGAAATAATCTGCCCTAAGAATTCGAGGGAAGACACGAAAAATTCGGACTTGTCGGAATTTATTTTGACGTTGTGCTCTTCTAAAATCGTTAGAACTTCAAGGAAACGTTCAATACATTGTTTCTTGTCGACACCACCTATGAGAATATCGTCCAGAAATGTAGCTATACCCTCCAAGTTCCCCAGGATCTTATCCATGAAATTTTGAAAATCGGGAGGTGCCGACGCCAGACCAAAAACTAAACGAGTATACCTAAATAAGCCAAATGGAGTATTAACCGTCAATAAATGCTGACTATCAGGATGAACAGATAGCTGTAAGTAGGCGTTCGATAAATCTAACCTGACAAAAATTTTACAGTTTGTAAATTTATGAACAATCTCATCAGGCCGAGGCAGAGGATAAACGTCAGTCAGAATGTGTTTGTTTAAGGATCGTTTTAGGTCGACACATAAACGGATGGCGCCAGACTTCTTCGGAACGCAAACCAAGGGTGAAGCCCAGTCTGACGACGATACGGGGAAAATTATTTTCATGCTCTGTAGGCGCATCAACTCCTTATGAACTGGGTCCCTAAGGGCAAAGGGCAAGGAGTAAGGTTTCTGGAAAACTGGTTTGGCGTCGGGCTTCAAATGAATATGAACTGCGTAATTACATATCGGGGAATCATTGTCTATACGACCAAACACTCGAGGAAATGATGACAATAGAGAGCCGGGAATGTTCTCCACAACTTGGACCGAAGGACTTTGGAGTAGAAAAGACGACCAGTTAGGGTTCAATTTCGAAAGAACATCACGACCCATAATGGCGGGCGGAGATAACTGATCCGCCACATACACCCTAGCAACAAATTCCCTACTAAACGGCTCCATAAATGTAATTGAAATTTCCACAAACCCACAAATTTCAAGCAACGCCGAGGCGGCCGTGGACACAGACATAGTAATAGGAGAAATTGGAATATTGGGTAACAGAGTTTCCCGAAGTGAACGTTTTATAATGGTAAGAGAGCTTCCACAATCAACTAAAAATCGTATAGGCACCGTTTTGTTCAAACTTAACATGATATATAAAGGATCCTCAATACCTGGAGTACTATGTTCGACTAGCCCATTTGAAAATTCACTAACACTAGTAGAACAGATACGTTTATCGTGAACATCTGATAAAATACATGCAATTTCATCGTCTTGAATATTATACATTAAACAAGAAGGTAAAAACTTGTCAGAAACTCGGAAATCGACAAATTGCGAATGACTTGATAAATTAAGTACGCCAGAATTATTAGACTTTAAATATTCATCAACACAAGTAAATGGATTTTCGATCAATGGTTCACTAGAGGACTTTTCAGATTGGTTATCGTTAACACTCTCTACAGTCTGTGATTGGGTATTAAATAATGTGAAGGACTCACCGAGGGCGTTGACTTGACCTTGGGTAGAATGATGGCCTCTAGGTAGGCCGGGCTGACTTTCAGGTTGGCGTTGAGGGCAGAAACGCTGAGTATGTCCACGCTGAGAACACTGGTTACAGTACCAATCTTTGGCTGGGCAGTCCTCCGGTTTGTGGTAGACGTTGCATCCATTGCACCGCTGTCGGTAGCCCCTTTGATCACGGCGTACGGAGAAGCCAGAGGGTCCTCCTCTATTGTTGCCATTTCGACCCCTCTGAGAGCGACCACGGGAAAAATTGCCTCTCATGGTCTCGGAGAAGGTTTGGCGGTGTGTTTGAAGAGCGGCTACAGATGGTTCCATTGATGGTTTCGTCAGTTTCTCGGCTGCTTGTTTCATAGCTGAGGTGACAAGGGCGGTTTGGGCCCATTTATCGAAGGACTTCTCCTCGTCAAGCTGCAGTAGGGCTGCCACAACATGTTGGTCTTTGACTCCCCCAATCAGACGGTCACATAATACAAGATGCAGGGAATCATTCTCGTAGCCGCACTTGGAAGCAGCTTTCCTTAGGGCGATGATAAAATCTTCAACGCTTTGACCAGGTGCTCGCTCCATGTTGGAAAATTCAAATCTTGCTATCGCCTTGTTGGGAACCGGCGAGTATAACTTCACCAAGGCAGCACGGACAATCGTGTATTTCGTCTTGATGACATCTTGGTCAAGAGCAGCCTTCAAACGTTCGTAGGCATCGAGGGGTATAGAAGAAGCTAGCTTCCCGACCATTCTCACTTCATCCACTATGCCCTCTCCGATGAAATATAATTCCATCCGTTCCAGGAAGCTCTCAATATTGTCTCCTGATGAAAACGTAGGCGCGGAAGACATCGTGATGGGACTGCGTCAAACGGGGTTCGGATTCACTCGTCGCCAGTGTAGTGGGCACTGAATAAGGCACAACTAGACGGGATCACACCATTTATTAGAATGAACAATGGACGAAACAATGGTTCTTATATACCCAAAGGTGGGTCTCAACAATGACCAATCAGGAGTTGAATACAGAATGAACGAACCCTATTGGTTCGGTGTATCGTCTATTATAACACAGTCAAATTTGGTACAGACATAATGAGCGATAAGAAAAGGAGGAGCAGACACTGAAAGGTATCTTCCGTCGGAGAGGCATAGGGGCGGTGGAGGGTTGGCTTCATTACGGTCCGTTGATCCGAGTATATATACGTGACGGGACCTCATATGAGCATATTCTCTCGTTGACCTACACGTCCGCTACGAGCGCTGCTACCCTGCGAGATGACAGAAACGACCGCTGCTGCCCCGGCTAGTGAGCCTCCGAAGGCGAAATCCCCCAAGAAGAAAGCGGCGGCGGGAGCTAAGGCTGGTGCCAAGACCAAGCCCTCTCACCCGCCCACGGCTACCATGGTGAATGCGGCCATCCGCTCTCTGAAGGAACGTGGTGGTTCCTCGCTGCAGGCGATCAAGAAGTACATCAGCTCTACCTACAAAGTGGATGCCGAGAAACTTGCTCCCTTCATCAGGAAATACATCAAGAACGCCGTTGCCTCAGGAAAGCTCGTCCAGACCAAGGGAACCGGAGCTGCGGGTTCTTTCAAGCTCCCCGGTGGGTCCGCTGGCGGTGAGGAGGGCAAAAAGAAGGCCGGTAGACCGAAAGCCCCTAAAAAGGCCGCCGGTTCTCCCAAGAAGGAGAAGAAACAGCCTTCCAAAGCGAAGAAGGCCAAGAAGCCGCCTACCACTCCCAAGGCACCCAAACCGAAGAAGACCACCAAATCCCCGGCCAAGCCTAAAAAGCCCGTCGCCAAAAAGGTGGCGAAGAAGCCGGCTGCCAAGAAAGCTTCGCCCAAAAAGAAGTGAACACCTACAGCATGTTGTTGCGCTAGCATTTTGAACGGTTCTTTTCAGGACCACCAAAACCTGGCAAATTTTCTTAAGGCGGAGGGGAGGTCGATTGTTTGTTTGAATGAGGAGGAGAGATGTGAGTGAGTTTACATACACACACAACAACACCGGCGGTGGTTTGGAGGGGAGGCAAGCTTAACCGAGGCCCTCACACAACTGGAGCCCCACCAACCAATATTAGAGAGGAGAGGCGTTATTTACTTTGATATTCCACCAAACAAACAACATTAATTAAAAAAAAAAAAAAAAAAAAAAAATTGTCAACCCCCCAAAAAAATTCAATATAATATATAACTGTATTTAACCGTAGGTCATGAAATAAAAATCCCGTTCTTGCACCAAAAACTCAAGCTCTCCAGATTTTTAAGGATAAAGTTGACACGTTCGCCAGCAGTATTCAGGCACATTAAATTGGTCAAATGTCAAAAAATGTGCTTTTAAAAGAAATACTTATTTAAGGCCAATTTCGTTAAATTTATAATTTTTAGCAGATTTTTAGTCTTTGACGATTAAATAGGTAGTCCGTTATTAAAATATTTTTGCACAAAATCATGCCGAAAAACGTATTTGAATTTCATTAACATTTGCTAGAACTTAGAGCATTGAGAACGTTTTTTGGTCACCATAATCAAGCTTAAATTTGGCAAGTGATGAGGGATACGAAATCTCAAGTTTTTGCGACATGATACCGGTAGCGTTTGTAACATCAAGACAAAACGAGGTAGGTAGGTATCGAGAAATTTGTAGAGATTAAATCTTGCTGAGGGTGATGACGAGAAGAAACACCTTGTTTCCAAGGACGGAAGACAGTTTTGGGGACAGCAGGGGCCTCCGCTTGGAGCGCTGCCTCCGACAAGGACTCACTTTGGCCGAACCAATGGGCGACGGAAAAGGGGGTATATATACCGAATGACTCTGGCCTTAATCATCATTTCAAGCTCTACTCCAGTCGAACCAACTTTGAAGAATGTCAGGACGCGGCAAAGGTGGCAAAACCAAGGGAAAGGCCAAGACGAGGTCCTCTCGCGCTGGGCTTCAGTTCCCCGTGGGTAGGATCCACAGGCTCCTCCGCAAGGGCAACTACGCCGAGAGAGTGGGAGCTGGCGCTCCCGTCTACCTCGCAGCGGTGATGGAATACCTGGCCGCTGAAGTGTTGGAGTTGGCTGGTAACGCTGCCCGTGACAACAAGAAAACGAGGATCATTCCCCGTCATCTTCAGCTCGCCATCAGGAACGACGAAGAGTTGAACAAGCTCCTCTCGGGCGTGACAATCGCTCAAGGTGGTGTTTTGCCCAACATCCAAGCCGTCCTTCTCCCCAAGAAAACGGAAAAGAGCTCGTAAGCGCCTCCACGGTTCAGCTAGGTCCCTTATTTGAACAGTCCTTTTCAGGACTACCAAATATTCAAGGTGACAATTCTCATTTCCCTCCCTCTCAAACCGCCCAGTTTGGGCGGGCGCGTGTACGAACGCTCCCCGAGAAGGGGACTTTTTCGGAGCCTCACCGTGTACGTATACTCCCCTCGCTGCCCGGTCAAATGTACACGAACGCGTTCCCATTAAGTAATTTTCTCTCACGCTAAACCGTTATTCGCTAAATACATTCTCAAAGGGGCGTAATGCATAACTACGAAATACAATATTTTAATGCGAATTTCTGAATTTTGAAGAATTACTCTTCCCCGGAAAAGTGGAAAATTGCCGTCCCTGAGATACATATATTTTTTTTAATTAACTTCGCTATACTTAAATGACTATTCAGGGGCTAACATTGAAAGTCGAACCCTCGGATCAACTCCATTCATGTCTCGTATTCATATCTTTGTTTACGGAGTAAAGTGTCTTCCCGCTGTCTCCTACTATCTGGCTGGATGATTTAGTGATCTCATGTCACTCTGCCTTCCAAGCTAACTCCGTCGGCACCCATCCCAATATAATCCAATTCACAGAAGCTTTGCTGTTGGCTTACCAAGTGGACGTATACACGAAAATAATTTTTGTAGAGCTTCGACAACTGCAGATCCACAGAAAATTTCACCTATGATAAAAACTTAAGAAATGAAAGTCCAGTCATAAAGCATGAGCGAATTTCCGTACAATTCAGAATGCCTCAAAACGGAGTTCGATGAAGAAAATGTCCATTTTGAATTTTTTAGAGCCATCGCGATAGCTTGACAGATACTTAGCTGTACATTTTTGCCAATCTTTCAACACTTTGTCAATACACAACATACTTAGTTTAGTTAGTGTAGAATAAACGTTGCAGAGTATGAGAGAAAACTTTTTGAGAATTGTGCGATGAGCGTGCAGGATAATCAACACTGGCCCAGCACGGAGTTGAGGTTCTTCTTTGTAGTGGGCACTGAATAAGGCACAACTAGACAGGATCACACCATTTATTAGAATGAACAATGGGCGAAACAATGGTTCTTATATACCCAAAGGTGGGTCTTAACAATGACCAATCAGGAGTTGAATACAAAATGAGCGAACCCTATTGGTTCGCTGTATCGTCTATTATAACACCATTCTCCCTCTTAATTAACATTATTCAAATTTTACTATTAACTTTATTTACTTTATAATATCGTTCTTAACTAAATACTTCGTACCTCGTAATGGGACAAAAGAATATTGAACAGTTGGAAACGAGTGTCTCTTCAGAATAGTAATGAAAATCTAACAAAATCACACTTCTCAATAGTACAAAATAATACTGAATGATTCAAAACTAGCCTATCTTAAAATTAATAACTTTTGCACATAGGAACTTGAAATACTAACTTCGTCACTATCTCTTTAAAATTATTCAAGATTGAGCAATTTCCAAAATTACTTGTATAACAAATCAATATATACATACACTTATACATCAAATCGACAGAGTCAAATTCCTATTAACACAGTTGTAAGCAAATCATATCTTCATGATTTATACACCACCAACTTTTATTACAACTTTTTTTTTTTTTTTTTTTTCAACAGAGAAATGTTAGAGACAAATCATGGTTTATAAATCACCCCAGATCTGGTCCGCGAGGGAGTTGCTGGGGACTCCTGATTCCCGGAAGGAATTGCCGGAAGGTTGCCCTGGGAAGGAATTTCGGGAGCTTGGACATTGACATCCACATGTAGCTCCCGCCGCTTCACCTGTGAACGATGCACCAGATGATAGGAATTCGTCTCAGAAACCAATACTTTATAGACAGAGGGGGAATGAACATTCTCAATAAACCCCTTCAACCACTTTGATGGACGAACGTGCGGGTGCAAAAGGATCCACACGGGTCCTAATGGAAGAGCCTGTGCACCCTTTTCGAGCCTATTATCTACATTAGTAACAGGGGGCGGAAATTGGCGAGATAAAGCAGACAATGGCGTTTTCGGTAGATATGAAAATAACACCAGCATTGGTGCACGGCCCGTAGTTACAGAGGGGGTGGCTCTGTAAGATGCCAAGGCGTCCAATAAAGCGAGATTTGGCGGCCTTGACAAATTATCCACCGAATACTTCCTTAAAATTGATTTCAAGATAAATACAAAGCGTTCGGCCTGACCGTTGGACCTGGGATTATAAGGTGGAGCAAAAAGTAGTTTGATTGAATATTGACCACAAAAGTCTCTAAATTCCTTGCTAGAGAAAGGAGGACCGTTATCAGCCACCAGGGAAGATGGTGTGCCGAATCTCGAAAAAATCTCCAATAAAAACGCCGATACAGACACAAAATTATACGACGCCACAATAGTAGCCTCCGGCCACTTGGAGAAACTATCGACATAGAGTATATAGTTTTTGCCTCCTATGTGAAAAATATCCATATGTACCCTATCAAATGGGTATCTCGCTGGAGGCCAGGGAGTACGATGATGGGGTTCGGGTGTGTGTGGCGCATACGTCTTGCAAGGTTCACAATTATTTACATATTTAACTATATCACTATCGAGGCTTGGCCACCAGACGTATGACCTCGCCAAAAGTTTCATTCGTGACACCCCCGGATGTCCGTGATGAAGAAGTGTCAGAATTCGTGGACGTAGAGTGGATGGAATCACAGCTCGATCATTAAAAAATAAACAATCCCGATCCACGAAAAGCTGATCCCTAATGTCACGAAATGCCTTAAACGAAGCATCCGCTAAGTCATTTGGCCATTGATGGGTTTGAAAAGACATCACTTGAGACACAACAGGATCAGAATGAGAAGCCCGGGCAATTTCTGACAAGGGAATAGGTGGGAGGAGGCTATGGAGAAAATAACATTCAGACAACGGCAACTCTGATGGAAGGGGCAGCCGGGATAATGCATCCGCATGGGGGATTAACTGTCCACTCTTGTGAATTATAGTATATGAATACGAAGCAAGGATTTCCGCCCATCTGACAAGCCGTGCAGAAGCAATTGTTGGTAAATTTTTCGATTCCGAAAATATAGATTTAAGGGGAAGATGGTCCGTCTCAATGGTGAAGTGACGACCAAACAAAAATTTATGAAACTTTGTTAATCCAAAAATCACTGCATAAGCCTCTTTGTGCAATTGAGAGTAATTCCTTTGTGCAGAATTCAAAGTAGCCGACTCATAGGCAATTGGTATGAGTCCAGTGTGACAAGCATGGCATAAAACAGCCCCCACTCCTACTGCACTCGAATCCACCGACAAAACTAAGGGTTTCGAAGGGTCATAAAATGCCAGCCTAGACTTTTCGGACAACATGTTTTTAGCTGAAGTAAAAGCCCTCTGCTGATCTTCACCCCACAACCAAGGTGAGTCTTTCCTTAACAAAAAATGTAAGGGTTCTAAAACGTCTGAAGACAAAGGCAAAAATGAATGAAAAAAATTCATCAGACCCAGAAAAGCTCTCAACTGAGTTACATTTGTAGGAGCGGGCATGTCTCTTAGAGCCTTAATCTTGGTAGGTGAGGGGAATCTGCCATCAGCTGAAATAATCTGCCCTAAGAATTCGAGGGAAGACACGAAAAATTCGGACTTGTCGGAATTTATTTTGACGTTGTGCTCTTCTAAAATCGTTAGAACTTTAAGGAAACGTTCAATACATTGTTTCTTGTCGACACCACCTATGAGAATATCGTCCAGAAATGTAGCTATACCCTCCAAGTTCCCCAGGATCTTATCCATGAAATTTTGAAAATCGGGAGGTGCCGACGCCAGACCAAAAACTAAACGAGTATATCTAAATAAGCCAAATGGAGTATTAACCGTCAATAAATGCTGACTATCAGGATGAACAGATAGCTGTAAGTAGGCGTTCGATAAATCTAACCTGACAAAAATTTTACAGTTTGTAAATTTATGAACAATCTCATCAGGCCGAGGCAGAGGATAAACGTCAGTCAGAATGTGTTTGTTTAAGGATCGTTTTAGGTCGACACACAAACGGATGGCGCCAGACTTCTTCGGAACGCAAACCAAGGGTGAAGCCCAGTCTGACGACGATACGGGGAAAATTATTTTCATGCTCTGCAGGCGCATCAACTCCTTATGAACTGGGTCCCTAAGGGCAAAGGGCAAGGAGTAAGGTTTCTGGAAAACTGGTTTGGCGTCGGGCTTCAAATGAATATGAACTGCGTAATTACATATCGGGGAATCATTGTCTATACGACCAAACACTCGAGGAAATGATGACAACAGAGAGCCGGGAATGTTCTCCACAACTTGGACCGAAGGACTTTGGAGTAGAAAAGACGACCAGTTAGGGTTCAATTTCGAAAGAACATCACGACCCATAATGGCGGGCGGAGATAACTGATCCGCCACATACACCCTAGCAACAAATTCTCTACTAAACGGCTCCATAAATGTAATTGAAATCTCCACAAACCCACAAATTTCAAGCAACGCCGAGGCGGCCGTGGACACAGACATAGTAATAGGAGAAATTGGAATATTGGGTAACAGAGTTTCCCGAAGTGAACGTTTTATAATGGTAAGAGAGCTTCCACAATCAACTAAAAATCGTATAGGCACCGTTTTGTTCAAACTTAACATGATATATAAAGGATCCTCAATACCTGGATTACTATGTTCGACTAGCCCATTTGAAAATTCACTAACACTAGTAGAACAGATACGTTTATCGTGAACATCTGATAAAATACATGCAATTTCATCGTCTTGAATATTATACATTAAACAAGAAGGTAAAAACTTGTCAGAAACTCGGAAATCGACAAATTGCGAATGACTTGATAAATTAAGTACGCCAGAATTATTAGACTTTAAATATTCATCAACACAAGTAAATGGATTTTCGATCAATGGTTCACTAGAGGACTTTTCAGATTGGTTATCGTTAAAACTCTCTACAGTCTGTGATTGGGTATTAAATAATGTGAAGGACTCACCGAGGGCGTTGACTTGACCTTGGGTAGAATGATGGCCTCTAGGTAGGCCGGGCTGATCTTCAGGTTGGCGTTGAGGGCAGAAACGCTGAGTATGTCCACGCTGAGAACACTGGTTACAGTACCAATCTTTGGCTGG
This sequence comes from Adelphocoris suturalis, assembly GCA_030762985.1. Taxonomy (NCBI): domain Eukaryota; kingdom Metazoa; phylum Arthropoda; class Insecta; order Hemiptera; family Miridae; genus Adelphocoris; species Adelphocoris suturalis. The sequence goes on along the minus strand of CM061042.1, from coordinate 59,462,954 downwards.
GCAGTCCTCCGGTTTGTGGTAGATGTTGCATCCATTGCACCGCTGTCGGTAGCCCCTTTGATCACGGCGTACGGAGAAGCCAGAGGGTCCTCCTCTATTGTTGCCATTTCGACCCCTCTGAGAGCGATCACGGGAAAAATTGCCTCTCATGGTCTCGGAGAAGGTTTGGCGGTGTGTTTGAAGAGCGGCTACAGATGGTTCCATTGACGGTTTCGTCAGTTTCTCGGCTGCTTGTTTCATAGCTGAGGTGACAAGGGCGGTTTGGGCCCATTTATCGAAGGACTTCTCCTCGTCGAGCTGCAGTAGGGCTGCTACAACATGTTGGTCTTTGACTCCCCCAATCAGACGGTCACATAATACAAGATGCAGGGAATCATTCTCGTAGCCGCACTTGGAAGCAGCTTTCCTTAGGGCGATGATAAAATCTTCAACGCTTTGACCAGGTGCTCGCTCCATGTTGGAAAATTCAAATCTTGCTATCGCCTTGTTGGGAACCGGCGAGTAAAACTTCACCAAGGCAGCACGGACAATCGTATATTTCGTCTTGATGACATCTTGGTCAAGAGCAGCCTTCAAACGTTCGTAGGCATCGAGGGGTATAGAAGAAGCTAGCTTTCCGACCATTCTCACTTCATCCACTATGCCCTCTCCGATGAAATATAATTCCATCCGTTCCAGGAAGCTCTCAATATTGTCTCCTGATGAAAACGTAGGCGCGGAAGACATCGTGATGGGACTGCGTCAAACGGGGTTCGGATTCACTCGTCGCCAGTTTAGTGGGCACTGAATAAGGCACAACTAGACAGGATCACACCATTTATTAGAATGAACAATGGGCGAAACAATGGTTCTTATATACCCAAAGGTGGGTCTTAACAATGACCAATCAGGAGTTGAATACAAAATGAGCGAACCCTATTGGTTCGCTGTATCGTCTATTATAACATTCTGATTAATATACATCATTGCAAAACCACGAATGCATAGGTGTATGACAACAATGTGCATAACAACTCCAACAGCGTTATAATTAACCTACAGAATATTGCTTATTACGAAGAGTACTAGGTAAGTAGTACCTATTACACAAACAAGATCACCCAGGTATATATGATAATAACACTCGCGTGTAATATTATTTTGAGGTAGGTATTACAGATGGTTGGAAAAGATAGGAAACACATAAAAAGACATATCCATGTCAAAAGACATATCCATGTCAAATTGTAAAGTGTAAATCAAGCATTTTAATTTCTCCCTTGATGGGAAAAACAAAAGATCATGGATATGTCTAGTACCTACTGCTTACCAGTTGGTACCTACTATTCAATTGTATACCAACCATGTAGTGCCTTCTTTTCACAAGATTATTCCATTATGGTTACAAAACAATATTAGTTTTTAACTTAGAGTAATAAATCGGCATTCCTTGACACTACAATGGCTTAGAGGTCATGAAATGTCGTGGTAAAATGAGAACGTTCCAAAAAGTGGCGAACGATTTTCCTACTATGAAAACTATGGGAGTTACTCTTCCCTAGTAACGCCTTGGTTGTACGTGAAAATCAATAGAAAATGTGCCGGTCGGGAAAAAAAGTGTCGGTCGGGAAAAAAAAGTGTCGCGAAAAATTCCTTGACCCCCAGCCAAAAGACATATCCATGTCAATATCTTTATATATAATTCCGAACGGTCTTTGAAATTGTGAAGAACTTCGCGGTCCGATTTCAGTGTTAGACGACTCATTCGAATCAGCACGGCCCCAAGTTTGTTGCAAAAGTGTCGCCGTTCGTCTCTATACCCACCTTGATCGTGTTCTGGGCGGTCCTTATCAACGAGAGTTGTTTATTAGGCTGTGGCGGTAACAACAACAGTTGCCATCAATTCACGGTAAGTAAGAAACGTTGTGTAGTTACTAACATCTAGGAGAGTTATTTCTGAACGAAGAAATTGAAACTGAAGAACTTAGCGGACTTTATATATAATTCCGCTAAGTTCTTCAGTTTCAATTTCTTCGTTCAGAAATAACTCTCCTAGATGTTAGTAACTACACAACGTTTCTTACTTACCGTGAATTGATGGCAACTGTTGTTACCGCCACAGCCATAAACCTAACGCCGAACACAGGGGCACATATAGGCAAGACCCGCAAGACCGATCAGTCTTGAAGGAGAGGTATGCCTCGAGCGCCGTCTTCGCTCAAGTTGGAACTTGGAACACATATTTGTATCACCCCCTTTGGTTTTTTGTCATCCATGATGATCCTGTTTAACTATAATTTCTAAACTCCCTCAAAATTTGTTGGTTCACGTTTAAAATTACGAATATTAAAATAAAGTAGGTATTAGTAGTGGGAAAACTTCAACTACCCGGCACGCACTGGCAAAACACAATTTTGTGAATATTTAATTTATATACACGTATTATTTAATCAATAAATTAGCTGATCCAAAGGTTATGATCCAGAGTCCTTAAAAATACGAAAATTCCCAAGGAATTGGAAGTTTAGATGCATGCAGGTTGTTTCAGATAGTCCTCATCCAGCGGAACGTTGCGGAAAGTAAGCAACTGTAAGACTCGTTTTTGAGGTGAAAACACTGTTTATGCACACCTCTCAACTTTGCCTTCTTTTGTCCCCCCCTTTAAACTCGCCCCTGACCTTAGTGTAGGTATATCAAGGATATATCGGAATTATAAGGCATATGTTAACCTTTCTGAAATAAAACACATTTATTTAAATGGTTTGCAAATAAATGACCTATCCTAACACCTAGGACCTCACACGGTATTTATTTAACAACTGACCTTAATTAATCCGATTGCTGACGAGTTCCGGATGGAAACAGGTGTCCCTGCCGCGGTATTCTTGTGTGGAAGTTTGGCTAGTCCTTCCCAAATCCTTGGCGGTTACTTCCGGTGTGTGGACAGTCACTCGGAAGGATTCAAACCAGAGATCCATTCTTCTTCATCCTGTTTGCCACTGACGCGAATGTCTTTCCCGCAGTATAACACGCAAACAATTGAAGTTGAACGGTCCCGACTCCAAGCAAACAAGCTGCTTACTTGAGCAGGTAAATAGTTGTTCGGAGTTACATGGCTGAATGAATTTCCTTTACCATTTTCCCAGTCGTCTCTGTAGTCTCCCACGCATGCGCGGAGACAAGGGGCGTTTGATCAGGTCCGAAATCTTCCATCAATTCTGGTTGCTACGGCGACGGCGAATCACAAGACTCCAAAACGATGTACCGCCTTTGTGGGATGAGTTTTCCTTATTATTATGACCAATCAGATCGTCTCTCCTTTGATCGAGCGGGGAGCCTGAAATCGCAGCGTCGTACCTTTCCTGGCGGCGCGTGTCGAGCGTCGTCATGATTTTTCCGTCTTCGATTTTGTGAAATCTGACCGTTCCTCCTGGCTCGCGGGATCGCAGAATCTGGGACCCCCAGCCAAAAGACATATCCATGTCAATATAGCTTACTAAACTGAGATAGTTCTTCACTAGAGCTGACGACGCCGAAACGGCGAAATATTCTCTCAATTTTGTAAGCTGTATTTATGTGTTTCCTACCTTTTCCAACCATCTGTAATACCTCAAAATAACATATACATGTATATAGATACAGTGACGGATTAATAGAATTTCGTGGGTGGGGGCGGTCCTCTGCCGGAAGGACTCCCCCCCCCCCCCCCTCCCCAACGGAAGTTTTTTTGAAAAAGACCTTGACAAACTAGCAGTTTTAGAGGATTTAGACCTACACTTAATATTATGTAAAATTAACATGAAAAACACGATTTTTATTTGCACAAATATCAGCTTGGTTACCAAATGTCCATGTACACACACACACAAAAATTAATAAATAAAAAATAAAATGATTATAGGTAAGTAATTTTTTTGGCAAAATTATATTGCAAAATGCAGGGAATGAAACATAAATTGTTGGAGATATAAATCAATACTACATATAAACTTCAGTCCTCGTGATGTAATATTATTTATAGATTATGTATATATTTATATTGTAAACACAGGATTAAATAATAATACACTGACACTACCCGCGCAAATCCCCGAATGATACCCCACGGACACCGCACACAGTTTGTAGGCCTACTAAAATTCAAACGAACAGATTTGTAAATTAGCCGTGACAGATTAGTAAAACCAGTACCTACCATCCCAGTTTCCTCACAGTTCCTTAATCTACGAAAACATACGTGATAAAAAACGGAAGTTAGTGAAAAACGTTGTCTATTTCCACGAAAAATAATGAGTTACTATGTTAAATCGATTTCAACGGTTAGGGCATCATCATTAACAAAGAATAACAATAATTGGTTATTGTTTGTTACTGATGATGGCCTAACCGTCGAAATCGATTTAACATTGTAACTCTTTATTTTTCGTGGGAATATGGCTTTCAACGTGCCCTACGCCTGATCCTACCTACATTTTCTATTCGAGGGTTTAGGAAGGTAAATCGAAAGTTGAGATGATCGTAGGTCCTGTCAACAGAGAAAATTCTCAAGATGTGGGGGGATCGAACGGAACCTACTTCCTTTAAAATAGGTATCTACCAGCCAGATGGGATGCGTAAAATGGAGTGACGGATTGAATCTAAATATCAAAACTAAGAGCTCAGGGTCGTTTTGGAGGTCCTCACTTCGTGCGACTTAAAAATAAAAAATCCTCCTAGTAGGTTAACTCCGGTAGGTAGCTATGGAAAACACCAGATCGCAAACCCCTTTTATCATCGTTAATCCAATAAGTACCTACCTACTTACTGCCGTCCTAAGCGAAAAAGTCGTAGGTACCTACCTACTTAAGTGATTTTTTGACCAAAATGAGTTAATGGTGCCCCCCTGTTTTGTTTGGGGTTTTCTACCGATTTTCGGAGTCCCAGTGTCGTATCTGCACGGGAAATGCCTCAAACAAGTCTGTCTATACAAGCCTGTTATACCTACTGTCTATAGCAAAAAGACTCGAAAGAAATGGCTGATAAATTGTAGAACCTATAATATTCTGAAAACTGTTTTCATTTAGAATTGTGTATCGATAAACGATTTATATTTCTTTTCTAATATAACCTACCAACTCTTTCTTAGTGCTCACCCGTTTATAAGATCGAAAAATAATAAAATATATGAATACCTGTCACTATCTCATAGTGACTACCTACTACACACCAACAACAATTACTGTGAGACTACTTTTAATTGTTCCATCCATTCTAATCATCTGTTTCGATACAAAAGAACAGGTAAGTAATATTTTTTAGCTTAGTATAATTCAAATCATGCAAGTGCATTTGGCTAGAGTAGCGAATCGTAACTGCGATTTGCTAGTCAGATACTCGTATCTATAGCAGATAGGTACGTAGAAAAGACCAAGTAAACTGCAGAATCTGATCGTACTGCGTTTTCTGATGGACAAATTCAGTTTTTGACGTATTCAATCGATTTAGCAAGACATTTTCTACAAGGAGAATGTCCAAGTTCAAGATTATTTTGGAAACTAATGCCAATATCGACGCAAAACCTATTTGGTCGATTTCCCAAAAATGAGATTTATGCACATACTTTTTCGCTTAGGACGGCAGAATATTATAGGTTGGCAGTTACTAGGGATAAATAAATATAAATATACTTAAAACAAAACAAAAGTAATAGCAACTACAAAAAAACCCGTTCGTTCCTCAACGGAAAATGATGGACGGGGTGGGAAGAGCTCAGCCGCTCGAGGAGGGTAAAGCCGTGGGTTGAGCACGGCTCGCCGTCCTGCCTTGGTGGTAGCTTTGTTAAATGATTTGGTGGTCCTTAAAAGAACCGTTGAAATAGTGGAGTGAGAATACGAAGCAAAGTCGGGATATGATAAAGCTTAGCCTCCGAAACCGTAGAGAGTGCGGCCTTGGCGCTTCAGGGCATAGACGACGTCCATAGCGGTGACAGTCTTCCTCTTAGCGTGCTCGGTGTAAGTGACGGCATCACGAATCACGTTCTCGAGGAAAACCTTGAGCACTCCGCGGGTCTCCTCATAGATGAGACCGGAGATTCGCTTGACACCTCCTCTGCGGGCCAGACGACGGATAGCGGGCTTGGTGATGCCCTGGATGTTGTCACGAAGTACCTTCCTGTGCCTCTTGGCGCCTCCTTTCCCAAGACCTTTTCCTCCCTTGCCACGGCCGGTCATGTTGCTTCTTCGAAGTTGATCGTTTCAAGGTGTCGAACAGAATGCTCCCTCCCGGCCGACCGCGCGTATTTATAACCATCATCCTCGATGTTGATTGGCTGTCAAAGCTCCTCGGGCCACACAAGGTCGGACAAGGTCGTTCGTGAGTCATGCGACACCTATTGGATTTTACCAACACCAACTCATAGAGGTCCTTCTTTTTATAAGAGAGAGTATGGCCCTCTCTGCTCTACACCCAATCAATCAGTTATTACCTACCTTAGCTGAATACCTGCCGTCCGATTTGTAAGTAGTTAGGTAAGTATAGCAAACAAAATAACTGACGAGGAAGTTTCGTAGTATGGAACGAAGAAAAAAAAAAAAAAAAAAAAAACCCCATAGATATCGGGTTTTTTAAATCCTTTGGTTCAATGCTCTCCAGCGAAAATTGGGCCGTTGCAAACGTTTAGGTACATAAACTGTAGGTAGGTACTTATTATAATCCTGCAGTTTTTCCATTGAAATCCATATTTACTATTATTAAGTATTATTACTCATAATATAACTGTCAAAAGGTAATACGTTTGTGTCCCGCGCTACCTTCTATTCTTGCCACGTGGTATGATATGAAAAGGTTGTACTACAGCCTTACTTACTTAAATTCAGAAATTTCCCGTTTTCCATGTGCATTTGGAATACAATACTTTGGATAAAAGGTATACCCAGGTACCTCCTACCTTCTGAGTAAACTGGAATAATCCCGAGTTGTAGTAGGTAGGTATCAACAAATCCAGTAACTATCAAAATAATGAAGGTGGCAACGCTTTGGTGTTTGAAGAGCGTGAAAATATCAACCTCACTCGTGACAAACGTTATATTTATTTTTTTAATACCAAGGCTTCCGTGGGTGCATTTTAACAGCGACCACACGACCTTCAGGCAATCATTTCATTTTAGCGAATACCTAAACGTGTTGTTCGGGGGGGGGGGGGGGGGGGGGGGTGTCAGATATTTGTCAAAAATATATTTACTTGGGAACGCATCTACAGCGCCCTATTTGAGTGAGTCTATTGTACAATATTCGCGACTGTTATTTGGGGAGGGACGTTATCGTTTGATCTGCTCGGAAAAGTCTTCAACATCCAAAAAATTACTTGAAAAATCTCGTTCGGAGAAAACAGACGTTGGGTCCTACTCCACTAGCACGCTATATCGTGAATTTATTGGAGTTCGGTAGGTAGGTGCGCTATACTGCCGTCCTAAGCGAAAAAGTCGTAAGTGATTTTTTGACCAAAATGAGTTAATGGTACCCCCCTGTTTTAGGGGGGGTTTTCTACCGATTTTCGGAGTCCCAGAGTCGTATCTGCACGGGAAATGCCTCAAACAAGCGTACGAATAAACGGCTTAGTGATGATTCCATTGGTTTTGCTTAGCCAATATTCGTAAGTATACTTTTCAGAGGAAGAAAATTCGTATCTGGCACCGGATACGATTTACTCGCTTCTTATTTCGCATATACGGATTCTCTTGTTCTTAAAAGTCAGATACGGATTTCAAGCTTAGTATTTTGGCACTCCTGGAGTCACTTACGATTCTTGGGAACCCTCTTGAATGTGCATTTCGTGCTGCCCACAAAACAGGAGGGAATAGGGACGTCCTTCGAGCATAATTTTTAAGCAAATATTATAAAATTCCCTAATCTTGGGCTCACAGGGTAGCTCAGTCTCGACAAACGTTTGAACTTCATATGATGCCAGATACAATAAGCCGAAAACAGCGTGCGAAAATTTGGACCCTTCTGTTTTATGTTCCCGGTACTCTTTCGTTAGCCCAAGATTGAATTTTCCTATAACAGCTTTGAGTAAGGTGAAACTTGCATCCTTTCAACTGTAAGGAAGACCCCGTACTTTCCCTGTTCATTGTCGTTATTTCATAGAAATACGGTACATAAGAGCGCCCAATCAGTGATCGTCGCACTGGATTAGGCTTGCCCAGATTACCCTCGCCTCGCCCAGCTGACGTATAACCCAATAACGGCGAGGATGTACAGAAACCAAAGTACTTACGTTGCTTTACGGTAACCCGCATTTTCCCTGCTGTTAGTGATTTTAAGTGCCCATCCCTATTGGTCTGGTGCGGAAGAACAAAGGCCTTTTTTTCTAATTATTTTTGCAGAGTGGACTCTCTTATATATATGCCAATTCTACATAGGTATACGATTTTCAAGATTTTATTGAGTGTGTCCAGGACAGTAGAAAGAATGCTATAGTCAAAGAAATAACCGTTAATGATTTCACTGTGTGGAGAGATTTTTCTTCCAAACAGAAAATTAATTCGGTAACTCCAAAGCCATATCTCCGCGATATTGTCCAGATTTCAGCGGCTAGAGGCAAATATACGTTGAAATATAAAACGGATTTCATTGAACTCGATTTCCTTTAAAAAAAAAAAAAAAAAAAAAAAATGCTTCAAAAGGGATTCCCAATTCCGGAAAAGGTTACTAAGCCTCGTGGAATCGACAGTGGAAGAAGAGATACCATTCTAGCACGCTTAAATGTGAAGAAAAAAAATGCCATTACCCCCCTTCTGGAGCGGAGTTTTGGAAAAATTTACCTTGTGGGGGTAACGAACCCGAAAATGATATTGCCATATACAGGGTGTCTCAACTAAAGTTCCCGTAATTTCAGGGATCGATTTTAGAGCTTCTTTCTGATAGAAAGTTCCTCATAGAGATTTCTTATGAAACTCTTAGTTTTCGAGTAATTTAATTTCTAAGATTTTTTTTTCTCGTATTTTCGACCTTTTGTCACTAAAATGATCATGACTCTCAATTTGCTCAAATTCAAATTTGAGGATACCATTGGAAAGAGTATTAAATTTCCTATCGGATAGATGCCTGAGCGTTTTTAAGACTCAAGGTTTGAGACATGAAAAAGCCCTCGGAAAAGCAAATTTGACCTAATTTGCGAAACCTGTCTTTTCAATCGGAAATTGAACTATGAGAAACAATATTTTTTCATAATGCAAGAATTGTGAAAACTGCGCTGAAATCTCACCTTCCCAACGGTGTAGTCAATTTTACTTTTACATTGTTAATTAGGGGGAGAAAACCATGTTGAATGTTGAAAAACATTGGGGTTTTTTTTTTTTTTTTTTTTTTTTTGTTCCAATGAAATCGAGGGTTTTCTTGAAAAACGACCTTCTATGAAAATACGAGTTTGGGGTCGATTTCTAGGTATTTTTTACGCTGAATCGAATGATAATACTTGCATATATCTCCCCAACCCCGTTGTAACAGAGTTTTACACGTTCTCACAAATTTAAGATCATTCGTTATGATAAATTTTATGTGTTTTTGGGGTGAAACTTGTAAGCTAAAGTGTAAAACTCGGTTATAAGGGGGTCGGGTAAATATTCAAGTGTTACCACTCGATTCAGCGTGAAAAAATACGTAGAAACAGACCCCGAACTCGAATTTTCATAGAAGGTCAATTTTCAAGAAAACCCTCGATTTCATTGGAAAAACAATGTTTTTCAACACTGAAACGTAGTTTCCTCCCCTAATTAGCTATGTAAATAGTGTAATGTATATGAATACCTACTAAAGTCCTGTACTGAACCTGTCACTATCTCATTGTGTACCTACCTGCACACCAACAATAATTACTGTGAGACTATTTTTAATTATTCCATTCATTCTAATCATCTGTTTCGATACAAAACAACACGTACAATTTTTCAGCTCAGTATAATTCAAATCATGCAAGTGCATATGGCTAGAGTAGCGAATCATAACTGCAATTTGCTAGTCAGATACTCGTATCTATAGCAGATACGTAGAAAACACTAAGTAAACTGCAGATACGAGTTTCGTGCTTCGTAAATTATCCTCAATGTCAGTCAACAATACGAGACTAAAATTTGCACGGCGTTTTTTGCTATTTTACGATGGAAAAATTCAATTTTTGACATCGCCAATCGATTCAGCAAGAAATTTCCTACAAGGAGAATGTTCAAGTTCAAGATTATTTTGGAAACTAACGCCAATATCAACGAATTTCGACGCAAAACCTATTTGGTCGATTTCCCAAAAATTAGATTTTTGCACATACGACTTTTTCGCTTAGGACGGCAGTATACCACTCGCATGATTATTTTTATTAGGAAGGGAACATCATCTTTCTTTGTAAACGTACACTCTGCGACGTAAATCTTTATGCATAGGTAAAAAGATTAAGGCCTCCCAAAGTAAAACACGAGTATTAGGTATGCACAGTTGACTGCCCAGATATAAAGGGGATGCATCTCACAAATAAGGACAAAAATGAAATTATGTAGAAGAAAAATGATAAGAATTTAGCCAAAAAAGAAATTGTTAAGGTCATAGATAGTAGACAAGCCGAATGTATAATACCTAGTTTTTCTTATATTAATATATACCTAGATAGGTAGGTACCTGGGTGATCTTGTTTGTGTAACAGGTAGCTATGTACCTACTCGTTCGTAATAAGCAATATTCTGTAGGTTAATTATAACGCGGTTGGAGTTGTTATGCACGTTGTTGTTATATACCTATGTATCCACCATTCGTGGTTTTGCAATGATTCATATTAATCAGAAGAACCTCAGCTCCGTGCTGGGCCAGTGTTGATTATCCAGCACGCTCATCGCACAATTCTCAAAATGTTTTCTGTCATAAGTACTTACTCTTTTATCTGCAACGTTTATTCTACACTAAGTGAACTATGTTGTATCTTGACAAAGTGTTGAAAGATGACAAAAATGTACAGCTAAGTACCTGTCAAGCTATCGCGATGGCTCTAAAAAATTTAAAATGGATATTTTCTTCATCGAACTCCGTTTCGAGGCATTCTGAATTGTACGGGAATTCGCTCATGCTGCATGAGTGGACTTTTCAATGGAAACGTGATGTTTCGAAGTTTTTATCATAGGTGAAATTTTCTGAGGATCGATCTGCAGTTGTCTACGAAAATAACGGGTAAGTGTGCATGATATACGTATTGAAGTAGAACTTGAAGTAAAATAGTAGGCCGTTTCTATAAAAACATATTAGTTTCCATAAACGCCCAAACTGGGCGGTTCTCAAGAGGGGAGGAAATCGGAGTATTATCTAACTAACTTGCTCAGCCCACGCCAACCCGCCCAGAATATTGAGGATTTGGTAGTCCTGAAAAGGACTGTTCAAATAAGGGAGCAAGCTGAACCGTGGAGGCGCTTACGAGCTCTTTTCCGTTTTCTTGGGGAGAAGGACGGCTTGGATGTTGGGCAAAACACCACCTTGAGCGATTGTCACGCCCGAGAGGAGCTTGTTCAACTCTTCGTCGTTCCTGATGGCGAGCTGAAGATGACGGGGAATGATCCTCGTTTTCTTGTTGTCACGGGCAGCGTTACCAGCCAACTCCAACACTTCAGCGGCCAGATATTCCATCACCGCTGCGAGGTAGACGGGAGCGCCAGCTCCTACTCTCTCGGCATAGTTGCCCTTGCGGAGGAGCCTGTGAATCCTGCCCACGGGGAACTGAAGCCCAGCGCGAGAGGACCTCGTCTTTGCCTTCCCCTTGGTCTTGCCACCTTTGCCGCGTCCAGACATTCTTCTTTAGAGTTGATTTAACGGGAGTAGAGCTTGAAATGATGATTGGAGGCGGAGGCATTCGGTATATATACCCCCTTCCCCGTCGCCCATTGGTTCGGCCAAAGTGAGTCCTTGACAGAGGCAGCGCTCCAAGCGGAGGCCCCTGCCCATGCTGTCCCCGAAACTTTCTTGAAGTCCTTGGACTCGTCATCACCCTCAGCGAGATTTAAACTAAACAAATTTCTCGATACCTAGGCCTCGTTTTGCCTTACGAGTCGCACAAACTTGAGATTTCGTATCCCTCATCACTTGCCAAATTTAAGCTTGATTATGGTGAACAAACGTCCTCATGGCTTTATACTATAGCCTAATCATTGAAATTCAAGTAAGTACGTTTTTCCGCATAATTTTGTGCAAAAAAAGTTTAACGGCCGCCCTATTTAATCGTTGATTATTCTTGTTTTGACTAAAAATCTACTAAAAATTATAAATTTAACCCTTTTTTTTTTTTTTGACATAATGGTCGAAATTTGACCAATTTATTGTGCCTGAAAAGTGCTGGAAAACGACGTATAATTAATTATTACTCCCTAAAATCTCTAGAGCTTGAGTTTTTTGGTGCAAGAACGGGATTATTATCTCGAAACCTGCGGTTATACAATTAAGTATAACGTTTTTGGTATATTTAAAATTTGATCTTTCTAATTTTTAAATTAAACGTTTAAGGTTTGTTCGGTGGAATATCAACTATTTTCTCTAATAAATACGCCACTCAGATAGATATTGGTTGGTGACGGACTGAGAGAGGAGTTGTGTGAGGGACGGAGGACCTTCCCATCACCACTTTCGGTGTTGTGTGTATGTAACTCCCATCTTTCCTCCTCACACACAACAATATGTTTATGTTGAGATAATTTGCCAGGTTTTGGTGGTCCTGAAAAGAACCGTTCAAAATGCTAGCGCAACAACATGCTGTAGGTGTTCACTTCTTTTTGGGCGAAGCTTTCTTGGCAGCCGGCTTCTTCGCCACCTTTTTGGCGACGGGCTTTTTAGGCTTGGCCGGGGATTTGGTGGTCTTCTTCGGTTTGGGTGCCTTGGGAGTGGTAGGCGGCTTCTTGGCCTTCTTCGCTTTGGAAGGCTGTTTCTTCTCCTTCTTGGGAGAACCGGCGGCCTTTTTAGGGGATTTCGGTCTACCAGCCTTCTTCTTGCCCTCCTCACCGCCAGCGGACCCACCGGGGAGCTTGAAAGAACCCGCAGCTCCGGTTCCCTTGGTCTGGACGAGCTTTCCTGAGGCAACGGCGTTCTTGATGTATTTCCTGATGAAGGGAGCAAGTTTCTCGGCATCCACTTTATAGGTAGAGCTGATGTACTTCTTGATCGCCTGCAGCGAGGAACCACCACGTTCCTTCAGAGAGCGGATGGCCGCATTCACCATGGTAGCCGTGGGCGGGTGAGAGGGCTTGGTCTTGGCACCGGCCTTAGCTCCCGCCGCCGCTTTCTTCTTGGGGGATTTCGCCTTCGGTGGCTCACTAGCCGGGGCAGCAGCGGTCGTTTCTGTCATCTCGCAGGGTAGCAGCGCTCGTAGCGGACGAGTAGGTCAACGAGAGAATATGCTCAAATGAGGTCCCGTCGCGTATATATACTCGGATCAACGGACCGTAATGAAGCCAACCCTCCACCGCCCCTATGCCTCTTCCACGGAAGATACCTTTCAGTGTCTGCTCCTCCTTTTCTTATTGCTCATTATGTCCGCGCCAAATTTGACGGGAACCTTCTCGATTTTCACACAATCTCACCAATATATGCTTTTCCCACTGCAGTCATCCTCAATAGCCCATCTTTCATCAGTCGCTCAAAAGAACCTCCTCAATCCTACAAAGTCGTGCTCTCAAACTACACCCCATTCGGAAAAATCCTTCTTAATTAAACGCTCGCATTTCCTCGGATCATCCACCAACTTCATTTCGCAGTTCCAACATCTGTATACCGTGTCCGAGCCTCTTGGGAAATTTCGCCGGCTTAATCCCCGGGAAAAAACCTCCGTTGGATTCGGCACGACTGCACCTCGTCCTAGAGGACGTCTCTTTCAACAAACGTAATAACCTCGCTTCTTGTCCGTATAATCATAAATCGAAAAGTACTAAAACGCTCCGTGTCCGCACAAATACACCTACATAATTGCCGGAAACAGATACAACATCACAATTCGGTAATAAATCATCCATCACCCTTTCAAACGGGTTGTTCCAATGACCATAGCTCTCAGCCCTAACCACAACCAACATTTATCTTTTCGTGGTACTTTACTTCAAATACATGTCATATAATTCTACTTTCCCCTTCCTAGAAATAACGATATTTCTTCGTTCAATCAGAACCATAATTCTTGTATCGAACCATCGCAACAATTCTAACCGGCCCGTCTCTAAATTGAGGGAGGCTAACTATCTCAACGATAGCAACCTGATAGCACTGGGGCGAGACCTACCTACGTAGGTACATACCCTACTTATTTATTTATTTGTTTATTGATTTGGCACATCACAAAATTTCACATAAAAATCATGAGAAGAAAAGAAAAAAAGTACATAATTACAAAACATCTGCGCAAATTAATCTTAACATCCTCAATACATTTATAATGTGCCCACGGAAAGCCAAGTTCTCAATGAATTTGTGTTTTTCCGTGGAGTCTCTCATTAATTCCAAACTAAATACCTACTTAACTATTCCTGCTGTCAATGGCACTATGAATGATATACACAGGAATCCTAATGATGTGAGTTCATTAATATGTTTGTAACATGCCTTTTTAATGCCAATACGTTTTTAAAATCACTATAACTAATATTATTTTCATAGAAAAAATTCAGAGCAACAACATAGGGTGGAGGGACCGATAGTAGCCACCCCTGCCAGTAGTAGCCACCCATGAACTTTAGATTTGAAAAATAAGGATTTGGCACCATCAAGATATTTGACATAAGCACCATTTTAAGCAGGAGATGTCAGCTGCGCATTCCAACCGTTCTCGCCATAATCAAGGAACCAGTGTGATTAACAACACGCCTTATAACCCAGATGGACTGCCAGTTGATCAGATGAGCTCCTCACCAACGGTTTTGTTTAAGGACGTAGTCCTTGTTTACCTCAATATTTCACTTCATTCTAGGACTTTTTGAGATAGTTTCGTTTTATTCACGTTCTTTGGTGATTTCTTGATGTATTTCAAGTTGTTTCACGTAGGATTTTAGACAATTAGGGTCATATTTGTGGGGTGGCTACTACCAGTTCTTGAAAACCTAGCAAATTTCTGTAGTAGCCATGATGTGGCCACTACTGAGTTTTCGTGTTTTTTTTTTTTTTTTTTTTTTTTTTTTTTTTTCCACAATAAACATGAAAATAAGCTAGATTTTCATCAGGATCACAGTGATGTAATTAGTTTTTCTGAAAAACGAGAGGTTCCAGTAGTAGCCAGGAGGTGGCTACTGCTGGTCCCTAACAGTGGCTACTAATAAAGATTTTGGTGGCTACTACCAGTTCTTGAAAACCTAGCAAATTTCTATAGTAGCCATGACGTGGCCACTACTGAGTTTTCGTGTTTTTTCATATTCAACATAAAAATAAGCTAGATGTTCATCAGTATCACAGTGATATAATTAGTTTTCCTGAAAAATGAGTATTTCCAGTAGTAGCCAGGGGGTGGCAACCACTGGTCCCTTACAGTGGCTACTACTAACGATTTTGGTGGCTACTACAAGCGACAGATCTTGGTTTCCTTTTCTTCGATTTTCGTAAAACTAATCAACGCATTCGATTTTTAAAAATAGCCATTCGATAGAGCAGACATTGGGGGAGAGGAAAAACACGGGATTGGAAGAAAGAACGGAGAAATGAAGAAATTACGATGTAAATACCGAAACTGGGCTGCTTAAGGGTGGCTGCTACTGGTGCCTCTACCCTAAGCGCTTCTCCTATATAATTCAATATTTATCTTAGGTCGTCTTAAATTAGACCTTTCTACAGTTTTCGTGACGTATGCGCCTGTACAGGTATCTTCCACATCCACTCCCGTTTTATATACAAAAGCACAGGCCTCTCGAACAAATAAATCAGGAATACACAATGTGCCGAACTCTCTATACAACCAACTTGTGTGGTATCTGGAGGGCTTCCTTAATATAATTTTAAGAATAATATTTTGAACCGTTTGAAGGACCCTTAACCGCGTTTTCGTAGCACATCCCCCCAAACAATAATACCATACTTCAGGGAGGAAGAAACAAGGCCATAATATACCATTTTTAAATAATAAAAGCTCAGAAAACCACCCAAAGATTTAAAAACATAAAAACGTTTACGCAGCTTTTTGGCTAATGAAGTTATTACCTATATATACAGGTCAAAAGTCAACTTGGAATCAAAAAATACACCAAGACTGTGGCTAATCCATGCTTTTTTTTTTTTTTTTTTTTTTTTTTTTTTTCCTGTCAGCAAATTTCAACATTCCCAACATTATATCGGTATAATACGGTGGTGAGGGGGGGGGGGGGGGGGGGAGGAGAGGCCATCAATCAGTACCTACCTACCCTACGCAAAACTCGTATACTATCCCCTTGCATGCTGATTGCCGATCTATCCATTTCATCCCCATCAAGCTCGGGGCAGCCAAAAACTTGAATGAAAAGAATGAATGAATGAAAGTGAGTTTTATTCCGAGAAACAGCAAATTACAAAAAGTATACATAATATATGACAATATGGAACATACACCTTAACCATGCGGTTATGGGGAGATGCTTGAGCTAATTGTGAATATAATACTCATGAATTGCATAAAAGGAAAACAAGAAAAAAGAACTTATTTAATCACAAAGTTATCTGACTACACTGTTTCCTTCTGTTATAGAGGAGAAAGAAGATCAAAACTAAACTATCAATTCTTTAGAAAACAATAAAAATTATGAAAAAGGGAACTGACAATTAATGGATATTTCAATTGACATAAATGTTAGTAAGTAAGTAGAGTTTGGCAGTTTTCCAACCCATATTGGATTAGCCACGAGAAAACTTATAATCCGAACGAGTAATATTGGAAGGGGATCGCAAATTTTCTGGCAAGGAGCGAATTAAGAATGGCATACAATAGAAAATGTGTCTAGAAGTACTCCAAATACGAGTTTTCGGTGCAGGAACTACAGCTTGTGTAGTGAACCGGAAGGCGTACGGAGTGTTTTTAGCAAAATTGAAAAATTCCGGGTGTTTGTGAAAAAAAGGTGAGCGCCGACTTAATATACAACTGATGGACTGAGAACACACGGACATAGTTATACAGATCTACTGTAGGAAATCTACCTACGTGGTTTTTTTGTCATTACTTTTAGAATGGATTTTTGCATGATATTCAGTGGATTCAATACCGCTGAAGTGGCTCCTCCCCAAGCAATAATTCCAAAGCCAATGACGCTCTGGACAAGTGCCTTGTATACAAAAATTAAACTTTCCTTCCCAAGACATCCTCGGAGGTTGTAAAATAAATGAGTAAATTTTCGAAGTTTCTGAACCAGCGTAGAAACATGGCAGTCCCATGTTAGATTCTCGTCATCCATTCTCGTCACTTGCATTAATAACGAAATAAAAATGATAAATATTGCATCATTTCCCAACACCATACATTTAAAGTGCATTAATTTACAACTTGCGAATGTTCATTCGCCAATACGAATGTAAACCGTCTGTTTGCGTTGCCTATACCCATAGCAATAAGAAATGAGACTTGGTTTGAGACACCAAACTCACAGGTATAGATATTCGATTGAATGCGAGTATGGAGGGTTGAGCAGGAAGGCACCAATTCAACTTGATAATAATGTAAATAAATATAACCTCTATTCCTTTTCACCGTCCCTTAGGTACCTTCAGAAAATTATGCACACGGGAATGGCCCACTTACGGCAGCATCATTTCAAACTCGAGACAAAATACCTTCCTACAACATCAGGAGAGCCACGGAAGAGATCAGAACGTCTTCGCAAGAACGGGACTCTCCATCAACTAGGTAGGCAAAGGAATGAATAGGTAAAACGTGAAAATGATTATTATCACGCGTGTCAGAGATTGACCGACTCATCTAGTATATAAGTAGGTATATAATGAAAAAAGACTTTGAAAGAATGTAAAGACGAAACGCTTGCATACGAGTCTGCAACACATTGGAACATTTCCTGTCTTCAGTTGCAGACGCGTAGGTATGTGTAGCAGACTCGTATGCAATCAGAAATTAACAAGCGGTTGCAATCATGTTCACAATATCAATTATTGAGAATGATCACATGTGGGTAAACAATAATTCAAATAACCATGCTCATAACTGTGATTGTTGGCCACGCACTTCGCAGTAGTTAACATAATATGATTGGATAAATCGAGAGCTTTCGAACGAATGGTGAACGAATTTTGTGGGATGAAAAACGACGAAGTACCATTTCCCTAGCAACGTCTCGGTTGTAAGCGGAAATCATCAGAAATTGAGCATATTTCGTTACGTAACGTAACATAACGAAAATTTGGTTGTGTGCCATAGCAAAGACATGAAATGTCAAAAAAGGAATTCGAAAGAAACGCTGAGTGAATCGTTTATTCATGAGCGTATAGGTAGTATCATTACAAATAAATAGGGGGACCGAAAGGAAAAAAAATTAGGTAAATAAAATAAAATTCCTACAGGGTCCTTAATAAATAAATGTTGAACTCTCGCCTTAATAATAATCACCTAGTTAATTATTAATACGCCATACATTGTGTTTCATGAGCGCGGAGGAGTCCTCCCGAGATGACTCAAAATGAATTCGTTTACTCTCGTTCTCAAGCGTGGGGGGGAAGGACGAAACAGCATATTTGGTGGTCCTTAAAAGGACCGTTCAAATTAAGGGGGCAGAAGCGAGAGACTTCTTACTTGGAGCTCGTGTACTTGGTAACAGCCTTGGTGCCTTCAGAGACGGCGTGCTTCGCCAATTCACCGGGGAGGAGCAACCTGACGGCAGTCTGGATCTCCCTGGAGGTGATGGTGGACCTCTTGTTGTAGTGAGAAAGGCGAGAGGCTTCGGCGGCGATACGCTCGAAAATATCGTTGACGAAACTGTTCATGATGCTCATGGCTTTGGAGGAGATGCCGGTATCGGGGTGAACCTGCTTCAACACTTTGTAAATGTAGATAGCGTACGACTCCTTCCTCCTGCGCTTCTTTTTCTTGTCTCCCTTGGTGATGTTCTTCTGGGCCTTGCCGGCCTTCTTCATGGCTTTTCCCGAAGCTTTGGGTGGCATGTTGAGTCGTCGAGCTCTGGAACGAGAATGGTGCTCCCGCCGGCCGCTCACAGATATATATACCCATCGTGCTCTCCTAGCCGACCGGTCTCAGCCCGCCAAGTCGTCTCCCATTGGTTCGCTTGGATAGCCACCGCTACCCTCGACCGACTCGCATCTCTCAAGGTCGTTTCAATAATATTTGGGATAGGAGTCCCACCAGTCTTTAGACAAGGCCACTCATCTACCGACTCACCCGCGGTCCTACCCTCTCAACGCCCGGTGATTTTACCCTTCAGGTCCCACACCACAAACATCGACCCAAATTCAAATTTACTAAGTCCTAATCATGTCAACTTACTTTATTTGGTGATCTCCATTAGGTACTACCGAATTTTATACAGTTTTGGAAGGAAATTATGGCCTCATATTCGAGCATAAAAGCTCATGTCGGGGTCTAGAGTTATTTATTTAAAACTGATCAAAATTACCTAACAAAACTTGAAATGAGAAACGCTTTTTTTTTTTTAAATCGGTTTTTCATTATTCTTCATAATTAAGTAATTCACCTACCTACCTAGGAACGATTCGGTGATTTTCTCGTCCTTTTTCTCCCGTAAATCTCCCATCGCAAACGGACGCAGATACTTACATAGGTGCACTTAATATTCATCATTTCCTCTATCTCTTGTGAACAGATTTTTATTTTGGATTGATTTTGGTATTCGGTGTTACTTATATGTCTCGTTTCAATATGAATCAAGCGTATTATCGAATAACTGAGTTCCCTCCTCACCAAGATTACCTACCTAGTAAGTTACGGCATTTGGCGCACCCTTTCGAACATTTTGTTTTCCATAAGTCTAGCGGTTTTATTTGGATGTGATTGTCGATAACTGAGCGAATGTTCTTTAGGTCAGTGACACATAATATGATATCATTTCGTAGGTACCGGTTGAATTGCTTATCAAGACCATAAATTTATATCTTTATTCGGGCGCCGTACAACTCGGTCCAGACTCACATTGACTCGGTCCCGTTCGCTCACTTATAAATACTTATTCGTTCATTCATTCATGTAGGTGATGAGTGACGTTACTGCTGATGATGACACGGATCTGCCGATTGAAAACGGTGATGATTCCCAGGTACCTACAAGATATAATAAATATGAAGCCACTGCTGTCCTCTGACCGGATTTTGAAGCCCGCACCGCGCCTCTTTCTACCATTTTCATTAAAAAGAAGATTTATTCTGTTCCATTCAAGAAGGTGTTTTGATACGTACCTATATCTCAGGAATTTCAACGTATATCACAGGAGTCTCAAATTTCATTACGGAACGGGGTGAATGGAGGGAGTTTTACTGATAAATCGTGATGTTTTTACTTAACTATTCTCGTCAGATTTTCATAATTATTTTTTTTCGTTCAATTATGAATTCGATCTAGTTTTTTAAAGTATCTCAGAAGTTTCAAATTACATTATGGAAGGAGGTGGGAGGGAGTAATAGTATTAAATTGTGATGTTCTAACTGTTCGTTCATCAAACCCATTAATAGTTGAATTTCTACTCCAGTTTTAGTTGTTTAATTATTGTTGTGAAGTTACCTGTTTAATGTATTGACGCGTTTGATTTTTCTGTTTTGTGTGCTACACTAATATAGTTTTACCTAAGGAATTGTTTCTTATTTTTCATCCTCAAAGTCAACACTAACTTATATACGAACTTATCCTTACATCTGGAAAGCCTGAGTTTTTGGCGCAAGAACGGGATTTTTATCTCATAACCTGCGGGGTTATACACACAGTTAAGTAAGTATACCTAAATATTAAAGTTTTTTGGTTTATATTGAAAATTGTATTTTTTTTTTTTTTTTTTTTAATTTAAAATTAATGTGGTTTGGTGGATTGTCACATAGATCCAGTTTTTATTATGCCGTTGTGAAATGAGCGTTGGATTTCTCAAGCAGAACTTTTTTTTTTTTTTTTTCAAGCAGACCGTTCGTTGTTGGAAATGAGGCGCTTTAAACGCCAATTTTTCCGGAATTAAAGCCGTGTTTTGGCCCTTCCCAGAACGTCAGGTTGTCAACGGTGGGGAAAAGTTGCCTGGGGGCCTCGCCCCTTGAGAAAGTGTGGCTTTTGGTGGTCCTAAAAAGAACCGTTGAAAAGGATTTGGGATGTACACGAAACGAGAAGTGTGGTTTTTAGGCACGCTCTCCCCTGATACGCCTGGCCAACTGGATGTCTTTGGGCATGATGGTAACCCTCTTGGCGTGGATAGCGCACAAGTTGGTGTCTTCGAAGAGACCGACAAGGTAAGCCTCGCTCGCCTCCTGGAGAGCCATGACGGCGGAGCTCTGGAACCTCAGGTCGGTCTTGAAATCCTGGGCAATTTCCCTGACGAGTCGCTGGAAGGGAAGCTTGCGGATGAGGAGCTCGGTACTTTTCTGGTAGCGACGGATCTCACGGAGAGCGACGGTACCGGGCCGGTACCTGTGCGGCTTCTTGACTCCGCCGGTGGCGGGAGCGCTCTTCCTCGCGGCTTTAGTAGCCAACTGCTTCCTCGGGGCCTTGCCTCCAGTAGACTTCCTGGCTGTTTGCTTGGTTCTGGCCATAGTGTTTCTTCTCGAATCCCTGGTTCAAGTATGATGTTCCGCCCATGAGAGACGGGGCCTTTATATACCCCTCTCCCACAGCTTCGCGCATGCGCAGTGAGCCAACCTCTCCTACTCGTAGGGACTCGAGCCTGCCGCTAACTGCTATCACCTAACTTACCCTTTTATTTTCATAATTATTAAAGCCGACGAATCTCACACATTTTTTAATCATTCGGCGAGGATATCTCTTTGAGGGTAAGAGGATGATGGGATAGGTAGTGATTATGAACTGCTGTGAAAGCGTGCCTAAATTGCAATTCAAGTTAAGTATGTTACGTATTTTTGCTATTTATTATTTGGCATAGGCATAGGTAATATTTATTATTGGGGCGTGTGTAGAGACAAACAAGAACGTAATTAGGTAATGAATGTTGATTACTTAACGTTTAAAAGAGAAAAATGTAATGTATATAGCTACCACATAGGTAATTTCCATTATCAACAAACTGTAGGTAGGCATGTGGTAAGCTTAAATAGCTCTTAATTAAATATGGCTTTCAACGTGCCCTACGCCTGATCCTACCTACATTTTCTATTCGAGGGTTTAGGAAGGTAAATCGAAAGTTGAGATGATCGTAGGTCCTGTCAACAGAGAAAATTCTCAAGATGTGGGGGGATCGAACGGAACCTACTTCCTTTAAAATAGGTATCTACCAGCCAGATGGGATGCGTAAAATGGAGTGACGGATTGAATCTAAATATCAAAACTAAGAGCTCAGGGTCGTTTTGGAGGTCCTCACTTCGTGCGACTTAAAAATAAAAAATCCTCCTAGTAGGTTAACTCCGGTAGGTAGCTATGGAAAACACCAGATCGCAAACCCCTTTTATCATCGTTAATCCAATAAGTACCTACCTACTTACTGCCGTCCTAAGCGAAAAAGTCGTAGGTACCTACCTACTTAAGTGATTTTTTGACCAAAATGAGTTAATGGTGCCCCCCTGTTTTGTTTGGGGTTTTCTACCGATTTTCGGAGTCCCAGTGTCGTATCTGCACGGGAAATGCCTCAAACAAGTCTGTCTATACAAGCCTGTTATACCTACTGTCTATAGCAAAAAGACTCGAAAGAAATGGCTGATAAATTGTAGAACCTATAATATTCTGAAAACTGTTTTCATTTAGAATTGTGTATCGATAAACGATTTATATTTCTTTTCTAATATAACCTACCAACTCTTTCTTAGTGCTCACCCGTTTATAAGATCGAAAAATAATAAAATATATGAATACCTGTCACTATCTCATAGTGACTACCTACTACACACCAACAACAATTACTGTGAGACTACTTTTAATTGTTCCATCCATTCTAATCATCTGTTTCGATACAAAAGAACAGGTAAGTAATATTTTTTAGCTTAGTATAATTCAAATCATGCAAGTGCATTTGGCTAGAGTAGCGAATCGTAACTGCGATTTGCTAGTCAGATACTCGTATCTATAGCAGATAGGTACGTAGAAAAGACCAAGTAAACTGCAGAATCTGATCGTACTGCGTTTTCTGATGGACAAATTCAGTTTTTGACGTATTCAATCGATTTAGCAAGACATTTTCTACAAGGAGAATGTCCAAGTTCAAGATTATTTTGGAAACTAATGCCAATATCGACGCAAAACCTATTTGGTCGATTTCCCAAAAATGAGATTTATGCACATACTTTTTCG
This sequence comes from Adelphocoris suturalis, assembly GCA_030762985.1. Taxonomy (NCBI): domain Eukaryota; kingdom Metazoa; phylum Arthropoda; class Insecta; order Hemiptera; family Miridae; genus Adelphocoris; species Adelphocoris suturalis. Next base: position 59,439,571 of record CM061042.1, on the reverse strand, counting down.
CTTAGGACGGCAGAATATTATTAGGTTGGCAGTTACTAGGGATAAATAAATATAAATATACTTAAAACAAAACAAAAGTAATAGCAACTACAAAAAAACCCGTTCGTTCCTCAACGGAAAATGATGGACGGGGTGGGAAGAGCTCAGCCGCTCGAGGAGGGTAAAGCCGTGGGTTGAGCACGGCTCGCCGTCCTGCCTTGGTGGTAGCTTTGTTAAATGATTTGGTGGTCCTTAAAAGAACCGTTGAAATAGTGGAGTGAGAATACGAAGCAAAGTCGGGATATGATAAAGCTTAGCCTCCGAAACCGTAGAGAGTGCGGCCTTGGCGCTTCAGGGCATAGACGACGTCCATAGCGGTGACAGTCTTCCTCTTAGCGTGCTCGGTGTAAGTGACGGCATCACGAATCACGTTCTCGAGGAAAACCTTGAGCACTCCGCGGGTCTCCTCATAGATGAGACCGGAGATTCGCTTGACACCTCCTCTGCGGGCCAGACGACGGATAGCGGGCTTGGTGATGCCCTGGATGTTGTCACGAAGTACCTTCCTGTGCCTCTTGGCGCCTCCTTTCCCAAGACCTTTTCCTCCCTTGCCACGGCCGGTCATGTTGCTTCTTCGAAGTTGATCGTTTCAAGGTGTCGAACAGAATGCTCCCTCCCGGCCGACCGCGCGTATTTATAACCATCATCCTCGATGTTGATTGGCTGTCAAAGCTCCTCGGGCCACACAAGGTCGGACAAGGTCGTTCGTGAGTCATGCGACACCTATTGGATTTTACCAACACCAACTCATAGAGGTCCTTCTTTTTATAAGAGAGAGTATGGCCCTCTCTGCTCTACACCCAATCAATCAGTTATTACCTACCTTAGCTGAATACCTGCCGTCCGATTTGTAAGTAGTTAGGTAAGTATAGCAAACAAAATAACTGACGAGGAAGTTTCGTAGTATGGAACGAAAAAAAAAAAAAAAAAAAAAAAAAAAACCCCATAGATATCGGGTTTTTTAAATCCTTTGGTTCAATGCTCTCCAGCGAAAATTGGGCCGTTGCAAACGTTTAGGTACATAAACTGTAGGTAGGTACTTATTATAATCCTGCAGTTTTTCCATTGAAATCCATATTTACTATTATTAAGTATTATTACTCATAATATAACTGTCAAAAGGTAATACGTTTGTGTCCCGCGCTACCTTCTATTCTTGCCACGTGGTATGATATGAAAAGGTTGTACTACAGCCTTACTTACTTAAATTCAGAAATTTCCCGTTTTCCATGTGCATTTGGAATACAATACTTTGGATAAAAGGTATACCCAGGTACCTCCTACCTTCTGAGTAAACTGGAATAATCCCGAGTTGTAGTAGGTAGGTATCAACAAATCCAGTAACTATCAAAATAATGAAGGTGGCAACGCTTTGGTGTTTGAAGAGCGTGAAAATATCAACCTCACTCGTGACAAACGTTATATTTATTTTTTTAATACCAAGGCTTCCGTGGGTGCATTTTAACAGCGACCACACGACCTTCAGGCAATCATTTCATTTTAGCGAATACCTAAACGTGTTGTTCGGGGGGGGGGGGGGGGGGGGGGGGGGGGGGGGGGGTGTCAGATATTTGTCAAAAATATATTTACTTGGGAACGCATCTACAGCGCCCTATTTGAGTGAGTCTATTGTACAATATTCGCGACTGTTATTTGGGGAGGGACGTTATCGTTTGATCTGCTCGGAAAAGTCTTCAACATCCAAAAAATTACTTGAAAAATCTCGTTCGGAGAAAACAGACGTTGGGTCCTACTCCACTAGCACGCTATATCGTGAATTTATTGGAGTTCGGTAGGTAGGTGCGCTATACTGCCGTCCTAAGCGAAAAAGTCGTAAGTGATTTTTTGACCAAAATGAGTTAATGGTACCCCCCTGTTTTAGGGGGGGTTTTCTACCGATTTTCGGAGTCCCAGAGTCGTATCTGCACGGGAAATGCCTCAAACAAGCGTACGAATAAACGGCTTAGTGATGATTCCATTGGTTTTGCTTAGCCAATATTCGTAAGTATACTTTTCAGAGGAAGAAAATTCGTATCTGGCACCGGATACGATTTACTCGCTTCTTATTTCGCATATACGGATTCTCTTGTTCTTAAAAGTCAGATACGGATTTCAAGCTTAGTATTTTGGCACTCCTGGAGTCACTTACGATTCTTGGGAACCCTCTTGAATGTGCATTTCGTGCTGCCCACAAAACAGGAGGGAATAGGGACGTCCTTCGAGCATAATTTTTAAGCAAATATTATAAAATTCCCTAATCTTGGGCTCACAGGGTAGCTCAGTCTCGACAAACGTTTGAACTTCATATGATGCCAGATACAATAAGCCGAAAACAGCGTGCGAAAATTTGGACCCTTCTGTTTTATGTTCCCGGTACTCTTTCGTTAGCCCAAGATTGAATTTTCCTATAACAGCTTTGAGTAAGGTGAAACTTGCATCCTTTCAACTGTAAGGAAGACCCCGTACTTTCCCTGTTCATTGTCGTTATTTCATAGAAATACGGTACCTAAGAGCGCCCAATCAGTGGTCGTCGCACTGGATTAGGCTTGCCCAGATTACCCTCGCCTCGCCCAGCTGACGTATAACCCAATAACGGCGAGGATGTACAGAAACCAAAGTACTTACGTTGCTTTACGGTAACCCGCATTTTTCCTGCTGTTAGTAATTCTAAGTACCCATCCCTATTGGTCTGGTGCGGAAGAACAAAGATCTTTTTTTCTAATTATTTTTGCAGAGTGGACTCTCTTATATATATGCCAATTCTACATAGGTATACGATTTTCAAGATTTTATTGAGTGTGTCCAGGACAGTAGAAAGAATGCTGTAGTCAAAGAAATAACCGTTAATGATTTCACTGTGTGGAGAGATTTTTCTTCCAAACAGAAAATTAATTCGGTAACTCCAAAGCCATATCTCCGCGATATTGTCCAGATTTCAGCGGCTAGAGGCAAATATACGTTGAAATATAAAACGGATTTCATTGAACTCGATTTCCTTTAAAAAAAAAAAAAAAAAAAAAAAAAAGCTTCAAAAGGGATTCCCAATTCTGGAAAAGGTTACTAAGCCTCGTGGAATCGACAGTGGAAGAAGAGATGCCATTCTAGCACGCTTATGTGAAGAAAAAAAATGCCATTACCCCCCTTCTAGAGCGGAGTTTTGGAAAAATTTACCTTGTGGGGGTAACGAACCCGAAAATGATATTGCCATATACAGGGTGTCTCAACTAAAGTTCCCGTAATTTCAGGGATCGATTTTAGAGCTTCTTTCTGATCGAAAGTTCCTCATAGAGATTTCTTATGAAACTCTTAGTTTTCGAGTAATTTAATTTCTAAGATTTTTTTTTTTCGTATTTTCGACCTTTTGTCACTAAAATGATCATGACTCTCAATTTGCTCAAATTCAAATTTGAGGATACCATTGGAAAGAGTATTAAATTTCCTATCGGATAGATGCCTGAGCGTTTTTAAGACTCAAGGTTTGAGACATGAAAAAGCCCTCGGAAAAGCAAATTTGACCTAATTTGCGAAACCTGTCTTTTCAATCGGAAATTGAACTATGAGAAACAATATTTTTTCATAATGCAAGAATTGTGAAAACTGCGCTGAAATCTCACCTTCCCAACGGTGTAGTCAATTTTACTTTTACATTGTTAATTAGGGGGAGAAAACCATGTTGAATGTTGAAAAACATTGGGGTTTTTTTTTTTTTTTTTTTTTTTTTTTTTTTGTTCCAATGAAATCGAGGGTTTTCTTGAAAAACGACCTTCTATGAAAATACGAGTTTGGGGTCGATTTCTAGGTATTTTTTACGCTGAATCGAATGATAATACTTGCATATATCTCCCCAACCCCGTTGTAACAGAGTTTTACACGTTCTCACAAATTTAAGATCATTCGTTATGATAAATTTTATGTGTTTTTGGGGTGAAACTTGTAAGCTAAAGTGTAAAACTCGGTTATAAGGGGGTCGGGTAAATATTCAAGTGTTACCACTCGATTCAGCGTGAAAAAATACGTAGAAACAGACCCCGAACTCGAATTTTCATAGAAGGTCAATTTTCAAGAAAACCCTCGATTTCATTGGAAAAACAATGTTTTTCAACACTGAAACGTAGTTTCCTCCCCTAATTAGCTATGTAAATAGTGTAATGTATATGAATACCTACTAAAGTCCTGTACTGAACCTGTCACTATCTCATTGTGTACCTACCTGCACACCAACAATAATTACTGTGAGACTATTTTTAATTATTCCATTCATTCTAATCATCTGTTTCGATACAAAACAACACGTACAATTTTTCAGCTCAGTATAATTCAAATCATGCAAGTGCATATGGCTAGAGTAGCGAATCATAACTGCAATTTGCTAGTCAGATACTCGTATCTATAGCAGATACGTAGAAAACACTAAGTAAACTGCAGATACGAGTTTCGTGCTTCGTAAATTATCCTCAATGTCAGTCAACAATACGAGACTAAAATTTGCACGGCGTTTTTTGCTATTTTACGATGGAAAAATTCAATTTTTGACATCGCCAATCGATTCAGCAAGAAATTTCCTACAAGGAGAATGTTCAAGTTCAAGATTATTTTGGAAACTAACGCCAATATCAACGAATTTCGACGCAAAACCTATTTGGTCGATTTCCCAAAAATTAGATTTTTGCACATACGACTTTTTCGCTTAGGACGGCAGTATACCACTCGCATGATTATTTTTATTAGGAAGGGAACATCATCTTTCTTTGTAAACGTACACTCTGCGACGTAAATCTTTATGCATAGGTAAAAAGATTAAGGCCTCCCAAAGTAAAACACGAGTATTAGGTATGCACAGTTGACTGCCCAGATATAAAGGGGATGCATCTCACAAATAAGGACAAAAATGAAATTATGTAGAAGAAAAATGATAAGAATTTAGCCAAAAAAGAAATTGTTAAGGTCATAGATAGTAGACAAGCCGAATGTATAATACCTAGTTTTTCTTATATTAATATATACCTAGATAGGTAGGTACCTGGGTGATCTTGTTTGTGTAACAGGTAGCTATGTACCTACTCGTTCGTAATAAGCAATATTCTGTAGGTTAATTATAACGCGGTTGGAGTTGTTATGCACGTTGTTGTTATATACCTATGTATCCACCATTCGTGGTTTTGCAATGATTCATATTAATCAGAAGAACCTCAGCTCCGTGCTGGGCCAGTGTTGATTATCCAGCACGCTCATCGCACAATTCTCAAAATGTTTTCTGTCATAAGTACTTACTCTTTTATCTGCAACGTTTATTCTACACTAAGTGAACTATGTTGTATCTTGACAAAGTGTTGAAAGATGACAAAAATGTACAGCTAAGTACCTGTCAAGCTATCGCGATGGCTCTAAAAAATTTAAAATGGATATTTTCTTCATCGAACTCCGTTTCGAGGCATTCTGAATTGTACGGGAATTCGCTCATGCTGCATGAGTGGACTTTTCAATGGAAACGTGATGTTTCGAAGTTTTTATCATAGGTGAAATTTTCTGAGGATCGATCTGCAGTTGTCTACGAAAATAACGGGTAAGTGTGCATGATATACGTATTGAAGTAGAACTTGAAGTAAAATAGTAGGCCGTTTCTATAAAAACATATTAGTTTCCATAAACGCCCAAACTGGGCGGTTCTCAAGAGGGGAGGAAATCGGAGTATTATCTAACTAACTTGCTCAGCCCACGCCAACCCGCCCAGAATATTGAGGATTTGGTAGTCCTGAAAAGGACTGTTCAAATAAGGGAGCAAGCTGAACCGTGGAGGCGCTTACGAGCTCTTTTCCGTTTTCTTGGGGAGAAGGACGGCTTGGATGTTGGGCAAAACACCACCTTGAGCGATTGTCACGCCCGAGAGGAGCTTGTTCAACTCTTCGTCGTTCCTGATGGCGAGCTGAAGATGACGGGGAATGATCCTCGTTTTCTTGTTGTCACGGGCAGCGTTACCAGCCAACTCCAACACTTCAGCGGCCAGATATTCCATCACCGCTGCGAGGTAGACGGGAGCGCCAGCTCCTACTCTCTCGGCATAGTTGCCCTTGCGGAGGAGCCTGTGAATCCTGCCCACGGGGAACTGAAGCCCAGCGCGAGAGGACCTCGTCTTTGCCTTCCCCTTGGTCTTGCCACCTTTGCCGCGTCCAGACATTCTTCTTTAGAGTTGATTTAACGGGAGTAGAGCTTGAAATGATGATTGGAGGCGGAGGCATTCGGTATATATACCCCCTTCCCCGTCGCCCATTGGTTCGGCCAAAGTGAGTCCTTGACAGAGGCAGCGCTCCAAGCGGAGGCCCCTGCCCATGCTGTCCCCGAAACTTTCTTGAAGTCCTTGGACTCGTCATCACCCTCAGCGAGATTTAAACTAAACAAATTTCTCGATACCTAGGCCTCGTTTTGCCTTACGAGTCGCACAAACTTGAGATTTCGTATCCCTCATCACTTGCCAAATTTAAGCTTGATTATGGTGAACAAACGTCCTCATGGCTTTATACTATAGCCTAATCATTGAAATTCAAGTAAGTACGTTTTTCCGCATAATTTTGTGCAAAAAAAGTTTAACGGCCGCCCTATTTAATCGTTGATTATTCTTGTTTTGACTAAAAATCTACTAAAAATTATAAATTTAACCTTTTTTTTTTTTTGACATAATGGTCGAAATTTGACCAATTTATTGTGCCTGAAAAGTGCTGGAAAACGACGTATAATTAATTATTACTCCCTAAAATCTCTAGAGCTTGAGTTTTTTGGTGCAAGAACGGGATTATTATCTCGAAACCTGCGGTTATACAATTAAGTATAACGTTTTTGGTATATTTAAAATTTGATCTTTCTAATTTTTAAATTAAACGTTTAAGGTTTGTTCGGTGGAATATCAACTATTTTCTCTAATAAATACGCCACTCAGATAGATATTGGTTGGTGACGGACTGAGAGAGGAGTTGTGTGAGGGACGGAGGACCTTCCCATCACCACTTTCGGTGTTGTGTGTATGTAACTCCCATCTTTCCTCCTCACACACAACAATATGTTTATGTTGAGATAATTTGCCAGGTTTTGGTGGTCCTGAAAAGAACCGTTCAAAATGCTAGCGCAACAACATGCTGTAGGTGTTCACTTCTTTTTGGGCGAAGCTTTCTTGGCAGCCGGCTTCTTCGCCACCTTTTTGGCGACGGGCTTTTTAGGCTTGGCCGGGGATTTGGTGGTCTTCTTCGGTTTGGGTGCCTTGGGAGTGGTAGGCGGCTTCTTGGCCTTCTTCGCTTTGGAAGGCTGTTTCTTCTCCTTCTTGGGAGAACCGGCGGCCTTTTTAGGGGATTTCGGTCTACCAGCCTTCTTCTTGCCCTCCTCACCGCCAGCGGACCCACCGGGGAGCTTGAAAGAACCCGCAGCTCCGGTTCCCTTGGTCTGGACGAGCTTTCCTGAGGCAACGGCGTTCTTGATGTATTTCCTGATGAAGGGAGCAAGTTTCTCGGCATCCACTTTATAGGTAGAGCTGATGTACTTCTTGATCGCCTGCAGCGAGGAACCACCACGTTCCTTCAGAGAGCGGATGGCCGCATTCACCATGGTAGCCGTGGGCGGGTGAGAGGGCTTGGTCTTGGCACCGGCCTTAGCTCCCGCCGCCGCTTTCTTCTTGGGGGATTTCGCCTTCGGTGGCTCACTAGCCGGGGCAGCAGCGGTCGTTTCTGTCATCTCGCAGGGTAGCAGCGCTCGTAGCGGACGAGTAGGTCAACGAGAGAATATGCTCAAATGAGGTCCCGTCGCGTATATATACTCGGATCAACGGACCGTAATGAAGCCAACCCTCCACCGCCCCTATGCCTCTTCCACGGAAGATACCTTTCAGTGTCTGCTCCTCCTTTTCTTATTGCTCATTATGTCCGCGCCAAATTTGACGGGAACCTTCTCGATTTTCACACAATCTCACCAATATATGCTTTTCCCACTGCAGTCATCCTCAATAGCCCATCTTTCATCAGTCGCTCAAAAGAACCTCCTCAATCCTACAAAGTCGTGCTCTCAAACTACACCCCATTCGGAAAAATCCTTCTTAATTAAACGCTCGCATTTCCTCGGATCATCCACCAACTTCATTTCGCAGTTCCAACATCTGTATACCGTGTCCGAGCCTCTTGGGAAATTTCGCCGGCTTAATCCCCGGGAAAAAACCTCCGTTGGATTCGGCACGACTGCACCTCGTCCTAGAGGACGTCTCTTTCAACAAACGTAATAACCTCGCTTCTTGTCCGTATAATCATAAATCGAAAAGTACTAAAACGCTCCGTGTCCGCACAAATACACCTACATAATTGCCGGAAACAGATACAACATCACAATTCGGTAATAAATCATCCATCACCCTTTCAAACGGGTTGTTCCAATGACCATAGCTCTCAGCCCTAACCACAACCAACATTTATCTTTTCGTGGTACTTTACTTCAAATACATGTCATATAATTCTACTTTCCCCTTCCTAGAAATAACGATATTTCTTCGTTCAATCAGAACCATAATTCTTGTATCGAACCATCGCAACAATTCTAACCGGCCCGTCTCTAAATTGAGGGAGGCTAACTATCTCAACGATAGCAACCTGATAGCACTGGGGCGAGACCTACCTACGTAGGTACATACCCTACTTATTTATTTATTTGTTTATTGATTTGGCACATCACAAAATTTCACATAAAAATCATGAGAAGAAAAGAAAAAAAGTACATAATTACAAAACATCTGCGCAAATTAATCTTAACATCCTCAATACATTTATAATGTGCCCACGGAAAGCCAAGTTCTCAATGAATTTGTGTTTTTCCGTGGAGTCTCTCATTAATTCCAAACTAAATACCTACTTAACTATTCCTGCTGTCAATGGCACTATGAATGATATACACAGGAATCCTAATGATGTGAGTTCATTAATATGTTTGTAACATGCCTTTTTAATGCCAATACGTTTTTAAAATCACTATAACTAATATTATTTTCATAGAAAAAATTCAGAGCAACAACATAGGGTGGAGGGACCGATAGTAGCCACCCCTGCCAGTAGTAGCCACCCATGAACTTTAGATTTGAAAAATAAGGATTTGGCACCATCAAGATATTTGACATAAGCACCATTTTAAGCAGGAGATGTCAGCTGCGCATTCCAACCGTTCTCGCCATAATCAAGGAACCAGTGTGATTAACAACACGCCTTATAACCCAGATGGACTGCCAGTTGATCAGATGAGCTCCTCACCAACGGTTTTGTTTAAGGACGTAGTCCTTGTTTACCTCAATATTTCACTTCATTCTAGGACTTTTTGAGATAGTTTCGTTTTATTCACGTTCTTTGGTGATTTCTTGATGTATTTCAAGTTGTTTCACGTAGGATTTTAGACAATTAGGGTCATATTTGTGGGGTGGCTACTACCAGTTCTTGAAAACCTAGCAAATTTCTGTAGTAGCCATGATGTGGCCACTACTGAGTTTTCGTGTTTTTTTTTTTTTTTTTTTTTTTTTTTTTTTTCCACAATAAACATGAAAATAAGCTAGATTTTCATCAGGATCACAGTGATGTAATTAGTTTTTCTGAAAAACGAGAGGTTCCAGTAGTAGCCAGGAGGTGGCTACTGCTGGTCCCTAACAGTGGCTACTAATAAAGATTTTGGTGGCTACTACCAGTTCTTGAAAACCTAGCAAATTTCTATAGTAGCCATGACGTGGCCACTACTGAGTTTTCGTGTTTTTTCATATTCAACATAAAAATAAGCTAGATGTTCATCAGTATCACAGTGATATAATTAGTTTTCCTGAAAAATGAGTATTTCCAGTAGTAGCCAGGGGGTGGCAACCACTGGTCCCTTACAGTGGCTACTACTAACGATTTTGGTGGCTACTACAAGCGACAGATCTTGGTTTCCTTTTCTTCGATTTTCGTAAAACTAATCAACGCATTCGATTTTTAAAAATAGCCATTCGATAGAGCAGACATTGGGGGAGAGGAAAAACACGGGATTGGAAGAAAGAACGGAGAAATGAAGAAATTACGATGTAAATACCGAAACTGGGCTGCTTAAGGGTGGCTGCTACTGGTGCCTCTACCCTAAGCGCTTCTCCTATATAATTCAATATTTATCTTAGGTCGTCTTAAATTAGACCTTTCTACAGTTTTCGTGACGTATGCGCCTGTACAGGTATCTTCCACATCCACTCCCGTTTTATATACAAAAGCACAGGCCTCTCGAACAAATAAATCAGGAATACACAATGTGCCGAACTCTCTATACAACCAACTTGTGTGGTATCTGGAGGGCTTCCTTAATATAATTTTAAGAATAATATTTTGAACCGTTTGAAGGACCCTTAACCGCGTTTTCGTAGCACATCCCCCCAAACAATAATACCATACTTCAGGGAGGAAGAAACAAGGCCATAATATACCATTTTTAAATAATAAAAGCTCAGAAAACCACCCAAAGATTTAAAAACATAAAAACGTTTACGCAGCTTTTTGGCTAATGAAGTTATTACCTATATATACAGGTCAAAAGTCAACTTGGAATCAAAAAATACACCAAGACTGTGGCTAATCCATGCTTTTTTTTTTTTTTTTTTTTTTTTTCCGAATGAAAAGAATGAATGAATGAAAGTGAGTTTTATTCCGAGAAACAGCAAATTACAAAAAGTATACATAATATATGACAATATGGAACATACACCTTAACCATGCGGTTATGGGGAGATGCTTGAGCTAATTGTGAATATAATACTCATGAATTGCATAAAAGGAAAACAAGAAAAAAGAACTTATTTAATCACAAAGTTATCTGACTACACTGTTTCCTTCTGTTATAGAGGAGAAAGAAGATCAAAACTAAACTATCAATTCTTTAGAAAACAATAAAAATTATGAAAAAGGGAACTGACAATTAATGGATATTTCAATTGACATAAATGTTAGTAAGTAAGTAGAGTTTGGCAGTTTTCCAACCCATATTGGATTAGCCACGAGAAAACTTATAATCCGAACGAGTAATATTGGAAGGGGATCGCAAATTTTCTGGCAAGGAGCGAATTAAGAATGGCATACAATAGAAAATGTGTCTAGAAGTACTCCAAATACGAGTTTTCGGTGCAGGAACTACAGCTTGTGTAGTGAACCGGAAGGCGTACGGAGTGTTTTTAGCAAAATTGAAAAATTCCGGGTGTTTGTGAAAAAAAGGTGAGCGCCGACTTAATATACAACTGATGGACTGAGAACACACGGACATAGTTATACAGATCTACTGTAGGAAATCTACCTACGTGGTTTTTTTGTCATTACTTTTAGAATGGATTTTTGCATGATATTCAGTGGATTCAATACCGCTGAAGTGGCTCCTCCCCAAGCAATAATTCCAAAGCCAATGACGCTCTGGACAAGTGCCTTGTATACAAAAATTAAACTTTCCTTCCCAAGACATCCTCGGAGGTTGTAAAATAAATGAGTAAATTTTCGAAGTTTCTGAACCAGCGTAGAAACATGGCAGTCCCATGTTAGATTCTCGTCATCCATTCTCGTCACTTGCATTAATAACGAAATAAAAATGATAAATATTGCATCATTTCCCAACACCATACATTTAAAGTGCATTAATTTACAACTTGCGAATGTTCATTCGCCAATACGAATGTAAACCGTCTGTTTGCGTTGCCTATACCCATAGCAATAAGAAATGAGACTTGGTTTGAGACACCAAACTCACAGGTATAGATATTCGATTGAATGCGAGTATGGAGGGTTGAGCAGGAAGGCACCAATTCAACTTGATAATAATGTAAATAAATATAACCTCTATTCCTTTTCACCGTCCCTTAGGTACCTTCAGAAAATTATGCACACGGGAATGGCCCACTTACGGCAGCATCATTTCAAACTCGAGACAAAATACCTTCCTACAACATCAGGAGAGCCACGGAAGAGATCAGAACGTCTTCGCAAGAACGGGACTCTCCATCAACTAGGTAGGCAAAGGAATGAATAGGTAAAACGTGAAAATGATTATTATCACGCGTGTCAGAGATTGACCGACTCATCTAGTATATAAGTAGGTATATAATGAAAAAAGACTTTGAAAGAATGTAAAGACGAAACGCTTGCATACGAGTCTGCAACACATTGGAACATTTCCTGTCTTCAGTTGCAGACGCGTAGGTATGTGTAGCAGACTCGTATGCAATCAGAAATTAACAAGCGGTTGCAATCATGTTCACAATATCAATTATTGAGAATGATCACATGTGGGTAAACAATAATTCAAATAACCATGCTCATAACTGTGATTGTTGGCCACGCACTTCGCAGTAGTTAACATAATATGATTGGATAAATCGAGAGCTTTCGAACGAATGGTGAACGAATTTTGTGGGATGAAAAACGACGAAGTACCATTTCCCTAGCAACGTCTCGGTTGTAAGCGGAAATCATCAGAAATTGAGCATATTTCGTTACGTAACGTAACATAACGAAAATTTGGTTGTGTGCCATAGCAAAGACATGAAATGTCAAAAAAGGAATTCGAAAGAAACGCTGAGTGAATCGTTTATTCATGAGCGTATAGGTAGTATCATTACAAATAAATAGGGGGACCGAAAGGAAAAAAAATTAGGTAAATAAAATAAAATTCCTACAGGGTCCTTAATAAATAAATGTTGAACTCTCGCCTTAATAATAATCACCTAGTTAATTATTAATACGCCATACATTGTGTTTCATGAGCGCGGAGGAGTCCTCCCGAGATGACTCAAAATGAATTCGTTTACTCTCGTTCTCAAGCGTGGGGGGGAAGGACGAAACAGCATATTTGGTGGTCCTTAAAAGGACCGTTCAAATTAAGGGGGCAGAAGCGAGAGACTTCTTACTTGGAGCTCGTGTACTTGGTAACAGCCTTGGTGCCTTCAGAGACGGCGTGCTTCGCCAATTCACCGGGGAGGAGCAACCTGACGGCAGTCTGGATCTCCCTGGAGGTGATGGTGGACCTCTTGTTGTAGTGAGAAAGGCGAGAGGCTTCGGCGGCGATACGCTCGAAAATATCGTTGACGAAACTGTTCATGATGCTCATGGCTTTGGAGGAGATGCCGGTATCGGGGTGAACCTGCTTCAACACTTTGTAAATGTAGATAGCGTACGACTCCTTCCTCCTGCGCTTCTTTTTCTTGTCTCCCTTGGTGATGTTCTTCTGGGCCTTGCCGGCCTTCTTCATGGCTTTTCCCGAAGCTTTGGGTGGCATGTTGAGTCGTCGAGCTCTGGAACGAGAATGGTGCTCCCGCCGGCCGCTCACAGATATATATACCCATCGTGCTCTCCTAGCCGACCGGTCTCAGCCCGCCAAGTCGTCTCCCATTGGTTCGCTTGGATAGCCACCGCTACCCTCGACCGACTCGCATCTCTCAAGGTCGTTTCAATAATATTTGGGATAGGAGTCCCACCAGTCTTTAGACAAGGCCACTCATCTACCGACTCACCCGCGGTCCTACCCTCTCAACGCCCGGTGATTTTACCCTTCAGGTCCCACACCACAAACATCGACCCAAATTCAAATTTACTAAGTCCTAATCATGTCAACTTACTTTATTTGGTGATCTCCATTAGGTACTACCGAATTTTATACAGTTTTGGAAGGAAATTATGGCCTCATATTCGAGCATAAAAGCTCATGTCGGGGTCTAGAGTTATTTATTTAAAACTGATCAAAATTACCTAACAAAACTTGAAATGAGAAACGCTTTTTTTTTTTTAAATCGGTTTTTCATTATTCTTCATAATTAAGTAATTCACCTACCTACCTAGGAACGATTCGGTGATTTTCTCGTCCTTTTTCTCCCGTAAATCTCCCATCGCAAACGGACGCAGATACTTACATAGGTGCACTTAATATTCATCATTTCCTCTATCTCTTGTGAACAGATTTTTATTTTGGATTGATTTTGGTATTCGGTGTTACTTATATGTCTCGTTTCAATATGAATCAAGCGTATTATCGAATAACTGAGTTCCCTCCTCACCAAGATTACCTACCTAGTAAGTTACGGCATTTGGCGCACCCTTTCGAACATTTTGTTTTCCATAAGTCTAGCGGTTTTATTTGGATGTGATTGTCGATAACTGAGCGAATGTTCTTTAGGTCAGTGACACATAATATGATATCATTTCGTAGGTACCGGTTGAATTGCTTATCAAGACCATAAATTTATATCTTTATTCGGGCGCCGTACAACTCGGTCCAGACTCACATTGACTCGGTCCCGTTCGCTCACTTATAAATACTTATTCGTTCATTCATTCATGTAGGTGATGAGTGACGTTACTGCTGATGATGACACGGATCTGCCGATTGAAAACGGTGATGATTCCCAGGTACCTACAAGATATAATAAATATGAAGCCACTGCTGTCCTCTGACCGGATTTTGAAGCCCGCACCGCGCCTCTTTCTACCATTTTCATTAAAAAGAAGATTTATTCTGTTCCATTCAAGAAGGTGTTTTGATACGTACCTATATCTCAGGAATTTCAACGTATATCACAGGAGTCTCAAATTTCATTACGGAACGGGGTGAATGGAGGGAGTTTTACTGATAAATCGTGATGTTTTTACTTAACTATTCTCGTCAGATTTTCATAATTATTTTTTTTCGTTCAATTATGAATTCGATCTAGTTTTTTAAAGTATCTCAGAAGTTTCAAATTACATTATGGAAGGAGGTGGGAGGGAGTAATAGTATTAAATTGTGATGTTCTAACTGTTCGTTCATCAAACCCATTAATAGTTGAATTTCTACTCCAGTTTTAGTTGTTTAATTATTGTTGTGAAGTTACCTGTTTAATGTATTGACGCGTTTGATTTTTCTGTTTTGTGTGCTACACTAATATAGTTTTACCTAAGGAATTGTTTCTTATTTTTCATCCTCAAAGTCAACACTAACTTATATACGAACTTATCCTTACATCTGGAAAGCCTGAGTTTTTGGCGCAAGAACGGGATTTTTATCTCATAACCTGCGGGGTTATACACACAGTTAAGTAAGTATACCTAAATATTAAAGTTTTTTGGTTTATATTGAAAATTGTATTTTTTTTTTTTTTTTTTTTTTTTTTTTTTTTTTTAATTTAAAATTAACGTGGTTTGGTGGATTGTCACATAGATCCAGTTTTTATTATGCCGTTGTGAAATGAGCGTTGGATTTCTCAAGCAGAACTTTTTTTTTTTTTTTTTCAAGCAGACCGTTCGTTGTTGGAAATGAGGCGCTTTAAACGCCAATTTTTCCGGAATTAAAGCCGTGTTTTGGCCCTTCCCAGAACGTCAGGTTGTCAACGGTGGGGAAAAGTTGCCTGGGGGCCTCGCCCCTTGAGAAAGTGTGGCTTTTGGTGGTCCTAAAAAGAACCGTTGAAAAGGATTTGGGATGTACACGAAACGAGAAGTGTGGTTTTTAGGCACGCTCTCCCCTGATACGCCTGGCCAACTGGATGTCTTTGGGCATGATGGTAACCCTCTTGGCGTGGATAGCGCACAAGTTGGTGTCTTCGAAGAGACCGACAAGGTAAGCCTCGCTCGCCTCCTGGAGAGCCATGACGGCGGAGCTCTGGAACCTCAGGTCGGTCTTGAAATCCTGGGCAATTTCCCTGACGAGTCGCTGGAAGGGAAGCTTGCGGATGAGGAGCTCGGTACTTTTCTGGTAGCGACGGATCTCACGGAGAGCGACGGTACCGGGCCGGTACCTGTGCGGCTTCTTGACTCCGCCGGTGGCGGGAGCGCTCTTCCTCGCGGCTTTAGTAGCCAACTGCTTCCTCGGGGCCTTGCCTCCAGTAGACTTCCTGGCTGTTTGCTTGGTTCTGGCCATAGTGTTTCTTCTCGAATCGCTGGTTCAAGTATGATGTTCCGCCCATGAGAGACGGGGCCTTTATATACCCCTCTCCCACAGCTTCGCGCATGCGCAGTGAGCCAACCTCTCCTACTCGTAGGGACTCGAGCCTGCCGCTAACTGCTATCACCTAACTTACCCTTTTATTTTCATAATTATTAAAGCCGACGAATCTCACACATTTTTTAATCATTCGGCGAGGATATCTCTTTGAGGGTAAGAGGATGATGGGATAGGTAGTGATTATGAACTGCTGTGAAAGCGTGCCTAAATTGCAATTCAAGTTAAGTATGTTACGTATTTTTGCTATTTATTATTTGGCATAGGCATAGGTAATATTTATTATTGGGGCGTGTGTAGAGACAAACAAGAACGTAATTAGGTAATGAATGTTGATTACTTAACGTTTAAAAGAGAAAAATGTAATGTATATAGCTACCACATAGGTAATTTCCATTATCAACAAACTGTAGGTAGGCATGTGGTAAGCTTAAATAGCTCTTAATTAAATATGGCTTTCAACGTGCCCTACGCCTGATCCTACCTACATTTTCTATTCGAGGGTTTAGGAAGGTAAATCGAAAGTTGAGATGATCGTAGGTCCTGTCAACAGAGAAAATTCTCAAGATGTGGGGGGATCGAACGGAACCTACTTCCTTTAAAATAGGTATCTACCAGCCAGATGGGATGCGTAAAATGGAGTGACGGATTGAATCTAAATATCAAAACTAAGAGCTCAGGGTCGTTTTGGAGGTCCTCACTTCGTGCGACTTAAAAATCAAAAATCCTCCTAGTAGGTTAACTCCGGTAGGTAGCTATGGAAAACACCAGATCGCAAACCCCTTTTATCATCGTTAATCCAATAAGTACCTACCTACTTACTGCCGTCCTAAGCGAAAAAGTCGTAGGTACCTACCTACTTAAGTGATTTTTTGACCAAAATGAGTTAATGGTGCCCCCCTGTTTTGTTTGGGGTTTTCTACCGATTTTCGGAGTCCCAGTGTCGTATCTGCACGGGAAATGCCTCAAACAAGTCTGTCTATACAAGCCTGTTATACCTACTGTCTATAGCAAAAAGACTCGAAAGAAATGGCTGATAAATTGTAGAACCTATAATATTCTGAAAACTGTTTTCATTTAGAATTGTGTATCGATAAACGATTTATATTTCTTTTCTAATATAACCTACCAACTCTTTCTTAGTGCTCACCCGTTTATAAGATCGAAAAATAATAAAATATATGAATACCTGTCACTATCTCATAGTGACTACCTACTACACACCAACAACAATTACTGTGAGACTACTTTTAATTGTTCCATCCATTCTAATCATCTGTTTCGATACAAAAGAACAGGTAAGTAATATTTTTTAGCTTAGTATAATTCAAATCATGCAAGTGCATTTGGCTAGAGTAGCGAATCGTAACTGCGATTTGCTAGTCAGATACTCGTATCTATAGCAGATAGGTACGTAGAAAAGACCAAGTAAACTGCAGAATCTGATCGTACTGCGTTTTCTGATGGACAAATTCAGTTTTTGACGTATTCAATCGATTTAGCAAGACATTTTCTACAAGGAGAATGTCCAAGTTCAAGATTATTTTGGAAACTAATGCCAATATCGACGCAAAACCTATTTGGTCGATTTCCCAAAAATGAGATTTATGCACATACTTTTTCGCTTAGGACGGCAGAATATTATAGGTTGGCAGTTACTAGGGATAAATAAATATAAATATACTTAAAACAAAACAAAAGTAATAGCAACTACAAAAAAACCCGTTCGTTCCTCAACGGAAAATGATGGACGGGGTGGGAAGAGCTCAGCCGCTCGAGGAGGGTAAAGCCGTGGGTTGAGCACGGCTCGCCGTCCTGCCTTGGTGGTAGCTTTGTTAAATGATTTGGTGGTCCTTAAAAGAACCGTTGAAATAGTGGAGTGAGAATACGAAGCAAAGTCGGGATATGATAAAGCTTAGCCTCCGAAACCGTAGAGAGTGCGGCCTTGGCGCTTCAGGGCATAGACGACGTCCATAGCGGTGACAGTCTTCCTCTTAGCGTGCTCGGTGTAAGTGACGGCATCACGAATCACGTTCTCGAGGAAAACCTTGAGCACTCCGCGGGTCTCCTCATAGATGAGACCGGAGATTCGCTTGACACCTCCTCTGCGGGCCAGACGACGGATAGCGGGCTTGGTGATGCCCTGGATGTTGTCACGAAGTACCTTCCTGTGCCTCTTGGCGCCTCCTTTCCCAAGACCTTTTCCTCCCTTGCCACGGCCGGTCATGTTGCTTCTTCGAAGTTGATCGTTTCAAGGTGTCGAACAGAATGCTCCCTCCCGGCCGACCGCGCGTATTTATAACCATCATCCTCGATGTTGATTGGCTGTCAAAGCTCCTCGGGCCACACAAGGTCGGACAAGGTCGTTCGTGAGTCATGCGACACCTATTGGATTTTACCAACACCAACTCATAGAGGTCCTTCTTTTTATAAGAGAGAGTATGGCCCTCTCTGCTCTACACCCAATCAATCAGTTATTACCTACCTTAGCTGAATACCTGCCGTCCGATTTGTAAGTAGTTAGGTAAGTATAGCAAACAAAATAACTGACGAGGAAGTTTCGTAGTATGGAACGAAGAAAAAAAAAAAAAAAAAAAAAAAAACCCCATAGATATCGGGTTTTTTAAATCCTTTGGTTCAATGCTCTCCAGCGAAAATTGGGCCGTTGCAAACGTTTAGGTACATAAACTGTAGGTAGGTACTTATTATAATCCTGCAGTTTTTCCATTGAAATCCATATTTACTATTATTAAGTATTATTACTCATAATATAACTGTCAAAAGGTAATACGTTTGTGTCCCGCGCTACCTTCTATTCTTGCCACGTGGTATGATATGAAAAGGTTGTACTACAGCCTTACTTACTTAAATTCAGAAATTTCCCGTTTTCCATGTGCATTTGGAATACAATACTTTGGATAAAAGGTATACCCAGGTACCTCCTACCTTCTGAGTAAACTGGAATAATCCCGAGTTGTAGTAGGTAGGTATCAACAAATCCAGTAACTATCAAAATAATGAAGGTGGCAACGCTTTGGTGTTTGAAGAGCGTGAAAATATCAACCTCACTCGTGACAAACGTTATATTTATTTTTTTAATACCAAGGCTTCCGTGGGTGCATTTTAACAGCGACCACACGACCTTCAGGCAATCATTTCATTTTAGCGAATACCTAAACGTGTTGTTCGGGGGGGGGGGGGGGGGGGGGGGTGTCAGATATTTGTCAAAAATATATTTACTTGGGAACGCATCTACAGCGCCCTATTTGAGTGAGTCTATTGTACAATATTCGCGACTGTTATTTGGGGAGGGACGTTATCGTTTGATCTGCTCGGAAAAGTCTTCAACATCCAAAAAATTACTTGAAAAATCTCGTTCGGAGAAAACAGACGTTGGGTCCTACTCCACTAGCACGCTATATCGTGAATTTATTGGAGTTCGGTAGGTAGGTGCGCTATACTGCCGTCCTAAGCGAAAAAGTCGTAAGTGATTTTTTGACCAAAATGAGTTAATGGTACCCCCCTGTTTTAGGGGGGGTTTTCTACCGATTTTCGGAGTCCCAGAGTCGTATCTGCACGGGAAATGCCTCAAACAAGCGTACGAATAAACGGCTTAGTGATGATTCCATTGGTTTTGCTTAGCCAATATTCGTAAGTATACTTTTCAGAGGAAGAAAATTCGTATCTGGCACCGGATACGATTTACTCGCTTCTTATTTCGCATATACGGATTCTCTTGTTCTTAAAAGTCAGATACGGATTTCAAGCTTAGTATTTTGGCACTCCTGGAGTCACTTACGATTCTTGGGAACCCTCTTGAATGTGCATTTCGTGCTGCCCACAAAACAGGAGGGAATAGGGACGTCCTTCGAGCATAATTTTTAAGCAAATATTATAAAATTCCCTAATCTTGGGCTCACAGGGTAGCTCAGTCTCGACAAACGTTTGAACTTCATATGATGCCAGATACAATAAGCCGAAAACAGCGTGCGAAAATTTGGACCCTTCTGTTTTATGTTCCCGGTACTCTTTCGTTAGCCCAAGATTGAATTTTCCTATAACAGCTTTGAGTAAGGTGAAACTTGCATCCTTTCAACTGTAAGGAAGACCCCGTACTTTCCCTGTTCATTGTCGTTATTTCATAGAAATACGGTACCTAAGAGCGCCCAATCAGTGGTCGTCGCACTGGATTAGGCTTGCCCAGATTACCCTCGCCTAGCCCAGCTGACGTATAACCCAATAACGGCGAGTATGTACAGAAACCAAAGTACTTACGTTGCTTTACGGTAACCCGCATTTTTCCTGCTGTTAGTAATTCTAAGTACCCATCCCTATTGGTCTGGTGCGGAAGAACAAAGATCTTTTTTTCTAATTATTTTTGCAGAGTGGACTCTCTTATATATATGCCAATTCTACATAGGTATACGATTTTCAAGATTTTATTGAGTGTGTCCAGGACAGTAGAAAGAATGCTGTAGTCAAAGAAATAACCGTTAATGATTTCACTGTGTGGAGAGATTTTTCTTCCAAACAGAAAATTAATTCGGTAACTCCAAAGCCATATCTCCGCGATATTGTCCAGATTTCAGCGGCTAGAGGCAAATATACGTTGAAATATAAAACGGATTCCACTGAACTCGATTTCCTTTAGAAGAAAAAAAAAAAAAAAAAAAAGCTTCAAAAGGGATTCCCAATTCTGGAAAAGGTTACTAAGCCTCGTGGAATCGACAGTGGAAGAAGAGATGCCATTCTAGCACGCTTATGTGAAGAAAAAAATGCCATTACCCCCCTTCTTGAGCGGAGTTTTGGAAAAATTTACCTTGTGGGGGTAACGAACCCGAAAATGATATTGCCATATACAGGGTGTCTCAACTAAAGTTCCCGTAATTTCAGGGATCGATTTTAGAGCTTCTTTCTGATCGAAAGTTCCTCATAGAGATTTCTTATGAAACTCTTAGTTTTCGAGTAATTTAATTTCTAAGATTTTTTTTTTTCGTATTTTCGACCTTTTGTCACTAAAATGATCATGACTCTCAATTTGCTCAAATTCAAATTTGAGGATACCATTGGAAAGAGTATTAAATTTCCTATCGGATAGATGCCTGAGCGTTTTTAAGACTCAAGGTTTGAGACATGAAAAAGCCCTCGGAAAAGCAAATTTGACCTAATTTGCGAAACCTGTCTTTTCAATCGGAAATTGAAATATGAGAAACAATATGTTTTCATAATGCAAGAATTGTGAAAACTGCGCTGAAATCTCACCTTCCCAACGGTGTAGTCAATTTTACTTTTACATTGTTAATTAGGGGGAGAAAACCATGTTGAATGTTGAAAAACATTGGGGTTTTTTTTTTTTTTTTTTTTTTTTTTTTGTTCCAATGAAATCGAGGGTTTTCTTGAAAAACGACCTTCTATGAAAATACGAGTTTGGGGTCGATTTCTAGGTATTTTTTACGCTGAATCGAATGATAATACTTGCATATATCTCCCCAACCCCGTTGTAACAGAGTTTTACACGTTCTCACAAATTTAAGATCATTCGTTATGATAAATTTTATGTGTTTTTGGGGTGAAACTTGTAAGCTAAAGTGTAAAACTCGGTTATAAGGGGGTTGGGTAAATATTCAAGTGTTACCACTCGATTCAGCGTGAAAAAATACGTAGAAACAGACCCCGAACTCGAATTTTCATAGAAGGTCAATTTTCAAGAAAACCCTCGATTTCATTGGAAAAACAATGTTTTTCAACACTGAAACGTAGTTTCCTCCCCTAATTAGCTATGTAAATAGTGTAATGTATATGAATACCTACTAAAGTCCTGTACTGAACCTGTCACTATCTCATTGTGTACCTACCTGCACACCAACAATAATTACTGTGAGACTATTTTTAATTATTCCATTCATTCTAATCATCTGTTTCGATACAAAACAACACGTACAATTTTTCAGCTCAGTATAATTCAAATCATGCAAGTGCATATGGCTAGAGTAGCGAATCATAACTGCAATTTGCTAGTCAGATACTCGTATCTATAGCAGATACGTAGAAAACACTAAGTAAACTGCAGATACGAGTTTCGTGCTTCGTAAATTATCCTCAATGTCAGTCAACAATACGAGACTAAAATTTGCACGGCGTTTTTTGCTATTTTACGATGGAAAAATTCAATTTTTGACATCGCCAATCGATTCAGCAAGAAATTTCCTACAAGGAGAATGTTCAAGTTCAAGATTATTTTGGAAACTAACGCCAATATCAACGAATTTCGACGCAAAACCTATTTGGTCGATTTCCCAAAAATTAGATTTTTGCACATACGACTTTTTCGCTTAGGACGGCAGTATACCACTCGCATGATTATTTTTATTAGGAAGGGAACATCATCTTTCTTTGTAAACGTACACTCTGCGACGTAAATCTTTATGCATAGGTAAAAAGATTAAGGCCTCCCAAAGTAAAACACGAGTATTAGGTATGCACAGTTGACTGCCCAGATATAAAGGGGATGCATCTCACAAATAAGGACAAAAATGAAATTATGTAGAAGAAAAATGATAAGAATTTAGCCAAAAAAGAAATTGTTAAGGTCATAGATAGTAGACAAGCCGAATGTATAATACCTAGTTTTTCTTATATTAATATATACCTAGATAGGTAGGTACCTGGGTGATCTTGTTTGTGTAACAGGTAGCTATGTACCTACTCGTTCGTAATAAGCAATATTCTGTAGGTTAATTATAACGCGGTTGGAGTTGTTATGCACGTTGTTGTTATATACCTATGTATCCACCATTCGTGGTTTTGCAATGATTCATATTAATCAGAAGAACCTCAGCTCCGTGCTGGGCCAGTGTTGATTATCCAGCACGCTCATCGCACAATTCTCAAAATGTTTTCTGTCATAAGTACTTACTCTTTTATCTGCAACGTTTATTCTACACTAAGTGAACTATGTTGTATCTTGACAAAGTGTTGAAAGATGACAAAAATGTACAGCTAAGTACCTGTCAAGCTATCGCGATGGCTCTAAAAAATTTAAAATGGATATTTTCTTCATCGAACTCCGTTTCGAGGCATTCTGAATTGTACGGGAATTCGCTCATGCTGCATGAGTGGACTTTTCAATGGAAACGTGATGTTTCGAAGTTTTTATCATAGGTGAAATTTTCTGAGGATCGATCTGCAGTTGTCTACGAAAATAACGGGTAAGTGTGCATGATATACGTATTGAAGTAGAACTTGAAGTAAAATAGTAGGCCGTTTCTATAAAAACATATTAGTTTCCATAAACGCCCAAACTGGGCGGTTCTCAAGAGGGGAGGAAATCGGAGTATTATCTAACTAACTTGCTCAGCCCACGCCAACCCGCCCAGAATATTGAGGATTTGGTAGTCCTGAAAAGGACTGTTCAAATAAGGGAGCAAGCTGAACCGTGGAGGCGCTTACGAGCTCTTTTCCGTTTTCTTGGGGAGAAGGACGGCTTGGATGTTGGGCAAAACACCACCTTGAGCGATTGTCACGCCCGAGAGGAGCTTGTTCAACTCTTCGTCGTTCCTGATGGCGAGCTGAAGATGACGGGGAATGATCCTCGTTTTCTTGTTGTCACGGGCAGCGTTACCAGCCAACTCCAACACTTCAGCGGCCAGATATTCCATCACCGCTGCGAGGTAGACGGGAGCGCCAGCTCCTACTCTCTCGGCATAGTTGCCCTTGCGGAGGAGCCTGTGAATCCTGCCCACGGGGAACTGAAGCCCAGCGCGAGAGGACCTCGTCTTTGCCTTCCCCTTGGTCTTGCCACCTTTGCCGCGTCCAGACATTCTTCTTTAGAGTTGATTTAACGGGAGTAGAGCTTGAAATGATGATTGGAGGCGGAGGCATTCGGTATATATACCCCCTTCCCCGTCGCCCATTGGTTCGGCCAAAGTGAGTCCTTGACAGAGGCAGCGCTCCAAGCGGAGGCCCCTGCCCATGCTGTCCCCGAAACTTTCTTGAAGTCCTTGGACTCGTCATCACCCTCAGCGAGATTTAAACTAAACAAATTTCTCGATACCTAGGCCTCGTTTTGCCTTACGAGTCGCACAAACTTGAGATTTCGTATCCCTCATCACTTGCCAAATTTAAGCTTGATTATGGTGAACAAACGTCCTCATGGCTTTATACTATAGCCTAATCATTGAAATTCAAGTAAGTACGTTTTTCCGCATAATTTTGTGCAAAAAAAGTTTAACGGCCGCCCTATTTAATCGTTGATTATTCTTGTTTTGACTAAAAATCTACTAAAAATTATAAATTTAACCTTTTTTTTTTTTTGACATAATGGTCGAAATTTGACCAATTTATTGTGCCTGAAAAGTGCTGGAAAACGACGTATAATTAATTATTACTCCCTAAAATCTCTAGAGCTTGAGTTTTTTGGTGCAAGAACGGGATTATTATCTCGAAACCTGCGGTTATACAATTAAGTATAACGTTTTTGGTATATTTAAAATTTGATCTTTCTAATTTTTAAATTAAACGTTTAAGGTTTGTTCGGTGGAATATCAACTATTTTCTCTAATAAATGCGCCACTCAGATAGATATTGGTTGGTGACGGACTGAGAGAGGAGTTGTGTGAGGGACGGAGGAGGACCTTCCCATCACCACTTTCGGTGTTGTGTGTATGTAACTCCCATCTTTCCTCCTCACACACAACAATATGTTTATGTTGAGATAATTTGCCAGGTTTTGGTGGTCCTGAAAAGAACCGTTCAAAATGCTAGCGCAACAACATGCTGTAGGTGTTCACTTCTTTTTGGGCGAAGCTTTCTTGGCAGCCGGCTTCTTCGCCACCTTTTTGGCGACGGGCTTTTTAGGCTTGGCCGGGGATTTGGTGGTCTTCTTCGGTTTGGGTGCCTTGGGAGTGGTAGGCGGCTTCTTGGCCTTCTTCGCTTTGGAAGGCTGTTTCTTCTCCTTCTTGGGAGAACCGGCGGCCTTTTTAGGGGATTTCGGTCTACCAGCCTTCTTCTTGCCCTCCTCACCGCCAGCGGACCCACCGGGGAGCTTGAAAGAACCCGCAGCTCCGGTTCCCTTGGTCTGGACGAGCTTTCCTGAGGCAACGGCGTTCTTGATGTATTTCCTGATGAAGGGAGCAAGTTTCTCGGCATCCACTTTATAGGTAGAGCTGATGTACTTCTTGATCGCCTGCAGCGAGGAACCACCACGTTCCTTCAGAGAGCGGATGGCCGCATTCACCATGGTAGCCGTGGGCGGGTGAGAGGGCTTGGTCTTGGCACCGGCCTTAGCTCCCGCCGCCGCTTTCTTCTTGGGGGATTTCGCCTTCGGTGGCTCACTAGCCGGGGCAGCAGCGGTCGTTTCTGTCATCTCGCAGGGTAGCAGCGCTCGTAGCGGACGAGTAGGTCAACGAGAGAATATGCTCAAATGAGGTCCCGTCGCGTATATATACTCGGATCAACGGACCGTAATGAAGCCAACCCTCCACCGCCCCTATGCCTCTTCCACGGAAGATACCTTTCAGTGTCTGCTCCTCCTTTTCTTATTGCTCATTATGTCCGCGCCAAATTTGACGGGAACCTTCTCGATTTTCACACAATCTCACCAATATATGCTTTTCCCACTGCAGTCATCCTCAATAGCCCATCTTTCATCAGTCGCTCAAAAGAACCTCCTCAATCCTACAAAGTCGTGCTCTCAAACTACACCCCATTCGGAAAAATCCTTCTTAATTAAACGCTCGCATTTCCTCGGATCATCCACCAACTTCATTTCGCAGTTCCAACATCTGTATACCGTGTCCGAGCCTCTTGGGAAATTTCGCCGGCTTAATCCCCGGGAAAAAACCTCCGTTGGATTCGGCACGACTGCACCTCGTCCTAGAGGACGTCTCTTTCAACAAACGTAATAACCTCGCTTCTTGTCCGTATAATCATAAATCGAAAAGTACTAAAACGCTCCGTGTCCGCACAAATACACCTACATAATTGCCGGAAACAGATACAACATCACAATTCGGTAATAAATCATCCATCACCCTTTCAAACGGGTTGTTCCAATGACCATAGCTCTCAGCCCTAACCACAACCAACATTTATCTTTTCGTGGTACTTTACTTCAAATACATGTCATATAATTCTACTTTCCCCTTCCTAGAAATAACGATATTTCTTCGTTCAATCAGAACCATAATTCTTGTATCGAACCATCGCAACAATTCTAACCGGCCCGTCTCTAAATTGAGGGAGGCTAACTATCTCAACGATAGCAACCTGATAGCACTGGGGCGAGACCTACCTACGTAGGTACATACCCTACTTATTTATTTATTTGTTTATTGATTTGGCACATCACAAAATTTCACATAAAAATCATGAGAAGAAAAGAAAAAAAGTACATAATTACAAAACATCTGCGCAAATTAATCTTAACATCCTCAATACATTTATAATGTGCCCACGGAAAGCCAAGTTCTCAATGAATTTGTGTTTTTCCGTGGAGTCTCTCATTAATTCCAAACTAAATACCTACTTAACTATTCCTGCTGTCAATGGCACTATGAATGATATACACAGGAATCCTAATGATGTGAGTTCATTAATATGTTTGTAACATGCCTTTTTAATGCCAATACGTTTTTAAAATCACTATAACTAATATTATTTTCATAGAAAAAATTCAGAGCAACAACATAGGGTGGAGGGACCGATAGTAGCCACCCCTGCCAGTAGTAGCCACCCATGAACTTTAGATTTGAAAAATAAGGATTTGGCACCATCAAGATATTTGACATTAGCACCATTTTAAGCAGGAGATGTCAGCTGCGCATTCCAACCGTTCTCGCCATAATCAAGGAACCAGTGTGATTAACAACACGCCTTATAACCCAGATGGACTGCCAGTTGATCAGATGAGCTCCTCACCAACGGTTTTGTTTAAGGACGTAGTCCTTGTTTACCTCAATATTTCACTTCATTCTAGGACTTTTTGAGATAGTTTCGTTTTATTCACGTTCTTTGGTGATTTCTTGATGTATTTCAAGTTGTTTCACGTAGGATTTTAGACAATTAGGGTCATATTTGTGGGGTGGCTACTACCAGTTCTTGAAAACCTAGCAAATTTCTGTAGTAGCCATGATGTGGCCACTACTGAGTTTTCGTGTTTTTTTTTTTTTTTTTTTTTTTTTTTTTTTTTCCACAATAAACATGAAAATAAGCTAGATTTTCATCAGGATCACAGTGATGTAATTAGTTTTTCTGAAAAACGAGAGGTTCCAGTAGTAGCCAGGAGGTGGCTACTGCTGGTCCCTAACAGTGGCTACTAATAAAGATTTTGGTGGCTACTACCAGTTCTTGAAAACCTAGCAAATTTCTATAGTAGCCATGACGTGGCCACTACTGAGTTTTCGTGTTTTTTCATATTCAACATAAAAATAAGCTAGATGTTCATCAGTATCACAGTGATATAATTAGTTTTCCTGAAAAATGAGTATTTCCAGTAGTAGCCAGGGGGTGGCAACCACTGGTCCCTTACAGTGGCTACTACTAACGATTTTGGTGGCTACTACAAGCGACAGATCTTGGTTTCCTTTTCTTCGATTTTCGTAAAACTAATCAACGCATTCGATTTTTAAAAATAGCCATTCGATAGAGCAGACATTGGGGGAGAGGAAAAACACGGGATTGGAAGAAAGAACGGAGAAATGAAGAAATTACGATGTAAATACCGAAACTGGGCTGCTTAAGGGTGGCTGCTACTGGTGCCTCTACCCTAAGCGCTTCTCCTATATAATTCAATATTTATCTTAGGTCGTCTTAAATTAGACCTTTCTACAGTTTTCGTGACGTATGCGCCTGTACAGGTATCTTCCACATCCACTCCCGTTTTATATACAAAAGCACAGGCCTCTCGAACAAATAAATCAGGAATACACAATGTGCCGAACTCTCTATACAACCAACTTGTGTGGTATCTGGAGGGCTTCCTTAATATAATTTTAAGAATAATATTTTGAACCGTTTGAAGGACCCTTAACCGCGTTTTCGTAGCACATCCCCCCAAACAATAATACCATACTTCAGGGAGGAAGAAACAAGGCCATAATATACCATTTTTAAATAATAAAAGCTCAGAAAACCACCCAAAGATTTAAAAACATAAAAACGTTTACGCAGCTTTTTGGCTAATGAAGTTATTACCTATATATACAGGTCAAAAGTCAACTTGGAATCAAAAAATACACCAAGACTGTGGCTAATCCATGCTTTTTTTTTTTTTTTTTTTTTTTTTTTTTCCTGTCAGCAAATTTCAACATTCCCAACATTATATCGGTATAATACGGTGGTGAGGGGGGGGGGGGGGGGGGGGGGAGGCCATCAATCAGTACCTACCTACCCTACGCAAAACTCGTATACTATCCCCTTGCATGCTGATTGCCGATCTATCCATTTCATCCCCATCAAGCTCGGGGCAGCCAAAAACTTGAATGAAAAGAATGAATGAATGAAAGTGAGTTTTATTCCGAGAAACAGCAAATTACAAAAAGTATACATAATATATGACAATATGGAACATACACCTTAACCATGCGGTTATGGGGAGATGCTTGAGCTAATTGTGAATATAATACTCATGAATTGCATAAAAGGAAAACAAGAAAAAAGAACTTATTTAATCACAAAGTTATCTGACTACACTGTTTCCTTCTGTTATAGAGGAGAAAGAAGATCAAAACTAAACTATCAATTCTTTAGAAAACAATAAAAATTATGAAAAAGGGAACTGACAATTAATGGATATTTCAATTGACATAAATGTTAGTAAGTAAGTAGAGTTTGGCAGTTTTCCAACCCATATTGGATTAGCCACGAGAAAACTTATAATCCGAACGAGTAATATTGGAAGGGGATCGCAAATTTTCTGGCAAGGAGCGAATTAAGAATGGCATACAATAGAAAATGTGTCTAGAAGTACTCCAAATACGAGTTTTCGGTGCAGGAACTACAGCTTGTGTAGTGAACCGGAAGGCGTACGGAGTGTTTTTAGCAAAATTGAAAAATTCCGGGTGTTTGTGAAAAAAAGGTGAGCGCCGACTTAATATACAACTGATGGACTGAGAACACACGGACATAGTTATACAGATCTACTGTAGGAAATCTACCTACGTGGTTTTTTTGTCATTACTTTTAGAATGGATTTTTGCATGATATTCAGTGGATTCAATACCGCTGAAGTGGCTCCTCCCCAAGCAATAATTCCAAAGCCAATGACGCTCTGGACAAGTGCCTTGTATACAAAAATTAAACTTTCCTTCCCAAGACATCCTCGGAGGTTGTAAAATAAATGAGTAAATTTTCGAAGTTTCTGAACCAGCGTAGAAACATGGCAGTCCCATGTTAGATTCTCGTCATCCATTCTCGTCACTTGCATTAATAACGAAATAAAAATGATAAATATTGCATCATTTCCCAACACCATACATTTAAAGTGCATTAATTTACAACTTGCGAATGTTCATTCGCCAATACGAATGTAAACCGTCTGTTTGCGTTGCCTATACCCATAGCAATAAGAAATGAGACTTGGTTTGAGACACCAAACTCACAGGTATAGATATTCGATTGAATGCGAGTATGGAGGGTTGAGCAGGAAGGCACCAATTCAACTTGATAATAATGTAAATAAATATAACCTCTATTCCTTTTCACCGTCCCTTAGGTACCTTCAGAAAATTATGCACACGGGAATGGCCCACTTACGGCAGCATCATTTCAAACTCGAGACAAAATACCTTCCTACAACATCAGGAGAGCCACGGAAGAGATCAGAACGTCTTCGCAAGAACGGGACTCTCCATCAACTAGGTAGGCAAAGGAATGAATAGGTAAAACGTGAAAATGATTATTATCACGCGTGTCAGAGATTGACCGACTCATCTAGTATATAAGTAGGTATATAATGAAAAAAGACTTTGAAAGAATGTAAAGACGAAACGCTTGCATACGAGTCTGCAACACATTGGAACATTTCCTGTCTTCAGTTGCAGACGCGTAGGTATGTGTAGCAGACTCGTATGCAATCAGAAATTAACAAGCGGTTGCAATCATGTTCACAATATCAATTATTGAGAATGATCACATGTGGGTAAACAATAATTCAAATAACCATGCTCATAACTGTGATTGTTGGCCACGCACTTCGCAGTAGTTAACATAATATGATTGGATAAATCGAGAGCTTTCGAACGAATGGTGAACGAATTTTGTGGGATGAAAAACGACGAAGTACCATTTCCCTAGCAACGTCTCGGTTGTAAGCGGAAATCATCAGAAATTGAGCATATTTCGTTACGTAACGTAACATAACGAAAATTTGGTTGTGTGCCATAGCAAAGACATGAAATGTCAAAAAAGTAATTCGAAAGAAACGCTGAGTGAATCGTTTATTCATGAGCGTATAGGTAGTATCATTACAAATAAATAGGGGGACCGAAAGGAAAAAAAATTAGGTAAATAAAATAAAATTCCTACAGGGTCCTTAATAAATAAATAAATGTTGAACTCTCGCCTTAATAATAATCACCTAGTTAATTATTAATACGCCATACATTGTGTTTCATGAGCGCGGAGGAGTCCTCCCGAGATGACTCAAAATGAATTCGTTTACTCTCGTTC